>CM038680.1:318814527-319414527 GCA_021605205.1 Aegilops longissima | reverse complement strand
TCGAACGGCGCCTGGTGCCCCGCCGCCCCACCACTGCCCGTCGGCCCTAACGCCTGCGCCGCCTCGAGCTGGCTCGCCAGGCCCTCTCGTCCGCCTCGCTCCCCCGAGCTGTGCCCACCGCTGCTGCCCTAACATGCCCGCCCACCACCACCCCCGCCTTGAGCCAAGGTGAGCATTTTTTGTTTTTTCTCTTGTTTTTCTTTGCTGTTTAGGTTTAATTAGGTTATTGATAGGTTTAGGTTAGTGGTTGGTTTAGGTTAGTGCTAGATTTAGGTTTAGATAATTAGAAGAAGAAGAAAGTTGAAAAAAGAAGAAGTAGAAGAAGCGGAAAAGGAAGAAGAATAAGAAGAAAGTTGAAAAATGTAACAAGAAAGGAAGAAGGAGAAGAGGAGGAGGAGGAAGGAGAAGAAAGAAAAGGAGAACAAGAAAAGAAGAGAGGTGGAGAAGAAGAAGATGGAAAGGAAAAGGAAGAATGCATCATTGTTTAATTGTAGAGGCTGATGATCGAAAAGTTGACCTTTCTTAGGAGTAGCATCTTCAAATAAGTAACCCTTCATGTCTTCAAATAAAATAATGAACAACATATCGAACGGTAATATAACCAAGAAATCATACAAAACATTAAAACAAAGGAAACTACGGCAAGGTTTTGACATCATTAAACCCACCCACATGATTGAAATAAAAACATAACTCTGCATATGCAAAGATAGAAGGCATAACAGAAAAATATCATTATAAAGAAGCTAGTTGTTGACATTAAGCTTGCACATTCAATAGGTCACACCTTTATCGCTGAGCGGATATAGCGTTGGAACTCTGTTTTGGGGTCACCGCCATACTCCATGACATCATTAGGCTGATGGTTCTAAACCTGTAGAAAGCAATATAATTCATACAGACATAAAAAAAGGCTCAAGCAAGACTCCGAAATTAATTGAACATGGGGAGGAAATTGTCGTACCAACCTTGGGTAAATCAGATATTGCGTCTTCGAGGACGAGAGCTTTTTTCAAGTGTTTATTTGCTGCTTCCTCATAAGCAACGAGACATCTCTAAGGACAGAACATCATTTTAGTAGGATGTAACAATCATTAGTCTCCGAGAAGAATGATATTAAATAACATAGTGGCCTGTGATGTATTTTTGTACCGAAGATGCATTTGGCACTAGTCCTCGCTTAACAACATCATGGGTGGGAAGCGGGAACTTCGGAAGTGCATTGGTGTAGTTGATTATCTTCTGCTCAAAATTTATGCTGCTATAATGTTGTATGATAATGTTGTAAGGGTACTAATTGGTCTCTTCTGCTTTATCGAGATGGGGGAAGCAGCCACCGCCGCTCTGCCTCACCGAGTACGAGTTGGATGCTTTCGAGTTCTTCAAGATCATAGTTGGGACTTCATGACGCCCACGAGGCGGTATATAAAACGAGAGATCTCCCTTCACCCATCTCATTATGATAACTCGTTGTTTGCTACATCACTCCTTGTCCCAAATTGCGAGACTGCTCGACACTTTTATGAACATGCTTGGGTGAAGATCTGCCAGATAATGTGAAGCTCCGACAGACGGCAGCTGGGTTCGCAGTCGTGGGACGTGGAGTTGGTGATCGAGGAGGCCACATGTACCGTGCGTGCTATGTCTCGAGCTTGCTGGTTTTCCCGAAGAGGAGGGGATGATGCAGACAAGAGCGTAAGTATTTCCCTCGCTTTTGAGAACCAAGGTATCAATCCAAGAGGTCACGCACGCAAGTCCCTCGTACCGCACAAAACGATAGCTACTCACAACCAACGCGATTAGGGGTTGTCAATCCCTTCACGGTCACTTAAGAGAGTGAGATCTGATAGAGATAATATTTTTGGTATTTTTGGTATAAAGATGCAAAGTAGAAAGTAAAGGCAAAGCAAGTAAATAAAGTGATGGAGATTGATATGATGAGAATAGACTCGGGGGCCATAGGTTTCACTAGTGGCTTCTCTCAAGAGCATAAGTATTCTACGGTGGGTGAACAAATTACTGTTGAGCAATTGATAAAATTGAGCATAGTTATGAGGTTATCTAGGTATGATCATGTATATAGGCATCACGTCCGAGACAAGTAGATCGAAACGATTCTGCATCTACTACTATTACTCCACTCATCGACCGCTATCCAGCATGCATCTAGAGTATTAAGTGACCGCTATCCAGCATGCATCTAGAGTATTAAGTTAAAAACAGAGTAACGCCTTAAGCAATATGACATGATGTAGAGGAATAAATTCATGCAATATGATAAATACCCCATCTTGTTATCCTCGATGGCAACAATACAATACGTGCCTTGCAACCCTTTACATCCTTCGGGTAAGGACACCGCAAGATTGAACCCAAAGCCATGCACTTCTCCCATTGCAAGAACTACCAATCTAGTTGGCCAAACCAAACGGATAATTCAAGAGACTTGCAAAGATAACTCAATCATACATAAAAGAATTCAGAGAAGAATCAAATATTATTCATAGATAAGCTGGATCATAAACCCACAATTCATCGGTCTCAACAAACACACCGCAAAAAGAAGATTACATCGAATAGATCTCCACGAGAGAGGGAGAACATTGTATTGAGATCCAAAAGAGAGAAGAAGCCATCTAGCTACTAGCTATGGACCCAAGGTCTGAAGTAAACTACTCACACTTCATCGGAGGGGCTATGGTGTTGATGTAGAAGCCCTCCGTGGTAGATGCCCCTCCGATGAGCTCCTAACAGGCCCCAAGATGGGATCTCATGGATCTGAGGAAGGTACGGCGGTGGAATTAGGTTTTGGCTCAGATTCGATCTATTGGGGTACGTGGGTGTTGGAAATATGCCCTAGAGGCAATAATAAAAGGATTATTATTATATTTCCTTGTTCGTGATAATTGTCTTTTATTCATGCTATAATTGTATTATCCGAAATCGTAATACACGTGTGAATACATAGACCACAATATGTCCCTAGTGAGCCTCTAGTTGACTAGCTCGTTGATCAATAGATAGTCATTGTTTCGACTATGGACATTGGATGTCAATGATAACGGATCACATCATTAGGAGAATGATGTGATGGAGAAGACCCAATCCTAAGCATAGCACAAGATCGTAGTTCGTTTTGCTAGAGCTTTTCCAATGTCAAGTATCTCTTCCTTAGACCATGAGATCGTAACTCCGGATACCGTAGGAGTGCTTTGGGTGTACCAAACGTCACAACGAATCGGGTGACTATAAAGGTGCACTACAGGTATCTCCGAAAGTGTCTGCGGGTTGACACGGATCGAGATCGATTTGTCACTCCGTGTTACGGAGAGGTATCACTGGGCCCACTCGGTAGTGCATCATCATAATGAGCTCAAAGTGACCAAGTGTCAGTCACGGATCATGCATTACGGTGCGAGTAAAGTGACTTGCCGTAACGAGATTGAACGAGGTATTGGGATACGACGATCGAATCTCGGCAAGTAACATACCGATTGACAAAGGGAATTGTATACGGGTTGTTTGAATCCTCGACATCGTGGTTCATCCGATGAGATCATCGAGGAGCATGTGGGAGCCAACATGGGTATCCAGATCCCGCTGTTGGTTATTGCCCGAGAGCCGTCTCGGTCATGTCTACGTGTCTCCCGAACCCGTAGGGTCTACACACTTAAGGTTCGGTGGCGCTTAGGGTTGTATGAATATGAGTATGCAGTAAACCGAATGTTGTTCGGAGTCCCGTATGAGATCCCGGACGTCACGAGGAGTTCCGGAATGGTCCGGAGGTAAAGAATTATATATAGGAAGTGTTGTTTCGGCCATCGGGAAAGTTTCGGGTCACCGTAGATTGTACCGACCACCGGAAGGGTCCCGGGGTCCACCGGTGGGGCCACCCATCCCGGAGGGCCCCATGGGCTGAAGTGGGAGGGAACCAGCCCATAGTGGGCTGGTGCGCCTTGGCCCACCCTCGCGCCTAGGGTTGAAACCCTAGGGGGGGCGCCCACTTGCCTTGAGGGCACTCCACCCCTTGGCCGACGACCCCTTGGGAGATTGGATCTCAGGGCGGCGCCCCGGGGCCTATATAAAGGAGGGGGGGGCAGCCGCACTGAAGTTCTGCGCCTCCCTCCCCGCTACACCTCTTCCTCCTCCGCCACGAGCTTGGCGAAGCCTGGAAGTATCGCTGCTCCACCACCACCACGCCGTCAGGCTGCTGCTGGAGCCATCTTCTTCAACCTCTCCTTCCCCTTGCTGGATCAAGAAGGTGGAGACATCATCCGCTCCGTACGTGTGTTGAATGCGGAGGTGCCGTCCGTTCGGCACGCGGTCATCGGTGATTTGGATCACGGCGAGTACGACTCCATCATCCACGTTCTAGTGAACGCTTCCGCACGCGATCTACAAGTGGTATGTAGATGCAATCTCTCTCCCATGACTCGTTGCTTAGATGAACTCATAGATGGATCTTGGTGAAACCGTAGGAAAAATTTTAATTTTCTGCAACGTTCCCCAACAGTGGCATCATGAGCTAGGTCTATGCGTAGTTCTCTATTGCACGAGTAGAAGACAATTTTGTTGTGGGCGTAGATCTTGTCAACTTGCTTGTCGCTACTAGTCTTTTCTTGCTTCAGCGGTATTGTGGGATGAAGCGGCCCGGACCGACCTTACACGTACGCTTATGTGAGACAGGTTCCACCGAATTGACATGCACTAGTTGCATAAGGTGGCTAGCGGGTGTCTGTCTCTCCTACTTTAGTTGGAGCGGATTAGATGAAAAGGGTCCTTATGAAGGGTAAATAGAAGTTGACAAAATCACGCTGTGGTTATTCGAGGTAAGAAAACGTTCTTGCTAGAACCCAATTGCAGCCACGTAAAGATGCAACAACAATTAGAGGACGTCTAACTTGTTTTTGCAGCAATTTTCATGTGATGTGATATGGCCAGAAGTTGTGATGAATGATGAATGATATATTGTGATGTATGAGATCGTGTTCTTGTAATAGGAATCACGACCTGCATGTCGATGAGTATGACAACCGGCAGGAGCCATAGGAGTTGTCTTAATTATTGTATGACCTGCGAGTCATTGATTCAACGCCATGTAAATTACTTTACTTTATTGCTAAACGTGTTAGCCATAGTAGTAGAAGTAATAGTTGGCGAGCAACTTCATGGAGACACGATGATGGAGATGAAGGAAATATGCCCTAGAGGCAATAATAAAGTTATTATTTATTTCCTTATTTCATGATAAATGTTTATTATTCATGCTAGAATTGTATTAACCGGAAACATAATACATGTGTGAATACATAGACAAACATAGTGTCACTAGTATGCCTCTACTTGACTAGCTCGTTGAATCAAAGATGGTTAAGTTTCCTAGCCATAGACATGAGTTGTCATTTGATTAACGGATCACATCATTAGGAGAATGATGTGATTGACATGACCCATTCCGTTAGCCTAGCACATGATCGCTTAGTATGTTGCTATTGCTTTCTTCATGACTTATACATGTTCCTGTAACTATGAGATTATGCAACTCCTGCTTACGGAGGAACACTTTGGTGCTACCAAACGTCACAACGTGAATCGGGTGATTATAAAGGAGTACTACAGGTGTCTCCAAAGGTACATGTTGGGTTGACGATTTCGAGATTAGGTTTTGTCACTCCGATTGTAGGAGAGGTATCTTTGGGCCTTCTCGGTAATACTCATCACCTAAGCCTTGCAAGCATTGTAACTAATGAGTTAGTTATGAGATGATGTATTACGGAACGAGTAAAGAGACTTGCCGTAACGAGATTGAACTAGGTATTGGATACCGACGATCGAATCTCGGGCAAGTAACATACCGATGACAAAGGAACAAAGTATGTTGTTATGCGGTTTGACCGATAAAGATCTTCGAGAATATGTAGGAGCCAATATGGACATCCAGGTTCCGCTATTGGTTATTGACCGAGAATAGTTCTAGGTCATGTCTACATAGTTCTCGAACCCGTTGGGTCCGCACGCTTAAGGTTTCGGCGATGCTATATTATGAGTTTATGAGTTTTGATGTACCGAAGGAGTTCGAGTCCCGGATGAGATCGGGACATGACGAGGAGTCTCGAAATGGTCGAGACGAAAGATCGATATATTGGACGACTATATTCGAGTTCGGAAAGGTTCGAATGATTCGGGTATTTTCCGGAGTACCGGAGAGTTACGGGAATTCGCCGGGGAGTATATGGGCCTTATTGGGCCATACGGGAATAGAGGAGAAAGGCCAAAAGGGAGGAGGCCTGCGCCCCCCCTCAGGTCCGAATTGGACAAGGGGCGCAGCCCCCCTTTCCTTCTCCTTCTCCCCCTCTTTCCCCTCTCCTACTCCAACAAGGGAGGTGGAATCCTACTAGGACTAGGGAGTCCTAGTAGGACTCCACACCATGGCGCGCCCCTCCTAAGGGCCGGCCTCCTCCTCCCTCCCTCCTTTATATACGGGGGCAGGGGGCACCCCATGACACACAAGTTGATCTACGGATCGCCTTAGCCGTGTGCGGTGCCCCCTCCACCATATTCCACTTCGTCATATCGTCATGAGCTTAGCGAAGCCCTCGCCGGAGAAGTCATATCGTCGCGAGCTTAGGCGAAGCCCTGCGCCGGTGGAGCATCAACATCGCCACCACGCCGTCGTCTTGACGGAACTCATCCCCGACACTTTGCTGGATCGGAGTCCGGGATCGCCATCGAGCTGAACGTGTGCAGAACTCGGAGGTGCCGACGCTCGGTGCTTGGATCGGTCGGATCGTGAAGACGCACGACTACATCAACCGCGTTGTTATAACGCTTCGCTTTCGGTCTCACGAGGGTACGTGGACGGACACTCTCCCCTCTCGCTGCTATGCCATCACCATGGTCTTGCGTGATCGTAGGAAATTTTTGAAATTACTACGCTCCCCAACAAGGGCATCCGAGCCTGGTTTTATGCGTTGATGTCATTTGCACGAGTAGAACACAAGTGAGTTGTGGGCGATACAAGTCATACTACCTACCAGCATGTCATACTTTGGTTCAGCGGTATTGTGAGATGAAGCGCCCGGACCGACATTACGCCAGACGCTTACGCGAGACTGGTTTCACCGCCCGAGCACTCGTTGCTTAAAGGTGACCGGCGGTGTCTGCTCTCTCACTTTAGTTGAATCGAGTGTGGCTACGCCCGGTCCTTGATAAGGTTAAAACGGAGTCTATTTGACAAAGTATCGCTGTGGTTTTGATGCGTAGGTAAGAACGGTTCTTGCTCAGCCCGTAGCAGCCACGTAAAACTTGCAACAACAAAGTAGAGGACGCCTAACTTGTTTTTGCAGGGCATGTTGTGATGTGATATGGTCAAGACGTGATGCTATATTTTATTGTATGAGATGATCATGTTTTGTAACCGAAGTTATCGGCAATCGGCAGGAGCCATATGGTTGTCGCTTATTGTATGAAATGCAACGCCATGTAATTGCTTTACTTTATCACTAAGGAGTAGCGATAGTCGAGAAGCAATAGTTGGCTAGACGACAACGATGCTACGATGGAGATCAAGGTGTCGCGCCGGTGACGATGGTGATCATGACGGTGCTTGGCGATGGAGATCACAAGCACAAGATGATGATGACCATATCATATCACTTATATTGATTGCATGTGATGTTTATCCTTTATGCATCTTATCTTGCTTTGTTTGACGGTAGCATTATAAGATGATCTCTCACCAAAATTATCAAGAAGTGTTCTCCCGAGTATGCACCGCTATGAAAGTTCTTCGTCTTTGAGACACCACGTGATGATCGGGTGTGATAGGCTCTACGCTCAAATACAACGGTGCAAAACAGTTGCATGCACGCAGAATACTCAAAGTTAAACTTGACGAGCCTAGCATATAACAGATATGGCCTTGGAACACGGAGACCGAAGGTCGAGCGTGAATCATATAGTAGATATGATCAACATAGTGATGTTCACCATTGAAACTACTCCATCTCACGTGATGATCGGACATGGTTTAGTTGATTTGGATCACGAATCACTTAGATGACTAGAGAGATGTCTGTCTAAGTGGGAGGTTTTTAATATGATTAATTAAACTTAAATTTATCATGAACTTAGTCCCGTAGTATTTTGCAAATTATGTTGTAGATCAATAGCTCGCGTTGTTGCTTCCCTATGTTTTTATATGTGTTCCTAGAGAAAATTGTATTGAAAGATGTTAGTAGCAATGATGCGGATTGGATCCGTGATCCGTGGTTTATCCTCATTGCTGCGCAGTAAGAATTATGTCCTTAATGCACCGCTAGGTGATGACCTATTGCAGGAGCAGACGTTATGAACGTTTGGCTAGCTCAATATGAGCGATATGACGTTATGAACGCTTTGGCTAGCTCAATATGATGACTACTTGATAGTTTAGTGCACCATGCTTAACGGCTTAGAATCGGGACTTCAAAGACGTTTTGAACGTCATGGACCATATGAGATGTTCCAGGAATTGAAGTTAATATTTCAAGCAAATACCCGAGTTGAGAGATATGAAGTCTCCAACAAGTTCTATAGCTAAAAGATGGAGGAGAATCGCTCAACTAGTGAGCATGTGCTCAGATTGTCTGAGTACTTCAATCACTTGAATCAAGTGGGAGTTAATCTTCCGATAAGATAGTGATTGACAGAATTCTCTAGTCACCATCACTAAGTTAGTAGAACTTCGTGATGAACTATAGTATGCAAGGGATGACGAAAATAATTCCCGAGCTCTTCGTGATGTTGAAATCGACGAAGGTAGAAATCAAGAAAGAGCATCAAGTGTTGATGATTGACAAGACCACTAGTTTCAAGAAAAGGGCAAAGGAAAGAAAGGGAACTTCAAGTAGAATGACAAGCAAGTTGTCACTCCCACGAAGAAACCCAAAAGCTGAACCAAAGCCTGAAACGAAGTGCTTACATTGCATAGGAAATGGTCATCGAAACGGAAATACCCGAGATATTTGGTGGATAAGAAGGATGGCAAAGAGAACAAGGTTATATTTGATATGCAGGTTATTGATGTGTGCCTTACTAGTGTTTATAGTAGCCCCTGAGTATTTGATACTTGTTCGGTTGCTAAGATTAGTAACTCAAACAGGAGTTACGTATAAACAGAGACTAGTTGAAGGGAAGTGACGATGAGTGTTGGAAGTAGTTCCAAGATTGATATGATCATCATCGCACACTCCCTATACTTTCGGGATTAGTGTGGAACCTAAATAAGTGTTATTTGGTGTTGAGCATAAATATGATTTGATCATGTTTATTGCAATACGATTATTCATTTAAGTAAGAGAATAAATTGTTGTTCTGCTTACATGAATAAAACCTTATATGGTTACACACCCAATGAAAATGGTTCATTGGATCTCGATCATAGTGATACACATATTCATAATATTGAAACCAAAAGATGCAAAGTTAATAATGATAGTGCAACTTATTTGTGGCAATGCCGCTTAGGTCATATTGGTGTAAAGCGCATGAAGAAACTCCATGCTGATGGGATTTTGGAATCACTTGATTATGAATCACTTGATGCTTGCGAACCGTGCCTTTTGGGCAAGATGACTGAAACTCCGTTGTTCGGAACAATGGAACGAGATACTGACTTATTGGAGATAATACATACCGATGTATGCGATCCAATGAGTGTTGATGCTCGTGGCAAGTATCGTTATTTTCTAACCTTCACAAGATGATTTGAGCAGATATGAGTATATCTACTTAATGAAGCACAAGTCTGAAACATTTGAAAAGTTCAAATAATTTCAGAGTGAAGTGGAGAATCATCGTAATAAGAAAATAAAGTTTCTACGATCCGATCGTGCAGGAGAATATTTGAGTTACGAGTTTGGCCTTCATATAAAACAATGTGGAATAGTTTCACAGCTCACGCCACATGGAACACCATAACGTAATGGTGTGTCCGAACGTCATAACCGTACTTTATTTGGATATGGTGCGATCTATGATGTATCTTACCGATTTACCACTATCGTTTTGGGGTTATGCATTAGAGACAGCTGCATTCACGTTTAATAGGGCACCATCTAAACCGCTGAGATGACACCGTATGAACTATGGTTTAGCAAGAAACCTAAGTCGTCGTTTCTTAAAGTTTGAGTTGTGATGCTTATGTGAAAAAGTTTCAC
This sequence comes from Aegilops longissima, assembly GCA_021605205.1. NCBI lineage: Eukaryota > Viridiplantae > Streptophyta > Magnoliopsida > Poales > Poaceae > Aegilops > Aegilops longissima. Next base: position 319,404,328 of record CM038680.1, on the reverse strand, counting down.
CGATAAGCTCTAACCCAAATCGGAGAAGTGCGTCTTCATAGAATACCCAAAGGTGACTATTGGGTACACCTTCTATCACAGATCCGAAGGCAAGTTTTTCGTTGCTAAGATGGATCCTTTCTAGAGAAGAAGTTTCTCTCGAAAGAAGTGAGTGGGAGGAAAGTAGAACTTGATGAGGTAATTGTACCTTCTCCCTTATTGGAAAGTAGTTCATCACATAAATCAGTTCCAGTGATTCCTACACCAATTAGTGAGGAAGTTAATGATGATGATCATAAAACTTCAGATCAAGTTGCTGCCAAACCTCGTAGGTCTTCCAGAGTAAAATCCGCACCAGTGTGGTACGGTAATCATGTTCTGGAAGTCATGTTACTAGACCATGATGAACCTACGGACTATGAGGAAGCGATGATGAGCCCAGATTCCGCGAAATGGCTTGAGGCCATGAAATCTGAGATAGGATCCATGTATGAGAACAAAGTATGGACTTTGATTGACTTGCTCGATGATCAGCAAGCCATGTTAAATAAATGGATCTTCAAGAGGAAGACGGACACTGATAGTAGTGTTACTATCTACAAAGCTCGACTTGTTGCAAAAAGTTTTCGACAAGTTCAATGTGTTGAATACGATGAGATTTTCTCACTCAGAACGATGCTTAAGTCTGTCCGAATCATGTTAGCAATTGCCACATTTTATGAAATCGGCAAATGGATGTCAAAACAGCATTCCTTAATGGATTTATTAAAGAAGAGTTGCATATGATGCAACCGAAGGTTTTGTCAATCCTAAAGGAGCTAACAAAATGGCAAGCTTCAAAGATCCATTTATGGACTGGTGCAAGCATCTCGAGTTGAATAAACGCTTTGATAGTGTGATCAAAGCATATGGTTTTATACAGACTTTTGGAGAAGCCTGTATTTACAAGAAAGTGAGTGGGAGCACTACAACATTTCGATAAGTATATGTGAATGACATATTGTTGATCGGAAATGATGTAGAATTATTCTCGCAAAGCATAAAGGAGTATTTCAAAGGAGTTTTTCAAAGAAGGACCTCGGTGAAGTTGCTTATATATTGAGCATCAAGATCTATAGAGATAGATCAAGACGCTTGATAAGTTTTTCAATGAATACATACCTTGACAAGATTTTGAAGTAGTTCAAAATGGAACAGTCAAAGAAAGAGTTTTTGCCTGTGTTACAAGGTGTGAGATTGAGTAAGACTCAAAACCCCACCACGGCAGAAGATAGAAAGAGAATGAAAGTCATTCCCTATGCATCAGCCATAGGTTCTATAAAGTATGTCATGTCAGGTACTGATCTATTGCATACCCTACCACTAAGATTGGCAAGGAGTGCAATAGAGATCTAGGAGTAGATCAATGGACATGGGTCAAAATTATCCTTAGTAGAATAAGGATGTGTTTCTCGATTATGGAAGTGAAAAAGGTTCGTCGTAAAAGGTTACGCCGATGCAAGTTTTAACACTAATCTAGATGACTCTAAGTCTCAATCTGGATACATATTGAAAGTGGGAGCAATTAGCTAGAGTAGCTCGTGCGAGCATTGTAGACATAGAAATTTGCAAAATACTTAAGGCTCGAATGTGACAGACCGCTGACTAAAATTATCTCACAAGCAAAACATGATCACACCTTAGTACTCTTTGGGTGTTAATCACATAGCGATGTGAACTAGATTATTGACTCTAGTAAACCCTTTGGGTGTTGGTCACATGACGATGTGAACTATGGGTGTTAATCACATACGATGTGAATATTAGTGTTGAATCACATGATGATGTGAACTAGATTATTGACTCTAGTGCAAGTGGGAGATCAAGGAAATATGCCCTAGAGGCAATAATAAAGTTATTATTTATTTCCTTATTTCATGATAAATGTTTATTATTCATGCTAGAATTGTATTAACCGGAAACATAATACATGTGTGAATACATAGACAAACATAGTGTCACTAGTATGCCTCTACTTGACTAGCTCGTTGAATCAAAGATGGTTAAGTTTCCTAGCCATAGACATGAGTTGTCATTTGATTAACGGGATCACATCATTAGGAGAATGATGTGATTGACATGACCCATTCCGTTAGCCTAGCACATGATCGCTTAGTATGTTGCTATTGCTTTCTTCATGACTTATACATGTTCCTGTAACTATGAGATTATGCAACTCCGCTTACGGAGGAACACTTTGGTGCTACCAAACGTCACAACGTATCGGGTGATTATAAAGGAGTACTACAGGTGTCTCCAAAGGTACATGTTGGGTTGACGATTTCGAGATTAGGTTTTGTCACTCCGATTGTAGGAGAGGTATCTCTGGCCTTCTCGGTAATACTCATCACCTAAGCCTTGCAAGCATTGTAACTAATGAGTTAGTTATGAGATGATGTATTACGGAACGAGTAAAGAGACTTGCCGTAACGAGATTGAACTAGGTATTGATACCGACGATCGAATCTCGGGCAAGTAACATACCGATGACAAAGGGAACAAAGTATGTTGTTATGCGGTTTGACCGATAAAGATCTTCAGAGAATATGTAGGAGCCAATATGGACATCCAGGTTCCGCTATTGGTTATTGACCGAGAATAGTTCTAGGTCATGTCTACATAGTTCTCGAACCCGCTGGGTCCGCACGCTTAAGGTTTCGATGATGCTTATATTATGAGTTTATGAGTTTTGATGTACCGAAGGAGTTCGAGTCCCGGATGAGATCGGGGACATGACGAGGAGTCTCAAATGGTCGAGACGTAAAGATCGATATATTGGACGACTATATTCGAGTTCGGAAAGGTTCCGAATGATTCGGTATTTTTCGAGTACCGGAGAGTTACGGAATTCGCCGGGAGTATATGGGCCTTATTGGGCCATACGGGAATAGAGGAGAAAGGCCAAAGGAGGAGGCCTGCGCCCCCTCAGGTCCGACTGGACAAGGGCGAGCCCCCTTTCCTTCTCCTTCTCCCCTCTTCCCCTCTCCTACTCCAACAAGGAGGTGGAATCCTACTAGGACTAGGGAGTCCTAGTAGGACTCCACACCATGGCGCGCCTCCCTAAGGGCCGGCCTCCTCCTCCCTCCCTCCTTTATATACGGGCAGGGGGCACCCCATGACACACAAGTTGATCTACGGATCGTTCCTTAGCCGTGCGCGGTGCCCCCTCCACCATATTCCACTTCGTCATATCGTCATGAGCTTAGGCGAAGCCCTGCGCCGAGAAGTCATATCGTCATGAGCTTAGGCGAAGCCCTGCGTCGGTGGAGCATCAACATCGCCACCACGCCGTCAGGTTGACGGAACTCATCCCGACACTTTGCTGGATCGGAGTCCGGGATCGCCATCGAGCTGAACGTGCAGAACTCGGAGGTGCCGTGACGCTCGGTGCTTGGATCGGTCGGATCGTGAAGACGCACGACTACATCAACCGCGTTGTTATAACGCTTCGCTTTCGGTCTCACGAGGGTACGTGGACGGACACTCTCCCCTCTCGTTGCTATGCCATCACCATGGTCTTGCGTGATCGTAGGAAATTTTTTGAAATTACTACGTTCCCCAACAGGAGATCATGGTGTCATGCCGGTGACAAGATGATCATGGAGCCCCGAAGATAAAGATCAAAGGAGCTATATGATATTGGCCATATCATGTCACTACTTTATATAATTGCATGTGATGTTTATTATGTTTTATGCATCTTGTTTACTTAGAACGATCGTAGTAAATAAGATGATCCCTTATGATAATTTCAAGAAAGTGTTCCCCTAACTGCACACCGCTGCTAAAGTTCGCTGCTTCAAGCACCACGTGATGATCGGGTGTGATAGATCCTTACGCTCACATACAACGGTGTAAGACAGTTTTACACATGCATAAACACTTAGGGTTAACTTGACGAGCCTAGCATGTACAGACATGGCCTCGAACACAAGAGACCGAAAGGTCGAACATGAGTCGATGGAAGATACAATCAACATGGAGATGTTCACCGACGATGACTAGTCCGTCTCACGTGATGATCGGACACGGCCTAGTCGACTCGGATCATGTAACACTTAGATGACTAGAGGATGTCAATCTGAGTGGGAGTTCATTAAATAATTTGATTAGATGAACTTAATTATCATGAACTTAGTCTAAAGTCTTTGCAAAATATGTCTTGTAGATCGATGGCCAACGCCATGTCACCATGAACTTCAACGCTCCTAGAGAAAACCAAGCTGAAAGACGATGGCAGCAACTATTCGGACTGGGTCCGAACCCGAGGATCATCCTCATAGCAGCCAAGAAACAATATGTCCTAGAAGCACCGCTAGGTGATGCACCCATCCCGCAGAACCAAGACATTATGAATGCTTGGCAGTCTCGTCTTGATGATTACTCCCTCGCTCAAGGCGGCATGCTTTACAGCTTAGAACCGGGCTCCAAAAGCGCTTTTGAGCAACACGGAGCATATGAGATGTTCGAGGAGCTGAAAATGGTTTTCCAAGCTCATGCCCGGTCGAGATATGAAGTCTCCGACAAGTTCTATAGTTGTAAAATGGAGGAAAACAGTTCTCACAAGGAGCACATACTCAAAATGTCTGGTTGCACAACCGCCGTCCCAAATGGACATTAACCTCCTGACGAGGCGGTCATTGACAGAATCCTTCATCGCTCCCACCAAGCTACAAGAGCTTCGTGATGAACTACAATATGCAGGGATGGTGAAGACCATTCCGGTATTCTCAATGCTGAAGTCAGCAGAGGTTGAAATCAAGAAAGAACATCAAGTGTTGATGGTCATTAAAACCACTAAGTTCAAAAGGGCAAGGGTAAGAAGAACTTCAAGAAGGACGGCAAGGATGTTGCCGCCCTGCTAAGCAAGTTGCCGGAAGAAGTCAAAGAATGGACCCAAACCTGAGACAGAGTGCTTTTATTGCAAAGGGAAGGGCCATCGAAGCGGAACTGCCCCAAATACTTAGCGGAGAAGAAGGCCGGCAACACTAAAGGTATATTTGATATACATGTAATTGGTGTGTACCTTACCAAGACTCGTAGTAACTCCCGGTATTTGATACCGTGCCGTTGTTCATATATGTAACTCACAGCAGAGCTGCGGAATAAACGGAGATCGGCGAAGGACGAGGTGACGATGCGCGTCGGAATGGTTCAAAGGTCGATGTGATCGCCGTCGGCACGCTACCTCTACATTTACCTACGGGATTAGTTTTAAACCTCAATAATTGTTATTTAGTGCCAAGTTTGAGCATGAACATTGTATCGTGATCTCGCTTAATATGAGATGGCTACTCATTTAAATCCGAGAATAATGGTTGTTCTATTTATATGAGAGAAATGTTTTATGGTCATGTCCGATGGTCAATGGTTTATTCTTAATGAATCTCGAACGTAATGTTACACATGTTCATAGTGTGAATACCAAAAGATGTAAAGTTGATAACGATAGTCCCACATACTTGTGGCACTACCGCCTTGGTCACATTGGTGTCAAGCGCATGAAGAAGCTCCATGCTCGATGGACTTTAGAGTCTCTCGATTATGAATCATTTGACACATGCGACCATGCCTCATGGGCAAGATGACCAAGACTCCGTTCTCCGAACAATGGAGCGAGCAACCAACTTATTGGAAATCATACATACCGATGTGTGCGGTCCAATGAGTGTTGAGGCTCATGGAGGATATCGTTATGTTCTCACTCTCACCGATGACTTGAGTAGATATGGGTATGTCTACTTGATGAAACACAAGTCCGAGACCTTTGAAAAGTTCAAGGAATTTCTGAATGAAGTAGAGAATCAACGGACCGAAAGATAAAATTCTTGCGATCAGATCGTGGAGGAGAATATTTAAGTCACGAATTTGGTACACACTTAAGGAAATGTGGAATCGTTTCACAACTCACGCCACTGGAACACCTCAACAGAACGGTGTGTCCGAACGTCGAATCGCACTCTATTGGATATGGTGCGATCTATGATGTCTCTTACCGATTTACCGCTATCATTTTGGGGATACGCCTAGAGACAGCTACATTCACTTTAAATAGGGCACCGCCTAAACCGCTGAGACGACACCGTATGAATTATGTTTTGGGAAGAAACCTAAGTCGTCGCTTTCTAAAAGTTTGGGGATGCGATGCTTATGTCAAGAAACTTCAACCTGAAAAGTTCGAACCCAAGTCGGAAAAATGCGCCTTCATAGGATACCCTAAGGAAACCATTGGGTATACCTTCTACCTTAGATCCAAGGCAAGATCTTTGTTGCCAAGAATGGATCCTTTCGAAAAGAGTTTCTCTCGAAAGGAGTAAGTGGGAGGAAAGTAGAACTCGATGAAGTATTACCTCTTGAACCGGAAAGTAGTGCAGCTCAAGAAAATATTCCTATGGTGCCTACACCTACTGGAGAGGAAATTAATGATGATGATCAAGGTACTTTGGATCAAGTTGCTACTGAACTTCGTAGGTCCACTAGGACACGTTCCGCACTGCAGTGGTACGGCAACCCTGTCTCCGGAAATCATGTTGTTAGACAACGTGAACCTTCGAACTATGAAGAAGCGATGGCGGCCCAGATTCCAACAAATGGCTTGAAGCCATGCAATCCGAGATATGATCCATGTATGAAAACAAAGTATGGACTTTGACAGACTTGCCGATGATCGGCGAGCGATAGAAAACAAATGGATCTTTAAGAAGAAGACGGACGCGATGGTAATGTTACCATCTATAAAGCTCGACTTGTCGCTAAGGGTTATCGACAAGTTCAAGGGATTGACTACGATGAGACTTTCTCTCCGTAGCTAAGCTTAAGTCCGTCTCAATCATGTTAGCAATTGCCGCATACTATAATCATGAGATATGGCAGATGGACGCCAAAACAGCATTCCTTAACGGTTATCTTAAGGAAGAGCTGTATATGATGCAGCCGAAGGTTTTGTCGATCCTAAGAATGCTAACAAGGTATGCAAGCTCCAATGATCCATTTATCGGCTGGTGCAAGCATCTCGAGTTAGAACATTCGCTGATGAGATGATCAAAGCGCTTAGTTTATGCACTTATGGAGAAGCTCATTTATAAGAAAGTGAGTGGGAGCTCAGAGCATTTCTCATATTATATGTAGATGACATACTTTTGATGGGAAATGATATAGAACTCTTGGACAGCATTAAGGCCTACTTGAATAAAAGTTTTTCAATGAAGGACCTTGGAGAAGTGCTTATATATTAGGCATCAAAATCTATAGGGATAGATCGAGATGCCTCATAGGTCTTTCACAAAGCACATACCTTGATAAGATTTTGAAGAAGTTCAAATGGATCAGTCCAAGAAAGGGTTCTTGCCTGATCGCAAGGTGTGAGATTGAGCTCGGCTCAATGCCCCACCACGCAAAAGATAAAGAAGAGATGAGTGTCATCCCCATGCCTCAGCCATAGGATCTATTATGTATGCCATGTGTACAGGTACTGCACTGATGTAAACCTTGCCATAAGTTTGGTAGGAAGGTACCAAAGTAATCCCGCAAGGAACACTAGACAGCGGTCAAGAATATCCTGAAGCACCGAAAAGGACAAAGGACATGTTTCGCTTTATGGAGGTGACGAAGATCTCGTCAGAAGGGTTACGCCGACGCTAGCTTCGACACGATCCGATGACTCTAAGTCACAAACCGGATACGTGTATATGTTGAATGGTGGAGCAGAAGCTGGTGCAGCGCAAGTAGAGCGCCGTATGGATCTACATGTGAAGCGGAGTACATGGCAACCTCGGAGGCAGCGATGAAGCAATTTGGGTGAAGGAGTTCATCACCGACCTAGGAGTCATACCCAATGCGTCGGGCCGATCAAACTCTTCTCGTGACAACACCGAGCTATTGCACTTGCCAAGGAGCCCAGGTTTCACAAGAAGACCAGCACATCAAGTTGCCGCTCAACTCCATCCGTGAAAATGTTCAAGATGGAGACATAGAAATTTGCAAAGTGCATACGGATCTGAATGTCGCAGATCCGCTGACTAAACCTCTTCCATGGGCAAAACATGATCAACACCGTAACTCAATGGGTGTTCGATTCATCACAATGTAACTAGATTATTGACTCTACCGCAAGTGGGAGACTGTTGGAAATATGCCCTAGAGGCAATAATAAAAGGATTATTATTATATTTCCTTGTTCGTGATAATTGTCTTTATTCATGCTATAATTGTATTATCCGAAATCGTAATACACGTGTGAATACATAGACCACAATATGTCCCTAGTGAGCCTCTAGTTGACTAGCTCGTTGATCAATAGATAGTCATGGTTTCGACTATGGACATTGGATGTCAATGATAACGGATCACATCATTAGGAGAATGATGTGATGGACAAGACCCAATCCTAAGCATAGCACAAGATCGTAGTTCGCTTTTGCTAGAGCTTTTCCAATGTCAAGTATCTCTTCCTTAGACCATGAGATCGTAACTCCCGGACACCGTAGGAGTGCTTTGGTGTACCAAACGTCACAACGAATCGGGTGACTATAAAGGTGCACTACGTATCTCCGAAAGTGTCTTGGGTTGACACGGATCGAGATCGGGATTTGTCACCCGTGTTACGTAGAGGTATCACTGGGTCCACTCGGTAGTGCATCATCATAATGAGCTCAAAGTGACCAAGTGTCCGTCACGGATCATGCATTACTAAGATGAGTAAAGTGACTTGCGTGTAACGAGATTGAACGAGGTATTGGGATACCGACGATCGAATCTCTCGCAAGTAACATACCGATTGACAAAGGGAATTGTATACGGTGTCGTGGAATTGTCACGGCAGATGTCCTCATGAAAGGACTTAGTCGCAGGGCCATCGTGACGGGTTAACCTAGAGGGTTAATGCGACACAAGACACGGAATTATATCGGTTCGCCCTTCGATGAAGGTAAAACCTACGCCCGGTTGTGGTGTGATTGATATGATTCGCGACTAGGAGCAATAGCTTTGCCTTAGCCTCAATCCTTCCGTCTTTAACTCGCCGCCGGTCGCCCCTTATATACACGGGTTGACGCCTCGCCGGCTTATAATCCCAACCGCTCATACAAGAGTCCGCTTGGTTTCTCCTTTCTTGTCTTACAATACAAGTTACAAATTAGGGCGGTTTACATGTACGGATCTTAATTCCTTCTGGCTCCAGCCTCCATATGGGCTCGATCACGACGAGGGTAAACCGATTCCTCGGGCGGTTCACACCGTAGTTGTATCCCCAACATTAGGCCCCAGATTGACTTGAACCGTTCAGTTAATCTTCTACGCCTTCAGCAACCCTTGATCTCCCTTGTAAACCGCCATCCGCTTGAACCGCCGTGACATCATCCTTCGATCTTCGTGTCGTGGCACCCGACGCTATTTTGAACAAAAATCCAAACAAGAAGATTCCTTCATTAAGGCTATCCCGAAATCGAGGCGGTCACTGCACCTTCCGCCGCTTTTGACTCCTCAATTCTCGCGCCCATTGATTACTCCGTCCCTTATAAATAGACCGGTCGGGTCATTCTTCTTCTCCTTCCTCTCTTCTTCTTCCTCGCGACCACCGACCCTAAAGCTCTTGCCGTCGCCCTCAACCTTCGACCGACGCTTCCCGCCGGGCACAGATCAACCGGTCTCACCAGAGTTTCAGCGCCTCCGCGTTCCCGCCGTCGTAAGGTTATCTTTAAACCCTAGATCTCACCTGAAACTCGGTTCGTCGATAGCTCGTGAGCGCTCATGCCGACTCTTCATGCCGCTTCCGCCATGGCCGACGGCTCAGCCGCATCGCCCTCATATGCAAGCGGCTGCTTTCGCTTAATTCGACTCTAGGCACCTTCCCTTTGTTCAGATCTTTCACTTTAACATGCCCGAACCTTCCCGCGCTGTAGGAGGTCTCAGATAGGTCGCAGAAATTTTCTTTATCAACCCCGTAGATCTAGATTATTTCCTTTTGCATGGGAAACCTGTTTCGCTCTACACTTAGCAACTTTTTCAGACGCCTCCTCCGGCGGTTTAACTTCGATATCTAATCCGACCTCCATTAGTACTTTAGTTAAACCGATCGAAGCCGCCACCGAACTGCCGGTTTAACAATATTCGTAACGCCTGACCCGCTCAACAAAGGAACCGCTTTTCTTCCTTTCTTTCGCAGCTTTAATCTTCCTAATGGCTCCTCAATTTTCCGCTTGCAACCGGGTCCGTCCAGAGTCATCAAACGCAGCTCAACGGCTATGTCACCACGGGCGGTTTGGCTCCAAAAGTGTCCTCCATTGGCGTGTTCCGAAGGCGAAGTTTCTCCCGAGCATGAAAGGGGAGAAGTAATCGTGTTTATGCAGCACTTAGACCGGGGTTCTGCCCACCGGTTCAAAATTTTCCGGACGCCCTGCCACCGCAACTCCATCCTCGTGACATCGCCCAATTCGTGTCGAATATATGCAACTTTCAAGTCTTCGTGAAGTCTATCTTCAAGAGGAACCATCTGTGGAGTTGTTCCGGATTTTTCCATTTGAACCGCCGCACGAGTTTTCTCGATGGTCCTAACACGGAGCTGGGCGGCGCTTCAATCCGAAGAGGAAGGAGGTCGATTTTCCCCACGCCAAGCACCACAGCCATCCAAAGGAATGGAACCAAACCTGGTTTTACCGCCGAACACTGCCTCGCCAACTAAAACCCTTGCCGGGTTACCGCTTCACCGACTCAAGAACCAGCATCCATCGCCTTCCCGCTTAACCGCCATGAACGGAAGAACTTCGCACCGCAAATAATCAAGCTCCGGCTCTAATGGCCAATGGCTTAACCGGCGTGGATCTTGTACGCTGTCGGGTCTCTTGGGGTGTTTTGCCACCAAGCCGCCGCCCGGATTGATGCACGAGTACACCGCAGCCTCAAAGATCCTCAAAGGCGCCACGAGCTGCCTATAACTGAACAAGAGGTCACCGAGATCGCCAAGAAGATGCTTGATGAGCCAATCTCCGCTCAGAGCCTAACCGGTTGGCTCCATTTTGTGCCACTAACAAACCGCCGCGGTAAGTTCTACTTATCGCCTTTCAAACTCTTAATACTCCGCTGATACACGCTAATCCTTGTTACTTCAGCCGACAGCTCTTTCGAAACGAACCAAACCGTTCGGCGCGCGTAAAATCCAAGGCCACTAAGAAAACGGGCAAGAAGAAGACCACCGAATCCTCCGATCCACGGAGGACTAAGAATCGGGTTGAGGTAAACCGCTTTCCGCTTTGTGTTTCTTCCCGCATATGCTTGGCCCTTTACCATCCTTTTACTAACAATTTTCTTCCCAGATGATGCTCAAGCCAGCCATGCCGACCTCGTTGAGGTAATCTTACTTTCTTCCGAATCCGATCTTGCACCGTTAAGAGAATTCGTCGCGCCGTCCGAAAGTGAAAAATACCATTCCTGTGCTTACTTGAATCCAAATCTTAACTTGAAGACACAAGAGGTGAAGAGCGCCAGACAACCCAAGACAAGGGCCAACAGGTTACCTCACCGGTTTACCAGACACACCTATCCGGAAGCGCCGCCAGAGGTGACTTGCTCTCCGAAAAGCGTTATCCCTTAAAGGTTTCTTCCGATGCCCTCTCAATCCGTCGACCAATTATCGGCCTCTTCCAACTCGTCTGGCGGTTCATCCACCACACAACCGCCTCCGCTGAACATCGCCGCAGGTATGTAATTACTGTTTGTCAATTCGACTCACCGTCACCTTGGTCAATTTGTCTTGATCCGATTCTGAATATTGCAGCACCAAGGCTCGCTTGAGCAAGAAGGCGAAAACTCTTGATCCTACCGGATGTTGATCCAGAGAAACCCCGAACAACCGCACGAAAAATCCTCAAGTTGCCAAGGAAAGCTCGCGAAGTTGTATAAAGATGACATTGCCGATGCGCCGGTTGAACCGAGGTCCAAATGGAAACTTCACAGCCTGCTCCATCAAACCCGTCTCCGCCGAAAGGGTCGTGGATCATGAACCACCGAGCCAGAGCAAAACGACATCAAGCCCAAACAAGAGGCCCGAAAATGACGATGTTATTGTGACAGTATCGCTACACCGCTTCCTAGCCAACCGTCGCTTTAGCAAAGCATAGCATCAAAGAAAGTTCCACTACTATGATCAAGGACAAGGGAAGGCTGATATGTCGGCCACGACAATTTCTCCGCCTAAGAGCTTCATTCCGCTTTCAACCGCTTTACGCAAGCCGTGACTTCAAGCCGGTCTAGTCAATCGCATGAAGGACCGCTATGAGGTAAAGAGCTGACCTTTCTTTATTTTAACTGCATAGTAGCACTTAAGGGTCGGTTTAACTTTGTAAAGTTAAACCGACTTAAGGTGTGTCTTCATAGCAAATTGAGATCAACTAACCATTAGCCCCCAAGTGCCAAGTTGAATACTTGTATTAAGCTTGGGACTTGTATGATGAAACCACTAACCTGCTTCCTTTGTCATCGTAATGAAATACACCAAAGAAGCCGTGCAACTCAAGGACCTCCAACCAACTGAAACTCAAATAATGAAGCCACCAAAGCCAAGGATGAGCTAAAACTGCTCGACCACCATGGAACAGCTGAAGGAGTGGTACAACCGAAGCGGTCAACTGGGACACCGAGAAGGCCGCTTAGTAAAACGCGGAGGAAGCCGAGGCGGCCCTTAAACCGTGACCAAGAGCTGACCGACTCAAACGCCAAGTGCATGCCATGACCTCGCCATCTTTGGTAAGCAAATTTACACCGAATATGCTCGTGTTAAAGCTTCCGCCGGTTTAACTTGAGCTGTCTAAATCTGGTGTAGGCAAACGATTGCTCATCCGGCTCGACGCGCGGAAAAGCTCAAGGCTTCAGACACTCGATTGAGCAGCTATATACCGCGCCCAGCGGGTCATATGCGCCACGCCCTATGACAACACGGCGCCGCCCCTCGATCGAGAGAGACGCTGGACCGCTGTCCATGATTCCGGGCAGCTTGAAGAGATGAAGCGATCGGCAGCCCGGCCGGCACGCCATCGCTCGACTCGTGCAAAGCATGGATAGCGGATCTTGATCCGCCGACATAGCTAAAGGTTTTCCAAAGCTCAAGAGAATGGTGAAGCTTTGATAACGATGCCTCAAACGGATCACAAAGGAAGTGCGTCCGCTGGCGAAGTCAACTGCCGCCAAGCCAATCTAGAGGTTCACCGATCTTTTATGACGCAAATAACAAACGGGTGGAGTTTGTCATCCCGGAAGTGCAGAGCCTGATTCTCCAATCCGTAAGCACACTTACGCCCGACGCTGATCCGCTGAACCGATAAGTGAAGAAGCTGTTTTCGTGCCTTAACCCGGATTGATCGGTCTACCAATGACTTCCGGCTTTGGGCGAGGAAGAAGAAGAAGCTGAACCGACGCCAGCGCCGCCCCTCCACCTCGCGCCAACCCGTGAAGCAGCGTAAGCCGTCAAAGCCATGCGATATATCCAAAGCTTCAAGGCATAACTCACAGAAACGCCGGCCTCAAAAGGCCTTTGTAATAGGATAGCAAGTGTCTTTTATTGAACAATGCCGTACAACCTTGGTGTGTAAACTTATGCATGGCGGTGCAGTATCCGCTGGCTTTTGTAGTAAATCCTGCAACATATTTTGCCTGCAATCACAAGTTCTTAAACCGCCATGGCGGTTTTACACCTCCAAATTGGACCGATGCCGATATTTATATGAGAAAAGACCGAGGTATACAATCAAAATTATGTGATACTAACATACCTGCCACCATCAGCACACAATGGCTTTAGCCAACCCCAAGCGGAGGTCTTATAAACCATCATCGCAAAGGAGGGCAACCTCAGATAAGACCGATTTATCGTAAACTGTGCGGGCATGACAAGCCCCCGTTACTCCACAATGGATGTTTAACAAGAAAATCAAACCGAACAAAACCGCCAGCTTAAAACGATCAACAACGTAAATCTGGTTTAAGGAAAATTTTGCCGTTGACAAAGGCCAACAAAAACCAAATGATAGGTACCAAAACCACATGGAAACAAAATCAACGAGAAAAAGCCGTTTTACGAGACGAGGCTGTACTGAGCCGGATCAGATGGTGGTACCATGGTCGGACAGGACCAAGCCCCTATACGGCGAGCGATGGTTCAAGTCAGCCAGTCCCCAATCGAACTCGTGGCATGATGCCGATCAAGTGGCATTGCAATGGTTCGGGTTCACCAAAGCCCCAAGTGATTCTATGGCCTTAGGCCGACCAAGAGGCGTGATCGGTTCAGACGTGACCATGTCCCCAAATGATCTGGTGGCTTTCGCCTGCCAAGAGGCGTTGCATTGGTTCGGATACGACCAAGCCCCCAAATGACAAAAGTTGCTGAAAACAAGGCTAAGGGTTGAACCGGAGGCCGCTTTATAACAGCATCTCCATGTACCCAAACCGGTCTTGTATACAGAATAGATACCCCGCTTTAGCCGAGGATCCGGTTTATTGCTTTTATTCATAATATATACATCGTCTTGATATGTACATAAGTGGAGCCAATGGCTCAAGTATAATAAGGTCAAGATGAGCTATGTTCCATGGCTCGTTGGTCTCCTCCTCCGACGCGGCGTGAGTCTTTTTCGCCTCAACATCAATCGATAGTAGGACCCGCTGTATAGATTCTCATCGACCACAAAAGGCCCCTCCCAAGGTGGGGATAGCTTGTGCATATCTTTCGATCTTGAATGAGCCGCAGCACCAAGTCTCCTTCCCGAAGGTTCTGGTTTTAACTCGCCGCTGTGATACCGATTTAAGATCCTGCGGTAGACCGCCGAGCGAGCTGCTGCCATATCGCGCTTCTTCGTCCAATGATCCAAATCATCTTGCCGTGCTGCCTCGCTATCCGCCTCAACATAAGCTGCTACTCGCGTAGTCGTGACGGATATCATCGAAGAACCGCCCGCCCATAGACCATAAAGAACGGCGATATCCAAAGTGGATCGGTTGGGGGTAGTGTTTATACTCCATATCACCGATGGTAGCTCTTCCATTCCAACAACCCGGCGCCCTTCTAAAGGGACCATAAGCCGGGTTTGATACCTTTCAAAATTTCCTGATTAGCTCGTTCCGCTTGACCATTGATTGCGGTGGGCTACGAAGAAACATCGTCGGATGTGCTCGCTCACAAAATTCCTTCATAGCTCCTTTGGACAAATTGGTACCATTGTCCGTGATGATACTGCGGAAACCCAAACCGAAAATCACCCGCTTGATGAACTGAACCGACGTGGCGCATCACACTTGCTAACAGTGCTCGCCACCCACTTGGTAAATTTATCCACCGCTACCAACAGTGGGTCTTTTGTCCTTGGATCGCTTTGAAAGGTCCAACCATATCCAGCCCCCAAGTCGCAAACGCCAAGTAATTGGAATCATCCTCAATTTTGGCTGGCACATGAGCACGCTCGAGAACTTTTGGCAACCATCACATCGTCTCGACCGCATCCTCTCGTGATCAAGATGGGCGTTAACCAATAGAAGCTATGGCGAACGCTGGCCACTGTGGATTTTGAACCGCGCAGTGACCACAATCCCTTCATGAATCTCTCGCAATATCTCACAGCCTCTTCAGGGACACACAACGCTGAAACGCCTCGACACGCCGCGACGGTGCAACTCGCCATTAACAATGGTCATAGACTTAGACCGCCAACTATCTCGCCGGGCCAACATCTCATCCTCCGTAACTCGCCCGATTCATGTATGCCAAATAAGGAGCGCCCAATCCGAATGACGCAAGGCCGCCACCAATTGAGCCTCCGGATCGTGGATAGCCAAATCAAGTTCATCAGCAAATTTAATCGACGGTTTATGCAGACGTCAAGGAAAACGCTATGGGACCGGTTTACGCTGGGACCCCAGCCGCTCAAAGCATCACCGCTTGTTCTTCCGACGATCCACATGATCCACCTGGTACCCTTTAAAATGTCCCGCAACAACATCCACCTCCCGACGATATGCAGCCATGAGTGGATCTTTGAATCCCAAGTGCCGGATACCTGCCGGGCCACTAAGTCCGAATCACCAAAGCATTTAACCCGCCGAGGTTCATTTCTTGGCCATCCGGAGACCATGGAGCAAAGCTTCATACTCAGCTGCATTGTTAGTACAAGGGAACATTAGGCGGAGAACATAATGTAACTTGTCACCTCGTGGGGAAGTTAATACGACTCCAGCCCCCGAGCCCTCCAACTGCTCGACCCATCAAAATGGATGGTCCAATAGGTGTGATCCGCTTCTCTCCGTGCTTGCAACTCCGCCCAATCATTAATGAAATCCACAAGTGCTCGAGACTTTATGGCCGTCCGGGCACATACTTTAAACCGTATGCCCAAGCTCTATAGCCCACTTAGCAATCCGCCGCTTGCTTCCGGTTCAAGATGATATCGCCTAAAGGAGCCGAGCTGACCACCGTGATGGGGTGCCTTGGAAATATTGCTTCAGCTTCCGCTTGCCATAAAACTCCATATACCAGCTTCGCCAATGTGGATACCTTTGTTTAGATTCGATGAGAACTCGCTGATGTAGTAAATCGTCACTGAACCGGATACTCCTTCCCGCCTCCTTGCGCCCACCACAATGGCTACACTCACGCCTCGCATTAGCAAAGAACATATAACAGAGCGGCTCCTCGTCAATAGGGGCAGCAAGAACAAAGGGGTTGGCCACCGCCGCTTTAGATCCTCCAATGCCTCATCGCAATGAGCTCCAAACGAATTGATCCGCCTTCTTCAAAGATTCGTATAAAGGGATAGCCTTCTCCTAGGCGATCGATAAACCGCTTAGCGCAGAATCCGCCTGCCAAACGTTGGACATCATTGATGCACTTTGGCTTAGCTAAGGAGGTGATAGCTGTAATCTTCTCCGATTAGCCTCAATCCCGTTGGACACGAGAAACCCAACAATTTGCTCGCCGAACACCAAAGACGACTTGGCCGGGTTGAGCATCATCTTGTACACCCGCAAGTTGTCAAAGGTTTCTTTAAGTCCTCAATCAATGTTTCCTTCTGCCTTGATTTCACCACGATATCATCCACATAGGCGCGTACATTACGGCCGATCTGTTCATGCAAACAATTTCAGACGCAACGCCGATAAGTTGCTTGGGCGCCTTGAGCCCAAAAGGCATGGACACATAGCGTAAGGCTCCAAAGGGGTGATAAACGCCGCTTTCTCCTGGTCTTTAACCACCATCTTAATCTGATGATAACCAGAATACGATCCGTAAAGCTCAAACGCCACAACCCGCCGCTGCATCAATGATCCGTCAATGCGGGAGGGCGAAAGGATCCGCCGGACAAGCTTTGTTAAGATCTGTGTAATCCACGCACATGCGCCAAGTGCCATTTTTCTTAAGGACCAACACCGGATTAGCAAGCCACTGGTGAAAGACTTCAACGATAAACCTCGCTGCCAAAAGTCTAGCGACTTCTTCTCCGATGGCCTTGCGCTTTTCCTCGTTAAACCGCGAAGAAACTGTTTTACCGGTTTGTATTTCGGTCCACATTAAGAGTGTGCTCACGAGTTCCTCGGTACACCCGGCATGTCAAAGGTTTCCATGCAAAATGTCCCGATTCTCACGGATGAACTCGATGAGCGCGCTTCCTATTTAGGATCCAGTTGGCACCGATGGTGAACTGCTTGATGACTCACGGGCACAAAATCAACAAGCTTCGCCTCACCACCGATTTGAACTTCAAGTCCGGATCATGCTCAGTAGTTGGCTTCTTCAAAGGGGTCATATCCGCCGGATCAACATTATCCTTATAATACTTTAACTCCTCCGTGGCACAAACCGACTCACAGAAGTCGCATCACCTTCCTCGCACTCCAGAGCGATCCGCGGCTCCCATGAACCGTTATTGTTCCTTTGTGACCCGCATTTTCAGCTGTAAGTAAACATAACAGGCCGTGCCATGAACTTAGATAAGCCGCCGCCCAAAGAGGGCGTGGTAAGGGCTTTGAATTTTCACCACCTCAAATGTCAACGCTTCGCTCGAGTCATGCTCGCCTCCAAAGGTTACCTCCGAGCTATTTTACCGACCGGTATGCCGACTTACTGTGCACCACCCGTGAAATATCAGATCGATGGCCTGAGATGCCTATCTGTTAACCCCATCCGTCGGAAAGTTTCAGAGTACGTGATGTTGATGCTGCTTCCTCCATCCATAAGAACCTTGGTAAACTTGTACCGCCCACCGGGTGCCACCACCAGGGTTAATCGACCCGGATTGTAAACCCGGGAGGATGGTCTTCTGCTCCACACAATCGGCTGCTCGGACCAAAGCAGTAATGCGGCGCAGCCGTTCAACAACACCGACCGCCCGCCTCAAGTTTCCGGTCTCGCCGGTCCAAGCTGGTGGTAAAGACGTGGTATCGTCCGCCATTCAATTGCTTTGGATTGCTCGATAACCCGACCGCCGCTGCTGTTGATTGTAGCCCCTTGGTTCTCGACTGCTCGATTACCTTGATTATTCGATTGCCTTGATTATTCTGATTGCCTTGCCCGCCCGGATTACCACCGAATCCGGCCGAATTTCTCCGCCAGAATCCGGAGCGGACCTCGAACCGCCACGACCCTTGATCATACCGAAAGAGTTGGAGTTTTAAACTCCTGCATAATATAACAATCCTTCCAAAGGTGATTCGCCGCACCTCCTTCGCCCCATGCTTCGGACAAGGCTGATTCAATATGAAATTCAAACGATCCGGATTGTGACCACCCCGGTTTGATCGCTTACCCCGCGCCGCTGACCCTTGTCCTGCGCGTTGGTGTTGGCCACAAAGCCCATGTTGCCGTCATTACGCTTGTGCCCTCCATTGCTCGCCGATCGATGTCTTGGCTCCTGAATTGCCGCTCGCTTTCCCTTCCCACTTCATCATTCTCCGATTCAGATCCTTGGTACTATCGTAATCAGCGATTTTACCAAAACGCCCATTAGAGTGCCCATGTCATGACAAAACGCTTCATGCGACCCCAGCTTCAGCTTCAATGGCTCGAACCGCAATTGGCTTCCAAGGTCATGATCGCGAACCAGGGTTGATCCGTCTCAAGAATGTAAACTTCCGAGACACGGCGCACCCAATGGGTTGTTGACTCTCCGTCCGCCTGGACGCAAGCCGCCAGATCCACCACGCATATGGGTTGTTTACAGTGTCTTTGAAATTTTGATGAACTGGTTCTCAATCGTGTCCACGAGTTGATAGAGTCGGGCGGCAAGTTTTTCAACCAAGTCCGGCAGTACCTTCCAAAGATCATGGTGAAGTACTTTGCACATGCCGCTTCATCCACGCCTAGCATCTCCATGGCCATCTCGTAGCTTTCTATCCATGCCTCTCGAGCCAAGTCGGCAAGATAATTTGGCACCTTGCGTGGCCCCTTGAAGTCCTTGGGCAAGCGACGCTATGTAAAGCGGGACGAGGCAAGGCACCCCAAAGAGCCGACGTCACCCCGCTCAAGATGGTCGGACGAATCGGCGCAGCCGGATGATCTTCCACTTGTGCGGCTAACTCGGCTTCCCTCGTGCCTGGCGCGTCCACTACCACTTGAGCATCCTCAAAGCCGCCGCGGATTGTTGCCGCGAGGCGGACCACGCCGCGCATTGCTTGATACGGCGGTTCGCCGACGCGGCGGCTATAACTCCGGCTCGGGCGGGGGTGGAGGATCCGATCCCGATCAGACGAGTAAGCTTCCTGCGAGCCAGGCCGTCCGGAGGAGCTCCTTAACCCGCGGGTCTCTACCGCTGTGGTGAATCGCCTTCAATTGGAATCGCCCAACCGTGCCGCAGCCGCTACAAGATTATCCATCGGGTTGGAGTAGTGACCCGGAGGTGTCTGCAAGGTCCGGGCGCACCGGTATGATGGCGAGGCAGATCTACGGACGGGCTGAACAGCGCAGCCGCCCAGTGTTTCCGCCGTTCACCAACAGCGGCGGATTATCGTTTCTCGCCTCACGGTATTGAAAAGCTCCTACCTCAAAAACTGAAGGCAAACGGACTGTACTTCCTTTTCATGACTTCGTGATGCACTCGTCCAGCTCGAGCCTATAAGCTCTGCGATCCAAAGCGCTCGCTCCATCGCCATCCGCTCGTCCGCGCCGCCAGTCCGCTTTAGCTTTAGTGATCTGTTCTCACCTTTGCAATCTCTGCGTTGTATGTCCTGATCCGGCGGATTAGCTTCCGCTATGAGCACCGCCAATGCGCCGAAAAGCTCGATAAAACTTGAGCCGGTGGACGACAGGCCTCCGCCCGGCCGCCATCACCGCTGTTGAACCGGCGACTCAGGCGCCAGCGTCAAGAGTGAAGCGCCTCCTGCGTCGCCGCCATGAAGACCCCAACCCGTTGGGTAGATCGAGGGGTCCGAATACTCTCACCGCCGGAACAGCCTCGATCCGCCAGCTGCAGCTGGTATAAAGACTCAGCCCGCCGACGATTCGCCGCCAGAGTAAACGGCGGTTTCGCCGCCAGACACCGATCCGTCCTCGTAGCCTCCGTGAACGACTCCCACGAAAACATGCCCGACCGCCGGTTTAGCTGGGCAGGACTCTTCTTCGCCAGCGAGCCGCCTCGACGAGGTCGGTGCGACGTCCGCCCAGCCCCGACTCGCCAATCTTGCCGATGAACACGCAGTATGCCGCCAAAGGGGACCCGGTACCCATACTCAACCGAGCCGCCTCGGGCCCCAATCCGCATCGTCGATGTAGAGTTTGCCGCGACGACTTTTAGTCATCCGCCCATCAGATAGCCTTCGAGTCCTTCGAACTTGCCTCTAAGATCATCAAACCATCATGCGATAGCCCCACGGTGGGCGCCAACCGTCGTGGAATTGTCACGGCAGATGTCCTCATGAAAGGACTTAGTCGCAGGGCCATCGTGACGGGTTAACCTAGAGGGTTAATGCGACACAAGACACGGGAATTATATCGTTCGCCCCTTCGATGAAGGTAAAACCTACGCCCGCTTGTGGTGTGATTGATATGATTCGCGACTAGGGAGCAATAGCTTTGCCTTAGCCTCAATCCTCTGTCTTTAACTTCGCCGCCGGTCGCCCCTTATATACACGGGTTGACGCTTGTCGGCTTATAAATCCCAATCCGGCCATACAAGAGTCCGCTTGGTTTCTCCTTTCTTGTCTTACAATACAAGTTACAAGATTAGGGCAGTTTATATGTACGGATCTTAATTCCTTCGGCTCCAGCCTCCATATGGGCCTGGATCACGCATTTAGGGTAAACCGATTTCTCCGGCGGTTCACACTCCGTAGTTGTATCCCCAACATACGGGGTTGTTTGAATCCTCGACATCGTGGTTCATCCGATGAGATCATCGAGGAGCATGTGGGAGCCAACATGGGTATCCATATCCCGCTGTTGGTTATTGCCCGAGAGCCGTCTCGGTCATGTCTACGTGTCTCCCGAACCCGTAGGGTCTACACACTTAAGGTTCGGTGACGCTAGGGTTGTATGAATATGAGTATGCAGTAAACCGAATGTTGTTCGAAGTCCCGGACGTCACGAGGAGTTCCGGAATGGTCCGGAGGTAAAGAATTATATATAGGAAGTGTTGTTTCGGCCATCGGGAAAGTTTCGGTCACCCAGATTGTCACCGACCACCGAAGGGTCCCGAGGTCCACCGGTGGGGCCACCCATCCGGGAGGGCCCCATGGGCTGAAGTGGGAGGAACCAGCCCATAGTGGGCTGGTGCGCCTTGGCCCACCTCGCGCCTAGGGTTGAAACCCTAGGGTGGGGGCCCACTTGCCTTGGGGGGCACTCCACCCCCCTTGGCCGCCGCCCCCTTGGGAGATTGGATCTCCAAGGGCCGGCGCCCCCCCTGGGGGCCTATATAAAGGGAGGGGGGAGGGGGCAGCCGCACCCTGAAGTTCTGGCGCCTCCCTCCCCCTGCTACACCTCTTCCTCCTCCGTCACGAGCTTGGCGAAGCCTGCCGAGATCGCTGCTCCACCACCACCACGCCGTCAGTCGCTGCTGCTGGAGCCATCTTCTTCAACCTCTCCTTCCCTTGCTGGATCAAGAAGGTGGATACGCCATCCGCCTCCGCACGTGTGTTGAACGCGAGGTGCCGTCCGCTCGCACTCGGTCATCGGTGATTTGGATCACGGCGAGTACGACTCCATCATCCACGTTCTAGTGAACGCTTCCGCAGGAGATCTACAAGTGGTATGTAGATGCAATCTCTCTCCCATGACTCGTTGCTTAGATGAACTCATAGATGGATCTTGGTGAAACCGTAGGAAAAATTTTAATTTTCTGCAACGTTCCCCAACAGTAGGTATATATAGGAGGAAGGAGTACGTCGGTGGAGCATCAGGGGGCCCACGAGGTAGCGGGCGCGCCCTCCACCCTCGTGACCGCCTCTGGTGCTTATTGGAGTAGGGTACAAGTCTCCTGGATCACGTTCGGTGAGAAGATCACGTTCCCAAAGGTTTCATTCCGTTTGGACTCCGTTTGATATTCTGTTTCTTCAAATACTGAAATAGGCAAAAACAGCAATTACTGGGCCTCCGGTTAATAGGTTAGTCCCAAAAGTAATATAAAAGTGGAAAATAAAGCCCATTATAGTCCAAAACAATAGATAAAGTATCATGGAGCAATCAAAATTATAGATACGTTGGAGACGATCGCATCCCCAAACTTAATTCCTGCTCGTCCTCGAGTAGGTAAATGATAAAAGTGAATTTTGATGCGGAGGATACTTTGGCATAATTTCAATGTAAATCTTCTTAATCATGGTATGAATATTCAGATCCGAAAGATTCAAGACAAAAGTTCATATTGACATAAAAAATAATACTTCAAGCATACTAACAAAGCAATTATGTCTTCTCAAAATAACATGGCCAAAGAAAGTTATCCCTACAAAATCATATAGTCCGCTATGCTCCATCTTCCCACACAAAGTATTTAAATCATGCACAACCCCGATGACAAGCCAAGCAATTGTTTCATACTTTAACATTTTCAAAACTTTTTCAATCTTCACGCAATACATGAGCGTGAGCCATGGATATAGCACTATATGTGGAATAGAATGGTGGTTGTGGAGAAGACAAAAAAGGGAAGATAGTCTCACATCAACTAGGCATATCAACGGGCTATGGAGATGCCCATGAATAGATATCAATGTGTGTGAGTAGGGATTGCCATGCAACGGATGCACTAGAGCTATAAGTATATGAAAGCTCAACAAAAGAAACTAAGTGGTTGTGCATCCAACTCGCTTGCTCACGAAGACCTAGGGCATTTTGAGGAAGCCCATCATTGGAATATACAAGCCAAGTTCTATAATGAAAGATTCCCACTAGTATATGAAAGTGAAAAAATGAGAGACTCTCTATCATGAAGATCATGGTGCTACTTTGAAGCACAAGTGTGGTAAAAGGATAGTAGCATTGTCCCTTCTCTCTTTTTCTCTCATTTTTTTATTTGGGCCTTTTCTCTTTTTTTTATGGCCTCTTTTTTTTCATCCGGAGTCTCATCCCGACTTGTGGGGGAATCATAGTCTCCATCATCCTTTCCTCACTTGGGACAATGCTCTAATAATGATGATCATCACACTTTTATTTTTCTTATAACTCAACAATTACAACTCGATACTTAGAACAAAATATGACTCTATATGAATGCCTCCGGCGGTGTACCGGGATATGCAATGAAACATGAGTGACATGTATGAAAGAATTATGAAAGGTGGCTTTGCCACAAATACGATGTCAACTACATGATCATGCTAGCAATATGACAATGATGGAGCGTGTCATAATAAACTGAACGGTGGAAAGTTGCATGGCAATATATCTCGGAATGGCTATGGAAATGCCATAATAGGTAGGTATGGTGGCTGTTTTGAGGAAGGTTTATGGTGGGTGTATGATACCGGCGAAAAGTGCGCGTTATTAGAGAGGCTAGCTATGGTGGAAGGATGGGAAAAAGTGTGTATAATCCATGGACTCAACATTAGTCATAAAGAACTCATATACTTATTACAAAAATCTAGAAGTTATCAAAGCAAAGTATTACGCGCATGCTCCTAGGGGGATAGATTGGTAGGAAAAGACCATCACTCGTCCCCGACCGCCACTCATAAGGAAGACAATCAATAAATAAATCATGCTCTGAGTTCATCACATAACGGTTCACCATACGTGCATGCTACGGGAATCACAAACTTCAACACAAGTATTCTTTAAATTCACAACTACTCAACTAGCATGACTCTAATATCACCATCTTCATATCTCAAAACAATTATCAAGCATCAAACTTATCTTAGTATTCAACGCACTCAAAAGAAAGTTTCACATATCTTGAATACCAAGTATATTAACATTAAGCAAATTATCATGCTATTAACGACTCTCGAAATAATCTAAGTGAAGCATGAGACATCAAGTTTCTTTAAAACAAATCCACCACCGTGCTCTAAAAGATCTAAGTGAAGCACTAGAGCAAAAATTATCACGCTCAAAAGATATAAGTGAAGCACTATGAGCAAACTATCAAGCTCAAAAGATATAAGTGAAGCACATAGAGTATTCTAACAAATTCCAAATCATGTATGGCTCTCTCAAATGGTGTGTACAACAAGGATGATTGTGGTAAACTAACAAGCAAAGACGCAAATAATACAAGACGCTCCAAGCAAAACACATATCATGTTGGTGAATAAAATATAGCTCCAAGTAAATTACCGATGGAAGTGGATTTAAAGAGGGATGCCTTCCGGGCATCCCCAAGCTTTGACTTTTGGTGTCCTTGATTATCTTGGGGTGCCATGGGCATCCCCAAGCTTAGGCTCTTGCCACTCTTTGTTCCATAATCCATCAAAAGAATTCACCCAAAACTTGAAAACTTCACAGCACAAAACTCAATAGAAATCTCGTGAGCTCCGTTAGAGAAAGAAAACAAAAGATTACTTTAAGGTACTGTAATGAACTCATTCTTTATTTATATTGGTGTTAACCCTACTGTATTCCAACTTTTCTATGGATTATAAACTATTCTACTAGCCATAGATTCATCAAAATAAGCAAACAACACACGCAAAACAGAATTTGTCAAAAACAGAACAGTCTGTAGTAATATGTAACTAATGCAAACTTCTGAAGCCCAAACAATTCTACCAAAATTAGACAACCTGGGCAATTTGTTTATTGATCTGCATCAATTGGAATCACTATTTTATCACGTTCTGATGATTTTTAGCAATTCGGGCACTGAGCGCAAAGATTCTGGAAATTACAGCAAGATCAAATAACTATCTTCCAAGAAGATCTAATAGGTTTAACTTGGCACAAACATTAATTAAAAAATAAAACCACATCTAAACAGAGGCTAGATGGATTATTTATTACTAAGCAGAAGAAAAAACAAAAAACACAAAATAAAATTGGGTTGCCTCCCAACAAGCGCTATCGTTTAACGCCCCTAGCTAGGCATAAAAGCAAGGATAGATCTAGGTATTGCCATCTTTGGTAGGCAATCCATAAGTGGCTCTCATGATAGATTCATATGTTAATTTTATTTTCTTTCTAGGAAAGTGTTCCATGCCCTTTTTTAAGGGGAATTGGAATCTAATATTTCCTTCCTTCATATCAATAATTGCACCAATCGTTCTAAGGAAAGATCTACCAAGAATAATAGGACATGAAGGATTGCAATCTATATCAAGAACGATAAAATCTACGGGCACATAATTCCTATTTGCAACAATAAGAACATCATTAATTCTTCCCATAGGCCTTTTAATAGTGGAATCCGCAAGATGCAAGTTTAGAGAGCAATCATCAAAATCACGGAAGTCTAGCAAATCACATACAGTTTTGGGAATAGTAGAGACACTAGCACCCAAATCACGCAAAGCATGAAACTCATAATTTTTAATTTTAATTTTGATAGTAGGTTCCCACTCATCATTGAGTTTCCTAGGGATAGAAACTTTCAACTCAAGCTTTTCTTCATAAGATTGCATTAAGGCATCAACAATGTGTTCGGTAAAGGCCTTATTTTGACTGTAAGCATGAGGAGAATTTAGCACGGATTGCAACAAGGAAATACAATCAATTAAAGAGCAATTTTCATAATTAAATTCCTTGAGATCCAAAATAGTGGGTTTAGCAATATCTTGATTTTTATTTCTTTCAATCCCACTTTTATCAGTTTCATCATCAAGATCTAAAAACTCAGAATTCTTAGAACGCCTTCGAGGTAAAGGAAGATCATATTCAGTTTCATCAAGATTCATATTGCAAAACAAAGATTTGATAGGGGACACATCAATAACTTTTAGATCTTCATCTTGATTTTCATAGGAATTAGAAGAACACGCTTTAATAAATTCATCTTTGGAAGCACGCATCCTAGCGGTTCTTTCTTTGCACTCATCAATGGACTCATTGATATCATGCTTAGTAGGAATGGATCTAAGCTTTAAAGAATCAATCTCGAGAGAAATTCTATCAACGTTCCTAGCCAAATCATCAACTTTAAGAAATTTCTCTTGAAGCAAAGCATTAAAATTCTTTTGTGAATTCATAAACTCTTTAACACTACTCTCAAATTCAGAGGGCATCTTATTAAAATTTCCATAAGAGTTTTGTAGGAATTTCCATAATTATTAGAAGGATTACTAGGATAAGGCCTAGAATTAAAATTCCTCTATGCGTTGTTACCAAAACTATTCCTACCAATAAAATTCACATCCATAGATTCATTATTATTCTCAAGCAAAGTAGATAAAGGCATATTATTGGGATCGGAAGAAACACTCTCGAAGAAATAAATTCCTAAGTTCATCCATCTTTTCACTCAAAACATTGATTTCTTCTATAGCATGCACCTTTTATTAGTAGATCTTTCAATATGCCATTGAGAATAATTAACCATAATATTATCTAGGAGTTTAGTAGCATCTCCTAAAGTGATTTCCATAAAAGTGCCTCCCATGCCGAATCTAAAAGATTTCTAGAAGCAAAATTCAATCCAGCATAAATTTTTTGTATAATCATCCACAAGTTCAAACCATGAGTAGGACAATTACGTAGCATTAATTTCATTCTCTCCCAAGCTTGTGCAACATGTTCATGATCAAGTTGCTTAAAATTCATAATATTGTTTCTAAGAGAGATAATCTTAGCGAGAGGAAAATACTTAGAGATAAAAGCATCTTTGCACTTGTTCCAAGAATCAATACTATTTTAGGCAAAGATGAAAACCACGCTTTAGCACGATCTCTAAGCTTAAAAAGGAAATAGCTTCAATTTAACGACATCATTATCCACATCTTTTTTCTTTTGCATATCACATAAATCAACGGTTATTCAGATGAGTAGCGCATCTTCACTAGGAAGGCCATGAATTGATCTTTCATAACAAGATTCAACGAAGCAGATTGATTTCACAAGATTCAGTATTGGCAAGAGGAGTAATCGGAGTGCTAAGGAAATCATTATTTTGGTATTGGTGAAGTCACACAATTTGGTAGCATCTTGAGCTATCGCGCCAAACAAGCAAACTAACACACGAGCAAACAAAAGGCAAAGGGAAAAAGAGGAGGAGATTGGGAAAGAGAGGGTGAATAAAACGGCAAGGGTGAAGTGGGGGAGAGGAAAACGAGAGGCAAATGGCAAATAATGTAATGCGAGAGATAGGGATTGTGATGGGTACTTGGTATATTGACTTTTGCGTAGGCCTCCCCGGCAACGGCGCCAGAGGTCCTTCTTGCTACGTCTCGAGCTTGCGTTGGTTTTCCCCGAAGAGGAGGGGATGATGCAGCACAATAGTGTAAGTATTTCCCTCGCTTTTGAGAACCAAGGTATCAATCCAAGAGGAGGTCACGCAAGTCCCTCGTGACCTGCACAAAACGATAGCTACTCGCAACCAACGCGATTAGGGGTTGTCAATCCCTTCACGGTCACTTACGAGAGTGAGATCTGATAGAGATAATATTTTTGGTATAAAGATGCAAAGTAGAAAGTAAAGGCAAAGGAAGTTAATAATGTGATGGAGATTGATATGATGAGAATAGACACGGGGGCCATAGGTCTCACTAGTGGCTTCTCTCAAGAGCATAAGTATTCTACCGTGGGTGAACAAATTACTGTTGAGCAATTGATAAAATTGAGCATAGTTATGAGGTTATCTAGGTATGATCATGTATATAGGCATCACGTTCGAGACAAGTAGATCAAAACGATTCTGCATCTACTACTATTAATCCACTCATCGACCGCTATCCAGCATGCATCTAGAGTATTAAGTTAAAAATAGAGTAACACCTTAAGCAAGATGACATGATGTAGAGGAATAAATTCATGCAATATGATAAATACGCCATCTTGTTATCCTCGATGGCAACAATACAATACGTGCCTTGCAACCCTTTACACATTGGGTAAGGACACCGCAAGATTGAACCCAAAGCCATGCACTTCTCCCATTGCAAAAACTACCAATCTAGTTGGCCAAACCAAACGGATAATTCGAAGAGACTTGCAAAGATAACTCAATCATACATAAAAGAATTCAGAGAAGAATCAAACATTATTCATAGATAAGCTGGATCATAAATCCACAATTCATCGGTCTCAACAAACACACCGCAAAAAGAAGATTACATCGAATAGATGTCCACAAGAGAGGGGGAGAACATTGTATTGAGATCCAAAAAGAGAGAAGAATCCATCTAGCTACTAGCTATGGACCCGAAGGTCTGAAGTAAACTACTCACACTTCATCGGAGGGGCTATGGTGTTGATGTAGAAGCCCTCCGTGGTAGATTCCTCCTCGTGGAGCTCCTAACAGGCCCCAAGATGGGATCTCGTGGATACAGGAAGGTACGGCGTGGAATTAGGTTTTGGCTCCGTGATCCGGTCTATTGGGGTAATGAGGTATATATAGGAGGAAGGAGTACGTCGGTGGAGCGTCAGGGGCCCACGAGGTAGGGGCGCGCCTGGGGGCGCCCACCTCGTGACCGCCTCTTGTGCTTCTTGGAGTAGGGTCCAAGTCTCCGGATCACGCTCGGTGAGAAGATCACGTTCGAAGGTTTCATTCCGTTTGGACTCCGCTTGATATTCTGCTTCTTGAAATAATCAAATAGGCAAAAACAACAACTCGGGCTGGGCCTCCGGTTAATAGGTTAGTCCCAAAAGTAATATAAAAGTGGAAAATAAAGCCCATTATAGTCCAAAACAATAGATAAAGTAGCATGGAGCAATCAAAACTATAGATACGTTGGAGACGATCATGCCGTGGTGGGAGAAGTTCTACAAAGGCCTCACGACCATGGACCGGTACTTTCTTCTCTTCAGTACGACGATGACGCCACAATGCTCATCGTGAAGGTTTTCAACGCGACTATGTGTCGATGCGCTTCGCCGACGATTTAAGATGCCAAAGTCGTTCCGCCTCTTCTTATTCCTCTACATTTGGCTTTGTCTCACATCGATTGTTAACGGTCATTGTTGCATTTGGACAGTAATGGGAGCAGCAGCAATGACATCGGCTACAGCCAAAGCAGCAGCGATTATGGCTGTAACAAAAGCAACAACGATTCTGCTTTAGCGAAAGCAAGAAATGATTCGGCAGCAAGAAAGACAACAAGAAGGATGGTCCGGACTGGAGTGGGGAGAAGAGGAGCAGAGTGGGGATGAGGAGCTGCAGGATGACGATGGGCATCAGTGAGGATGACCTAGCGCTGGTGGTGGCTGACCAAGGGCAAGAGATGGTGGTGGTGACCATGGGCAAGAGATGGTGGTGGCTGACCATGGGCAAGAGATGGTGGTGGCTGAGGATGACCTAGCGATGGTCGTGCCCGTCCTGCCTGAAGGTGGCCTCGCAATGGTGGTGGTGCCTGACAATGACCACGCACCGGTGGTGGCGCCGGCGATCCCACAGCTGGGCGACATGACCACGCCAATTGTGGTAGAAGACTATATCCCACAGCTGCCTCCACCGCCTCGCCGCTCTTGGCGCATCAGGCCGAGGAAGGAGAAGGAGAAGAACAATGAGAACTGAACTATGTCAGGTATGTCAGATCTCCAAAATGATATATATATATATACTTAGTTACCTATGTTATCTCTAATATGCTTAGTTTCCTATAGGTTAGCTCCAAAATTACTTATGTTAGCACAAAATGATCAAGTTTACATAATAAGCTTATAGTCTTGTTCTTATTCTTCTTCTTTTCCAAAATGACATATGTTAGCTTCATTTTACCTAAGTTGGCTCTAATATGCTAACTTAGAGAGCTTATATGCTTAGTTTCCTATAGGTTAGCTCCAAAATTACTTATGTTAGCACAAAATGATCAAGTTTACATAATAAGCTTATAGTCTTCTTCTTATTCTTCTTATTCTTCTTGTTATTCTTCTTCTAGTATTCTTCTAGTGTTCTTCTTCTTCTAGTATTCTTCTAGTCTTCTTCTTCTTCGTCTCTTCTTCTTCTTCTTCTTCTTCTAACTTCTTGTTTATCATTTTGCAGATTTGATTTAATTCACGAAAGCTTGCATGGATGGAGTGCTTCTTTTCCATTTGTGTATTTATTTTGTATCAATCTGAAACTTTTGTGAATTGATGGATAACGGTGTTGGATGAACAATGTGAAACTTTTGTAATATGTAACGATGGAACTATGTGTTGGCTATGTATGTATATATGATGAAACTTGTGTGTTGGATATGATTGTTATGTGGATGCTTGTTGTATATATATGTGTTGGATATCTCATATGTGAAATAGTGACCTGAGATTAAGAAAAACAAAAAAATTAAAAAATTGTTACTAATGGCAAGATTTGATGTGGTGCGCCATTAGTATACCAGATACTAATGGCGCACCTGTGGGATACTAATGGCGCACATGTGGTGCGCCATTAGTATACCAGATACTAATGGCGCACCTGTGGTGCGCCATTACTAAAATATACTAGTGGCGTGGTACTAATGGCGCACCTGTAGTGCGCCATTAGTAGCCAAAACAGGTGCGCCATTAGTAGGCCTTTTCCTAGTAGTGCAACCTCCTTCAACCTCCGATCCATGTAAATCTATTTGGCCTTGTGAAAGCACAAGTGCTTCCTGGGTAATTTTGATAATTAATGTCAACATATCTCTTGTTGGACTAATACTATTATCTAGTATATTTCAGATGAGTTCAACAATGGCGTGATAAGGACAAGAGGATGTGGAACCCCTTCAAAATGCTAAGGACAAAGATTGGCAAAAACTCAAGATTCTTCATTTCTATTTTAGTGATTCAAGATCACATTGAGTTCATAGAAAAGCCAATAATATTAAAAGGAGATGAGTTGTTGCTTAATAAAATATGCCCTAGAGGCAATAATAAAGTTGTGATTTATATTTCCTTATATCATGGTAAATGTTTATTATTCATGCTAGAATTGTATTAACCGGAAACTTAGTACATGTGCGAATACATAGACAAAACAGAGTGTCCCTAGTATGCCTCTACTTGACTAGCCCGTTAATAAAAAATGGTTAAGTTTCCTGACCGTAGACATGTGTTGTCATTCGATGAACGGGATCGCATCATTAGAGAATGATGTGATGGACAAGACCCATCCGTTAGCTTAGCATAATGATCGTTAAGTTTTATTGCTATTGCTTTCTTCATAACTTACATATATCCCTCTGACTATGAGATTATGCAACTCCCGAATACCGGAGGAACACCTTGTGTGCTATCAAACATCACAACGTAACTGGGTTATTATAAAGATGTTGGGTAACGTAGTAATTTCAAAAATTTCCTACGCACACGCAAGATCATGGTGATGCATAGCAACTAGAGGGGAGAGTGTCGTCCATGTACCCTCGTAGACTATAAGCGGAAGCGTTATGAGAATGCGGTTGATGTAGTCGTACGTCTTCACGATCCGACTGATCCAAGTACCGAAGGCACGACACCTCCGAGTTCAGCACACGTTCAGCTCGGTGACGTCCCACGAACTCACGATCCAAATAGAGCTTGGAGAGTTCCGTCAACCGACGGCGTGATGACGGTGATGATGATGCTACCGACGCAGGGCTTCGCCTAAGCACCGCTACGATATGACCGAGGTGG
This sequence comes from Aegilops longissima, assembly GCA_021605205.1. Lineage (NCBI taxonomy): Eukaryota > Viridiplantae > Streptophyta > Magnoliopsida > Poales > Poaceae > Aegilops > Aegilops longissima. The sequence continues at coordinate 319,372,179 of CM038680.1, read as the reverse complement.
ATTATGGTGGAGGGGGTGTAACATCCCAAATTTTCAATTTGGAATGTTATACATAGATCATCATGCATATCATATTTTTTATTGCATTGTTGGCTCGATCCTAGAAATCCTACGCAACTCAAGGACCCACGAGAGAGTTGGGGGTTTCGTTATTTTCATATTTGAGTTTTCTCAAATTTTGAAAAAGGGATCATTTGATTTTATTTATTTTATCTTCAATTATTTCTACTATCCAAATATGAGAGAGGGAATAAAATGACTTTCCCAAAATAAAGAAATAATGAAGATTTAATAAAAAAATCAAATAAGATTTTATTTTGGAGTTTTTTGCCTTTTTATTTGAATTTAGGAAAAATGCACGTTTTTCAAAATTGCATTTAGGCCCCAAATAAATGTTCATCTAGTCCGGCTTGATTTTAGAAGCCAGGGAAAATTTATTTCGGGATTTTTGGAGTCCGTTTAGTACTTTTTTTGTTTTTTTTTCGAGCGTAAATATTTAAAAAAACGCGCAACGCCTCCGGGCCGTGCCCGAGCGGGACACCGCTCGGGGGCACGCTATAAATAGCGACCGACCCGGCGCACCCAGGCCCCAGCCAGCCCGCCAGCCCGCCCAGCCTCGCCCAAGTCGCGCCACCGCCTACCACCCGCTCGCCTGCCACGAACCCTAACCCTAGGCGCGCCACACCGCGCCGCCGCCGCCCGTCGCCGTCGCCGTCGCCCGCGAACAGCGCCGCGCCGCGCGACACGCCGCCGAGGTTCGCCACCGCCTTGATTTCGCTACTGGTTTTTTATAAAACCGAGCGGTTTTTATTACTTTTTTTCGGTTTTTTTAGTATTCGGTTTTTTTAGTTTTCGTTTTTTTTCCAGTTTAGGTTAATTAGCGGACGTCCGTCCGTTAGTTCGTTTTAACGAACGAGTTCGTCAGATTAGTTTAGTTAACGAACGTTCGTTCGTTAACCTGTTCGTCGTTTTTCTTTTTCTCGGATTTAACTCGCGATTTTTCTGATCGTGATTTCTGATCCGATTTTCGTTTTAGTATAACTTTTCGCTCATTTATCGGAATCAGGCGATTCAAGCGCCTAGAGTTTCGCCTCGAAACCCTCTTTCCGAATAACCAACTTAAACAAGTTTATGCTACTGTAAAATTTGACCTAGATCCAGATTAGTAAAACGGAGCTGTTTTCTTTCGCCGTTTGTTCCCCGTTGCTTTGTTTGCTTTGTTTCTTTTTGCATACCGGAGTTCTTAAGTTGAACTATCTGGTTAGATCTTTTGTTCGAGTTTTACCTGTGCATTAGATGAGTACTTATTGTATGCTTGTTTGTTTGTCTGCGATAGAACACCCGGAGTGCGCCGCCTGTTACTTCGAGTCTCTAGGTTTCGCGGATCATCAGCAAGGCAAGTAACACTTTGATCATACTTTTTCTCATACCCAGTTTTTATTGCATTAGATCAATCCTCAACCATTGCATGATTAGGATCTAATTAAACTGTGGGTTATGGGAAGTAGTTGAGGTAGTACCTATTACCTGTTTATTTTCAAACCCTTGGGAGTTACTTCTACGTTTGCTTATCATGCCATGCTATGCTAGTAGACGTGGATTGGGTGAGTGTATCCATGACAGATGTGAGTTTGTTAATTAATGGTTTATTTAAGGTGGCAACTTAAACACACATCTGGGTGGATTGAGGCACCTGGTATCTATCAGAACTTGCCTGTTTTTCTTCGGACCGCCACCCAGGCTCAAAGGGATCATAAGATAATTCATGCTAGAAACTTCCGTGTGCAGCCACATGCTACTATGGGCTCTAGCATAGTTGACTAAGTCGTGCGAACTCTTACAGTGGTAGACTAGCTGATGTAGGGGTTGTAGGTTGGTACGGTCTATCACATACGTAAGGTGCAAGCGCTTCTGAAAGACTATGTCTCGGTCATCCGTTTCTCAAACACCATGTAGTGCGAGAAATCAAACGGAGGAGATCGAGTCATGTGGGGAAAAGTGTGTAAACCTCTGCAGAGTGTATCAAACTAATCATGATTAGCTGTGTCCCCGGTTATAGACAACTTGAGTAGCTAGTACTTGGATATCATGTGAATCTCAACATGTTACTCTAATTTAATATTGTTGGGTTTGTTAATGAGTACTTTTAATTGGGATTGAGAATGCTGTAACCATTCTCAATGTTTAACAACCACCATGATAGTTAAACAAATTTATTCCTTTGCGATGAGGGAAAAAGCGGCTTTATGCAAAATCTGTAACCATAGAGCTTTCCACCACCAAATATGCATGTAGTATAGCTTATTCCATTATTATTCTCTATGTGTTACATTGCCAAGATATTCCATGTGTTGACCCATTTTCGGCTGCAACATTTCATGTTTCAGATTTTTCGAATTTACGAGTAAGGTGATTAGGTCGTGGTTCTATACTCGATGATGCCGTTGGAGTTGATGGACTCGCTTATTCTTCCAAGCCTTCCATTGTTATCGTATTTAGATGGCCTTAAGCCATATTTATTTTATTTAGTTCTCTCTTGAGACTTTCGATTGTAATAAGTGTGTGATTGCTACTCTGTTATAAATCCTCCGAGTAATGTGTGGTGTCGGCATTCTCGATCCAGGATGCCACCGAGCACGAGATCGATCGCTTTTGAGGTCCGGTCGCTACAAAGATGGTATCGAGCCAGTTGATCAGAAGACACGGCCACTAAGCTTAAGCCCTAGATCACTACTCTTTCATCTCATTTCCGACTCCTCATCTTTTCTATTCTTTAGGATGACGGATGCAAGGAACAAGTTCACACAACCAGATGAAGACTCACCATTTGGATATCACTTGAAGGAAGTCACTAGATACCCGAACATAGGAGTACCAAGCTTCACTGGAACCTTCAACGCCACTTTACCCGAAGAGGAGTGCTGGATGATTCAAGTTTACATTCCCGGAAGGACATTTGCACCAGTCACGGAGCCCATAGAGTTTTCCTTTGATGCACCAACATGGAGCCTAGGAAAGAGCATGGCAGCCCACATCACCATGGGGCGAATTGGAGAAGTTTACCACGAGGATCTCAAGAATACTATCTACCAGATTTGTGGGTGCCGAGATGAACAATGGGAGATGATCAGCACCAGGAGGGAAAGATCAATTGCAGCTTACATCCAGGAATTAAACCAACACATCCGACACCAGGAGAATCAGATGTGCGCAGATATGGAGGATCTGCAAAAGGCTAGAACCAAGATCAAAGAGCTAGAAGAAGAACTCAAGGCTACACGTGAAGACTACATGGAGGAGATCGTCGCTCTAGTGAGACAGAACGACGACCTAAAGGAGAAGCTTGGAGTATTCATGGGAGGTTCAGCACCCAAAAGAGAAAGGGACGCATCCACTTGCCCGGATAATTATATCATCATTGACGACACCGACTTGGATCCCGACGACAGCGATGATGACTTTGTTGATGAAGCTGGAGCAGATATCATGGAATCTTCATCGGAGCAGTTTTTCTAGATTGACCACCATAATAGTAGTAGTATTTCCCCCATTTTATATTAGTTTTAGTCTAGCACTTGTAACGATAGTTAGACCGTTGTATGCTTTTGTTGAATTGATTGGAGTGATATTGTGTGCTTTTGTCTCATGTGCATATGGGTAGTGTTCTCACTAGACCTTATTCTATTCTTAACTCTCGTCTTTTCTATAAACCCCTCAGATGCCTCCGAGACGCGACCCCGGATTTGTTTTCCCACCAGAGATCACTCAGTTGATTCAGCAGCAGAATGCCTTGATTCAGACATTGGTGCAGGGCAACAACAACAACAACAACAACAACAACAACAACAACAACAACCCACCACCACCACCACCTGTTGATCATCTGGCTCGTTTCTTGAGGCTGAATCCGCCGGTGTTTTCCAGTAGCACCGAGCCGATAGTAGCAGATGATTGGCTCCGCAAGATAGGGAGGGAGTTGACAACTGCAGGATGTACAGATGGAGAAAAGGTGAAGTTTGCCGCACATCAGCTCGAAGGACCCGCAGCAGCATGGTGGGAGAATTTTACAGCCACTTACCCTATAGACACTGTCACATGGGATCAGTTTCAGCAAGCTTTCCGTACTGCCCATGTTTCAGCAGGATCTATGGCCATGAAGAAGCGTGAGTTTCGCAACTTACGCTAAGGAGGACGGACAGTTGGCCAGTATGTGGATGATTTCAGTAAGTTAGCACGTTATGCCCCAGATGACGTTGCTACGGATGCAGCTAAGCAGGAGAAATTCCTAGAAGGACTGAATGATGAGCTGAGCATGCAGTTGATGGTAGCCACTTTCAATAACTACCAGGAGTTAGTAGATCGTGCTCTTATGATTGAAGGGAAGCAACAGTAGATTGACAATCGCAAGAGGAAGTATGGACATGGGAAGTATAATTCTGGAGCTCAACAGAAGCTACGCTTTACTCCAAAGACAGGAGGGCAATTTCAGCATACTCACGGAGGAGGTAGCTCGCACAACCATAATGGCACAAAGAATGGGAACGGGAATGGAGGAAGCAATGGACAAAACCGCAAATGAATGTCCAGAAGCCCAAAATGGGAATGGCAATGGAAGCTCAGGGAAGAAGCCGAAACCTTTCAACAGAGGAGGAGGTTGAAGCTCAGCCAGACGCAGTAATAGGTAAGTTTTTGGTTAAGACATTTACTGCAGTTGTTCTTTTTGATACTGGTGCATCGCATTCATACATATCAAGGGGATTTGTGGATAAGTATAAATTACCAACCCAAGCCCTTAGGTCACCCATGCTAGTAACCTCACCCGGAGCAGAATACATGGCTAGTATATGGTGTGATCGACTGCCATTAAGGATTGGGCACTATGTTTTTCCCTCAGACCTAATAGTTCTGGAATCACAAGGACTGGATGTGATATTAGGCATGGATTGGTTATCGAAGTATGGAGGGAACATAGATTGCGCCAGTAAGTCGATTTTGCTTACCACCCCAGAAGGAAGGAGAATCAAGTATGTATCATGGCATGAGCCGAGGATGGCACATGTAAATTGCTTATCAGGAGTTGTGCAGGAGGAAGTACCAGTGGTAAGGGAATTCCCCGATGTATTTCCAGAAGAGTTGCCAGGCATGCCACCGGACAGAGAGATTGAGTTTCTGATTGAACTACTGCCAGGCACTGGGCCGATATCCAAGAGACCGTATAGGATGCCAGCCCAAGATTTGGAGGAAATCAGGAAGCAGATTAAGGAGTTGTTGGACAAGTTCGTCGTGGTGTTCATTGATGATATCTTGGTCTACTCAAAGAATGAAGAGGAACATAAGGAACATTTGCGATTGGTACTGGAGAAGCTCAGAGAGCATCAGCTATACGCCAAGTTCAGCAAATGTGAGTTTTGGTTGAAGGAAGTTGGATTTCTCGGACATGTTATATCCGGAGAAGGTATAGCAGTGGACCCCACTAAAGTGGCCACTGTGACAAACTGGGAAGCACCAACAACAGTTGGAGAGATCCAGAGTTTCCTTGGACTCGCAGGATACTACCGGCGATTCATTGAGAATTTCTCAAGGATTGCGAAGCCTATGACAGAATTGTTGAAGAAGGATACCAAGTTCATATGGACTGAAGAGTGTGAAGCTAGTTTCCAAGAATTGAAGAAACGTTTGGTTACCTCACCAGTGTTAATTCTGCCAGATTAGACCAAGGATTATGAGGTGTATTGCGATGCTTCATGCCGAGGACTTGGAACAGTGCTTATGCAAGAGGGAAGAGTTGTTTCGTATGCTTCACGACAACTTAAGCCTCATGAGTTAAATTATGCTACTCATGATTTGGAGTTGGCAGCCGTTGTGCATGCATTGAAAACATGGAGACATTTTCTTATTGGGAACCACTGTGAGGTGTATACGGATCACAAGAGTTTGAAGTATATCTTCACGCAGAAAGAGTTAAATCTCAGACAGAGGAGATGGTTGGAGCTTATCAAGGATTACGATATAAGATTGCATTATCACCCCAGAAAAGCTAACGTTGTAGCAGACGGGTTGAGCCGTAAGAGTCATGTCAACACTCTAATGACCGGAGGTTTACCAAAGGAATTAGCCAAGGAATTACGAGAGCTGTGTTTGGAAATAGTTCCGAGAGGCTATGTAGGAGCATTGGAGATTCAGTCTACTTTGATGGATAGAATCAGAGAAGCTCAAAAGACAGATAAGGAAGTTTCTTCTATTAAGGAGAAGATGAGCAAGGGAAAAGCTAAGGGATTTCGTGAGGATGAACACGGCACCCTATGGTTTGAAGACCGCGTTTACGTGCCAAGTGATCCGGAGATTCGGAAGTTGATTTTGCAAGAGGCACACGATTCGCCGTATTCGATCCACCCTAGAAATACCAAGATGTATTTGGATTTGAAAGATACTTTCTGGTGGACCGGAATGAAGAAGGATATTGCAGAGTATGTAGCAGTTTGTGATGTATGTCAGAGAGTGAAGGCAGAACATCAGAAGCCAGCAGGATTGTTACAGCCATTGCCGATACCTGAATGGAAGTGGGATAAACTAGGCATGGATTTCATCACGGGATTGCCGAGGACTCGTTCAGGCTATGACTCGATTTGGGTTGTAGTCGACCGTTTGACGAAGGTAGCTCATTTCATTCCAGTAAAGACTACCTACAGCAGTGCCAAATTGGCTAAGATATACATGACCAGAATTGTATGCTTGCATGGAGTTCCGAGGAGTATCGTATCAGATAGAGGAACCCAATTCACCTCAAAGTTCTGGAAGCAGTTGCACGAAACTTTGGGAACCAGGCTGGAGTTTAGCATAGCTTTTCATCCACAGACAGATGGACAAACCGAGAGAGTCAACCAGATTTTGGAGGATATGCTTAGAGCTTGTTCCTTGGATTATGGATCCAGCTGGGACGATAATTTGCCATATGCGGAGTTCTCTTACAACAACAGTTATCAATCGAGTTTGAAGATGGCCCCTTTCGAAGCCTTGTACGGAAGGAGGTGCAGGACCCCGTTGTTGTGGGATGAAGTTGGAGACCGCCAGTTGTTTGGACCGGATCTGATTAAGGAGTCTGAACAGAAAGTAAAGTTGATTCGCGATAGGCTCAAGGTAGCTCAGTCGAGGCAGAAGAGCTATGCGGATTCAAAACGCAAGGAGACAGAGTACGAAGTCGGAGACAGAGTTTATCTTCGTGTATCTCCGCTTCGAGGAGTAAAACGTTTTGGAGTTAAGGGAAAGTTAGCACCCCGATTTGTAGGACCATATCGTGTTTTGGAACGTATGGGAGAGGTGGCCTACAAGTTGGAATTACCAGAGGGATTGTCAGGAGTTCATGATGTGTTCCATGTTTCTCAGTTGAAGAAGTGTCACGCAGAGATGGCGGATATACCACTGAGAGATACAGTGCCACTGGAAGCGATTCAGTTGAATGATGATTTGACCTATGAGGATAAACCTGTTAAGATTCTCGATTATGCCAGTCGAGTCACTCGCAGTAAGGTTATCAAGTTTTGCAAAGTTCAGTGGAGCCACCACACCGAGGAAGAAGCCACTTGGGAGCGAGAGGAAGATCTGCTTAAGGCCCACCCTCACCTATTTGCTAGCCAACCCGAATCTCGAGGGCGAGATTCATCTTAAGGGGGTAGGTTTGTAACATCCATCCCAAATTTTCAATTTGGAATGTTATACATAGATCATCATGCATATCATATTTTTTTTATTGCATTGTTGGCTCGATCCTAGAAATCCTACGCAACTCAAGGATCCACGGAGAGAGTTGGGGGTTTCGTTATTTTTCATATTTGAGTTTTCTCAAATTTTGAAAAAGGGATCATTTGATTTTATTTATTTTATCTTCAATTATTTCTACTATCCAAATATGAGAGAGGGAATAAAATGACTTTCCCAAAATAAAGAAATAATGAAGATTTAATAAAAAAATCAAATAAGATTTTATTTTGGAGTTTTTCGCCTTTTTATTTGAATTTAGGAAAAATGCGCATTTTTCAAAATTGCATTTAGGCCCCAAATAAATGTTCATCTAGTCCGGCTTGATTTTAGAAGCCGGGGAAAATTTATTTCGGGATTTTTGGAGTCTGTTTAGTACTACTTTTGTTTTTTTCTGAGCGTAATTATTTAAAAAAAAACGCGCACCGCCTCTGGGCCGTGCCCGAGCGGGACACCGCTCGGGGGCACGCTATAAATAGTAGCCGACCCGGCGCCCGAGCCCAGCCACCCACGCCAGCCACCAGCGCGCCCTCGTCGCCGCCGCCCGCCACTCGCCTCGCCCCGACCCTAACCCTAGGCCACCGCCACCTTTGCCGCCGCCACCGTCGTCGCCGCCGCCGCCCGAATGGAGTCGCGCCGCCGCCACATCACCGCCCGAGGTTCGCCGCCGATTTCAGCCGATTTTTTAGAAAACCGAGCGGTTTTTATTACGGTTTTTTTCGGTTTTTTTAGTTCCGATTTTTTTTCCGGTTTAGGTTAATTAGCGGACGTTCGTCCGTTAGTTTGTGTTAACGAACGAGTTCGTCAGATTAGTTTAGTTAACGAACGTTCGTTCGTTAACCCGTTCGTCGTTTTTCTTTTTCTCGGATTTAACTCGCGATTTTTCTGATCGCGATTTCTGATCCGATTTTCGTTTTAGTATAACTTTTTGCTTGTTTATCGGAATCAGGCGATTCAAGCGCCTGGAGTTTCGTCTCGAAACCCTCTTTCCGAATAACCAACTTAAACAAGTTTCGCGGATCATCAGCAAGGCAAGTAACACTTTGATCATACTTTTTCTCATACCCAGTTTTTATTGCATTAGATCAATCCTCAACCATTGCATGATTAGAATCTAATTAAACTGTGGGTTATGGGAAGTAGTTGAGGTAGTACCTATTACCTGTTTATTTTCAAACCCTTGGGAGTTACTTCTACGTTTGCTTATCATGCCATGCTATGCTAGTAGACGTGGATTGGGTGAGTGTATCCATGATAGATGTGAGTTTGTTAATTAATGGTTTATTTAAGGTGGCAACTTAAACACACATCCGGGTGGATTGAGGCACCTGCATCTATCGAATCTTGCCTGTTTTTCTTCTGACCGCCACCCGTGCTCAAAGGGATCATAAGATAATTCATGCTAGAAACTTCCGTGTGCAGCCACATGCTACTATGGGCTCTAGCATAGTTGACTAAGTCGTATAACTCTTACCGTGGTAGACTAGCTGATGTAGGGGTTGTAGGTTGGTACGGTCTATCACATACGTAAGGTGCAAGCGCTTCGAAGACTATGTCTCGATCATCCGCTTCTCAAACACCATGTAGTGTAGAAATCAAACGGAGGAGATCGAGTCATGTGGGGAAAAGTGCTAAACCTCTGCAGAGTGTATCAAACTAATCATGATTAGCTGTGTCCCCGGTTATGGACAACTTGAGTAGCTAGTACTTGGATATCATGTGAATCTCAACATGTTACTCTAATTTAATATTGTTGGGTTTGTTAATGAGTACTTTTAATTGGGATTGAGAATGCCGTCAACCATTCTCAATGTTTAACAGCCACCATGATAGTTAAACAAATTTATTCCTTTGCAGTAGGGAAAAACTGGCTTTATGCAAAACTGTAACCATAGAGCTTTCCACCAGCCAAATATGCATGTAGTATAGCTTATTCCATTATTCAGCATATTCCATGTGCTGACCCGTTTTCGGGCTGCAACATTTCATGTTGCAGATTTTTCAGACGACGAGTAAGGTGATTAGGTCGTGGTTCTATACTTAGTGATGCCGTTGGAGTTGATGGACTCGCTTATTCTTCCAAGCCTTCCGCTGTTATCGTATTTAGATGGCCTTAAGCCATATTTATTTTATTTAGTTCTCTCTCTTGAGACATTCGATGATAATAAGTGTGTGATTGCTACTCTGTTATAAATCCTCCAAGTACTGTGTGGTGTCAGCATTACTGATCCAGGGATGACACTGAGCACAGAGATCAGACTGTTTGAGGTCTGGTCGCTACAGGGGGGCACCGCACATGGCTAAAAGATCAACTGATCAACTCGTGTGTCTATGGGGTGCCCCCCTCCCGCGTATATAAAGGAGTGGAGGAGGGGGGAGTGCCGGCCCTCTATGGCGGGCCCTGGAGGAGTCCTACTCCCACCGGGAGTAGGATTCCCCCCTTCCCTAGTGGGACTAGGAGAGAAGGAAGGGGGAGAGAGGGAGGAAGGAAAGGGGGGTGCCGCCCCCCTCCTAGTTCGGACCAGAGGGAGAGGGGGCGCGCGGCCTACCCTGGTCTCCTCTCTCTCTCTCTCCACTATGGCCCAATAAGGCCCATACACTTACCGGGGGGGTCCGGTAACCTCCCGGTACTCCGGTAAAATCCCGATTTCACCTGGAACTATTCTGATGTTCAAATATAGGCTTCCAATATATCGATCTTTATGTCTCGATCATTTTGAGACTCCTCGTCATGTCCGTGATCATATCCGAGACTCCGAACTACCTTTGGTACATCAAAACACATAAACTCATAATACCGATCGTCACCGAACGTTAAGCGTGCAGATCCTATGGGTTCAAGAACTATGTAGACATGACCGAGACACGTCTCCGGTCAATAACTAATAGCGGAACCTGGATGCTTATATTGGCTCCTACATATTCTACGAAGATCTTTATCGGTCAAACCGCATAACAACATACGTTGTTCCCTTTGTCATCGGTATGTTACTTGCCCGAGATTCGATCGTCGGTATCTCAATACCTAGTTCAATCTCGTTCGTTACCGGCAAGTCTCTTTACTCGTTCCGTAATACATCATCCCACAGCTAACTCATTAGTTGTATTGCTTGCAAGGCTTATAGTGATGTGCATTATCGAGAGGGCCCAGAGATACCTCTCCGACAATCGGAGTGACAAATCATAATCTTGATCTATGCCAACTCAACAAGTACCATCGGAGACACCTATAGAGCACCTTTATAATCACCCAGTTACGTTGTGACGTTTGGTAGCACACAAAGTGTTCCTCCAGCATTCGGGGGTTGCATAATCTCATAGTCATAGGAACATGTATAAGTCATGAAGAAAGCAATATCAATATACTAAACGATCGAATGCTAAGCTAACAGAATGGGTCAAGTCAATCACATCATTCTCTAATGATGTGATCCCGTTAATCAAATGACAACTCATGTCTATGGCTAGGAAACTTGACCATCTTTGATTCAACGAGCTAGTCAAGTAGAGGCATACTAGTGACACTTTGTTTGTCTATGTATTCACACATGTACCAAGTTTCCGGTTAATACAATTCCAGCATGAATAATAAACATTTATCATGATATAAGGAAATATAAATAACAACTTTATTATAGCCTCTAGGGCATATTTCCTTCAGTATCCCACTTGCACTAGAGTCAATAATCTAGATTACATAGTAATGATTCTGACACCCATGGAGTCTTGGTGCTGATCATGTTTTGCTCGTGAGAGGGGCTTAGTCAACGGGTTTGCAACATTCAGATCCGTATGTATCTTGCAAATCTCTATGTCTCCCTCCTTGACTTGGTCGCGGATGGAATTTAAGCGTCTCTTGATGTGCTTGGTTCTCTTGTGAAATATGGATTCCTTTGCCAAGGCAATTGCACCAGTATTGTCACAAAAGATTTTCATTGGACCCGATGCAATAGGTATGACACCTAGATCGGATATGAACTCCTTCATCCAGACTCCTTCATTTGCTGCTTCCAAAGCAGCTATGTACTCCGCTTCACACGTAGATCTCGCCACGACGCTTTGCTTAGAACTGCACCAACTGACAGCTCCACCGTTCAATATAAACACGTACCCGGGTTGTGACTTAGAGTCATACGGATCAGTCTCAAAGCTTGCATCGACGTAACCATTTACAACAAGCTCTTTGTCACCTCCATAAACGAGAAACATATCCTTAGTCCTTTTCAGGTATTTCAGGATGTTCTTGACTGCTGTCCAGTGATCCACTCCTGGATTACTTTGGTACCTCCCTGCTATGCTAATAGCAAGGCACACATCAGGTCTGGTACACAGCGTTGCATACATGATAGAGCCTATGGCTGAAACATAGGGAACATCTTTCATTCTCTCTCTATCTTCTGCAGTGGTCGGGCATTGAGTCTGACTCAACTTCACACCTTGTAACACAGGCAAGAACCCTTTCTTTGCTTGATCCATTTTGAACTTCTTCAAAACTTTATCAAGGTATGTGCTTTGTGAAAGTCCAATTAGGTGTCTTGATCTATCTCTATAGATCTTGATGCCCAATATATAAGCAGCTTCACCGAGGTCTTTCATTGAAAAACTCTTATTCAAGTATCCTTTTATGCTATCCAGAAATTCTATATCATTTCCAATCAACAATATGTCATCCACATATAATATTAGAAACGCTACAGAGATCCCACTCACTTTCTTGTAAATAGAGGCATCTCCAAAAGTCTGTATAAAACCATATGCTATGATCACACTATTAAAATGTTTATTCCAACTCCCATATGCTTGCACCAGTCCATAGATGGATCGATGGAGCTTACACACTTTGTTAGCATCCTTTGGATCGATAAAACCTTCAGGTTGCATCATATACAACTCCTCTTCCCGAAATCCATTCAGGAATGCAGTCTTTACATCCATTTGCCAAATTTCATAATCATAAAATGTGGCAATTGCTAACATGATTCAGACGGACTTAAGCATCGCTACGGGTGAGAAAGTCTCATCGTAGTCAACTACTTGAACTTGTTGAAAACCTTTCGCAACAAGTCGAGCTTTGTAGACAGTAACATTACCGTCAGCGTCAGTCTTCTTCTTGAAGATCCATTTATTCTCGATGGCTTGCCGATTATCGGGCAAGTCAACCAAAGTCCACACTTTGTTCTCATACATGGATCCCATCTCAGATTTCATGGCCTCAAGCCATTTTGCGGAATATGGGCTCATCATCGCTTCCTCATAGTTCATAGGTTCGTCATGGTCAAGTAACATGACCTCCAGAACAGGATTACCGTACCACTCTGGTGCGGATCTTACTCTGGTTGACCTACGAGGTTCGGTAGTAACTTGATTTGAAGTTACATGATCATCATAATTAGCTTCCTCACTAATTGGTGTAGGAGTAACATGAACAGATTTCTGTGATGAAATACTTTCCAATAAGGGAGCAGGTACAGTTACCTCATCAAGTTCTACTTTCCTCCCACTCACTTCTTTCGAGAGAAACTCCTTCTCTAGAAAGGATCCATTCTTATCAACGAATATCTTGCCTTCGGATCTGTGATAGAAGGTGTACCCAACAGTCTCCTTTGGGTATCCTATGAAGACACATTTCTCCAATTTGGGTTCGAGCTTATCAGGTTGAAGCTTTTTCACATAAGCATCGCAGCCCCAAACTTTAAGAAACGACAACTTTGGTTTCTTGCCAAACCACAGTTCATAAGGCGTCGTCTCAACGGATTTAGATGGTGCCCTATTTAACGTGAAGGCAGCCGTCTCTAAAGCATAACCCCAAAACGATAGCGGTAAATCAGTAAGAGACATCATAGATCGTACCATATCTAGTAAAGTACGATTACGGCGTTCGGACACACCATTACGCTGTGGTGTTCCGGGTGGCGTGAGTTGCGAAACTATTCCGCATTGTTTCAAATGAAGACTAAACTCGTAACTCAAATATTCTACTCCACGATCAGATCGCAGAAACTTTATTTTCTTGTTACGATGATTTTCCACTTCACTCTGAAATTCTTTGAACTTTTCAAATGTTTCAGACTTATGTTTCATTAAGTAGATATACCCATATCTGTTCAAATCATCTGTGAAGGTGAGAAAATAAAGATACCCGCCGCGAGCCTCAACATTCATTGGACCACATACATCAGTATGTATGATTTCCAACAAATCTGTTGCTCGCTCCATTGTTCCGGAGAACGGCATTTTAGTCATCTTGCCCATGAGGCATGGTTCGCAAGTACCAAGTGATTCATAATCAAGTGATTCCAAAAGTCCGTCAGAATGGAGTTTCTTCATGCGCTTTACATCAATATGACCTAAACGGCAGTGCCACAAATAAGTTGCACTATCATTATCAACTCTGCATCTTTTGGCTTCAATATTATGAATGTGTGTATCACTACTATCGAGATTCATCAAAAATAGACCACTCTTCAAGGGTGCATGACCATAAAAGATATTACTCATATAAATAGAACAACCATTATTCTCAGATTTAAATGAATAACCGTCTCGCATCAAACAAGATCCAGATATAATGTTCATGCTCAACTCTGACACCAAATAACAATTATTCAGGTCTAAAACTAATCCCGAAGGTAGAGGTAGAGGTAGCGTGCCGACCGCGATCACATCAACTTTGGAACCATTTCCCACGTGCATCGTCACCTCATCCTTGGCCAATCTTCGCTTAATCCGTAGTCCCTGTTTTGAGTTGCAAATATTAGCAACAGAACCAGTATCAAATACCTAGGTGCTACTGCAAGCATTAGTAAGGTACACATCAATAACATGTATATCACATATACCTTTGTTCACTTTGCCATCCTTCTTATCCGCCAAATACTTGGGGCAGTTCCGCTTTCAGTGACCAGTCCCTTTGCAATAGAAGCACTCAGTCTCAGGCTTAGGTCCATACTTGGGCTTCTTCATTTGAGCAGCAACTTGCTTGCCGTTCTTCTTGAAGTTCCCCTTCTTCTCTTTACCCTTTTTCTTAAAACTGGTGGTCTTGTTGACCATCAACACTTGATGCTCCTTCTTGATTTCTACCTCCGCAACCTTTAGCATTGCGAAGAGCTCGGGAATTGTCTTATCCATCCCTTGCATATTATAGTTCATCACGAAGCTCTTGTATCTTGGTGGTAGCGACTGAAGAATTCTGTCAATGACACTATCATCCGGAAGATTAACTCCCAGTTGAATCAAGTGATTGTTATACCCAAACATTTTGAGTATATGCTCACTGACAGAACTATTCTCCTCCATCTTGCAGCTATAGAACTTATTGGAGACTTCATATCTCTCAATCCGGGCATTTGCTTGAAATATTAGCTTCAACTCTTGGAACATATCATATGCTCCATGACGTTCAAAACATCGTTGAAGTCCCTGCTCTAAGCCGTAAAGCATGGCACACTGAACTATCGAGTAGTCAGCAGCTTTGCTTTGCCAGACGTTCATAACATCTGGCATTGCTCCTGCAACAGGTTTGGCACCTAGCGGTGCTTCCAGGATGTAATTCTTCTGTGCAGCAATGAGGATAATCCTCAAGTTATGGAACCAGTTCGTATAATTTCTACCATCATCTTTCAACTTTGCTTTCTCAAGGAACACATTAAAATTCAACGAAACAACAACACGAGCCATCTATCTACAACAACATAGACATACAAAATACTATTAGGCACTAAGTTCATGATAAATTAAAGTTCAATTAATCAAATTACTTAAGAACTCCCACTTAGATAGACATCCCTCTTATCATCTAAGTGATCACATGATCCATATCAACTAAACCATGTCTGATCATCACATGAGATGGAGTAGTTTTCAATGGTGAACATCACTATGTTGATCATATCTACTATATGATTCACGCTCGACCTTTCGGTCTCAGTGTTCCGAGGCCATATCTGCATATGCTAGGCTCGCCAAATTTAACCCGAGTACTCTGCGTGTGCAAAACTGGCTTGCACCCGTTGTATGTGAACGTAGAGCTTATCACACCCGATCATCACGTGGTGTCTCGGCACGATGAACTTTCGCAATGGTGCATACTCAGGGAGAATACTTATACCTTGAAATTTAGTGAGAGATCATCTTATAATGCTACCGCCGAGCTAAGCAAAATAAGATGTATAAAAGATAAACATCACATGCAATCAATATAAGTGATATGATATGGACATCATCATCTTGTGCCTTTGATATCCATCTCCAAAGCACCATCATGACCACCATCGTCACCGGCGTGACACCTTGATCTCCATCGTAGCATCCTTGTCGTCTCGCCAACTATTGGTTCTACGACTATCGCTACCGCTTAGTGATAAAGTAAATCAATTACATGGCAATTGCATTTCATACAATAAAGCGACAACCATATGGCTCCTGCCAGTTGCCGATAACTTGGTTACAAAACATGATCATCTCATACAATAAAATTTAGCATCATGTCTTGACCATGTCACATCACAGCATGCCCTGCAAAAACAAGTTAGACGTCCTCTACTTTGTTGTTGCAAGTTTTACGTGGCTGCTACGGGCTGAGCAAGAACCTTTCTTACCTATGCATCAAAACCAGAACGATATTTCGTCACGTACGTGCTGTTTTAACCTTCACAAGGACCGGGCGTAGCCACACTCGATTCAACTAAAGTTGGATAAACCGACACCCGCCAGCCACCTGTGTGCGAAGCACGTCGGTAGAACCAGTCTCGCGTAAGCGTACGCGTAATGTCGGTCTAGGCCGCTTCATCCAATAATACCGCCGAATCAAAGTATGACATGCTGCTAAGCAGTATGACTTGTATCGCCCACAACTCACTTGTGTTCTACTCGTGCATATAACATCTACGCATAAACCTGGCTCGGATGCCACTGTTGGGTAACGTAGTAATTTCAAAATTCTCCTTCGCACACGCAAGATCATGGTGATGCATAACAATGAGAGGGGAGAGTGTCGTCCACGTACCCTCGTAGACCGTAAGCGGAAGCGTTATGAGAACACGGATGATGTAGTCGTACGTCTTCATGATCCGACCGATCCAAGTACCGAACGCACGGCACCTCCAAGTTCAGCACACGTTCAGCTCGGTGACGTCCCACGAACTCACGATCCAGCAGAGCTTCACGGGAGAGTTCCATCAGCACGACGGCATGCTGACGGGGATGATGATGCTACCGACGTAGGGCTTCGCCTCAGCACCGCTACGATATGACCGAGGTGGATTATGGTGGAGGGGGGCTCCGCACACGGCTAAAAGATCAACTAATCAACTTGTGTGTCTATGGGGTGCCCCCCTCCCCCGTATATAAAGGAGTGGAGGAGGGGGAGGGCTGGCCCTCTATGGCGCGCCCAGGAGGAGTCCTACTCCCACCGGGAGTAGGATTCCCCCCTTCCCTAGTTGGGCTAGGAGAGAAGGAAGGGGGAGAGAGGGTGGAAGGAAAGGGGGGCGCCGCCCCCCCTCCTAGTCCAATTCGGATCAGAGGGAGAGGGGGCGCGCGACCTGCCCTGGTCTCCTCTCTCTCTCTCCACTATGGCCCAATAAGGCCCATACACTTACCGGGGGGTTCCGGTAACCTCCCGGTACTCCGGTAAAATCCCGATTTCACCCGGAACTATTCCGATGTCCAAATATAGGCTTCCAATATATCGATCTTTTTGTATCAACCATTTCGAGACTCATCATCATGTCCGTGATCATATTCGGGACTCCGAACTACCTTTGGTACATCAAAACACATAAACTCATAACACCGATTGTCACCGAACGTTAAGCGTGCGGACCCTACGGGTTCGAGAACTATGTAGACATGACCGAGACACGTCTCCGGTCAATAACCAATAGCGGAACCTGGATGCTCATATGGGCTCCTACATATTCTACGAAGATCTTTATCGGTCAAACCGCATAACAACATCGTTGTTCCCTTTGTCATCGGTATGTTACTTGCCGAGATTCGATCGTCGGTATCTCAATACCTAGTTCAATATCGTTACAGGCAAGTCTCTTTACTCGTTCATAATACATCATCCATAACTAACTCATTAGTTGTTTTGCTTGCAAGGCTTATAGTGATGTGCATTACCGAGAGGGCCCAGAGATACCTCTGCGACAATCGGAGTGACAAATCCTAATCTTGATCTATGCCAACTCAGCAAGTACCATCGGAGACACCTATAGAGCACCTTTATAATCAACCAGTTACGTTGTGACGTTTGATAGAACACAAAGTGTTCCTCCGGTATTCGGGAGTTGCATAATCTCATAGTCATAGGAGCATGTATAAGTCATGAAGAAAGCAATAGCAATGTACTAAACGATTGAATGCTAAGCTAACGAAATGGGTCAAGTCAATCACATCATTCTCTAATGATGTGATCTCCTTAATAAAATGACAACTCATGTCTATGGCTAGGAAACTTAACCATCTTTGATTCAACGAGCTAGTCAAGTATAGGCATACTAGTGACACTTTGTTTGTATATGTATTCACACATGTACTAAGTTTCCGATTAATACAATTCCAGCATGAATAATAAACATTTATCATGATATAAGGAAATATAAATAACAACTTTATTATTGCCTCTAGGGCATATTTCCTTCAAAAGATGCTCTACAGGTGTCTCATAAGGTGTTTGTTGGGTTGGCATAGATCGAGACTAGGAGTTGTCACTCTGAGTATCGGAGAGGTATCTCTGGGCCCTCTCAGTAATGCACATTACTATAAGCCTTGCAAGCAATGTGACTAATGAGTTAGTTACAGGATGATGCATTACATAACGAGTAAAGAGACTTGCGAGTAACGAGATTGAACTAGGTATGATGATACCGACGATTGAATCTCGGGCAAGTAACATACCGATGACAAAGGGAATAACGTATGTTGTTATTGCAGTTTGACCCATAAAGATCTTCGTAGATTATGTAGGACCAATATGAATATCCAGGTTCCGCTATTGGTTATTGACCGGAGATGTGTCTCGGTCATGTCTACATAGTTCTCGAACCCGTAGGGTCTGCACGCTTAACGTTCGATGACGATTTGTATTATGAGTTATGTGTTTTGGTGACCGAAGTTTGTTCGGAGTCTCGGATGAGATCACGGACATGACGAGGAGTCTCGAAATGGTCGAGAGGTAAAGATTGATATATTGGAAGGTTATATACGGACACCGGAATGGTTCCGAAGAGGTTCGTGGATTTAGCGGAGTACCGGGAGGTTATCGCAACCCCCTCGCGAAAGTTAATGGGCCTCATGGGACATAGTGGAGAGAAGGAGGCAGGCCACAAGAGGTGGCACGCACCCCCTGCCCAATCCGAATTGGACAAGGGTTGGGGGCACAGCCCCCCTTTCCTTCTCCCTCCCCCCTCTTCCCCTTTCCCCTCTCTGTTGGAAGGAAGGGGGGCCGAATCCTACTGGGAGTGGAGTCCTAGTAGGACTCCCCCCCAATGGCATGCCACCCCTAGGGCCGGGCACCTCCTCCTCCCCTCCTTTATATACGGGGGCGGGGGCACCCCAAATGCACATCAATTGTTCTCTTAGCTGTGTGCGGTGCCCCCACCACAGTTTACTCCTCCGGTCATAGCGTCATAGTGCTCAGGCGAAGCCCTGCGCGGATCACATCACCATCACCGTCACCACTATGTCGTGCTGATGGAACTCTCCCTTGACCCTCTGTTGGATCAAGAGTTCGAGGGACGTCATCGAGCTGAACGTGTGCTGAACTCGGAGGTGCCATACGTTCGGTACTTGGATCGGTTGGATCGTGAAGACGTTCGACTACCACTACTGCGGGATGCTACTAACGCGACACTACGATTAGAGACCCTTCGACGAAACTGTGTGCGATGCCATAATCGCAAAAGGTGGTGTAAAAAACCGTCAAAAAAGGTGCAAAACATTTGCGATGGAGGATGCATCAAACATGGTTCAGATTTTAGTTGCGTGTGCGATGCAGGGCATACGGTTCAGCTCAATTAACCGTTTGCGATGAAGAGGAACAAAAGAAACGGGCAGCCAGATGAAGGTGTGTGCGATGTACAACATACGGTTCACTCGGATGAACTGTTTGTGATTAGGCAACACAAAAGAAATGGCCAGCCAGATCAAAGGTGTGTGCGATATACGGCATGCGGTTCACTCGGATGAGTTAGCGTTAAGACATGAGAACAAAAACGGTTCAAATGAACAAGATGTGTGTCATACGAGGCAAACAGGTCTGTAATCGGAAACACGTGCGAAGACCGATAACAACACAGACGATTACTGCTACAAGCCGTGTGTGTTGTGAGCAAACGATTGCTGGTATACAATTGTGAGTGATTGATGAAAACATCACCGACGGGTTACATTGTTTAGTCCGTGTGCGATGTGATTTTTTTTGTCCGCGCAACATCTACGCTCTGTCTACAGAGCATCAACATTTACTTAAAAAGATAGCATTGCATAACCAAATTAAGTATACAATTACACAAGTGACTACACACATAACATTTCCACACACCAAAGAAAGCAATTACATGCATACTAAAGTAGGAGAAACAAGGATCTAATCATCTACTTATTGTTGCGACGACGCTTGCCATTGCTCTGCTTCCGGCTGGATCCCTGACCGTTTTGGGGAAGGAGGGACTTCCTCATGTCAACGATCCGCCTGTACATGTCGTAGCTCGTGTATGCCTCCTTGGCCGCATACACGATGTGAGCTTTGTCGATTTTCTCCATCCAGGCCGAGTGCCGGGCACGCTTGTCCTTGTTGCACGAATCCTTCATGTCTCTATAGTAGGGGTTGATGATGGCCTCGGCGAGGTGAACCAGTGATCCCTTCTCATGCTCCTTGTTGCCCCTGATCTTGTATTGGCCTTGGATGTCGACAAGATTCTGGTAGGCGATGCCCGAATTCTCGAGCGCCTTTACATCGTTGGTGATGTCCACCGTAGCGAACATGTAGTGGGGGCTGTTGAAAAACCTGGAGAAACGCTTGCAAGGCCTTGTGGCCAGGCAGTAGTGGTAGACAACGACGTGGTGGCGCACACACATCTGGGCGACGGCGACCTTGGGACGAGACCCGGCACGAGCACGGGTGTACTCGAGGTCGAACCCGACCACCTTGTACTTCTCCTCTGCAAGCAACAGCTCCATGATGTGGATGGAGTGCTCCACCGAGACCGGGTCGTTGGTGTACACCACCGAGAGGTCCATGAACCTTCTGTGGGTGTCCACCACGACACGCATGGTGAACTGTTGCTCGTCGTCGGCAGCCGCTTGGAGCGCCATTGGAGCCGCGCAGGATACCCTCTAAGAATTTCTCGTGGTGGGTGTGCTTCTTGCAATGGTGGGGCATGATCGAAAGGTTGAAGAGACAAAAGGGTAGGTTAAATGGATGCTATAATAAATGGGGGCCAGCCGGCCTGTAATTGTCACGTCTTGTCACAGCGTTCATAGCGGAGGATTCCAGTGCACGCTTGACAACATCGCGCCGCACGTGTGGGCTCGAAGAGGCGCCAAATGTATCGTCGGTGATCCTGTTCCCATGCTACCGTGTTGTTTACCGTGCAAGCTTCCCGCCCGGCTAGTTTGGCCACGCGTCGGCTAGAAGAGGGACAAATCGTGGGTGTTTATTGGCAAAAAGCTTTGTAAAAACGAAGTGTGTGGAATGACTTCTGTCGTAATTTTACCCTTGGGTGATGAGGTCAAAGTTACACAGAAGGGTGATGATGGACACTTGAGGGCGATAATTAATTTTGCGCTCTACAGTGCACACGGTGGAAGAAACCAACTGTGTGCAATAATGTCGAAGAGCGCAGTCGAGTTAGCTATACAGATCGTGTGCTGTGAGATTGACAAGGTAAACTGATTCGAGAATGGTTAATAAAATCTAAGACCATTGTATATTAAGGTCAAAATAGTGCTAGCAATATACGAGTCTCATACGATGCCATTTCAATGATTATACCACAAAAGCTCGAAATGTTACAAGGTTCAAATTCCAGAGTTATATGGCTCAAATTCGAAGATTACAAGGTTCAAACCGATATTAGAAATGAAATTCAGCTCATCAGCTGCAAACGCTCGCACTGATCCGCTGAATATGGATATCAGAGAGGTTCAAACTAATATCATCGCTTCTAAGTCTGGCTTCAAAACCTCACATTTTTTGCAAAGGGGTCAGCCACTGAGAAGCCATGTATGGGGTTGACACGATGACTTCCGATTACTATGTCATCTGAAGTTCCAAAATGAAATTCAGCATTTTTGGAGCCTACTCCATTCTGCCGCAGGCGCCGACGCTGATCAACAAACCATTCATTTTTACGAAATAAATGTAGGGCAAACCTCATTTCCTTCAGCACCCTTGCTCTGAGAACAAAGAACTCAAGAATATAATCTCCGTAAGGTCCCTCGGTAGGAGTTCAAAGTAATTTCGAGAGATGCAGATCTAGGCATTCGACGTGATTGTTATATTGTATCACATTATCCACCACTGGGCCTAATCTTATCTGCAAAAGAAGAAAACGTGTTAGTGCCTACATGCAGTTTTGAACATTACTATAGGCCTAGGTATTTGGTTTGCAGGATTTGTAAAATGCACTAACATGCCATCTTCAATCTGACATGATTAACATGGGCATTTGATTACATTCTAGAAAAATGTAGCCTTCTTCACAAGAGGTTGGAGTGGATGAAAAGTTCCCTAAGAAAACTAGTACGCATTTAATCCAAAGGAGAAATGCTTATTGATTGTAACCATATGGATCAAGCAACCAATATGGGGGGGGGACATGTATGTACTGAAATCCTCCAAAAGAACCTTCAGAAATTGTTGTACATTGTCATTGTAAACTTGGAAAAAGGTGTCACAAATTGAACTCCCTTATGGTTAACATTTAATAGGAAAGGAACATCACCTCGATATATAGCTTCTCCAGGCACGGAAAGCATCTCAGGAAACTGACGACTTGCTCCAGGTCGGGCCCAATAGATTCTAGTGCCAAGACCTTCACTGTATGCAGCTTTGGGTCAAGCTTGTCGAAATTATTTTCTGAATGATGATTTAACAAACATCTTCAAAATTAGAAATAATGTTAATTTGTAGAAGGAGAGGTACAAGGCGGCTGTTGTACCTGAACGGGTGTGGATCCAATAACAAGTTCGGAGTATTTGTCAAATGAGTAGCCCACAATTGTCAATTTCGGCGTAGAAATGACATTGATTCTTGTTGGACCTTCTTGATCAAATACAAGTAATCTCTCAAGTGCAGGTGTGTCTTGGATGACCATACCGTGGCACACATCTTGTGATGTCTTCCTGCCGCACCAGCAACACACATAAATAGTCCGGAGAGTCATGGAGGTGATGTATAAGGTACTCAACCCATTGATCGCCTGAAGGCGAAGGTACTTGAGTGCAGTACAGCCACGGAGCAGGCGTGCTACCTCTTGAGCACTGCGTTGGATTTCCCCGAAGAGGAGAGGATGATGCAGATAAGTAGCGTAAGTATTTCCCTCAGTTTTTGAGAACCAAGGTATCAATCCAGTAGGAGGCCACACACGAGTCCCTCGTACCTACACAAAACAAATAGCTCAATGCAACCAACGCGATTAGGGGTTGTCAATCCCTTCACGGCCACTTACGAGAGTGAGATCTGATAGAGATGATAGATAATATTTTTGGTATTTTTGGTATAAAGATGCAAGTAAAATAAAAGGGCAAAGTAGAAAAAAGCAATAATAAAGTGATGGAAGATTGATATGATGAGAATAGACCCGGGGGCCATAGGTTTCACTAGTGGCTTCTCTCAAGAGCATAAGTATTTCTCCGGTGGGTGAACAAATTACTGTTGAGCAATTGACAGAATTGAGCATAGTTATGAGAATATCTAGGTATGATCATGTATATAGGCATCACGTCTGAGACAAGTAGACCGACTCCTGCCTGCATCTACTACTATTACTCCACTCATCGACCGCTATCCAAAGATGCATCTAGAGTATTAAGTTAATGAAAACAGAGTAACGCCTACACGCAAGATGACATGATGTAGAGGAATAAATTCATGCAATATGATAAATACCCCATCTTGTTATCCTCGATGGCAACAATACAATACGTGCCTTGCTGCCCCTCATCACACCGGGAAAGGACACCGCAAGATTGAACCCAAAGCTAAGAACTTCTCCCATTGCAAGAAAAACCAATCTAGTAGGCCAAACCAAACTGATAATTCAAGAGACTTGCAAAGATAACCAATCATACATAAAAGAATCCAGAGAAGATTCAAATATTGTTCAGAGATAATCTTGATCATAAACCCACAATTCATCGGTCTCAACAAACACACCGCAAAAAGAAGATTACATCGAATAGATCTCCACGAGAGGGGAGAACATTGTATTGAGATCCAAAAAGAGAGAATAAGCCATCTAGCTACTAACTATGGACCCGAAGGTCTGAGGTAAACTACTCACACTTCATAGGAGGGGCTATGTTGATGATGTAGAAGCCCTCCATGATCGATTCCCCTTCCGGTGGAGCTCCTAACAGGCCCCAAGATGGGATCTCGTGGATGTAAAGGTTGCGCGGTGGAATTAGGTTTTGGCTCAGATTCGATTGTTTGGGGTGCGAGGTATATATAGGAGGAAGGAGTACGTCGGTGGAGCTTGAGGGCCCATGAGGCAGGGGGCGCGCCTGGGGCGCCCACCTCATGACCGCCTCTCTGGTTTCTTGATGGAGGGTCCAAGTCTCCTGGATCATATCTGATGAGAAAATCACGTTCCCGAAGGTTTCATTCAGTTTGGACTCCGTCTGATATTCCGTTTCTTCAAAACACTGAAATGGGCAAAAAACAACAATTCTAGGCTGGGCCTCCGGTTAATAGGTTAGTCCCAAAAGTAATATAAAAGTGGAAAATAAAGCCCAATATAGTCCAAAACAGTAGATAATATAGCATGGAGCAATAAAAAATTATAGATACGTTGGAGACGTATCAGGCATCCCCAAGCTTAATTCCTGCTCGTCCTCGAGTAGGTAAATGATAAAAAGAGAATTTTTGATGCGGAGTGCTACTTGGCATAATTTCAATGTAAATCTTCTCAATTGTGGTATGAATGTTCAGATCCGAAAGATTCAATACAAAAGTTCATATTGACATAAAAATAATAATACTTCTAGGATACTAACAAAGCATTTATGTCTTCTCAAAGTAACATGGCCAAAGAAAGTTTATCCCTACAAAATCATATAGTTTAGTCATGCTCCATTTTCGTCACACAAGAATGCTTTCATCATGCACAACCCCGATGACAAGCCAAACAATTGTTTCATACTTTAATAATCTCAAACTCATAAACCTTCACGCAATACATGAGCGTGAGCCATGGATATAGCACTATGGGTGGAATAGAATATGATGATGGGGGTTATGTGGAGAAGACAAAAAAGGAGAAGATCTCACATCAACGAGGCTAATCAATGGGCTATGGAGATGCCCATCAATTGATGTTAATGCGAGGAGTAGGGATTGCCATGCAACGGATGCACTAGAGCTATAAATGTATGAAAGCTCAACAAAAGAAACTAAGTGAGTGTGCATCCAACTTGCTTGCTCACGAAGACCTAGGGCATTTGAGGAAGCCCGTCGTTGGAATATACAAGCCAAGTTCTATAATGAAAAATTCCCACTAGTATATGAAAGTGACAAAACAAGAGACTCTCTATTATGATGATTATGGTGCTACTTTGAAGCACAAGTGTGGCAAAGGATAGTAACATTGTCCCTTCTCTCTTTTTCTCTCATTTTTTTTCTCTCATTTTTTTCTCTTTTTTTTCTCTTTTTTTGGGCCTTCTGTTTTTATGGCCTTTCTCCTTTTTTATTCCTCACTTGGGACAATGCTCTAGAGAATGATGATCATCACAGTTCTATTTATTTACAACTCAATGATTACAACTCGATACTAGAACAAAGTATGACTCTATATGAATGCCTCCGGCGGTGTACCGGGATATGCAATGAATCAAGAGTGACATGCATGAAAGAATTATGAACGGTGGCTTTGCCACAAATACTATGTCAACTACATGATCATGCTAAGCAATATGACAATGATGAATGTGTCATGAAGAACAGTATGGTGGAAAGTTGCATGGCAATATATCTCGGAATGGCTATGGAAATGCCATAATAGGTAGGTATGGTGGCTGTTTTGAGGAAGATATAAGGAGGTTTATGTGAAAGAGCGTATCATATCACGGGGTTTGATGCACCGCTAAGTTTGCACCAACTCTCAATGTGAGAAAGGGCAATGCACGGCATCAAGAGGCTAGCAATGATGGAAGGGTGATAGTGCGTATAATCCATGGACTCAACATTAGTCATAAAGAAATCATATACTTATTGCAAAAATCTACAAGTCATCAAAAACCAAAGCATTACGCGCATGCTCCTAGGGGGATAGATTGGTAGGAAAAGACCATAGCTCGTCCCCGACCGCCACTCATAAGGAGGACAATCAAATAACACCTCATGTGTCAAATTTGTTACATAACATTTACCATACGTGCATTCTACGGGACTTGCCAACTTCAACACAAGCACTTTTAAAAATCACAATTACTCTACTAGCACGACTTTGATATTATCACCTCCATATCTCAAAACAATTATCAAGCATCAAACCTTTCTTAATATTCAACGCACTCAAGAGAAAGTTTTACAAATCTTGAATACCAAGCATATTATTATTATTAAGCAAATTACCATGCTATTTAAGACTCTCAAAATAATCTAAGTGAAGCATGAGAGACCAATAGTTTCTTTAAAACAAATCCACCACCGTGCTCTAAAAGATATAAGTGAAGCACTAGAGAAAAACTATAAAGCTCAAAAGATATAAGTGAAGCACATAGAGTATTCTATCAAATTCCAATTCATGTATGGCTCTCTCAAAAGGTGTGTACAGCAAGGATGATTGTGGTAAACTAAAAATCAAAGACTCAAATCATACAAGACGCTCCAAGCAAAACACATATCATGTGGTGAATAAAAATATAGCTCCAAGTAAAGTTACCGATGGAAGTAGACGAAACAGGGGATGCCTTCTGGGGCATCCCCAAGCTTTGAATTTTTGGTGTCCTTGGATTATCTTGGGGGTGCCATGGGCATCCCCAAGCTTAGGCTCTTGCCACTCCTTGTTCCATAATCCATCAAAAGATTTCATCCAAAACTTCAAAACTTCACAACACAAAACTCAACAGAAATCTCGTGAGTTCCGTTAGCGAAAGAAAACAAAAGACCACTTCAAGGTACTGTAATGAACTCATTATTTATTTATATTGGTGTTAAACATACTTTATTCCAACTTATCTATGGTTTATAAACTATTTTACTAGCCATAGATTCATCAAAATAAGCAAACAACACACGAAAAACAGAATCTGTCAAAAACAGAACAGTCTGTAGTAATCTGTAACTAACGCAAACTTCTGGAACTCCAAAAAATCATCCAAAATAGGAAGACCTAGGAAATTTGTTTATTGATCAGAATCAATTGGAATCAGTATTTTATCACGTTCTAGTGATTTTTAATAATTGTTTTTGTGAACAGAAAGTTTCTGGAAATTACAGCAAGATCAAATAACTATCATCCAAGAAGATCATATAGGTTTAACTTAGCACAAACACTAATTAAAAGATAAAACCACATCTAAACAGAAAGTAGATGGATTATTTATTCAACGAAAGAAAGGAAATATATTGGGTCGTCTCCCAACAAGCGCTTTTCTTTAAAGCCTTTTAGCTAGGCATTGATAATTTTAATGATGCTCGCATGAAAGACAAGAATTGAAGCGCAAAGGGAGCATCATAAAACACGTAACAAACACATCTAAGTCTAACATACTTCCTATGCATAGGCATCTTATAGAAAAATAAATTATCATAGCAAGCAAAAACTAGCATATGCAAGGAAGCGGAAAGGAACAATAGCAATCTCAACAAAACGAGAGGTAATTTAGTAACATGAAAATTTCTATAACCATATTTTCCTCTCTCATAATAATTACATGTGGGATCATAAGAAAATTCAACAATACAGCTATCACAAAACATATTCTTAACACGATCCACATGTATGCAAAGTTGACACTCTTCCAAAATAGTGGGATTAATATTAACTAAAGTCATGACCTCTCCAAACCCACTTTTATCAAAAATTTCAGAAGATTGAATATTCTCCAAATATGTGGGATCTAAAGTTGACACTCTTCCAAACCCACTTTCAATATTATTGCAAACAATATTATCAATCTCATATTCATCATGGGGATTAAATAAATTTTCAAGATCATAAGAAAAATCACCCCAATCATGATCATTGCAACAAATAGTAGACATAGCAAAGCTAGCATCCCCAAGCTTAGGGTTTTGCATATTTTTAGCACAATTGACATCAAGAGAATTTATAATAAAATCATTGCAATCATGCTTTTCATCGAAGGAACTATCAAGTATGGGTGCAATAGCAAATTCATCTTCATAAATATTGGCATCATGGTCACAAGAATAGCAAGCATCATGTTCATCAAGGGATATTTCAATCAAATCATCGGAATCATCATTATCCATAGATTCATGCATTTAATTATTTTTTTCCAAAGCAATAGTCATTCTCTCAATAAATTCCTTGACATAGACATTATGAGCATAGTTTTCATTGCAATATTTAAGTATAACGGAATTTTCAGATTTGTTGAGAGTAAAATCATACTTTTGAATCGAAGAAGAAACTTCATGGGCACCCTTAAAAACGACAGATTCTTCAACTTGTTCGATATCATAGTAACTATAAACACCCTTTGCATAAGAAGATAAAATTTCATTATCATTGAACTCACATAGGTAGGGAAGGTGTTTCTTAGGGTTCTTAGAGCAACAAGTAAAATCACACATTTCACAAAGATTCCAAGCATAACATAGCAATTTGTTTATTTGAATCCATAAGAGTCTCCCCTTTTCAGACAAACGGTGACGCACAAAATGAGCATGCTCATCGAAAGATTTCCCATCAACTAGGCTAGTTGGGGTTTCAAAGACGAAAGATAAGGATCGAAGATGATCCAAGTAGAACACTTTAAGTGGATCCATATCAATAGATTTTCAGCAAGTGAAGATGCAAGCATATAGAAGGCACATGGTAACACGAGCAAACAAAAAACAAGAGAAAAAGAGGCGAACAAAAAAGAGAGGGCGAATAAAACGACAAGGGTGAAGTGGGGGAGAGGAAAACGAGAGGCAAATGGCAAATAATGTAGTGCGAGAGATAGGGATTGTGATGGGTACTTGGTATGTTGACTTTTATGAGACTCACAGCAACGGCGCCAGAAATTCTTCTTGCTACCTCTTGAGCACTGCGTTGGATTTCCCCGAAGAGGAGAGGATGATGCAGAAAAGTAGCGTAAGTATTTCCCTCAGATTTTGAGAACCAAGGTATCAATCCAGTAGGAGGCCACGCGCGAGTCCCTCGTACCTACACAAAACAAATAGATCAACGCAACCAACGCGATTAGGGGTTGCCAATCCCTTCACGGCCACTTACGAGAGTGAGATCTCATAGAGATGATAGATAATATTTTTGGTATAAAGATGCAAAGTAAAATAAAAGGGCAAAGTAGAAGAAAAGCAATAATAAAGTGATGGAAGATTAATATGATGAGAATAGACCCGGGGGCCATAGGTTTCACTAGTGGCTTCTCTCAATACCATAAGTACTTCTACGGTGGGTGAACAAATTACTGTTGAGCAATTGACAGAATTGAGCATAGTTATGAGAATATCTAGGTATGATCATGTATATAGGCATCATGTACGAGACAATTAGACCGACTCCTGACTGCATCTACTACTATTACTCCACTCATCGACCGCTATCCAAAGATGCATCTAGAGTATTAAGTTAATGAAAACAGAGTAACGCCTTAAGCAAGATGACATGATGTAGAGGAATAAATTCATGCAATATGATAAATACCCCATCTTGTTATCCTCGATGGCAACAATACAATACGTGCCTTGCTGCCCCTCATCACACCGGAAAGGACACCGCAAGATTGAACCCAAAGCCATGCACTTCTCCCATTGCAAGAAAAACCAATCTAGTAGGCCAAACCAAACTGATAATTCGAAGAGACTTGCAAAGATAACCAATCATAAATAAAAGAATCCTGAGAAGATTCAAATATTGTTCGTAGATAATCTTGATCATAAACCCACAATTCATCGATCTCAACAAACACACCACAAAAAGAAGATTACATCGAATAGATCTCCACAATAGAGGCGGAGAACATTGTATTGAGATCCAAAAAGAGAGAAGAAGCCATCTAGCTACTAACTATGGACCCGAAGGTCTGAGGTAAACTACTCACACTTCATCGGAGGGGCTATGGTGATGATGTAGAAGCCCTCCGTGATCGATTACCCTTCCAAGCGAGCTCGAACAGGCCCCAAGATGGGATCTTGTGGGTGAAGGTTGCGGTGGAATTAGGTTTTGGCTCCGTGTCGATCGCTTGGGGGTACGAGGTATATATAGGAGGAAGGAGTACATCGGTGGAGCTTGAGGGGCCCATGAGGCGGGGGCGCCACTGGGGCGCCCACCTCGTGACCGCCTCTCTGGTTTCTTGACGGATGGTCCAAGTCTCCTGGATCATATCTGATGTGAAAATCATGTTCCCGAAGGTTTCATTCCGTTTGGACTCCGTTTGATATTCCGTTTCTTCGAAACACTGAAATAGGCAAAAAACAACAATTCTGGGCTGGGCCTCCGGTTAATAGGTTAGTCCCAAAAGTAATATAAAAGTGGAAAATAAAGCCCAATATAGTCCAAAACAGTAGATAATATAGCATGGAGCAATCAAAAATTATAGATACGTTGGAGACGTATCAAGGCGCTCCATGTCACCCTTTGAGAGGCAGACAACGACGAGCTCGAGGTGCTTCAGTCGTGGTAGAATAAGAGCGGGCACGTCATTAAGGGGCGAGAAATGGCAGTTCCTGAACTTGGCGACGTGCAGCGTGGGCGCGAGGCGGAGTGCGGAAGTTAGCAGCGACCGCATATGTCCATCATCAAAACTGAGCTCCTCGAGCTGATCTAGGGCGGGGGATCGGAACCAGTCGTCAAGCTTGGCTCGGTCCTTGCCGCTGGAATGAAACTTGCCCATTCTAAGGCCTTTGGTTGGGCCTAGGTGACTGTCGAGGATCTTGGAGAGCGCATCCAAGCTTTTGCGATAGCCATGGCAGAGCTTGTGGGTGTCGACGGGGTTGAGAGGGCTGGAGTTCCATAGGGGGCGCCACCGCCGGGAAAGTAGGGTTGTCCGCGCCCCATATTTGATTGGGAGGAGGGAGATGATGACTCTCAACATATCATCGGGGAGGCTGCTGATTAAGTCTAGGCCTGCTGGAGTCGCTTGCGGTTCTAGCTCACCCCGCCTCCGCTTGTTGGCAGCCCCGTTCTCCACCTCCAAAGTCTCCTTGTCAGCGGCGCTTTCTGATAGAAATGGGAGTACAGGGAATATTTAGTTAAAACAGGGCAATAGAAAAGTGTATTGGTAACTAGAAGTTATTAGGTAGGAATATAGTAAGAAAAGGGAATAACAATTGGTTGCTTAAATACTACTCAATTCATTTGACATTGCTGGGTAAGTCAACATATGCAGATAGTTGAAAAGAAAACTTACTTCAAACAAAGTCTGGACGGATGATTTTGTCGGGGAAGTTAGCATATATCTCATGACCAGGCCCTTTTATGTGCAGTGCAATTTTAGTGCCAGCTTTCAGTACATAAAATTTTGCAATTTCATTCCAAAAGCGAGTGCCAAAATAGGAGTCACCATGTTCATCGTCTTACAGTAGCAACGATTGTAAAACCATGGTTTGTGTGCAGTATGACATCCGTGGAGCCTTGATCTATGTAAAGGGAAAAATTGTGCACTACATAATCTGTGGCATAGCGAGGGATGTCCTGCAGAAAATGGTAGGATTGTTAAACAAACTATGGTAACATGAAAATATGGGCCCAAATTGGAAGAACTGTACAACAGTTAAAATCGAAGGACAAAAATCTATAATTAAAGAGATAGGGTAAACATGATGTCATGGAAAAACGAGAGTAATCGAAAGAACAATACATCATTAATTTGCCTAATATAGAAAGAAGAGGGGAAAAATCCCCTTTGACGTATATGGTGCATGTGGCACCTTTTATCCAAATGTAGCAATATTTAGAATATGTTCAGGAAAGTAGGCCATGCCAACCGATTTAGGGTGAGATTGAACATACCGTGCACATCCTCAAGTTATCTGGTACGATGAGATGGAATCTCTATCGGCGGTCACAAAGTCCTGAAGTGTCGGCGCACTGTACATTCTATGAATGAAAGAAAACCCTCAAATCAGCTCGAATAAAAATGAATTCACGGTGATTTCCGCCGGGTGATTAAAGGAGGCAGATGAACTGGGATAAGAGATGTGATAATATCTCTTTAAATTAGTTACCTTGTCGTCCATGTGAAAGAACCCTAAATTACGGCAGATTCCCCAACCGAGCGGAGCTGGGTCGACAGCGAGCAGCGTCGAGAAAGTTGATGGCGATAGGCGGCGGCAAGCGGAAGTGGCCAAATGCGGTGGGCTTTGCCGGTAGCCTGGCGGCGGTGGCAGGCGTCGAGCTAAGTGTTTACCGCCGCGATAGGCGGTGCCATGGCATAGAGGCGAAGGAGCTTGTGCAGGTGTGAATGGGGAACGTACCGGAGGGGCCGAGGGGGTGGCGGGCGGGGTGAGGGTTTTTGTGACGTGGGGATGGTGAGGGTTTTCTTTTTTCTTTTTTGAATTGGGTGGTGAGGGTTTTCTGTCCCACAAAGAATTTTGGGGGCGACAGTTTGCTAGAGCGAACCGTGTGTGATTGACGCAACAGGCAAAATGAAAGTCATTGCCCACGGTTCCAATTTTGGGAACCATGTGTGATTGACGTACTACCTCCGTCCTGGTTTATTGGTCCCCCATTGTGATTTTTACCAAAATTTGGCGAAATATTTAACATACTCAGACATATATAATAAGGGTACACATACATAAGCATAGTTCAACCATAAGTACATAGTTCAACCGTCATTAAGCATACTCAAGCATACATAGTTCGATCCATCCCACATATCATCTCACATGTGGCCGGCACGATCCTAAAGTTTCTCCAGGTACTCGGCGTACACGCCGTGCGCCACCCTGCGAGAATACTTCTGCTTGAAGGATCTAACGACCCGTCCTCTTACATGCGCCAGAACACTTAGATACGCGTCATAAATCTTGTGGTTGCAAAATGGGCATCCATAGCCGTCGTTCCAGGTCCTAATACGCCTGTTATGCATTCCCGCATAAAGCTCCCTCAGGATTCGCCTCTTGTACCTCCTCTAGGAATCTTCATCCTCGCTGTCCACATCGTCAGACAGCACCTATACAAATAGTAAAACAAATTTGTCATCAAATCACTGATTACATGCAGTTAAGTAGGATTAGGAATTTATGGCTATTTATTTATACATATCCAGAGATTATGGTTCAATTTTTAAGCACAGTCGTCTATGTACAGACCAATCTTGAAGAAAATAATGGCACAAACATATGTAGGTCATTCAAAATCAATTGTCAAGTCCTGGCTAGGAATTATTAGCATGAACACTAACCCTAGTCGGATTACTAGCAGAAATCATTTGCACAGATGAAACAACTAATCACTTATTACCTGTACCATTCAAACAATCAATACACTACACGGATCTAATGAAACTTACTCAGATTTCATGGATTGGGAGAACATAATTGCAGGATTTCTATTCCAAAAAGGGGGAGGCAGGAGTAACCAGAGAAACCCTATGATCTATTTGACACATAAATGGGTATAGATGACTAACCAGCTGTCCGTCGTCGTCGGAGTCGTCGCTGGAGTGGTCGTCGGAGTCATCGCCAGAGTGGTCGTCGGAGTTGGTGTGGAACTCCGCCTCCGGCTGCGGAAGCTCAACGCCATCGACGACGTCAGGGTGCTGCGATAACTCGCTGGCGGTGACGGCAACCTCTGTCTCCATCTCCATGCCGTGATACGGTGCTTTAGCAGCCCCGGCGTCGCCACTCCCTCTGATGGGGCGCTTCGGCGGCATCCTCATACACTAACGGCTTTGAGGACTGAGAGCGGCATCGAGGATGCAAGCGGAGAGAGAGAGAGAGAGGATTGTGTCGTAGAATTGTCACGGCAGATGTCCTTAGTGTGAGGACTTAGTCGTGAGGCCAATGCATCTATGTGGTAGCTTGAGAGGGGTTGAACGGGACGAGAGACGCGAGGTGAATCAACACACAAGACAAGGATTTAGACAGCTTCGGGCCCCGGGAAACATCATCCGGTAATAGCCCTACATGCTGTTTGTGGCTAGGTCTCATTATGCTCATGAGGGAGTCGCCGTAAACTGGCTCCCCTTTAGTTGTGTCTGGCCCTAGAGATTGTTTCTTCTTGCTCGTCCCTCTTTTGGGAGCCCTGCCCCTCCTTATATAAGTTGAAGGGGCAGGTTACATGTGGAGTCCTATTAGGATTAGGACTAGTCTACCTTCTAATACAAACCGGATACAAGTCCGGGTCTTAACTCTTTGTAAGGTAAATATTCTTCACGCCTTTCCTCTTAAACCGGCCCACCATTAATATAAACCGGCCTTCTGGGCCTTGGGCCTTGTCATCCGTCTGTCCCGCCCGCCGGGTTACCAGTGAGTCATAATGTTCAGACAGGTTGCTTGTAAACCGTCTGGTCAGGCCGGGTCTCCGGTGAATCGCCAAGTGTCAACCGGGTCTCAAGTAAACCGCCAAGTCCGGCCGGGTCATATTTCCGGCCGGGTCATATAGCGGGGTATATCCCCGACATTAGCCCCCAGTTTAATTTGGATTTATCCATGTTAAACTGATCCTGTAAAACAAACACAAGAACAACTTTTGA
This sequence comes from Aegilops longissima, assembly GCA_021605205.1. Lineage (NCBI taxonomy): Eukaryota > Viridiplantae > Streptophyta > Magnoliopsida > Poales > Poaceae > Aegilops > Aegilops longissima. The sequence continues at coordinate 319,337,364 of CM038680.1, read as the reverse complement.
CAAGTTATACTCCGGGTTAAAAATTCTTGTAAACCGGCACCTGATCATCTTTAAGTCCTTATCATTTCCTTCTTGATATATGCCCATGAACTCATAGCAAATCTCCTTTAGTAAATACGTTCAAACTTTGTGAATGCAAAAAATCCAGATACTTCTTTTGAGAAATCCGGGTAAATAAGCCAGCTTCAGAGTCAATTTGCTGGCATTTGTCTCTTGTAGAGAAATGTTGTAAGAAATAATCGACTTGAATCGGTTTCCAAAGCACCGGTTTAAAACATATTGGTCTTGAAATAATCATCTAATATTCAACCGGTTTGAAGATGTAGAACTTGCCGGTTTAATATTACCAGAATTGCCGGTTTGTAAATATTGATGGCACCGAGTCATAATTGTTACCGACGCCGGGTCCTAATTGTTGCAGACACCGAGTCAATCTGGTTTGCTCAGAACTGAGAATTTGAAGATTTTTCTCCCTTATATCCATATTACCTGTAGCCCCCAAGTCTTGAGCAGAACAAAGTGATGGCTTAAGACTTGCTGCAATATAAATACTGCCACTTTTGAAGAAATCCATGTTGTTCATCTCAGTCACTAGTAAAAACTGAATACTCCATATTATGTAGCCCCCAAGTGCCGGGTTGTCATGCTTGCAGCAACCTGGGACTTGTAATTGCCTGATGCTCAAAAAACTTCAACCAGTGTAGCCCCCAAGGGACGGGTCATTATGCAATAATGAGCATGGACTTTATAAATATGATCATGCTTCATTGAAAATAACATCATATGATGTAACTCCACCATGGGCTTTGAACCCACGTCCACAAGGTTAAGAGCTTTGTGCTTTACCAACTGAGCAATGGACCTTTCAATATAATGGTTTTAAGACTTGTGTACCTTGAATTGTTGACAGGAGCAATTGGTAGCCCCCAAGGGCCGGCTCATTATAATGTGATGAGTCGGGTCTTCAATAAAATGAGCAAAAAATGACTTTGCATTAGCCCCCAAGTGTCATGGTGCATGCTTGCAGCGACATGAGACTTGCATATTTGATATAATCTCAACTTTGAATAATGTAGCCCCCAAGTGCTGGGTCGTAAACCTGCAGCGGCTCGGGACTATTCCCTCCATTGTAGAATAAATCATATTCATTAATAAAATAATAGCCATTGCGCTAAAGCAACTTTGAAAACCTTAATCATAATATTGGTTATTGATAACCATAACATCCAGCCATGTTGGCTATTTGAAGATTTGAATAATATAATCCAATGATTTATGAGCGCATGATTCCAATGGCGCAATTCAAATATATGCTGGCGACTTATAGTCCCAAGCCAGGCCGGGTTAATAAACACTGGATAACTTATCATCAAACTGGCGACTTATAGTCCAAAGCCAGGCCGGGTTAATAAACACCGGATAGTATCTCATCTCATACTGGCGACTTGTAGTCGAAGCCAGACTGGGTCAATAAACACCGGATTATAGCTGATCATGCGCTGACAATTTATAATCGAAAGCCAAGCCAAGTCAATAGACATCGGTTTATCATAAGATATTATAAACCTCATTAAAGGAGAAAAAACTTGGTAAATAAAAGCATAAAAAGAACATGAAAGGCTTTTCATGGGCTGCCAGGCCCAAAATCGAGGCTTTTTATGGGCTGCCAGGCCACTGAGTTAAACCATTTTACAAAGCCTTTTAAGATGGACCTCACATTAACCAATCGTCGTTTTAACTTTGACAAGTTCAGGGTCTATGAGATTGACTTGTCAAACATTCGGCGGGTCATACCAGGATTACCTGGACGGAGTGGCTTACTTAAAAAAGGCAGGATAACCTGGGGTTTTAGGTGACTACACCTGGCTTCCAAGGCCGGCTTGATAGCCTATTACAAGGGTGTAGACTCTTTGTTCTTTGAGAAGCAAAGAGCCCCCCAACAATGTTTTGAGCTGTGCTCAGTGGGTGCCTATGTTTGAGTTGTGCTTTTGCAACACTCTCTTTGGCCCCCAAGTGATTTCCCTGGTGGCCTTACGCCGATCAAGGGGTGTAGCTATGGTTCGAATACGACCAAGCCCCCAAGTGATTTCCCTGGTGGCCTTACGCCGATCAAGAGGTGTAGCTATGGTTCAAATACGACCAAGCCCCCAAGTGATTTTTCTGAGAACTCGAACTTTGCGAGAGATATTTCTTCTTGAACCGGATGTTAAACCGGATTTTGAGAGCTTCAAAGCTTTGTGGGAGACATCTTTCCCTTGAACCAGATTTTAAACCGGAATCTTCATTTTTAGCCAGAAATTTTCTGACGGCCTTTAAACTCGAACTTGCGAGAGATTAATTCTTTTTGAACCGGAAATTCTTAAACCGGATTTGAGAGCTTCAGAGCTTTTGTTGAAAGAATAGATTTCCCTTGAACCGGATTTTAAACCAGAATTTTCATTTTGAACCAGAAATTTTCTGACAGCCTTTAAATTTTCATCAATATGGTAGTAGCCTCCGGGACCGGGTTATCTTTCCCTCCAACGTCCTGGGGTTCTTAAATTCGCTGAAAATTGGCAACATTTGCTGAGTCGTATCATTGTAGCTCCCGAGTCTCAAGGCGACTCGAGGAGTTGACTTGAGATTCTCCATATTTGACCGTGATATAAACCAACATAATTTGTATATCATTGGTGTTGATAGCACGATGTGAATCTACGGAAGGTTGAGGTGACTGCGGCGGGTTATAAATGATCCCGTGTGAGCCATGCCAGCAACTCGGCCAATGGTTCCTTCCAACTGGCGATTTGAAATTAACCAAACTGTAGGGGTGGCGACTTGTGCGCCTGCCCATTGAGCCACCCAGTGCAGACGACGGTTGATAGTATATGATAATTTGCCTCCATTTTGTTGAAAGAAAACCGGGCTACCCAAGTTGTGACTTTCTCATACTCAATAAACAGCTCATGCAGACAGGTGCGGCCCGGTGTGTTGATGTAGACCGGGCCGTACGGGCGGCGGCTTGTGCGCGTCCATTCATCGGGTAATATGTTACGGACTATCGCCGGGCGGAATATTGTCAGTCCGTGCTCCATACCCATGGTATAAACCACATTTGTAGTGAATGATTGTCGGGTGAGTCGGCCGCGGGAGCAGACAGATGAACCGGCCAAGTTTTGTAAGCCGGTGCGGACGAGCAAGTTGTCCTCCACGTTCTAAACCAGCGCGGACGCGTGAACCGGCCGCGATGGCGGACGGGCGAGTCGTTCGTAGCGTTGTAAGGCGGTTCGGACATGCGAGTCGGCCGACGCGTTGATGTAAACCGAACCGTGATACACGTGTCCGTGAAGCTGCGCGACATAGCCGAATGTTCCTCCGCGGTATAATACCACCCCTTTTTTCTTTTAATAGCCGTCCTGCATAAAAATATTACAGGCCAGAGTAACTGTTGTCTGATGAATTAACATGTACTGATAAAATACAATGGAAAAATAACACCTAGTATTTTTTGCCGGATGAACACGGATGCTGGCGCTAGATAATGGATAGTGCTGCTTTTGTTTTTGATAAAAGAATTGATTGGTTCTCTTGTCTTCAAGTGCCCGAGGTCTCCACGTGACCTTCTCCTCCCCTTTCTTTTTAAACAAGTCTAGAACAGTGCACACATGGCCCCTCGAGCAGAGTTTCTCTTTTCCTTCTCAGCTTCTTTTTACTAGTTGATGTTCTGCATCTTCCTGACATCCAATGGAATAATACTTGACTGCAGCGGCCTTCAGACGACGACGGCTGTTGAAGCGGAGGCGGAGTGGAGCAGGTATATGATACGTCCATTTTGCATCATGTTTTTATATTGATATTTATTGTATTATGGGCTGTTATTACACATTATGTCACAATACTTATGCCTATTCTCTCTTATTTTACAAGGTTTACATAAGGAGGAGAATGTTTGGCAACCGGAATTCAATGGAAAAGGAGCAAATATTAGAGACCTATTCTGACAACTCCAAAAGTCGTGAAACTCCACAAAAGTTATTTTCGGAAATAATAAAAATACTGAGCGGAAGAAGTACCGAGGGGCCCACACCTGCCACGAGGGTGGGGCGCGCCCTACCTGGCGCGCCCCGCCTCGTGGCCCCCTGTTGGCCCTCCGATGCCCATCTTCGCTATATGAAGTCTTTCGTCCAAGAAAAATCATAAGCAAGCTTTGGGATGATACTCCGCCACGAGGCGGAACCTTGGCGGAACCAATCTAGGGCTCCGCAGAGCTGTTCTGCTGGGACACTTCCCTCGGGGGGAAATCATCGCCATCGTCATCACCAACGCTCCTCTCATCGGGAGAGGGAAATCTCCATCAACATCTTCACCAGCACCATCTCCTCTCAAAACCCTAGTTCATCTCTTGTATCCAATCTTGTCTCCAAGTCTGGGATTGGTACCTGTAGGTTGCTAGTAGTGTTGATTACTCCTTATAGTTGATGCTAGTTGGTTTATTTGGTGTAAGATCATATGTTCAGATCCTTTATGCATATTAATACTCCTCTGATTATGAACATGAATATGCTTTGTGAGTAGTTACGTTTGTTCCCGAGGACATGGGAGAAGTCTTGCTATCAGTAGTCATGTGAATTTGGTATTCGTTCGATATTTGATGAGATGTATGTTGTCTATCCTCTAGTGGTGTTATGTGAATGTTGACTACATGACACTTCACCATTATTTGGGCCTAGAGGAAGGCATTGGGAATTAATAAGTAGATGATGGGTTGCTAGAGTGACAGAAGCTTAAACCCTAGTTTATGCGTTGCTTTGTAAGGGGCTGATTTGGATCCATATGTTTCATGCTATGGTTAGGTTTACCTTAATACTTTTGTTGTATCTGCGGATGCTGGCAATAGAGGTTAATCATAAGTGGGATGCTTGTCCAAGTAAGGGCAGTACCCAAGCACCGGTCCACCCACATATCAAATTATCAAAGTACCGAACGCGAATCATATGAACGTGATGAAAACTAGCTTGACGATAATTCCCATGGGTCCTCGGGAGCACTTTTCTTTATATAAGAGTTTGTCCAGGCTTGTCCCTTACTACAAAAGGGATTGGGCCACCTTGCTGCACTTTATTTACTTTTGTTACTTGTTTCTCGTTAGAATTTATCTTGTCACAAAACTATCTGTTACCTACAATTTCAGTGCTTGCAGAGAATACCTTGCTGAAAACCGCTTATCATTTCCTTCTGCTCCTCGTTGGGTTCGACACTCTTACTTATTGAAAGGACTATGATATATCACCTATACTTGTGGGTCATCAAGACTCTTTTCTGGCGCCGTTGCCGGGGAGTGAAGCGCCTTTGGTAGGTGGAATCTGGTAAGGAAAAATTTATATAGTGTGCTGAAATTTACTGTCACTTGTTACTGTGGAAAGTAATGCTCTGAGGCGCTTGTTCGGGGTATCTTCACCCCGACCAGCAGAGAAAAGAGTTGCTCCTCAACCTACTGAACCTATTGAAAATGAAAATGTCTACTTTGAGATTCCTTCGGGTATGTTAGAAAAACCGCTAGCTAATCCTTATGCAGGAGATGGAACGATGCATCCTGATGAGAACCTAATATATGTGGATGAAGTTTGTGGATTATTTAAGCTTGCAGGTGTGCCCGATGATGTTATTAAGAAGAAGGTCTTCCCTTTATCTTTGGAGGGAGATGCATTGACATGGTAAAGGCTATGTGATGATACGGGATCATGGAACTACAAACGATTGAAATTGGAATTTCATCACAAGTTTTATCCTATGCATCTTGTTCATCATGATCGCAATTATATATATAATTTTTGGCCTCGCGAAGGAGAAAGCATCGCTCAAGCTTGAGGGAGGCTTAAATCAATGTTATATTCATGCCCCAATCATGAGCTTCCAAGAGAAATAATTATTCAAAATTTTTATGCTCGGCTTTCTGATAACAATCGCACCATGCTCGATACTTCTTGTGCTGGCTCTTTTATGATGAAGACTATTGAATTCAAATGGGTTTTATTGGAAAGAATTAAATGCAACTCTGAAGATTGGGACCTCGACGAAGGTAAGGAGTCAGGTATGACACCTAAGTTTGATTGTGTTAAATCTTTTATGGATACCGATGTTTTCCGTAAATTTAGCACTAAATATGGACTTGACTCTGTGATAGTAGCTTCCTTTTGTGAATCTTTTACTACTCACGTTGATCTCCCTAAAGAGAAGTGGTTTAAATATCATCCTCCCATAGAAGTAAAAGTAGCTGCACCTATTAAAGTTGAAGAAAGACTATCACTTATAATGATCCTATTGTTCCTACTGCTTATGTTGAGAAACTACCTTTTCCTGCTAGGATAAAAGATCATGCTAAAGCTTCAACTGTGGTTCGTAAAAGAAATATTAGAACATATACACCTCTTGAGCAAGTTAAAGTTGAACCTAATATTGCTATCGTTAAAGATCTCTTGTCTGATAATATTGATGGGCATGTTATTCATTTCCGCGATGAAACTGCTAGAATTGCCAAACCTTGTGCTAAAGATAAACATGGACCTGTGGTAGGCATGCCTGTTATTTCTGTTAAAATAGGAGATCATTGTTATCATGGCTTATGTGATATGGGTGCTAGTGCTAGTGCTATACCTCATGACTTGTACAAGGAAATTATGCATGATATTGCACCTGCTGAGATAGAAGATATTGATGTTACCATCAAGCTTGCCAATAGAGATACCATATCACCCATTGGAATTGTTAGAGATGTTGAAGTCCTCTGTGGGAAAACTAAATATCCTGCTGATTTTCTTGTTCTTGGTTCCCCACAAGCTAGCTTTTGTCCCATTATATTTGGTAGACCCTTCTTGAACACTGTTAATGCTAGGATAGACTGCGAAAAGGATGTTGTTACTATTGGTTTAGGTGATATGTCGCATGAGTTTAACTTTTCTAAATTTTGTAGACAACACCGTGAAGAGGAATTGCCTAGTAAAGATGAAATCATTGGTCTTGCTTCTATTGCCGTGCCTCCTAGTGATCCTTTAGAACAATATTTGCTAGACCATGAATATGATATGTTTATGAATGAAAGAAGGGAAATAGATGAAATATTCTTTAAACAGGAAACCATCCTGAAACACAACTTGCCTGTTGAAATCCTAGGGGATCCTCCTCCTCCACCCAAGGTTGATCCCGTGTTTGAGCTCAAACCGCTACCTGATACTCTTAAATTTGCTTATCTTGATGAGAAAAAGATGTATCATGTTATTATTAGTGCTAACCTTTAAGACCATGAAGAAGAGAGATTACACCGCGCTGCTATTGGATATACTCTTGACGATCTTAAGGGCATTAGTCCCACTTCATGCCAACACAAAATAAAGAAAGATGCCAAACCAGTTCGTGATCACCAACGACGACTTAATCCTAAGATGAAGGAAGTGGTAAGAAAGGAAATACTAAAGCTTCTTGAGGCAGGTATTATTTATCCCGTTGCATATAGTCAGTGGGTAAGTCCTGTCCATTGTGTCCCTAAAAAGGGAGGTATTACTATCGTCCCTAATGATAAAGATGAATTGATTCCGCAAAGAATTATTACCTGTTATAGGATGGTAATTGATTTCCGCAAATTAAATAAGGCTACTAAAAAGGATCATTACCCCTTACCTTTTATAGATCAAATGCTAGAAAGATTATCCAAACATACACATTTTTTCTTTCTAGATGGTTATTCTGGTTTCTCTCAAATGCCTGTGTCAGCTGATGATCAATCTAAGACCACTTTTACTTGCCCTTTCGGTACTTTTTCTTATAGACGTATGCCTTTTAGTTTATGTAATGCACCTGCTACCTTTCAAAGATGCATGATGGCTATATTATCTGACTTTTGTGAAAAGATATGTGAGGTTTTCATGGATGATTTCTCCGTTTATGGATCCTCTTTTGATGATTGCTTGAGCAACCTTGATCGAGTTTGCAGAGATGTGAAGACACTAACCTTGTCTTGAAGTGGGAAAAGTGCCACTTTATGGTTAATGAAGGCATTGTCTTGGGGCATAAAATTTCTGAAAGAGGTATTGAAGTTGATAAAGCCAAGGTTGATGCTATTGAAAAGATGCCATGTCCCAAGGACATCAAAGGTATAACAAGTTTCCTTAGTCATGCCAGTTTTTATAGGAGGTTCATTAAGGACTTCTAAAAAATTTCTCGGCCTCAGACTAATTTATTACAAAAATACATACCTTTTGTCTTTGATGATGATTGTGTAGAAGCATTTGAATTACTTAAGAAAGTATTGATCTCCGCACCTATTGTTCAGCCACCTGATTGGAATTTACCCTTTGAAATTATGTGCGTTGCTAGTGATTACGCTGTAGGTGCTGTTCTAGGGCAAAGAGTTGATAAGAAATTAAATGTTATTCAATATGCTAGTAAAACTCTAGATAATGCTCAAATAAATTATGCTACTACTGAAAAAGAATTCTTAGCAGTTGTATTTGCTTGTGATAAGTTCAGACCTTATATTGTTGATTCTAAAGTAACTATTCACACTGATCATGCTGCTATTAAATATCTTATGGAAAAGAAAGATGCTAAACCTAGACTTATTAGATGGGTTCTCTTGCTACAAGAATTTGATTTGCATATTATTGATAGAAAGGGAGCTGAGAACCCCGCGCAGACAACTTGTCTAGGTTAGAAAATGTTCTTGATGACCCACTACCTATTGATGATAGCTTTCCTGGTGAACAATTGAATGTCATCAATGCTTCTTGTACTGCTCCTTGGTATGCTGATTATGCTAATTACATTGTTGCTAAATTTATACCACCTAGTTTCACATACCAGCAAAAGAAAAAGTTTTTCTATGATTTGAGACATTACTTTTGGGATGACCCACATCTTTATAAAGAAGGAGTAGATGGTCTCATTAGACGTTGTGTACCTGAGCATGAACAGGAACAGATCCTACGCAAGTGTCACTCCAAAGCTTATGGAGGACACCACGCTGGAGATAGAACTGCACATAAGGTATTGCAATCCGGTTTTTATTGGCCTACTCTCTGCAAGGATGCCTGTAAGTTTGTCTTATCTTGTGATGAATGCCAAAGAATTGGTAATATTAGTAGACGTCAAGAAATTCCTATGAATTATTCACTTGTTATTGAACCATTTGATGTTTGGGGCTTTGATTATATGGGACCTTTTCCTGCCTCTAATGGATATACACATATTTTAGTTGCTATTGATTACATTACTAAGTGGGTAGAAGCTATTCCAACTAGTAGCGCTGATCATAACACATCTATTAAAATGCTTAAGGAAGTTATTTTTCCGAGGTTTGGAGTCCCTAGATATTTAATGACTGATGGTGGTTCACATTTTATTCATGGTGTTTTCCGTAAAATGCTTGCTAAGTATGATGTTAATCACATAATTGCATCTCCTTATCACCCACAGTCTAGTGGTCAAGTAGAATTGAGTAATAGAGAACTCAAATTAATTCTGCAAAAGACTGTTAATAGATCTAGGAAGAATTGGTCCAAGAAACTTGATGATGCATTATGGGCCTATAGAACTGCATATAAAAATCCTATGGGTATGTCTCCGTATAAAATGGTTTATGGTAAAGCATGTCACTTGCCTCTCGAACTAGAACATAAGGCTTATTGGGCTATTAAAGAGCTCAACTATGATTTCAAACTTGCTGGTGAGAAGAGGTTATTTGACATTAGCTCACTTTATGAATGGAGAACTCAAGCCTATGAAAATGCCAAATTGTTTAAAGAAAAAGTTAAAAGATGGCACGACAAAAGGATACAAAAGCGTGAGTTTAATGTAGGTGATTATGTATTGCTATAAACTCTCGTAAAAATTCATTATATATTCTCCCGAAGGTTTTGACTCCTGTATCACGCAAATATCCTTTATTTTTGTTTCCAGCTGTTGCTACTGCAGATTTGAGCAAGATGTCTTCTCAAGAGTCAGTCGGGGAGAGCCGGGTGTCTCATCCGGCATCGAGATCAAGGATAAACAGCGAGGCTGACCACTTTGGGCCAGCAATGGAGGAAGGGATGGAGGCTGATCTGAAAAGGATAGATGCCATTGATGAGGATCAAGAAGTCACTTCTCGCTTCCGAGCTGGATTCAAAATGGGGGAACTACAGAGCTCTGCTATTCCAAACTCGGTTATCCCTTCCAATGTTAGATTTCTTTCTTATGAAAATATGAAGAAGAGTGTTACTTGTTCTCCCGCAGCTATGCAACACCCTTGGGTGCAAGGAGCTTTAGTCGTTACAGGAAAGCTTCGAAAGGAAATAATGGACCTCAAGCAACAACTCAATAAGCTCGAGGAAGAGAATCGTATCCTGAGGAATATCATCGCCAATAATATCACACCATCACCTCCGAAGAAGGAGACATAATCATATGGGTATGGGCACTTCCCTTGGCAACTGCCAAGCTTGGGGGAGGTGCCCCGGTATCGTATCACCATCACACTCCTATCTTTACCATTTTTCTTAGTTCGATCCTATAAGTAGTATCTTGATCTAGTAGAATAAAGTTGTGATATGATCTAGTTTTGAGTTTTGCCTTATGATCTCTCTATGTAATCGAGTCCGTGAGCTATATATTATAAAGATTAGTGTTGAGTCAAGGGCTTGATTATTTTGGTATGATCTTGAGTGAATAAAAGAAAAGAGAAAGAATAAAAAGAAACAAAGAGATCATATTGATCTTATGGATAGTAATGAATTCACATAGAAAGAGTATGATGATTAAAAATTGTTGAGAGGTGACAAACTTAGTTTTGGTCATCTTTGCAATTAATAGGACGTAATAAGGAAAGAGAGGTTTCACATATAAACATACTATTGTGGACATCTTTTATGATTGGGAGCACTCATTAAAATATGACATGCTAAAGAGTTGATGTTGGACAAGGAAGACAATGTAATGGGTTATGTTTTCTTATATCTGAGATAAAGTATGTTGTCATGGATCATCCAACATGTTGAGCTTTCCTTTTCCCCTCATGCTAGCCAAATTCTTTGCACCAAGTAGAGATACTACGTGTGCTTCCAAAAACCCTTAAACCAGTTTTGCCATGAGAGTCCATCATACCTACCTATGGATTGGCTAAGATCCTTCAAGTAAGTTTTCATCGGTGCAAAGCAATAAAAACTGCTCTCTAAATATGTATGATTGATTGATGTGGAGGAAATAAGCTTTATACGATCTTGTGATGTAGAAGAAATAAAAGCGACAGACTGCATAATAAAGGTCTATATCACAAGTGGCAATATAAAGTGACGTTCTTTCGCATTAAGATTTTGTGCATCCAACCTTGAAAGCCCATGGCAACCTCTGCTTCCCTCTGCGAAGGGCCTATCTTTTACTTTTATCTTCTACCTTATGCAAGAGTCATGGTGATCTTCACCTTTCCTTTTTACATTTTATCCTTTGGCAAGCACAAGATGTTGAAAGATCCTGATATATATATATATATATATATGTATATATATATATATATATATATATATATATATATATATATATATATATATATATATATATCTAATTGGATGTAAGTTGGCATGAACTATTATTATTGACATTACCCTTGAGGTAAAAGGTTGGGAGGCGAAACTATAAGCCCCTATCTTTCTCTGTGTTCGATTAAAACTCCGTAACCACAAGTATTGCATGAGTGTTAGCAATTATGAAAGACTAAATGATAGTTGAGTATGTGGACTTGCTAAAAAGCTCTGACATAGACTCTTTCTGATGTTATGATAAATTGCAATTGCCTCAATGACTGAGATTATAGTTTGTTGGTTCTTAATAAAGTTTCTGATTCATACTTTGCATTGTGAATAGATTATTACTTGAGCATAAGAAATCATATGACAATATCCATGTATGTTGCTGTTATGAGAATAATCATGATGCCCTCATGTCCGTATTTTATTTTATTGACACCTCTACCTCTAAACATGTGGACATATTTATCGTTATCGGCTTTCGGTTTAGGACAAGCGAGGTCTAAGCTTGGGGGAGTTGATACATCCATTTTGCATCATGCTTTTATATTGATATTTATTGTATTATGGGCTGTTATTACACATTATATCACAATACTGATGCCTATTCTCTCTTATTTTACAAGGTTTACATAAGGAGGGAGAATGCTGGCAGCTGGAATTCTGGGCTGGAAAAGGAGCAAATATTAGAGACCTATTATGCACAACTCCCAAAGTGCTGAAACTCCACGAAAGTTGTTTCCGGAAATAAAAAAAATACTAAGCGCAAGAAGTACCAGAGGGGGCCCACACCCTGGCCACGAGACTCCGTCGCCATGAGGCGGAACCTTGGCAGAACCAATCTAGGGCTCCGGCAGAGCTGTTCTGCCAGGGACACTTCCCTCCGAGGGGGGGGGGGGGAATCATCGCCATCGTCATCACCAACGCTCCTCTCATCGAGAGAGGGAAATCTCCATCAACATCTTCACCAGCACCATCTCTTCTCAAAACCCTAGTTCATCTCTTGTTATGTGAACATCGACTACATGACACTTCACCATTATTTGGTCCTAGAGGAAGGCATTGGGAAGTAATAAGTAGATGATGGGTTGCTAGAGTGACACAAGCTTAAACCCTAGTTTATGCGTTGCTTCGTAAGGGGCTGATTTGGATCCATATGTTTCATGCTATGGTTAGGTTTACCTTAATACTTTTGTTGTAGTTGCGGATGCTTGCAATAGAGGTTAATCATAAGTGGGATGCTTTTCCAAGTAAGGGCAGCACCCAACCACCGGTCCACCCACATATCAAATTATCAAAGTACCGAACGCGAATCATATGAACGTGATGAAAACTAGCTTGACGATAATTCCCATGCGTCCTCGGGAGCGCTTTTATTTATATAAGAGTTTGTCCAGGCTTGTCCCTTACTACAAAAGGGATTGGGCCACCTTGCTGCACTTTATTTACTTTTGTTACTTGTTGCTCGTTACAATTTATCTTATCACAAAACTATCTGTTACCTACAATTTCAGTGCTTGCAGAGAATACCTTGCTGAAAACCGCTTATCATTTCCTTCTGCTCCTTGTTGGGTTCGACACTCTTACTTATCGAAAGGACTACGATAGTTCCCCTATACTTGTGGGTCATCAGTATAACCAACGCGAGGTTGGAAACGATTCAGAGTTGGCATGCACCCACGACCAAATCCTCCTCAAATTTGATGTTGGTTTGACTTTTCTTCTTGTGCTGACGGACCAAGGGATGGATCACTCGGTGGTTGACCCTTGCCTGCACATGCGCTTGTTGATTGGTCGGATTCGACGGATCACTTTGCGTCGGCGGCCCACAGCAGAACTCCAAACCCTTGCATCGGTGGCTTATTCGCTACGGGCGACTCGGCAACGGAACAGAATCCGGGTCGTGGTCTTCTTCCCTTTGAAAAACTGAGCAAATACTACTAGTAGAGTCACGTACTAGTACTCTTGGCTGGCTTGATCAAAGGAATGATTAAAAAACGAAGCTGGTCCTTGCCGTATAGATTACTCCTTCCCAAAATCTGAGTTTTCACATGGCAGCTGATCTGACCCCTTGTATGTACGCGCGCCCAAATTGGTCGATTGGTGGAAAAACAAGGACTACGACAACTCGGACCACAACGCAAAATTGCTCTACGTCGGCCTCGGGTATACACCGCGTAATCCAGGAAGAAAAAACTATATTGGAAAGTTTTAATCTCGGTCTCCGTGATTTTTCCGGTCGGCAGCAGAGAAGTAGATGCAACCCTAATTTTCTATTGATCTAAAATCTTGTATATCTCGCTTTGACTGATCGTCGATGACGTTATCTTCTACGCCTGGCTCTTTTTCATCCGGCACATCGCGAGCTTCTCGATCCCTGAAGAAATCCCTCCAAGAACTCAACACCACCGTGCGCGAGCCCCACGGTGGGCGCTAACTATCGTGTAATTGTCACGGCTGATGTCCTTAGTGTGAGGACTTAGTCGTGAGGCCAACGCATCTATGTGGTAGCTTGAGAGGGGTTGAACGGGACGAGAGCGAGGCGAATCAACACACAAGACAAGGATTTAGACAGCTTCGGGCCCCGGGAAACATCATCCGGTAATAGCCCTACATGCTATTTGTGGCTAGGTCTCATTATGCTCATGAGGGAGTCGTTGTAAACCGGCTCCCCTTTAGTTGTGTCTAGCCCTAGAGATTGTTTCTTCTTGCTTGTCCCTCTTTTAGGAGCCCTGCCCCTCCTTATAAGTTGAAGGGGCGGGTTACATGTGGAGTCCTATTAGGATTAGGACTAGTCTACCTTCTAATACAAACCGGATACAAGTCCGGGTCTTAACTCTTTGTAAGGTAAATATTCTTCACGCCTTTCCTCTTAAACCGGCCCACCATTAATATAAACCGGCCTTCTGGGCCTTGGGCCTTGTCATCCATCTGTCCTGCCCGCCGGGTTACCAGTGAGTCATAATGTTCAGGCAGGTTGCTTGTAAACCGTCTGGTCAGGGCGGGTCTCCGGTGAATCGCGAAGTGTCAACCGGGTCTCAAGTAAACTGCCAAGTCCGGCCAGGTCATATTTTCGGCCAGGTCATACCGCGGGGTATATCCCCGACAGATTGTGTGTGCGTAGCGAGGATGGGGGGTGCGGCCGCTCGGGCGCACGATTAATATGGAGTAGTGGGAGTTGTGGGAGAGAGGCGGGCGGCGGTCAAACCGATGGCTCGCCTCCCGGTGAGCTCGCGACCGACTGGCTGCATGCCTACCAAAGTTTCACACAGCTACTCGCACGCCTCCTGATGACACTGTGCAGCGAGCACGCCTCCGTTAATTCACACACCTGCACGCACACCTCCCAGTCTGCCTGCGTGGCGGACTGCTCGCATGCGTCCCGTCAACTCACACCTGCTCGCACGCCACACGGTTCACGCGGTGAAACGTATATTGTTTTCCTATTTGGATGATTAATGTTGCCGCTTTATTGCTTAACCGAAGCATGGCACATATCCATTGTTGGTCTAACCCTCACGGTTCGAATAAATAATCCGTTTGGGATATTGGTTCCCAATTATTAATAATCTCCCATCTATAATTATATAAAGATTACATCAAAACTAGTCTCAAATTTGGCAAAAAAAGTATAATGCCACTTTGTATTGGTGTCCATATGACAACACGATAAATTTCATGAACTTCAAATAAGTTTTGGATGTACTAGAATTTAAAAATCAAGATTCTCAATGTTTGAAATTTTTTGCACGGGGAGTAAACATCCACCCAGTGAGACACATGTGTTTTTGCAATCCATTTAGGTGCACTATCACGTGTGCATGTAGCTCAAATTTGATTTTTGCACATTATACCCATAGAAAATCAATCAATCAATGTACTAAAATGTCTTAATGATCTCTGTGATTTTTTTTGCAATTAAAACGTCCCTCCTTTGGTAACATGTATGTTCACCGCGGGATAATTAATTTAACATGCATCGTAGTTGGTGGATTTGCGTGTGTGTGTGTGTGTGTGCGTGCAGGGGTGGCGGGTGGCTTGCAAGACACTTGAGTTGTGAGCCACCGTGTGGGTTGGCCGCTTTTGTTAGGCAGGCGGTGCCACACCGTAGTCGTGAAATCGTTATTTAAAACATTACACAACCCTTTCATACATAAATGTTTTGGCCACATGCAGTCGATGGTTGTCCTACACGACACTCGATACTCACGTGTGACGCTTTCTGTGGGCCCGCTAGGTCATCGTCCATCACTTTGACGAACAGCCGGCAGTGAGGTTAATTTGACCTGCAAGGTAGAACCTTTTTTGTTTATGTTATGGTGGTATATAGTATGTGTCAAAGAGGTGGGAGGGGACTAGCATATATACTATACGTATGCGTCCGTGAACAAGTACACCTCACTCAGTGTTGGGACTTTTGGGTTACCGAGGCACGTGCCACATAAAAATTGTGAAATTGGTTATTCAAACATCACACAACACCTTTTTGGGCCACATGCATATATATCCTAGCTAGGACACTCACGTGTGACGCTTCCATCTATGGGCCCACGAGGCCATCGTCGATGCATGCATGCATGCATCACTTTGACCTACATCAGGAGAGGTTAATTAATTTCACCATCGATGAGGATTCTTTTGGGTTGTACATATATTACGGCAGGAGCATATAGTATGCGGTGAAGAGGGGGGAAGGGGACCATCATATGTAGTACGCTTGATATGAACCTCACTCTATGTGGGTGCATGGTTTAGGATTTTTGAGGCATGTGGCACATCAAAGTTATGCATTTTGGATATTCAACATATATATGTTTGGCCCACATGCAACGCGGTGGTGGTTGTCCTCTCGCACCCACTTAAGCGGTTATCAACGATATCGATGCTTTCCATTTGTGGGCCCGCTTGGTCCATCACTTCTTTTTGCCTGACAACAAGAGAGGTTAATTTGACTTAGGAGGGGATTATTATTTTTGCTCTGGGATGACATGCATGATACACTTTGAGCACAGACACATGCATGTGTACGCATGAATCTCTCCCATCGAGTCGAAGTGGCTAGTACAACGACACCATCATAAACCGATCTCGTTCTGTGTGGGGAGCTAGTGTATGATTTTTGACACACGCGCCACATCAATGTTGTGTATTCAAACATGCATGCACGCATCACCTCCATACATATGCATGTAGTGGTTGCCTTCGAACGATACACTCCCTCGCGTGGTTATCGGCGACAAGCCTATATATTCGTGGGCCCGCGTGGACATCCATGATCACCTTGACAAGCAACAAGATAGGTTACCATGGCGGATTCTTCATTTGGTTCGTGTTATCGTAGTATAGGTCATGGTGAGATTCAGACCTAATTAAGTTTGAGCGCATATACTATGCACGCATCCATGCATATATGAATCCCCGTCGTTGGCTTGAAGTGTGGTGTAACACACATATGCATCGTCAACCTAACCCTCACTCAGTGTGGGGATTTCTATTTCGAAATCACGGTGCCACATCAAAGTTGTTCCATTGTTACTAAAAAACTCACATCTCCATACATATGTTTGGGCCACATGCATGCAGTGGTTGTCTTCGGGGACTAGCTACTTGCGTGATTATTGGCGAGCTAGCCCATCTCCGGGGTCGCATGGACGGCCATCACTTTGACCAACAACAAGAGAGAGGTTGTACGACCAAGGTGGATTATTCTTGGTCCGTTTTATGATCCATCTTGATGAGATATATGCCTCTCTGGCCCGCCGACTGAAAGTGTGTGTGTCCGTGGGGGGGGGGGGTGTTGCTACTTCGCACTTTGTTAGGTGAACCTCGGTTGGGGGGCATGCATTCATAGCTTAATTAGGATTCCCTTCGTGGTGACACGAGGGGGGGGGGCTGTTAGCTACTTTGCACTTTGCTAGGTGAACCTCGGTTGGGAGGGGGGGGGCATGCATTCATAGCTTTGGATTCCCTTCATGCCGACACGAGGGGGCTGCTAGCTACTTCGCACTTTGCTAGGTGAACCTCGGTTGGGGGGGCATGTGCATTCATAGCTTAGGATTCCGTTCGTGCCGACACGAGGGAGGGGTGGCTGCCAACTACTTCAGACTTTGCTGGGGTGAACCTTGGTTGGGGGGAGAGGCATGCATTCATAGCTTAGGATTCCCTTCGTGCCGACATGAGGGAGGGGCTGCTAGCTACTTCGCACTTTCCTAGGTGAACCTCGGTTGGGGGGCATGCATTCATAGCTTAGGAATCCCTTCATGCCGACGCGAGGGGGGGGGCTGCTAGCTCTACTTCACACTTTGCTAGGTGAACCTCGGTTGGGGGCATGCATTCATAGCTTAGGATTCCATTCGTGCCGACACGAGGGAGGGGCTGCTAGCTACTTCAGCACTTTGCTACGTGAACCTCGGTTGGGGGGGCATGCATTCTAGCTTAGGATTCCCTTCGTGCCGACACGGGGGAGGGGGCTGCTTCGACTTTGCTAGGGTGAACCTCGGTTGGGGGGCATGCATTCATAGCTTAGGATTCCCTTCGTGCTGACACGAGGAAGGGGGGCTGCTAGCTACTTCACACTTTGCTAGGTGAATGAACATCAGTTGGGGTGGGTCATGCATTCATAGCTTAGGATTCCCTTCGTGCCGACACGAGGGAGGAGGGGGGCTGCTAGCTACTTCGCACTTTGCTAGGTGAACCTCGGTTGGGGGGGGGGGAGGGGGCTTGCATTCATAGCTTAGGATTCCCTTCGTGCCGACACGAGGGGGGGGGGGGGTGGGGGCAAGCAATACCGTGCGCTTTGCGAGAGAGGTGCCACATCGAAGTTTCATTTGGTATTTGAAAATCAAACCGCCCTTTTGATACATACATTTGGTTCACATGCAAGTGTGTTCGTGTTCTGATCCTCTCTCGCATCATTTTTCGCCAAATTTATGAACATTAGACAAGTCGGATGACACAACAGACACGGTTCACTCAAACTAACCGTGTGCCACGCCGGTGCACCTGTCACGCACACATCCGCACAGTACATTGGGCTCCACGAGGCTCCCCCTCTCAAAAATATCTGCCCGCCTCGAGGGTTTTTCTGTTTCATAACACACGGTTGTTATCTCCAGACCGTATGCGATGTTTCTTGTTTCCAATCCCGCCTGCATCCCTAGAAAATATCTGCCCGCCTCGAGGGTTTTTCTGTTTCATAACACACGGTTGTTATCTCCAGACCGTGTGCGATGCACTATCATCAAAATTTTCAATAGCCCGACATTTCACTCCCGCGTTTGACTCCCGCATAGTACAATTTTCAGTATCCGCGTCATTTCCTCAAACACCCCGCGCCCCCCTCCACACACACACACACCAAAACCTCGTCGGGTGTGCGCACACACACACACCCCCTCCCTCACTCGAAACCCTAGCAAGGTCCCCGCCGCCGCTGCCGCCGCCGGAAGGCCTCCGTTGTCAACATCTGCCGGTTTGCCTGTGCAACTTACCCACCGATCTCCATGCCCAGGCCACCCTAAGTTTCTTAGATGATGCCTGCCATACGCCCCCTTTCCCACAAATCCCCATCCCCATCCCCCACTCCAGAGCATTGCAGCCTAAGCCCGGCTACGCTTCTCATGGAGCTCAAGGAGCGACTGGCCCAAAAGAGGTGTATAGTGGTCTCTTCGCCCGACGTCGCCAAGGAAGCTGACGACCATTACTGGCGGAAGGTACTCAAGCAGCGGGCTAGAGTATGCAGGCATGTCTCATCCGCCAGCTACGACATCGAGGTCATCGACAGTGACACCCAGAGGCGGGCTGTGTCTCAGGTTAAGGGCCCACACCCAACCCCTCGAGTTCAACCGCCGTCGATCTCATCCATGGCCCCGCCGCTGATCTCCTCTGGCTCACTGTCAACAATTTGCCATTCTACATCGCCATCGAGCCCCTTTTGTCATTTCGGAAGGACACGTTCTGCGACGCTGGCTTGGGATCTACAGCTTCCAAGTAAGTCCTCATCGACGGCGTCCACGAGGAGGGCACCAAGGGGAAAGCGCCTGTCTGCGACATCAGGGAGGGCACCCTACAGTCGTGTTCTTCCAAGGGGAAGGAGCCCATCTGCGACAACATGAGTGCATCTAGGGTCCGTGCTCTTCCCACGGGAACGATCCCATCTGTGACAAGTGAGGAAACCCATGATTTGTTTTGCCATGCCTCTTCACAGGTGGAAACCCATGATTTGTTTTGTCGAGTCCCTTTTGTAGTGTAGTGAGAATATGTCCAGTTTTAATTGCTATATCTGGTTGTTTGCAGTATGCCTTGTTTATTTCAGTTGTTCACAATGTGATGCTCTATATGTGCAATTATTTACTATGCAGTACATTTCATCAATCCAGTTTTAAACATACCGATAGGAATGCATATATTTGCTTGCTGTTAAGCCTGTTATAGCTAGCATATGCCTCTTTTAAAGTTTTTTGATTGTTCGGTTGTTTGTAGTTAGCATATGTTCAGTTTCAAATGCTATCTTTGGTTGTTCATAGTATGCCTTGTTTATTCCAGTTATTCACAACGTGATGTTCTATATGTGCAAGTATGAACTGTTCAGTTCAATTTCAGCAGTACTAGTTTCAACAATACCACTATGAATGACTACATTTGGTTGCTGCATCTTGTAGTTAACATGCCTTTCCATTTTTATTTAACCATAACCAGTGTACTTTGACCGGCACAATACCACTTTGAATGACTATGTTTGCTTGTTGTTAAATGTTAGGCCTGTTGCAGTTAGCACACCTTTCCACTTTTTTTGCTTTACTAGCGTGCTTAAACCTGCACACTGAAGCTATCTTTTGGAGATTATTTTGTCTGCCATGTGTAATTTTGGTTGATGTTTAGCCTATTGTGCTTAACATGCTTATCGATGTACCTACATAGGACAATTTTGGGAACGACTGTTGTTTTCCATCGAGGTTAGTTTCATCCCATGGCTTATATCTGCTCAATGTTCAGGATATCGGTAGCTGGTACCATATAGGCCGGCGGCTGATAAGGGACTAAATGGTGAATCGGACTTTTAACTGAATATATCTGCAACCCATTTTTCCTTAGGTTAACTAAGGCCATATGTAATATATCTGAGGCTACATAGCAACATGCACTATACTTAATGTCTAAATATGCAATCCTAGGCTACATAGAAACAAGGAAGAGTGTTACATTAATGTTCTAATGATGTCTAGATATACATAGAAGAGCAGCAGCAGCAACAGCAACAACACAACCCTGTTTGGGTACTCAACTTAGCTAGAGGTTAGAGTTAGTTTCTAGCTCATTACTAACCCTGAACTAACTCCATCCAAAGAGTTGTTTGGA
Organism: Aegilops longissima; assembly: GCA_021605205.1. Lineage (NCBI taxonomy): Eukaryota > Viridiplantae > Streptophyta > Magnoliopsida > Poales > Poaceae > Aegilops > Aegilops longissima. The sequence goes on along the minus strand of CM038680.1, from coordinate 319,316,476 downwards.
TGGTAGGGTTAGATTGACAATAAATGCACTAGGAGAACTAGCTCCAATTAGCACCTCTTGGGTTGGATACTAGTTTTTTTGGGTGGGTTATAGATGCAACTAGCTCAAACTAGCCCTCATGTTTAGATATACTTTAGGGCTATTTAAGCCCAAACTAGCTCAAACTAACTGTAACCTGTGGATACAACATCAGTTAATCAGCCAATAATTTATAAGAATGAACTAAACTCCTTCCGGCCCATAATATAAGATGTTAATTCATCTAATATGTGAGTATATTGGATGTTATAAGATACTCCCTCTGTTCCTAAATATTTGTCTTTTTAGATATTTCAAATGGACTACCACATACGGATGTATATAGACATATTATAAAAGAGTGTTGTACTACATCATTGTGCAATTGCTGTTTAGCTTCTAATATTAACTTGGTGCTTTTAGGTACATATGTCATTGGTAAAGATCCGCGTTTCGACCCTTTCTGCGTGTGGGGCAATGAGATATCGATGAACCAGCATCAAGTGAGGAAGCTGATAAAGATTATTAGTAAAATGGGTCCAAGGATGGCAATTAAACTATTTTTTTACACTTTATCCAAGACAACAACGAACTGCAGGATGGTAAGTAAGAACTCTGCAGCCTTCTTTTTACTACCCATAATGACTTGTGTTAGATGACAATGTCTGAATCTTTTTCCTTTGTAGTGGTTGCCAAAGCAGTTTACTCAAGATTACCTCTCAAACTACATGATTGGTAGGCATGCAAAGGTTAAAGTATTTCTACCAGAACACGATGATTATCTAGATGTTTTCATGAAGACAATGAAGGATGGGCGGTCGGCCATCACAAGGGGTTGGACTAGAGTTGTGCGTGCCTTCTGCACGGAGGAGGGCACAATATGGGCATTCCGCTTCACCTTGTTCAACAACCAGAATATATTTCGCCTCTTTCTTTACCGTCTTTAATAGTACAAGTATACAACTGTGGTTCATCATTCTTTATTTGGTTCTTATGTAATTCTTGAACATATGTACCTATGAATCGAATAATGCATTGGTTGTTAGAACCTGATGGATATGAATAAAGCTGTAGCATACATTCAAATTCAAATCCAAATCCGGTACAATTTCGAAAAGTAGCAATTAAATTACGGTGAAATTACGCTCTCCAAGTTTTTACGGCACACACGGTTGGTAAAACACAAACGTTTGCGATATGCACCATAATCGGAGACGGTTCACAAAGAGGAAACGTGTGCAAGCATGCACACGGTTGCCGTTTGCAAAGCGTGTGCGATGTCAGACAATATCACAAATGGTGCGGGCAAACTAAACGTTTGTGTTAGTTTCCTTATCGTACACGATTCGCAACCATGAACTGTTTCTGATGAAGTATGCATCGTAAACATTACACCATAGAATAGCGTGTGTGATAGTTGTCGTGTACGACGATGTTACGACGGTCCGACGTTTTGTAATCCTGTCCGACACTCGTACGACGATTAGCTAATCTTCTTAACGGTGAACCGTTTGTGATGGGCCGCGCATCATACACGTTCTATAATAGTGAACCGTTTGTGATGGGCCGTGCATCGTAAACGTAGCACCACGAATACCGATCGCGATGGCAATGCGGCGTAAACGATCACGAATACCGTAGGGGCCCTATCCCGACGGTTTCTGGGTCGTGTGGGAAGGACCCCCCTATCACCCACACTCACTTGGCGACGGTTCCAAATGCCGCCGCGGAAAGGGGTTAAAAACCGTTAGTTTAGGACCGACGTGCACTAGTGTACATCAACCACGTTAACCTAACGCTTCCGCTTTCGGTCTACGAGGGTACATGGACACACTCTCCCCTTATCGTTGCTATGCTTATCCTAGATAGATCTTCCGTGAGCGTAGGAATTTTTTTGAAATTGCATGCTACGTTCCCCAACAATGGCATCCGAGCCAGGTCTATGCGTAGATGATATGCACGAGTAGAACACAAAGAGTTGTGGGCGATAATAGTCATACTACTTACCACCAATGTCTTATTTTGATTCGGCGGTATTGTTGGATGAAGCGGCCCAGACCAACATTACATGACCACATTCATGACACCGGTTCTACCGATGTGCTTTGAACACAGGTGGCTGACGGGTGTCTGTTTCTCCAACTTTATTTGAATCGAATTTGAGTACGGCCGGTCCTTCTTGAAGGTTAAAACAACACACTTGACGAAAAATCGTTGTGGCTTTGATGCGTAGGTAAGAACGGTTCTTGCTAGAAGCCCGTAGCAGCCACGTAAAACTTGCAACAACAAAGTAGAGGACGTCTAACTTGTTTTTGCAGGGCATGTTGTGATGTGATATGGTCAAGACGTGATGAGATATAAATTGTTGTATGAGATCATGTTTTGTAAAAGTTATCGGCAATTGGCAGGAGCCTTATGGTTGTTGCTTTATTGTATGAAATGCAATTGCCATGTAATTGGTTTACTTTATCACTAAGCGGTAGCGATAATCGTGGAAGCAATAGTTGGCGAGATGACAACGACGCTATGATGGAGATCAAGGTGTCAAGCCGGTGACGATGGAGATCATGACGATGCTTTGGAGATGGAGATCAAAGGCACAAGATGATGATAGCCATATCATATCACACATTTTGATTGCATGTGATGTTTATCTTTTTATGGATCATTTTGCTTAGTATGGCGGTTGCACCGTTGCTACAGTTCGTCGTGCCGAGACACCACGTGATGATCGGGTGTGATAAGACCTACGTTCACATACAACGGGTGCAAGCCAATTTTGCACGTGCAGAATACTCAGGTTAAACTTGACGAGCCTAGCATATGCAGATATGGCCTCGGAACACTGAGACCGAAAGGTCGAACGTGAATCATATAGTAGACATGATCAACATAGTGATGTTCACCATTGAAAACCACTCCATCTCACGTGATGATCGGACATGGTTTAGTTGATATGAATCACGTGATCATTTAGATGACTAGAGGGATGTCTATCTAAGTGGGAGTTCTTAAGTAATATGATTAACTGAATTTTAATTTATCATGAACTTAGTCCTACTAGTTTTTGCATATCTATGTTGTTATAGATCAGTGGCCCGTGCTACCGTTCCCTTGAATTTTAATGTGTTCCTAGAGAAAGCTAAGTTGAACGATGATGGTAGCAACTACACGAACTGGGTCCATAACTTGAGGATTATCCTCATTGCTTCACAGAAGAATTACGTCCTGGAAGCACCGCTAGGTGCAAGACCCGCTGCAGGAGCAACTCCGGACGTTATGAACGTCTGGCAGACTAAAGCTGATGATTACTCGATAGTTCAGTGTGCCATGCTTTAATGCTTAAAATCGGTACTTCAAAGACGTTTTGAATGTCATGGAGCATATGAGATGTTTCAGGAGTTGAAGTTAATATTTCAAGCAAATGCCCGAGTTGAGAGATATGAAGTCTCCAACAAGTTCTATAGCTGCAAGATGGAGGAGAATAGTTCTGTCAGTGAACACATACTCAGAATGTCCGGGTACCATAACCACTTGACTCAGCCGGGAGTTAATCTTCCGATGATAGTGTCATTGATGAGTTCTTCAATCACGCCACCAAGCTATAAAGGCTTCATGACAAACTATAATATGCAAGGGATGGAAAAGACTATTCTCGAGCTCTTCGCGATGCTAAAGGCTGCGGAGGTAGAAATCAAGAAGGAGCATCAAGTGTTGATGGTTAACAAGACCACTAGTTTCAAGAAAAAGGGCAAAGGGAAGAAGGGGAACTATAAGAAGAATAGCAAGCAAGTTTACGCTCAAGGAAGAAGCCCAAGTCCGGACCTAAGCACAACCGAGTGCTTCTCTTGCAAAGGGACTGGTCCTTTGAAGCGGAACTGCCCAAGTATTTGGCGGATAAGAAGGATGGCAAAGTGAAAGGTATATTTGATATACATGTTATTGATGTGTACCTTACTAATGCTTGCAGTAGCACCTGGGTATTTGATACTGGTTCTGTTGCTCATATTTGCGACTCGAAACAGGGGCTGTGGATTAAACAAAGATTGGCTAAGGATGAGGTGATGATGCGCGTCAGAAATGGTTCTAAGGTCGATGCGATCGCCGTCGACACACTACCTCTACATTTACCTTCGGGATTAGTTTTAGACCTGAATAATTGTTATTTGGTGCCAGTGTTGAGCATGAACATTATATCTGGATATTGTTTGATGCGAGACGGTTATTCATTTAAATCAGAGAATTATGGTTGTTCTATTTATATGAGTAATATCTTTTATGGTCATGCACCCTTGTTGAGTGGTCTATTTTTTGATTGTAGTGATACACATATCCATAATATTGAAGCCAAAAGTTGCAAAGTTAATAATGATAGTGCAACTTATTTGTGGCACTGCCATTTAGGTCATATTGGTGTAAAGCGCATGAAGAAACTCCATGCTGATGGACTTTTGGAATCACTTGATACTTGCGAACCATGCCTCATGGGCAAGATGACTAAGACTCCGTTCTCCGGAACAATGGAGCGAGCCACTGACTTATCGGATATAATACATACTGATGTATGCGGTCTGATGAGTGTTGAGGCTCGCGGCAGGTATTGTTATTTTCTGACCTTCACAGATGATTTGAGCAGATATGGGTATATCTACTTAATGAAACATAAGTCTGAAACATTTTAAAAGTTCAAAGAATTTCATAGTGAACTGGAAAATCATCGTAACAAGAAAATAAAGTTTCTACGATCTGATTGTGGAGGTGAATATTTGAGTTATGAGTTTGATCTTTATTTAAAACAATGTGGAATAGTTTCACAACTCACGCCACCTGGAACACCACAACGTAATGGTGTGTCCGAACGTCGTAACCGTACTTTATTAGATATGGTGCGATCTATGATGTCTGTTAGCGATTTACCACTATTGTTTTGGGGTTATGCTTTAGAGACGGCTACATTCACGTTAAATAGGGCACCATCTAAATCCGTTGAGATGACACCATATGAACTGTGGTTTAGCAAGAAACCTAAGCCGTCGTTTCTTAAAGTTTGGGGCTGCGATGCTTATATGAAAAAACTTCAACCTGATAAGCCCGAACCCAAATCGGAGAAATGTGTCTTCATAGGATACCCAAAGGAAACTATTGGGTACACCTTCTATCAAAGATCCGAAGGCAAGATATTCGTTGCTAAGAATGGATCCTTTCTAGAGAAGGAGTTTCTCTCGAAAGAAGTGAGTGGGAGGAAAGTAGAACTTGATGAGGTAATTGTACCTTCTCCCAAATTGGAAAGTAGTTCATCACAGAAATCAGTTCCAGTGATTCCTACACCAATTAGTGAGGAAGTTAATGATGATGATCATGAAACTTCAGATCAAGTTACTACCAAACCTCATAGGTCAACCAGAGTACAGTCCACACCAGAGTGGTACGGTAATCCTATTCTAGAAGTCATGTTACTAGACCATGACGAACCTACGAACTATAAGGAAGCGATGATGAGCCCAAATTCCGTGAAATGGCTTGAAGCCATGAAATCTGAGATAGGATCCATGTATGAGAACAAAGTGTGGACTTTGGTTGACTTGCCCGATGATCGGCAAACCATAGAGAATAAATGGATCTTCAAGAAGAAGACTGGCGCTGACGGTAATGTTACTGTCTACAAAGCTCGACTTGTTGCGAAAGGTTTCGACAAGTTCAAGGAGTTGACTATGATGAGACCTTCTCACCCATAGCGATGCTTAAGTCTGTCTGAATCATGTTAGCAATTGCAGCATTTTATGATTATGAAATTTGGCAAATGGATGTCAAAATTGCATTCCTTAATGGATTTCTTAAAGAAGAGTTGTATATGATGTAACCAGAAGGTTTTGTCGATCCTAAAGGTGCTAACAAAGTGTGCAAGCTCCAGCGATCCATTTATGGACTGGTGCAAGCATCTCGGAGTTGGAACATACACTTTGATAGTGTGATAAAAGCATATGGTTTTATACAGACTTTTGGAGAAGCTTGTATTTACAAGAAAGTGAGTGAGAGCTCTGTAGCATTTCTAATATTATATGTGGATGACATATTGTTGATTGGAAATAATACTGAATATTTGGATCGCATAAAAGGATACTTGAATAAGAATTTTTGAATGAAAGACCTCGGTGAAGCTGCTTATATATTAGTCATCAAGATCTATATAGATAGATCAAGACGCTTAATTGGACTTTCACGAAGCACATACCTTGATAAAGTTTTGAAGAAGTTCAAAATGGATCAGTCAAAGAAAGGGTTCTTGCCTGTTTTACAAGGTGTGAAGTTGAGTCAGACTCACTGCCCGACCACTGCAGAAGATAAAGAGAAAATGAAAGTCATTCCCTATGCCATAGCCATAGGTTCTATCATGTATGCAATGCTGTGTACCAGACCTGATGTGTGCCTTGCTATGAGTTTAGCAGGGAGGCACCAAAGTAATCCCGGAGTGGGTCATTGGACATCGGTCAAGAACATCCTGAAATACCTAAAAAGGACTAAGGATATGTTTCTCATTTATGGAGGTGACAAAGAGCTTGTCGTAAATGGTTACGTCGATGCAAGCTTTGACACTGATCCGGATGACTCAAAGTTGCAAACTGGATTCATATTATATTGAATGCTGGAGCTGTAAGTTGGTGCAGTTCCAAGCAGAGTACATAGCTGCTTCGGAAGTAGCAAATGAAGGAGTCTAGATGAAGGAGTTGATATTCGATCTAGGTGTAATACCTAGTGCATTGGGTCCAATGAAAATATTTTGTGACAATACTGGAGCAATTGCCTTGGCGAAGGAATCCAGATTTCACAAGAGAACTAAAGACATCAAAAGACGCTTCAACTCCATCCGCGATCAAGTCAAGGAGGGAGACATAGAGATTTGCAAGATACATACAAATCTGAATGCTGCAGACCCGTTGACTAAACCTCTTCCACGATCAAAACATGATTAACACCAAGACTCCATGGGTGTTAGAATCAGTACTATGTAATCTAGATTACTGACTCTAGTGCAAGTGGGAGACTGAAGGAAATATGCCCTAGAGGCAATAATAAAGTTGTTATTTATATTTCCTTATACCATGATAAAGTATTATTATTCATGCTAGAATTGTATTAACCGGAAACTTAGTACATGTGTGAATACATAGACAAAACAGAGTGTCCCTAGTATGCCTCTACTTGACTAGCTCGTTAATCAAAGATGGTTAAGTTTCCTGACCATAGACATGTGTTGTGATTTGATGAACGGGATCACATCATTAGAGAATCATGTGATGGACAAGACCCATCCGTTAGCTTAGCATAATGATCGTTAAGTTTTTATTGCTATTGCTTTCTTCATAACTTATACATATTCCTCTGACTATGAGATTATGCAACTCCCGAATACCGGAGGAACACCTTATGTGCTATCAAACGTCACAACGTAACTGGGTGATTATAAAGATGCTCTAGAGGTGTCTCCGAAGGTGTTTGTGGGGTTGGCATAGATTGAGACTAGGATTTGTCACTCCGAGTATCGGAGAGGTATCTCTGGGCCCTCTCGGTAATGCACATCACTATAAGCCTTGCAAGCAATGTGACTAATGAGTTAGTTACAGGATCATGCATTACGGAACGAGTAAAGAGACTTTCCAGTAATGAGATTGAACTAGATATGATGATACCGACGATCGAATCTCGCGCAAGTAACATACCGATGACAAAGGGAATAGCGCATGTTGTTATTGCGGTTTGACCGATAAAGATCTTCGTAGAATATGTAGGAACCAATATGAGCATCCAGGTTCCGCTATTGGTTATTGACCAGTGATGCATCTCGGTCATGTCTACATAGTTCTCGAACCCGTAGGGTCCACACGCATAATTTTCGATGACGATTTGTATTATGAGTTATGTGTTTTGGTGACCGAAGTTTTTTTGGAGTCCCGGATGAGATCACGGACATGAGGAGGAGTGTCGAAATGGCAGAGAGGTAAAGATTGATAATATTGGAAGGTTATATACGGACACCGAAATGGTTCCGAAGAGGTTCGTGGATTTATCGGAGTACCGGGAGGTTATGGAACCCCCCCAGGGAAAGCTAATTGGCCTCATGGGCCATAGTGGAGAGAAGGAGGCAGGCCACAAGAGGTGGCGCGCGCCCCCTGCCCAATCCGAATTGGACAAGGGTTGGGGGGCACGACCCCCCTTTCCTTCTCCCTCTCCCCCTCTTTCCCCTTTCCCCTCTCTGTTGGAATGAAGGGGGGCCGAATCCTACTAGGAGTGGAGTCCTAGTTGGACTCCCCCCATGGCGCGCCACCCCTAGGGCCGGCCACCTCCTCCTCCCCTCCTTTATATACGTTGGCGGGGGGCTCCCCAAAGGCACATCAATTGTTCTCTTAGTCGTGTGCGGTGCCCCCCTCCATAGTTTACTCCTCCGGCCATAGCGTCATAGTGCTTAGACGAAGCCCTTCGCGGATCACATCTCCATCACCGTCACCACACCGTCGTGCTGACGGAACTCTCCCTCGACCCTCTGCTGGATCAAGAGTTTGAGGGACGTCATGGAGCTGAACATGTGCTGAACTCGGAGGTGCCATACGTTCAGTACTTGGATTGGTTCGATCATGAAGACGTTCGACTACATCAACTGTGTTAACCTAACGCTTCCACTTTCGGTCTACGAGGGTACGTGGACACACTCTCCCCTTCTCGTTGCTATGCTTCTCATAGATAGATCTTGCGTGAGCGTATGATTTTTTTTTTGAAATTGCATGCTACATTCCCCTGTTGGGGAACGTAGTAATTTCAAAAAATTTCCTACGCACACGCAAGACCATGGTGATGGCATAGCAACGAGAGGAGAGTGTCCGCCCACGCACTGTGAGACCAAAGCGGAAGCGCTATAACAATGCGGTTGATGTAGTCGTGACGCCTTCACGATCCGACGATCCAAGCACCGAACGACGGCACCTCGAGTTCTGCACACGTTCAGCTTCGATGACGATCCCCGACTCGATCCAGCAAAGTGTCGAGGATGAGTTCCACGAGACGACGGGCGCAGGACGATGATGATGCTCCACTGACGCAGGGCTTCGCCTAAGCTCCGCGATGATATGACTTCTCGGCGCAGGGCTTTGCCTAAGCTCATGACGATATGACTTCTCCGGCGAGGGCTTCGCTAAGCTCATGACGATATGACGAAGTGGAATATGGTGGAGGGGCACCGCACACGGCTAAGGAACGATCCGTAGATCAACTTGTGTGTCTGGGGTGCCCCCTTTGATATAAAGGAGCAAGGGGTGCGGCCAGCCCAAGGCGCGCTGGAGGAGTCCTACTCCCACCGAGTAGGACTCCCCTTCCTAGTTGGAATAGGATTGGGGAGGAAGTGGGAAGGCGCGCCCCCCCCTCCTGTCCTATTCGGACTAGAGGGGAGGCGCGCGCCTGCCCTGGCCGGCCCTTCCTCTTCTCCCTATGGCCCATTAAGGCCCATTGACCCCCCCGGGGGGTTCCGGTAACCCCCCGGTGTTCCGGTAACTTCCTGTTTTCATCCGGATCCTTTCCGAAGTCCAAAATAGGCTTCCAATATATCAATCTTTATGTCTCGACCATTTCGAGACTCCTCGTCATGTCCGTGATCACATCCGGGACTCCGAACAACCTTCGGTACATCAAAACTTATAAACTCATAATGAACTGTCATCGAAACGTTAATCGTGCGGAACCTACGGGTTCGAGAACTATGTAGACATGACCTAGAACCATTCTCGGTCAATAACCAATAGCGGAACCTGGATGCCCATATTGGTTCCTACATATTCTACGAAGATCTTTATCGGTCAAACCGCATAACGATATCGTTGTTCCTTTTGTCATCGGTATGTCACTTACCCGAGATTCGATCGTCGGTATCAATACCTAGTTCAATCTCGCTTCGGTAAGTCTCTTTACTCGTTCCGTAATACATCATCTCACAACTAACTCATTAGTTGTAATGCTTGCAAGGCTTATGTGATGTGTATTACCGAGAAGGCCCAGAGATACCTCTCCGACAATCGGAGTGACAAAACCTAATCTCAAATCGCCAACCCAACAAGTACCTTTGGAGACACTGTAGTACTCCTTTATAATCACCCGATTCGTTGTGACGTTTGGTAGTACCAAAGTGTTCCTCCGGTAAACGGAGTTGCATAATCTCATAGTTACAGGAACATGTATAGGTCATGAAGAAAGCAATAGCAATATACTAAGCGATCAAGTGCTAAGCTAACGGAATGGGTCATGTCAATCACATCATTCTCCTAATGATGTGATCCCATTAATCAAATGACAACACATGTCTATGGTTAGGAAACATAACCATCTTCGATTAATGAGCTAGTCTAGTAGAGGCATACTAGTGACTATCTGCTTGTCTATGTATTCACACATGTATTATGTTTCCGGTTAATACAATTCTAGCATGAATAATAAACATTTATCATGATATAAGGAAATAAATAATAACTTTATTATTGCCTCTAGGGCATATTTCCTTCATCTCCCACTTGCACTAGAGTCAATAATCTAGATTACACAAGAATGATTCTAACACCCATGGAGTCTTGGTGCTGATCATGTTTTGCTCGTGGAAGAGGCTTAGTCAACGGTCTCGCAACATTCAGATCCGTATGTATTTTGCAAATCTCTATGTCTCCCACTTGGACTTGGTCCCGAATGGAATTGAAGCGTCTTTTGATATGCTTGGTCCTCTTGTGAAATCTGGATTCCTTTGCCAAGGCAATTGCACCAAGATTGTCACGAGAAGATCTTCATTGGTCCCGATGCACTAGGTATGACACCTAGATCGGAAATGAACTCTTTCATCCGACTCCTTCATTTGCTGCTTCAAGCAGCTATGTACTCCGCTTCACATGTAGATCCCGCCACGGCGCTTTGTTTAGAACTGCACCAACCGACAGCTTCCACCGTTTAATAAAAATACGATCCGGTTTGCGATTTAGAATCGTCTGGATCGAGTGTCAAAGCTTGCATCGACGTAACCATTTACGACTAGCTCTTTGTCACCTCCATATACAAGAAACATATCCTTAGTCCTTTTCGGTATTTCAGGATGTTCTTGACCGCTGTCCAAAGATCCACTCTGGATTACTTTGGTACCTTCCTGCCAAGCTTACAGCTAAGCATATGTCAGTGCTGGTACACAGATTGCATACATGATAGAGCCTATGGCTGAAGCATATGGAACATCTTTCATTTTCTCTCTATCTTCGATGTGGTCGGGCATTGAGTCCGACTCAATCTTACACCTTGTAATACAGGTAAAAACCTTTCTTTGCTGATCCATTTTGAAGTTCTTCAAAACTTTATCAAGGTATGTGCTTTGTGAAAGTCCAATTAAGCGTCTTGATCTATCTCTATAGATCTTGATGCCCAATATGTAAGCAGCTTCACCGAGGTCTTTCATTGAAAACTTTTATTCAAGTATCCTTTTATGCTATCCAGAAATTCTATATCATTTCCAATCAACAATATGTCGTCCACATATAATATCGAAATGCTCTGAGCTCCCACTCACTTTCTTGTAAATACAAAGCTTCTCCAAAAGTCTCAGATAAAACCATATGCTTTGATCACACTATCAAAGCGCTTATTCCAACTCCGAGAGGCTTGCACTGCACCATAAATTGATCGTTGGAGCTTGCACACTTTGTTAGCACACTTTGGATCAACAAAACCTTCTGGTTGCATCATATACAACTCTTCTTCTAGAAATCCATTCAAGAATGCAGTTTTACATCCATTTGCCAAATTTCATAATCATAAAATGCGGCAATTGCTAACATGATTCGGACAGACTTAAGCATCGCTTCTGGTGAGAAAGTCTCATCGTAGTCAACCCCTTGAACTTGTCAAAACCTTTTGCAACAAGTCGAGCTTTGTAGACATTACATTACCATCGACGTCGGTCTTCTTCTTAAAGATCCATTTATTCTCAATGGCTTGCCGATCATCGGGAAAGTCAACCAAAGTCCATACTTTGTTCTCATACATGGATCCCATCTCAGATTTCATGGCTTCCAGCCATTTCGCGAATCTGGGCTCACCATCGCTTCTTCATAGTTTGTAGGTTCGCCATGGTCAAGTAACATGACTTCCGAATAGGATTACCATACCACTCAGTGCGATTTTACTCGGTTGACCTCGAAGTTCAAGAGTAACTTGATCTCAAGCTTCATGATCATCATCATTAGTTTCCTCACTAATTGGTGTAGTTGTCACAGAACCGCTTTCTTGTGATGAACTACCTTCCAATAAGGGAGCAGATCAGCTTATCTCATCAAGTTCTACTTTCCTCCCACTCACTTCTTTCGAGAGAAACTCCTTCTCTAGAAAGGATCCAACTTTAGCAACGAAAACCTTGCCTTCAGATCTGTGATAGAAGGTGTACCCGGTATGTCACTTACCCGAGATTCGATCGCCGGTATCCAATACCTAGTTCAATCTCGCATCGTAAGTCTCTTTACTCGTTCCGTAATACATCATCTCACAACTAACTCATTAGTTGTAATGCTTGCAAGGCTTATGTGATGTGTATTACCGAGAAGGCCCAGAGATACCTCTCCGACAATCGGAGTGACAAAACCTAATCTCAAATACGCCAACCCAACAAGTACCTTTGGAGACACCGTAGTACTCCTTTATAATCACCCGATTACGCTGTGACGCTTTGGTAGTACCAAAGTGTTCCTCCGAAACGGAGTTGCATAATCTCATAGTTACGGGAACATGTATAGGTCATGAAGAAAGCAATAGCAATATACTAAACGATCAAGTGCTAAGCTAACGGAATGGGTCATGTCAATCACATCATTCTCCTAATGATGTGATCCCATTAATCAAATGACAACACATGTCTATGGTTAGGAAACATAACCATCTTCGATTAATGAGCTAGTCTAGTAGAGGCATACTAGTGACTATCTGCTTGTCTATGTATTCACACATGTATTATGTTTCCGTTAATACAATTCTAGCATGAATAATAAACATTTATCATGATATAAGGAAATAAATAATAACTTTATTATTGCCTCTAGGGCATATTTCCTTCAGCCTCCCACTTGCACTAGAGTCAATAATCTAGATTACACAAGAATGATTCTAACACCCATGGAGTCTTGGTGCTGATCATGTTTTGCTCGTGGAAGAGGCTTAGTCAACGGTCCGCAACATTCAGATCCGTATGTATTTTGCAAATCTCTATGTCTCCCACTTGGACTTGGTCCCGAATGGAATTGAAGCGTCTTTTGATATGCTTGGTCCTCTTGTGAAATCTGGATTCCTTTGCCAAGGCAATTGCACCAAGATTGTCACGAAGATCTTCATTGGTCCCGATGCACTAGGTATGACACCTAGATCGAAAATGAACTCTTTCATCCGCACTCCTTCATTTGCTGCTTCAAGCAGCTATGTACTCCGCTTCACATGTAGATCCCGCCACGACGCTTTGTTTAGAACTGCACCAACCGACAGCTTCCACCGCTTAATAAAAATACGATCCGGTTTGCGATTTAGAATCGTCCGGATCAGTGTCAAAGCTTGCATCGACGTAACCATTTACGACTAGCTCTTTGTCACCTCCATATACAAGAAACATATCCTTAGTCCTTTTCGTATTTCAGGATGTTCTTGACCGCTGTCCAGATGATCCACTCTGGATTACTTTGGTACCTTCCTGCCAAGCTTACAGCTAAGCATATGTCGTCTGGTACACAAGATTGCATACATGATAGAGCCTATGGCTGAAGCATATGGAACATCTTTCATTTTCTCTATCTTCCGATGTGGTCGGGCATTGAGTCCGACTCAATCTTACACCTTGTAATACAGGTAAAAACCTTTCTTTGCTCGATCCATTTTGAAGTTCTTCAAAACTTTATCAAGGTATGTGCTTTGTGAAAGTCCAATTAAGCGCCTTGATCTATCTCTATAGATCTTGATGCCCAATATGTAAGCAGCTTCACCGAGGTCTTTCATTGAAAAACTTTTATTCAAGTATCCTTTATGCTATCCAGAAATTCTATATCATTTCCAATCAACAATATGTCGTCCACATATAATATCGAAATGCTACGTGAGCTCCCACTCACTTTCTTGTAAATACAAAGCTTCTCCAAAAGTCTCATAAAACCATATGCTTTGATCACACTATCAAAGCGCTTATTCCAACTCCGAGAGGCTTGCACTGCACCATAAATTGATCGTTGGAGCTTGCACACTTTGTTAGCACACTTTGGATCAACAAAACCTTCTGGTTGCATCATATACAACTCTTCTTCTAGAAATCCATTCAAGAATGCAGTTTTACATCCATTTGCCAAATTTCATAATCATAAAATCGGCAATTGCTAACATGATTCGGACAGACTTAAGCATCGCTACGGTGAGAAAGTCTCATCGTAGTCAACCCCTTGAACTTGTCAAAACCTTTTGCAACAAGTCGAGCTTTGTAGACAGTTACATTACCATCGACGCCAGTCTTCTTCTTAAAGATCCATTTATTCTCAATGGCTTGCCGATCATCGGAAAGTCAACCAAAGTCCATACTTTGTTCTCATACATGGATCCCATCTCAGATTTCATGGCTTCCAGCCATTTCGCGAATCTGGGCTCACCATCGCTTCTTCATAGTTTGTAGGTTCGCCATGGTCAAGTAACATGACTTCCGTAATAGGATTACCATACCACTCAAGTGCGATTTTACTCGTTGACCTCTGACGGTTCAAGAGTAACTTGATCCAAGCTTCATGATCATCATCATTAGTTTCCTCACTAATTGGTGTAGTTGTCACAGAACCGTTTCTTGTGATGAACTACCTTCCAATAAGGGAGCAGATCTGATTATCTCATCAAGTTCTACTTTCCTCCCACTCACTTCTTTCGAGAGAAACTCCTTCTCTAGAAAGGATCCAACTTTAGCAACGAAAACCTTGCCTTCAGATCTGTGATAGAAGGTGTACCCAACAGTCTCCTTTGGGTATCCTATGAAGACACATTTCTCGATTTGGGTTCGAGCTTATCGGTTGAAGTTTCTTCACATAAGCATCGCAGCCCCAAACTTTAAGAAACGACAACTTTGGTTTCTTGCCAAACCACAGTTCATACGGTGTCGTCTCAACGGACTTAGATGGTGCCCTATTTAACGTGAATGCGCCGTCTCTAAAGCATATCCCCAAAACGATAGCGGTAAATCAGTAAGAGACATCATAGATCGCACCATATCAAGTAAAGTACGATTCGACGCTCGGACACACCATTTCTCTATGGTGTTCGGGTGGCGTGAGTTGCTAAACTATTCCACATTGTTTCAAATGTAAACCAAACTCGTAACTCAAATATTCTCCTCCACGATCCGATCGTAGAAACTTTATTTTCTTGTTACGATGATTTTCCACTTCACTCTGAAATTCTTTGAACTTTTCAAATGTTTCAGATTTGTGTTTCATTAAGTAGATATACCCATATCTGCTCAAATCATCTGTGAAGGTGAGAAAATAACGATACCTACCGCGTGCCTCAACATTCATTGGACCACAAACATCAGTATGTTTGATTTCCAATAAATCAGTTGCTCGCTCCATAGTTCCGGAGAACGGCGTTTTAGTCATCTTGCCCATGAGGCACGGTTCGCAAGTACCAAGTGATTCATAATCAAGTGATTCCAGAAGCCCATCAGTATGGAGTTTCTTCATGCGTTTTACACCGATATGACTCAAACGGCAGTGCCACAAGTAAGTTGCATTATCATTATTAACTCTGCATCTTTTGGTTTCAACACTATGAATATGTGTACTACTACTATCGAGATTCAATAAAAATAGACCACTCTTCAAGGGTGCATGACCATAAAAGATATTATTCATATAAATAGAACAACCATTATTCTCTGTCTTAAATGAATAACCGCCTCGCATCAAACAAGATCCAGATATAATGTTCATGCTTAACGCTGGCACCAAATAACAATTATTTAGGTCTAAAACTAATCCCGATGGTAGATGTAGAGGTAGCGTGCCGATCATGATCACATCGACTTTGGAACCATTTCCCACGCATCGTCACCTCGCCCTTAGCCAATCTTCGCTAATCCGTAGTTCCTGTTTCGAGTTGCAAATATTAGCAATGTAACCAGATCAAATACCTGTACTCTGCGAGTATTAGTAAGGTACACATCAATAACATGTATATCACATATACCTTTGATCACCTTGCCATCCTTCTTATCCGCCAAATACTTGGGGCAGTTCCGCCCATTGTCCAGTTTGCTTGCAAGAAAAGCACTCAGTTTCAGGCTTAGGTCCAGACTTGGGTTTCTTCTCTTGAGCAGCAACTTTCTTGCTGTTCTTTTGAAGTTCCTTCTTCTTTCCTTTGCCCTTTTCTTGAAACTAGTGGTCTTGTTGACCATCAACACTTGATGCTCTTTCTTGATTTCTACCTCCGCTGCTTTTAGCATTGCGAAGCTTCCGAATTGTTTTGGTCATCCCTTGCATATTATAGTTCATCACGAAGCTCTTGTAGCTTGGTGGCGTGATTGGAGAATTCATCAATGACACTATCATCCGGAAGAGTAACTCCCAGTTGAATCAAGTGATTATTATACCCGACATTTTGAGTATATGTTCACCGACGTAA
The DNA here is from genome assembly GCA_021605205.1 of Aegilops longissima. Taxonomy (NCBI): domain Eukaryota; kingdom Viridiplantae; phylum Streptophyta; class Magnoliopsida; order Poales; family Poaceae; genus Aegilops; species Aegilops longissima. Next base: position 319,299,760 of record CM038680.1, on the reverse strand, counting down.
CTATTCTCCTCCATCTTGCAGCTATAGAACTTATTGGAGACTTCATATCTCTCAATCCGGGCATTTGCTTGAAATATTAACTTCAACTCCTGGAACATCTCATATGCTCCATGACGCTCAAAACGCCGTTGAAGACCCGGTTCTAAGCCGTAAAGCATGGCACATCGAACTATCGAGTAGTCATCGCTTTGCTCGCCAGACGCTCACAACTTCGGCGTTGTTCTCGCAGAGAGTTGGCACCCAGCGGTGCTTCCAGCGTAATTCTTACGTGCAGCAATGAGGATAATCCTCAAATTCGGACCCAATCGTGTAATTGCTACCATCATCTTTCAACTTTGCTTTCTCAAGGAACGCATTAAAATTCAACGGAACAACAACACGAGCCATCTATCTACAGTAAACATAGACAAGCAAAAATACTATCAGGTACTAAGTTCATGATAAATTTAAGTTTAATTAATCATATTAAAAACCTCCCACTTAGACAGACATCTCTCTAGTCATCTAAGTGTGATCCAAATCAACTAAACCATGTCTGATCATCACGTGAGATGGAGTAGTTTCAATGGTGAACATCACTATGTTGATCATATCTACTATATGATTCACACTCGACCTTTCGGTCTCCGTGTTCCGAGGCCATATCTTTTATATGCTAGGCTCGTCAAGTTTAACCTGAGTATTCCGCGTGCGCAACTGTTTTGCACCCGTTGTATTTGAACGTGGTGTCTCAGCACGAAGAACTTTCGCAATGGTGCATACTCAGGGAGAACACTTCTTGATAATTTTAGTGAGAGATCATCTTATAATGCTACCGTCAATCAAAGCAAGATAAGATGCATAAAGGATAAACATCACATGCAATCAATATAAGTGATATGATATGGTCATCATCATCTTGTGCTTGTGATCTCCATTGCCAAGCACCGTCATGATCACCATCGCCACCGGTAGCCGACACCTTGATCTCCATCGTAGCATCGTTGTCGCCTCGCCAACTATTGCTTCTATGACTATCGCTACTCGCTTAGTGATAAAGTAAAGCAATTACATGGCTTTTGCATTTCATACAATAAAGCGACAACCATATGGCTCCTGCCATTGCCGATAACTCGGTTACAAAACATGATCATCTCATACAATAAAATATAGCATCACGTCTTGACCACATCACATCACAACATGCCCTGCAAAACAAGTTAGACGTCCTCTACTTTGTTGTTGCAAGTTTTACGTGGCTGCTACGGGCTGAGCAAGAACCGTTCTTACCTACGCATCAAAACCACAACGATAGTTTGTCAAGTTGGTGCTGTTTTAACCTTCGCAAGGACCGGGCGTAGCCACACTCGGTTCAACTAAAGTGAGAGAAACCGACACCGCCGATCACCTTTAAGCAACTAGTGCTCGAAGCGGTGAAACCAGTCTCGCGTAAGCGTCTGCGTAATGTCGGTCCGGCCGCTTCATCTCACAATACCGCCAACCAAAGTATGACATGCTGGTAAGAAGTATGACTTATATCACCCACAACTCACTTGTGTTCTACTCGTGCATATGACATCAACGCATAAAACCAGGCTCTGATACCACTGTTGGGGAACGTAGTAATTTCAAAAAATTTCCTACGCACACGCAAGACCATGGTGATGGCATAGCAACGAGAGGGAGAGTGTCGTCCACGCACCCTCGTGAGACCGGAAGCGGAAGCGTTATAACAACGCTGTTGATGTAGTCGTGCGCCTTCACGATCCGACCGATCCAAGCACCGAACGACGGCACCTCCGAGTTCGCACACGCTCAGCTCGATGACGATCCCGGACTCGATCCAGCAAAGTGTCGGGATGAGTTCCACAAGACGACGGCGTGGTGGCGATGATGATGCTCCACCGACGCAGGCTTCGCCTAAGCTCCGTGACGATATGACTTCTCCGGCGCGAGGCTTCGCCTAAGCTCCGCGACGATATGACCGAAGTGGAATATGGTGGAGGGGGCACCGCCACGGCTAAGGAACGATCCGTAGATCAACTTGTGTGTCCGGGGTGCCCCCGCCCCGTATATAAAGGAGCAAGGGGTGCGGCCAGCCCAAGGGCGCGCTGAGGAGTCCTACTCCCACCGAGTAGGACTCCCCCTTCCTAGTTGGAATAGGATTGGGGAGGGAAGAGGAAGGCGCCGCCTCTCCTGTCCTATTCGGACTAGAGGGGGGGGGCGCGCCTGCCCTGGCCGGCCCTTCCTCTTCTCCCTATGGCCCATTAAGGCCCATTGACCCCGGGGTTCCGTAACCCCTGTTCCGTAACTTCCTGTTTTCATCCGAACCTTTCAAGTCCAAACATAGGCTTCCAATATATCAATCTTTATGTCTCGACCATTTCGAGACTCCTCGTCATGTCCGTGATCACATCCGGGACTCAACAACCTTCGTACATCAAAACTTATAAACTCATAATGAACTGTCATCGAACGTTAGCGTGCGGACCCTACGGGTTCGAGAACTATGTAGACATGACCTAGAACCATTCTCGGTCAATAACCAATAGCGGAACCTGGATGCCCATATTGGTTCCTACATATTCTATGAAGATCTTTATCGGTCAAACCGCATAACGATATCGTTGTTCCTTTTGTCATCGGTATGTCACTTACCCGAGATTCGATCGTCGGTATCCAATACCTAGTTCAATCTCGTTCTCGTAAGTCTCTTTACTCGTTCCGTAATACATCATCTCACAACTAACTCATTAGTTGTAATGCTTGCAAGGCTTATGTGATGTGTATTACCGAGAAGGCCGAGAGATACCTCTCCGACAATCGGAGTGACAAAACCTAATCTCAAATACGCCAACCCAACAAGTACCTTTGGAGACACCTGTAGTACTCCTTTATAATCACCCATTACGTTGTGACGTTTGGTAGTACCAAAGTGTTCCTCCGTAAACGGAGTTGCATAATCTCATAGTTACAGAACATGTATAGGTCATGAAGAAAGCAATAGCAATATACTAAACGATCAAGTGCTAAGCTAACGGAATGGGTCATGTCAATCACATCATTCTCCTAATGATGTGATCCCATTAATCAAATGACAACACATATCTATGGTTAGGAAACATAACCATCTTCGATTAATGAGCTAGTCTAGTAGAGGCATACTAGTGACTATCTGTTTGTCTATGTATTCACACATGTATTATGTTTTCGGTTAATACAATTCTAGCATGAATAATAAACATTTATCATGATATAAGGAAATAAATAATAACTTTATTATTGCCTCTACGGCATATTTCCTTCATCCCCAACAGTTGCTTAATGGTCTACTTGCTTAAAGTGCTTAGTGATATTGCTCCAAAGCCCCCAACCGCTTTCTCATTTCCACATATGTCCAAAACTCAAAGTCAAACTCGGCCCCACCAATTTGATCCATCCGGTGCCACCGAGTTTAGTTGACCTAGCCACTATCAGAAACCCTAGCATTTCTGTTACACCAATACGGATCTTAGTCTCACCGAGATGGCCCTGCAAACTCTTTGTTGCCTATTGCAATTATTTCGGTCTCACCAAAATGCGCAATCGGTCCCACCGAGTTTGCTTGACCAACTCTTTGTTTGCTCTTTGCTGAAATCGGTCTCACTGAGTTCAAACAATCGGTCTCACCGAGATGAGGTTTTGCCCTAGGCCTAGCACATCGGTCCCACCAAGTTGTTCCAGTCGGTCTCACCGAGATTCCTAACGTTCATATTTTGAACTGAATCGGTCTCACCGAGTTCTTCTATTCGGTGTGACCGAGTTGGGTCAAATGTGTGTAACGGTTGGACTTTTTGTGGAGGCTATATATACCCCTTCACCCCCTTCTCCATTTGTGAGAGAGCCATCAGAATGTGCCTACACTTCCACTACTCATTTTCTGAGAGAGAACCACCTGCTCATGTGTTGAGACCAAGATATTTCAACCCTACCACAAGAATCTTGATCTCTAGCTTTCCCCAAGTTGCTTTCCACTCAAATCTCAAATAATCTTTCCACCATAGCCGAATTTGTGTGTGTGAGAGAGAGTTGAGTGTCGGGGAGACTATCATTTGAAGCACAAGAGCAAGGAGTTCATCATCAACACACCATCCATTACCTTTTGGAGAGTGGTGTCTCCTAATTTGGTTAGGTGTCGCTTGGGAGCCTCCGACAAGATTGTGGAGTTGAAACAAGAAGTTTGTAAGGGCAAGGAGATCGCCTACTTCGTGAAGATCTACCTGCGTGAGGCAAGTCCTTCGTGGGCGATGACCATGGTGGGATAGACAAGGTTGCTTCTTCGTGGACCCTTCGTGGGTGGAGCCCTCCGTGGACTCGTGCAACCGTTACCCTTCGTGGGTTGAAGTCTCCATCAACGTGGACGTACGATAGCACCACCTATCAGAACCATACCAAAAATCTTCATGTCTATATTGCGTTTGCACATTCCAATCACATCCTTTTACTTTCTTGCAACTAGCATGCTTTACTCTTTCTGCTGCTCATACTCTTTCCATGCTTGCTTGAAATGGATTGTGAATGCTTAAACTTGTGCTAAAACTCCACCTCAACTTGAAGAACTTAAAAACTGCCACTTTTGCTTGTTGAGGGTCTAATCACCCCCAACTACACCCCTCTTCTCAATCCTTTTAATTGGTATCAGAGAAAAGTTCTCCATTGCTTTGGTTTAGTCACCATTGGAGGAAGATGGATGAGTCTACGATTGGGAGTATTAGATGTAGTGTGCCTATGCTTGACAGAGAGTTCTATGGTGTTTAGAAAAAGGAAATGCTTGAGATTTTCAATGAATATAATTTGAACACGTATATTTCTAGCCCTTGTGCGCCTCCTATAGATCCCTTGCATCCTACCCCCGATGAGTATCTTGACATGACCCGAAATCTTAGAACTATTGATCTTATCATAAGAGGATTGCCTAGAAATTTGCTTGTTTTCTTGCCTATATTTTAATGTGCTTATACTATATGGAGATACCTTGAGGAGCGCTTTCCAAACTTTTCCTTGAAAAATCTAGATGAGATTTTTCAAAAGTCCATTGCTTTTCATAAAATGAATCCTAGTGATCCTAAATTTGGTGATTGTCTATTTGAGCTTTGTGACCTTATGCGTGCCAAAGGAGATGTTGGTGTCATTAGTAGCATCATTTCACAAGTCATTAGAATTCATAAAGATACACATTGTCATGGTCATAAATCTAATGAATCACTCTCTCTAGGTGATGATCAATCACATGATGATGTTGAACATGGATATTATGATGAGCATGATGATAGTGACTTTGATCTTGATGAGTCAATGAGATACTTTGGTCTTATGGCTAACCTTCGTGGTTACATGGCCGGAGGAAAGGAATGGGTTCTTGATAGTGGATGTACCGATCACATGACCGGAGACAAGGACATGTTTGGTGAGCTCACCGAGAATGATGGTCCCCAAAAGTATGTCACTTTTGGTGATAACTGAAAGGGTAAGGTAGTTGGCCTTGGTAAGGTGGCCATCTCCCATGATATCTCTATCCAAAATGTTATGCTCGTTGAATCTCTTGGCTACAATTTACTTTCCGTATCTAGACTAGCCGATTTCAATTTCAATGTTCTATTCATTGAAGTAGATTGCCAAGTGTTTCGAAGAGATTATCATAATATGGTCTTTACCGGTATATGCAGAGGTGATCTATACATTGTTGATTTCACTAAAAGAGCTCAACCTCATACTTGCTTAATTGCTAAATCTTCTAAAGGTTGGTTATGGCATAGAAGGTTAGGTCATGTGGGCATGCGAAATCTTGATAAGCTTATTAAAGGTGATCATATCCTTGGTGTTAAAGATGCCATATTTGACAAGGATAGAATTTGTAGTGCTTGTCAAGCAGGAAAAAAAGTTGGAGGAGGTCATCCCATGAAGAACATCATGACCATGAGAAGACCGCTTGAGCTACTTCATATGGATCTTTTTGGTCCCAACGCCTACAAGAGTCTCGGTGGTAACTCATTCGGATTGGTCATTGTTGACGACTTTTCGAGATTTACATGGGTGTTCTTTCTTGATGGTAAATCGCAGGTCCAAAAGATCTTCAAGAACTTCGCTAGGAAGGCTCAAAACCAATTCGAAGTGAAGATCAAGAAGGTTCGAAGCGACAACGGAATGGAGTTGAAGAACGCAAATGTGGATACCTTTCTTAATGAAGAAGGGATTTCACATGAGTTCTCGACTACGTACACACCTCAACAAAATGGAGTTGTTGAGAGGAAGAACTGGACACTTACCGAGATGGAAAGAACAATGCTTGATGAGTACAAGACGCCAAGACACTTTTGGGCGGAAGCGGTTGAGACATCTTGTCATGCTACAAATCGACTATACCTTCACAAGCTTCTTGGCAAGACGGCGTACGAGCTTCTCATCGGTAACAAACCCCAAGTTGGATACTTTCGAGTATTTGGCTCAAAGTGTTATATTCTTGATAATCATCGTTGTTCGAAATTTTCCCCTAAATCTCATGAAGGTTTCCTACTCGGTTATGGCTCAAACTCTCATACTTACCGTGTCTACAACAATTTCACCCGAAAGGTTGAAGAGACGGTAGATGTGAAGTTTGATGAATGTAACAACTCGCAAGTAGAGCAATTGCCAATTGATGTAGGAGACAAAGATCCTTCGGAAGCAATACAAGATTTGCCCCTTGGCAAGATTCTCCCAAAGGAGGTGAAGGAGAGTACCTCGTCCGTTCAAGTGGAAGCCTCAACTTCACAACAAGGTGAACCACAAGTTGACTTGGAGGCATCCACAAGTGGAACACATCAAGACGAAGAAAATGAGGAAGTACAACAAGATGAACCTCATCGACCTCCTTCTCCACCTCCACAAGAGAACAACAACGCCAACAACAATGAAGAAGGACAAGAAGAAGAAGAATACAATGAAGATGATGTTCCACCCCAACCCAAACAAAAGCTCTCACGAGTTCGAGCAAGAGTCTCAAGAGATCATCCCGTCGAACAAATCTTTGATGATATTCAAACCAAGATAATTACTCGCTCTAAAAATCGTTTGGCTAACTTTTGTGAACATTATTCATTCATTTATAGTATTGAACCTATGAAGGTTGAAGAAGCTCTTGAGGATCCGGATTGGGTGAACACTATGCATGAAGAGCTACACATCTTCGAGAGGAATCAAGTGTGGACATTGGTTGAAAAGCCGGACAACAACCAAAATGTCATTGGAACCAAATGGGTGTTTCGGAATAAGCAAGATGAGGATGGACAAGTTGTACTCAACAAGGCACGTCTCGTCGCTCAAGGCTACACTCAAGTCGAAGGTATGGACTATGGTGAGATTTATGCCCCCTGTTGCTAGACTTGAGTCCATATGCATCTTACTTGCTTATGCCAATCACCATGATATCACTTTATACCAAATGGACATTAAAAGTGCATTTATAAATGGTGAAATTGAGGAGGAAGTTTATGTTAAACAACCTCCCGGCTTTGTTAATCATAAGAAACCTAATCATGTTTACGAACTTCACAAATCTCTTTATGGTCTTAAACATGCTCCTAGAGCATGGCATAAATGCTTGACCAAGTTTCTTATTGAGAAAGGCTTTGAAATTGGGAAGATTGATTCTACACTTTTTTACTAAAAAGGGTAATGGTGAATTATTTGTGTGCCAAATTTATGTGGATGATATCATATTTGGTTCAACTAACTCTCATTTTAGTGAAAAGTTTGGGAGGCTAATGTCAGAGAAGTTTGAGATGTCTATGTTGAGTGAACTCAAAATTTTCCTTGGCTTGCAAACTAAGGTACCTTTGTTTCTCAAACAAAGTATACCAAGGAACTTTTTAAGAAGTTCAATATGCAAGAAAGCAAAGGTATGAAATCACCCATGCCTACTAGTGGACATCTTGACTTGACTAAGGATGGCAAACCGGTTGACCAAAAGGTTTGCCGTTCTATGATTGGTTCATTGTTATATCAATGTGCCTTCCGTCCCGACATTATGCTAAGTGTGTGCACGTGTGCACGAAATCAAGCGGCCCCCAAAGAATGCCATCTTAAGGTTGTGAAAAGGATAATGAGATACTTAATTCATACACCAAACTTTGGCATTTGGTATCCTAAGAGGTCATCTTTTGATCTTGTTGGCTACTCCGATTCGGACTATGCCGGTGACAAGGTTGATAGAAAGTCCACTTCGGTTACTTGTCAATTTCTTGGTAGATCCCTTGTGTCTTAGTCCTCCAAGAAGCAAAACTCGGTATCCTTATCCATCGCCAAAGCGGAATACATTGCCGCCGGATCATGTTGTGCTCAATTACTTTGGATGACCCAAATCCTTAAGGATTATGGGATACATGTGAAACATGTTCCATTGCTTTGTGATAATGAGAGTGCTATTAAGATTTCTCACAATCTTGTGCAACATTTTCGAACCAAGCATATTGAAGTTTGTCATCATTTCATTCGAGATCATGTTGCTAAAGGAGACATCAATCTTAGGCATGTTCGTACCGATAAGCAATTGGCGGATATATTCACCAAACCGCTTGATGAGAAAGTATTTTGCCATTTGAGAGGTGAATTTAATATCATTGATGCCTCAAACTTGGAGTACAAACTCCCTTTGGATACATGGGCATGAGCCTTTTATGACTAATCCTTGATATTTCTCTTATGATGATGATCATATGTCTTGGATCTATACTTGTACCCTTGCATGTTATCTAACCCTTGTAGGTACTTGTATGAGCCCAAATTTATGAGATTGCAAGTCACTCACAATTTAAGCAATCTCAACATCACTAAGTTCCTATGATATGGATGTTGAATGCAAGGAAGCATGAACTTGGTGAACTCACTCGACATATCCTTTGACAATTTCTATATATCAAATTTCAATTGATATCAAGTTTCATGATTGTCATGTTGGATACATAAGTGCTTTTCCTTACAAGACTACCCATGTAGGAAGATGAACTCAAACTACAAGTAGTGCTCCCAACTCTTGATGGACTACATCAACCATGAGCATCCAACACAAGTTCGACTACATGATCAAGATCAACACCACAACCCAAAGTATGTCACTCCATCTTAGAGAAGCTTTAACCCATGTCATGAGTCAAAGAACCTCAACAAGATGTGAATACATCAAAATGCTTAAACAAAAAATCGTAACCCCATTTTGAGCTTAAACGATGAGTATGACCTATGGTCAAGTGATCTCACTTGACTCCTAAGTCAATATACTCTGACATAGGTGACTTTGTCGCCAACCCCTTCTTGATGAAGTTCTCTAGTGTTTATTTGTTCACTTACTTTGTTTTCTTGCATATATTTCTTGCTATCTTGTTCCCCTTATCAAAAAAGAACTTCACCTAGATCTCTTTTCCTATGTATGTTTTTCTCTGTAACTTCTGTGTCTAATTCCTTGCAAATCTTTAAGTTAATTCCTTGTAAATACTTGTGAGATTTATTTTGCAAAGTGAGTTGAGTTGACAATTTTTTTCCTCTGCATTGAACACAGACTCACCGATCCAAGCCTATCGGCTAGACCAAACTACCAGGAAATCTTGTAGACAGTTCATGGTACAACTGACATGGACTAACCCGGTCTGACCGATATGCATCATCCATGACACAGCCAATTCGGTGTCACTGATGGAAACAGATCGGCGTTACTGATTTCACTAATGAGAAACCTTTTTTCCATTTCATTCAACATATTTAATTTCTTCTCCTGCTCCACTCAATGATTCTTATTCCTCTACTCGCATATTAAACTACATGCTGCTTTATAGTGTTTCTCAGGGACCAAACCTATTTCCAGAAGTACCCTTCTTGGAAATTGATGTCAAAGGGGGAGAGAGAGCACATCAAAGCTTATCATATGAGCCTAAGCTCCTCTATAGATGCTTGTTAACAAAAGAGGAGAGAAGTCACATGTCTTTATGAGGGGAAAGACATATCTACTTGTTTGATCTTATCTATTGCTAATATTCTTGTTGCTCTGAATTTTGGTTGACTACACCATTTCTTGCTCTAATTTTCTCTTACCCTACCTTCTCCCATTATCCAATATCAGATTCAGGGGGGGAGAAAGATTCCATATCTAAGGGAGAAAATCTTTGGAATTCATTGCATATCTTTAAATCTTTGGGGACATGTCAGTATCTAAATAGAGTACCTAGTACTCACCCATTACATGTCATCCCAGTCTTGGTACTCTTGTGGTTTCCTGAGATTTCTTTAATTAGAATGTTCTTGTGTTATCTAACCCTGTTTTCTCAAGTTCACCTCTTCCAAAGCTAGCTCAAGACCAGAAGGTAAGTATATGCATCACACTCATGTGCATGATGATATCTTGCTGATGTACATACTATTTGCAAGAACGATTCATGAACATGAAGGTACACTTCCTATACACATCATTTGCTCTGATGCATATAGCCAAGATGCATGTAACTCATTGCTTGCTCTATCATGCTTACGCATTTACATGTTCTTATATTCTATCTTTACATTATTTCATACATGTAGGGGGAGCCTATGCATGTTACATGTCTTTCCAAAGCTTTACTTAATACCATGTATATCTTTAATACTAAGCTTTGATGTATGTTGTCCTCAATTGCCCAAAAGGAATTGAAAGCACAAGTGCTCCCTAGGTGGTTTTGGTAATTAATGTCAACATATCTCTTGTTGGACTAATAATTTTATCTAGTATATTTCAGATGAGTTCAACAATTGCATGGTAAGGACAGAGGATGTGGAACCCCTTCAAAATGCTAAGGAAAAAGATGGCAAAAGCTCAAGACTCTTCATTTCTATTTTAGTGATCCAACATCACATTAAGTCCATAGGAAAGCCAATGCTAGTAAAAGGGGATGAGGTGTTTCTTAATGGTCTACTTGCTTAAAGTGCTTAGTGATATTGCTCCAAAGCCCTCAACCACTTTCTCATTTCCACATATGTCCAAAACTCAAAGTCAATCTTGGCCCCACCGATTTGATCTATCCGGCGCCACCGAGTTCAGTTGACCTAGCCATTGCCAGAAACCCTAGCAATTCGGTTACACCGATACGGATCTCGTCTCACCGAGATGGCCCTGCAAACTCTCTGTTGCCTATTGCAATTATTTCAGTCTCACTGAAATGTGAAATCGGTCCCACCAAGCTTGCTTGACCAACTCTCTGTTTTCTCTTTGCTGAAATCGGTCTCACCGAGTTCAAGCAATCGGTCTCACCGAGATGAGGTTTTGCCCTAGCCCTAGCACATCGGCCCACCGAGTTGTTCCAGTTGGTCCCACCAAGATTCCTAACGTTCACATTTTGAATTGAATCAATCTCACTGAGTTCTTCTATTCGGTCTGACCGAGTTGGGTCAAATGTGTATAACGGTGATTTTGTGTGGAGGCTATATATACCCCTCCACCCCCTTCTCCATTTGTGAGAGAGCCATCAGAACGTGGCTACACTTCCACTACTCATTTTCTGAGAGAGAACCACCTACTCATGTGTTGAGACCAAGATATTCCAATCCTACCACAAGAATCTTGATCTCTAGCCTCCCCCAAGTTGCTTTCCACTCAAATCATCTTTCCACCATAGCCAAATTTGTGTGAGAGAGAGTTGAGTGTTGGGGAGACTATCATTTGAAGCACAAGAGCAAGGAGTTCATCATCAACACACCATCTATTACCTTTTTGAGAGTGGTGTCTCCTAGATTGGTTAGGTGTCGCTTGGGAGCCTCCGACAAGATTGTGGAGTTGAACCAAGAAGTTTGTAAGGGCAAGGAGATCGCCTACTTCATGAAGATCTACCCGAGTGAGGCAAGTCCTTCGTGGGCGATGGTCATGGTGGGATAGACAAGGTTGCTTCTTTGTGGATCCTTCATGGGTGGAGCCCTCCGTTGACTCGTGCAACTGTCACCCTTCATGGGTTGAAGTCTAAATCAACATGGACATACGATAGCTCCACCTATCGGAACCACGCCAAAAATCTCTGTGTCTACATTGCGTTTGCGCACTCCAATCCCATCCCTTTACTTTCTTGCAACTAGCATGCTTTAATCTTTACACTACTCATACTTTTCCCATGCTTTCTTGAAATGTATTGTGAATGCTTAAACTTGTGCTAAAACTCCACCTCCACTTGGAGAACTTAAAAACTGAAACTTTTGGTTGTTGAGGGTCTAATCACCCCCCCCTCTAGACCCCTCTTCTCGATCCTTTCAATGTGGCGCACAATGGAACCGACCCATCAGTCCTCACGTCAACCCACCACAACTAGAAATGATGTGCCCACCACACCCCACACACAATCAGCCACTAAGAAAATAAGCATATACAATAGTACAAAGTTATACATGAAAGTTAATTGCGTGGTGCATCCAATAATATTTGTTCCACATTGTGAATGTTGATACATCTCCAACGTATCTATAATTTATGAAGTATTCATGCCATTATATTATCATTCTTGGATGTTTTACAATCATTTTATAGCAACCTTATATCATTTTTTGGGACTAACCTGTTGACCCAGTGCCTAGTGCCAGTTGATGTTTTTTGCTTGTTTTTTACATCACAGGAAATCAATATCAAACGGAGTCCAAACACCACAAACCTTTTTATGGATTTTAATGGACCAGAAGACATCCAGTGGGCGGAGAAGCACTGGGGTGCCCCCAGGGGGGGCACAACCCACTGTAGGCCTTTGGGGCCCACGTGCACCCAGGTGGGTTCTGCCCGCGTCAGTGGTCTCCCACACCCCCTCTTTACCCTATAAATTCCCAAATATTCCAAAAACCCTTGGGGTTAACCTATATCAAAAGTTCCACCGCCCCAGTCCACTGTAGCCACCCAAAACCAATCTAGACCTCGTTCCGGCACTCCGCCGGAGGGGGGAATCATCACCGGTGGCCATCTTCATAATCCCGGAGGCCACCACGATGAGAGGGAGTTGTCCACCCTCAGGGCCGAGGGTTTGTACCAGTAGCTATGTGTTTAATCTCTCTCTCTCTCTTGTTTTCTTGAGATGGCACGATCTTGATGTATCGCGGGCTTTGTTAATATAGTCGGATCATACGGTGTTTTCCCCTCTCTATCTTGTTGTGGTGAATTGAGTTTTCCTTTTGAGATTTCCTTTTATTGGATTGAATACTTTTATGGATTTTAGAGCACTTGATATTTGTCTTGCATATGAATACCCCTAGTGACAATGGGGTACTATTTTGATTCACTTGACATATGTTTTGGCACTCAACTCGCGGATTCCCGAGGTGACATTGGGGTAATCTACGCATGGGGGTTGATGCACGTTCTTGTCTTTGTTTCTCCGGTAGAAATCTTGGGGCACTCTTTGAGGTTCTCTGTGTTGGATTGAGTATTATGAATCTGAAATTATTTGGTGTTATTTTAGTATGAACTCTTGGATAGATCGGTCGGAAAGAATAGCTTCGAGGTGGTTTCATAGCCTACAAACGATTTCTTCTTATGTTCTCCGCTAGATAGGAACTTTGGAGTGATTTTTCATCGCACTTTGAGGGGTGGTTATATGATCCAATTATATTAGCATTGTTGAGATATTGCACTAGCGAAAGTACGGACCCTAGGCCTCATTTTCAAGCATTGCAATACCGTTTGTGCTCCGTTTTATCAATTGCTACCTTGCTGTTTTTATTGTTTTTGTTACAAAAATCAATACCTACTATCCATATTACACTTGTATCACCATCTCTTCGTCGAACTAGTGCACCTATACAAATTACCATTGTATTTGACGTGTTTGGTACACAAGAGACTTTTTATTATTTGGTTGCAGGGTTGTTTGAGAGAGACCACCTTCATCCTATGCCTCCCACGGATTGATAAACCTTAGGTCATCCACTTGAGGGAAAATTGCCACTTTCCTACAAAACTCTGCGCTTGGAGGCCCGACACGTGTCTACAAGAATAAAGTTGCGAATTAGACATCAAATGTTTATATTTTCTCCTAAAATATTAGTCACGGGAAAGAGAAATGAAGGGCATATCTCTCTTTGTCTCCACATCACGCTCCCTCTCTCTACACCACTTTCACGTACACACACAAACTATCTCTCGGCCCTCTAAAAGTATGCCCCTGACACATTCACGCGTGACGGTCACTGTATTTCAAGCGAAAGCACTATACGTTCACTGGACTTTAGAATATGCTCATTACGTTCACTGTATACATTCTCGTGGTGATCATACGGTATCTAGCTCACGATACGTCTCCATATTTTGTTGATGACATTGACGGACATTGTATTTGATGCGTGCTCCATATTTTGTTGACGACACTTGCGTTCATTGCACTACTAGGGAAAACCTTATACATATAATCTTAGTAGCAGCATGGTTTAAAATAAGGCGCTACTGCTACTTAGCAGTAGCGCGCGTAAAAAAACCGCACTACTACTACCCACGTAGCAGTAGCACGTTAGCAAAAAACAAAGCTACTACTACAAATGCCACGACGTTGCCGCCGGAGTAGGTTTAGTAGTAGCGCCGGTTTTTTAAGAGCCCTACTGCTATTGAACTTAGTAGCAGTGCTTTTCGCCCGCCCTCGCTGCTGCTAAGTTTAGTCCACTCGTTGCAACTAATTTAGTCCCACCTCGCTCCGCGAACAGGGTGTTTACCACCTTAAATACGTTACTTCTCAAACCATCACAACCACTTGGTCTTCATTGAACTCTATGAGTAGGATTTGTGGCCGCAATAGGAATCTTCACTGGTTCTTAAACCGGGGAAGATTCCTATTGACAACTTAGATTCTACACAAAAAGATCATTGATGACCAATGTATTTTTGATTTTTTTAGATGCTTAGCCTAGCAGTAGAGCATTTTCTCACAAGGCGCTATTGCTACAGGGATAGCAGTAGCGCCGCTCTGGTAAAAGGCTCTACTGCTATGGCGTTTAGCGGTAGCGCTTTATCCCGAAGCGCACTGCTGCTAAGCCCATCCTATCTTCTCCAACCGGTCGCCCCTCACTCTCCCCTCTCCACTCTCAGTCTCACTCTCCCGTGCGTTCCACTGCCGCCGACGTTCAGCCCTCCCCCGCCGCCGCATTGCCGTCGCCCCAAGGTATCCTCTCTCTCTCCTCCTCCCACTACCTCCTCCTCCCTCTTTCCTCCCTCCGGCGGCCCTCCTCCCTCCTCCCACCACCTCCTCCTCACTCCTCCTCCCTCTCCTCTCTCCCTCCTCCTCCCTCCTCCTCCCCCTCCAGTCACTGCCCCACCTGCATACACCACCCCTCCTCTCTCCTTCCTCCCTCTCCATCTGCCGCCATCTCGGCCTCCTCCCTCTCTCCTCCCTCCCTCCCTTCTGCCTCCCTCCCTCCCTCCTCCCTTCCTCTACAAGTTTGTAATTAGGTATAGAAATAGTTTTAGTAATAGAATATTTTAGTAATATAATTAGGTATAGAAATAGTTTGTAATTTTAGTAATATAATTTTTTTTAGTAATAGAAAATTTTAGTACACAGAATCTTACTAAAATTTTAGTAATAGAAAAGTAATGAATAGGCATTTGATGATCTAATTAAATTTTTACTATAGAACTAGTTTATTTTTAGTAAGAAAATTAATAGAACTAGTTTATTTTTAGTAAGTGCTTAGTTGAACTAGTTGAATTAATAGAACTAGTTGAATTTATGTCATTATCACTTTGTCATCAAAGAATGCTATATGCGATTTGATGATCTAATTAAAATTTTACTCGGTGGAGTATGCATGCTTTGTAGAGTTGTGTCTCCTTGGAGTGATCATCATCCGAGCTACCTCTACTTCCTCTACACCCGAGTCGGTGAGCTAAAAGTCCACCTCGTCCTTCTCTACTCCTCGGTGTTGAATAGAGTAGAGCTAGGGTATTTAGTTATGCTTCTTAACCAAATTAACGTTCGGGTTATAAGATATATTGAAATGTTCGTGTGCGAATGCTTATGATAATTGGTTCGGATATACGAGAGAAGGGACATCTTTGTATCACAGGGAAAATCCGAGTGGCCTATGTTTTGCCGGAGTGTTGATTCATTTCCGTTCCGGCAAATTTCAGGCGCTTGATATGTCCTATTTTAGCAAAGGTCATGCCGGATTTTTCCGTGAATTTAAGCTTGACTTGTGCTAGAATATGTAGGAAATATCGAGTGCCCCAGATTTGCTAGAAAGAGAATTAATGACATGTAGAGTTGACTTTAAGTTTGTCGGGGCTCCATACATGATAGTAAAAAAATCGATGAGGGAGAGTCTCCACCATATATTAGAGAAGAAGAATGCCGACTGTTGTCGTGGGGGTCGCTTCTCCTTCTTCTTTTTGTGCTACACCTTTGTCATGCACTAGGGGAAGAAGGAGTAGCGACCATCAGCGACGGTCAAAAAATTGTTGAGGGAGTGTCCACCATATATGAGAGAAGAAGAATGTCGACTATTGTCATGGGGGTCACTTCTCTTTCTTTTCCTTGTGCTAGATATTTGTAATGCACTAGGGAAAGGAGGAGTAGCGACCATCACCGACGGTCGCATTATCAGAGAGGGAGTGCCCACACTAGTATGCGTCGGTGCTATACAAACGGTTTTTAACCCCTTTCCGCGACGACATTTGGAATCGTCGCCAAGTGAGTGTGGGCGATAGGGGGGCCCTTCCCACACGACCCAAAAAACGTCGGGGATAGGGAGCCTTGATGCATACAATTGTCCCTATATAACCGTTTTCGATATCTCGAATATCCCAAACGCTTCTTCCTTGCTACTTGTTTGTGCTCGCATTGCCATCACAGTCGGAGTTTTGTGGTTTTACCTAAAACCAGGCAGATCCCAGGCACGGGAGTTTTACGATGCCTGGCACATCACAAACAGTTCATGATTATGAAATGTGTAGGATAGGTAGACAATCACACACATTTAGTTTTCCCGCACCGTATGTGATAGTGTCTGACATCACACACGCTTTGCAAATGGCAACTGTGTGCATGCTTGCACACGTTTCCTCTCTGTGAACCGTCTCGTATTATGGTGTATATCACAAACATTTGTGTTTTATCAACCGTGTGTGCCGTAATGACCTGCACAACGTAATTTCTCCCTAATTTAATTCCTGCTATTTAAAATTGTACCTAATTTAAACTTGAAAGTAGGCTATAGCTTTATTCATATCCATCAGGTTCAAACAACCAATGCATTATTCGATTCACAGGTACATATGTTTAAGAATTATATAAGTACCAAATAAAGAATGATGAACCAGGGTTCTATACTTGTACTATTACATATGGTAAAGAAAGAGGCGATAGACATTCCCGTTGCTGAACAAGGTGAAGCGGAATGGCCCTATTGTGCTCTCTTGGATGCAGAAGGCATGCAGGACTCTAGTTCAACCCCTTGTGATGGCCGACCACCAATCATGTAGTTTGAGCGGTAATCTTGAGTAAACTGCTTCAGGATCCACTACAAAAGAAAAAAATTCAGATATTTTCATCTAACACAACTCATTACGGGCACTAAAACGAAGGCTACAGGGTTCTTACTTACCATCCTACAGTTCATTGTTGTCTTGCATAAAGTGTAAACAAATAGTTCGATTGACATCTTTTGACTGATTTTAATAACAATCTTTATCAGTTTCCTCACTTGATGTTGGTTCATGAATATCTCATTGCCCCATACGCAGAAAGGGTCGAAGTGTGGATCTTTGGCAATGATATATGTACCTAAAAGCACCAAGTTAATATTAGAAGCTAAACAACAATTGAAAAATGATGTAGTACAACACTCCCTCATTCCCATTTTCTAAGATTTTATTACATGTATATCTAGACATCATCAGAACATTAAGGTAACACTCTTCCTTGTTGCTATGTAGCCTAGGATTGCATACTTAGTCATTCAGTACAATGCATGTTGCTAAACAACAATTGAAAAACGAAAAGGCATGTTAACTGCAGTATCCATAACAACAACCAAATATCGTAATTCATAATGGTATTGTTGAAACTGCTATTGATGAAATTGAACTGCACAACAAATAGTTACACATATGGAGCCTCACATTGTGAAGAACTGAAATAAACAAGTCATAAGGACATCTCTAGGCGATCCTTAAAAAGTTAAAACACTAAAACCCTTAGTGGATATATATATATATATATATATATATATATATATATATATATATATATATATATATATATATATATATATATATATATATATATATATATACTCCAGCAATTTTGGCCTTTTCTAGTCGATCCCTAAACTTAAGGTTGTAAACTTCAATTTGATCAAGTTAACAGCAAGTTCAACCAAAAGTAGCATGCATTCAAACATAAACATAGATAGTTTTGCATATCCGAACATAAAACGTAAATTTAAACTAAGCTAAACTACTTTTGGTCAAAGTAGAGGTCGAGCCAATCCTTCCTCATCATGTACGGTGTGCCGCGAGCCGGGTCCAGGCCGGTACCGTTGTCGGGGTCGTTAGGGAAGGCACTCCTCCACTCATCGACGTCAATCTCCTCTTCCTCGGGGCCCACCTCGACGCCCTCCGCGCCGTTGTCGCCGCCGCCTTCGACCTCGTCATTGGAGGAGAGCACGATAACCCCGTCGCCCTCTGCACCGCCGTCCTCGCCTCCTTCGACCTCATCATCGGAGGAGAGCGCGATAACCTCATCGCCCTCCGTGCCGGCAAAGATCGCCCGCTCCACCTCCATGAGCTTCGGGTGCTACCGGTGAAGCTCTTGCATGTAGGCCTCGTCGGCGGCCTCGGCCTCGAGGCGCTCCCACGCCTTGTGGTCCTCCCGCGCCATAGCCGAGCTCACCACCCTGGCTCCGGCGGAACGAGGTAGACCGGACATGTGCCGAAGGGGAAATTGAGCCTAGCCGTCGTGCCGTGGTAGTGGACCTGCCAGCAGTCGTAATCCATGGCCGCGAGCTCGGCCGTGTGGAAGCTACCGAGCCACCGGCGGGTGTGGGTCTCTCGATCTGTAATCTCAGCGACCCACGTCCCCCACCGCCGCTGCCGGACCCCGAGGTAGGACCTCGTCGACTGCCGGGTCCGAGGGAGGACGGGGAAGTCCTCGAACCGACATAGGGGCGCGGCAGTGGGCGGATCGGGGGACCGGCGATGGTGGATCTGGCCCGCGGAGGACGACAGGGACACCTCGGCGGCCACCTCGCCGGCGTCGGGCGAAAAGGCCACGATAAAACCTCCTTTTGGCCATTGGCTCCTCGATGTCCCCGACACACAGGCATAGGTTGAGGATGGAGGCGCCAGCAGTGGCGACCTACCAATGGTTTCGAGGGTTGTGTTTGTCTGTGTGAGCGGAGGTTTTGGGGTGTGTGTGGAGGGGGGCAAGGTTGTGTTTGAGGAAATACTGTGGCAACTGAAATTTTTACTAGGCGAGAGTAACAAGGCGGGGCTACTGAAAATTTGGATCAAGGGCGAGCAGATATTTTTGAGATTGTGAGGGATGCAGAGGCGGGAGTAAAATGCCGGGGCTACTGAAAATTTGAATCAAGGGACTGAAGCAGAGCGGGAGTTTTTGGGGAGCGAGCTAGTGTGCTTGACACGCCGGCTGTGGACTATAGCCGACGCACCTTCTCGCGTAAGCCATAGGCGTACTATACACCGACGGTGCTCCAAGATATTTTGTACTACATCTCGCACGGTTGGTGATAATAAACTGTGTGGGATCTACTTGATTTGAATTACATAATGGGGGCACAACGACAATGGACGCTGTTTGAATTGCTAGTCCTTTTATGTGCAGTGAACATGCAACTATATGTGTTTCATAAATGAATTAGAATTATTCAGGGCTCGTTTGGATGTTTTATACATTAAACTGGTTTTCTATCCATTTCAGGTGCACAATTCAAAATTAAACTAAATGCACATGCTCCGTTGCATATAAATTGGTTGAAAAATCATATCTGTGTCCTTGGGTGCATGCTTAGGTCCCAGGCAAGAAATGGGAATGAATTTTTCGGGGTTCGTTTCGCCTTTTTATACATTAACTGGGTTTTCTAGGCATTTTATGTGCATAATTCAAATTTGAACTACAAGCACATGCTCCAGTGCACCAAAGTTGGTTGAAAAATCACATGTGTGTCCTTGGGTGCATGCTTAGGTCCCATGCAGGAGATGGGAGTGAATTTCAAACACCAGGGCACTGTTGATTGCCGGCAAAATGTTGAGATACCTGGTTTTTAAATTCTAGTAAATCCAAAACTTGTCTGAAATTCATGAAACTTGGCATGCTATCATGGAGCGGCATCAACATGCCGTGGTAAAAAATTGTCCCATTTGGGGCAGGTTTGGGTATAAGCTTCTCACAAACCAGAGCTTCTCAGAACAAGCATGGTGGTTTCGATAGGGAACGTCCCACCTTTGTGGACGACACGATATCCATTGCCTCTTATTGCTTTCAAATTTTTTCTCGTGTCAACATAGAAGAACATGAATGTTGTGTCAATTTTTGTGATTTTTTGGGGTTTGTTTGGACATTTTTATGCATTAACTGAGTTTTCAATGCATTTATGTGCATAATTCAAATTTGAACTACATGCACATGCTCGAGTTCATATAAATTGGTTAAAAATCAAATATGTGTCCTTGGGTGCATGCTTAGGTCCCATGCAAGAGATGGGAATGAATTTCAAACACCAGGGCACCGTTGATTGCCGGCAGAACATTGAGATGCCTGGTTTTTAAATTCTAGTAAATCCAAAACTCGTCTTAAATTCATGAAACTAGGCATGCTAGCATGTAGCGGCATCAACATGCCGTGGTAAAAAATTTGTCCAATTTGGGGCAGGTTTGGGTATATGCTTCTCACAAACGAGAGCTTCTCACAACAAGCATGATGGTTTCGATAGGGAATGGCCCACCTTTGGGGAGGAAACTATATCCATTGCCTCTTATTGCTTTCAAATTTTTTCTCGTGTCAATATAGAACAACAGGAGGGTTGTGTCAATTTTTGTGATTTTTCGGGGTACGTTTGTACACTTTTATGCATTAACTGAGTTTTCTATGCATTTATGTGCGTAATTCAAATTTGAACTACATGCACATGCTCCAGTGCATATAAATTGGTTGAAAAATCAAATCTGTGTCCTTGGGTGCAAGCTTAGGTCCCATGCAAGAAATGGGAATGAATTTCAAACACCAGGGCACCGTTGATTACCGGCAAAACGTTGAGATGCCTGGTTTTTAAATTCTAGTAAATCCAAAGCTCGTCTGAAATTCATGAAACTTGGCATGCTATCATGGAGCAGCGTCAACATGCCGTGGTAATTTTTTCCCATTTGGGGCAGGTTTGGGTATAAGCTTCTCACAAACCAGAGCTTCTCACAACAAGCATGATGGTTTTGATAGGGAACGTCCCACCTTTGGGGACGAAACGATATCCATTGCCTCTTATTGCTTTCAAAAATTTTCTCGTGTCAATATAAAACAACAGGAGTGTTGTGTCATTTTTTGTGATTTTTTGGAGTACGTTTGGACATTTTTATGCATTAACTGAGTTTTTAATGCATTTATGTGCATAATTCAAATTTGGACTACATGCACATGCTCCAGTGCATATAAATTGGTTGAAAAATCAAATATGTGTCCTTGGGTGCATGCTTAGGTCCCACGCAAGAAATGGGAATGAATTTTAAACACCAGGGCACCGCTGATGGCCGGCAAAACATTGAGATGCCTGGTTTCTAAATTGTAGTAAATCCAAAATTCGTCTGAAATTGATGAAACTTGGCATGCTATCATGGAGCGGCATCAACATGTCGTGGCAAATTTTTTGTCCCATTTGGGACAGGTTTGGGTATATTCTTCTCACAGACCAGAGCTTCGCACAACAAGCATGATGGTTTCGATAGGGAACGTCCCACCTTTGGGTACGAAATGATATCCATTGCCTCTTATTGCTTTCAAATTTTTTCTCGTGTCAACATAGAACAACAGGAGTGTTGTGTCAATTTTTGTGATTTTTCTGGGTTCGTTTGGACATTTTTATGCATTAACTCAGTTTTCAATGCATTTATGTGCATAATTCAAATTCGAAATAGATGCACATGCTCCAGTGCATATAAATTGGTTGAAAAATAAAATGTGTCCTTGGGTGCATGCTTAGGTCCCATGCAAGAGATGGGAATGAATTTCAGACGAGTTTTTAAATTGAGATACCTAGTTTTTAAATTCTAGTAAATCCAAAACTCGTCTGAAATTCATGAAACTTGGCATGCTATCATACAGCGGCATCAACATGCCGTGGTAAATTTTTTGTCCCATTTGGGCAGGTTTGGGTATAAGCTTCTGGCAAACCTTAGCTTCTCACAACAAGCGCGATGGTTTCGGTAGGGAACGTGTCACGTTTGGGGATGAAACGATATCAGTTGCCTCTTATTGCTTTCGAAATTTTTCTAGTGTCAACATAGAACAATAGGAGTGTTGTGTTTACTTTTGGAATTTTTCGGGGTTCGTTTGGACATTTTTAAACATTAACTGGGTTTTCTAGGTATTTCATGTGCATAATTCAAATTTGAACTACATGCAGAAGCTCCAGTGCATATAAATTGGTTGAAAAATCAAATCTGTGTCCTTCGGGGCATATGCTTAGGTCCCATGCAAGAAATGGAATGAATTTCAAACACCAGGGCACTGTTGATCGCCGGCAAAACATTGAGATACTTGGTTTTTAAATTCTAGTAAATCCAAAACTCGCCTGAAATTCTTGAAACTTGGCATGCTATCATGGAGCAGCATCAACATGTCGTGGTAAAATTTTTGTCCCATTTGGGGCAGGTTTGGGTATGAGCTTCTAACAAACCTTAGCTTCTCACAACAAGCGTGATGGTTTCGGTAGGGAACGTGCCACTTTTGGGGACGAAACGATATCCATTGCCTCTTATTGCTTTCAAAATTTTCCTAGTGTCAACATAGAACAACAGGAGTGTTGTGTTTACTTTTGGAAATTTTCGGGGTTCGTTTGGACATTTTTATACATTAACTGGGGTTTCTAGGCATTTCATGTGCATAATTCAAATTTGAACTACATGCACAAGCACTAGTCCATATAAATTGGTTGAAAAATCAAATCTGTATCCTTCAGGGCATGCTTAGGTCCCGTGTAAGAACTGGGAATGAATTTCAAACACCAGGGCACTGTTGATTGCCGACAAAACGTTGAGATACTTTGTTTTTAAATTCTAGTAAATCCAAAACTCGTCTAAAATTCATGAAACTTTGGCATGCTATAATGGAATGGCACCCGACATGTTGTGGTATTTTTTGTGTCCATTTTGAGAGAAGGCGCACTAGAATAACATCCAACAAAGGCATTTTGAAACAAATAGCTACCAATGTAACATCTCAAATGTTTTGTATAATTTAAATTGTGTGCGTTCTGTTAACCACTCACGTGACGCACATCTCACTCTTTTAATGTCTAGGAGGTGCCGTGCGGACAGGTGCTTGAGTGCTTGAATGAACGGAAGGAGTGCGAGCTGTACTCCAATGCGCAGGCTCCCCGGGAAGTGTGCGAGCTGCACACCGTGCAGGCTCACCGGGAAGCGAGCCCTTTGACTTTCATGGCCACCCGCCTTGCTCGCATCCTCTACATTAATGGCACCCAAACTGCAGTTTAATACATTTTTTAAATATAAAACACTCATCGCAAACATTTTAGTTCGAACACCCGTATGAAAAACCAACAATTTCCCCAGGAAGCCAAGGGAAAATGTGCCTAGCAGGATTTGTGCAGCTCTTGATCGCAAACGTTTTAGTTAGAACATCTGTATGCAAACTGACAGCTTCCCTAGGAAGCCAAGAGAAAATGTGCCGAGCAGGATTTCTAAAGCTCTTGATTGCAAACGATTTAGATAGAACACCTGTATGCAAAGTGAGAGCTATGGTCTTCCCCCTTAAGTCGAGGGAAAATCCGCAGCGCAGGATTTGTGCATCCCTTCAACGCAAATGGTTGTTCTGGATGAACCGTGTGCGACCACGTACAAATAATTTGGTAAGATTTGCATCTGTCATATTTGGTATGTTGCCATTTGTCAAACTGGAAAGATTTACATTTGTTGATCTAGTAACTTTGCCATTTTTCAATCCTTGTAACACTGCGATTTGTCAAAATATGCAGCTAGAAATTACTAGCACTATCTAATTTTTGCAACTGAAATTTAGTAATTAAGCACAGATTTCATTCATACATTAAGCAGTCGTTCTTAATTTATACAAATAGTTCAACTCGACAGCTGAACCGACCAAACATTTCCCCAATTGTTGCCAACCACGTACTGAAATAGCTAGTTCAACTATTTATACTAGCTAATTTTAAGTACGTTGTACAGTTCGACCACACATGTATAGTCAGATGAACTAAATAAAATAGCCCCTAAATACTAATACTACCACGGAGGGGCTTTGTGCTACTTCCGGCAGCCTCTCCTCTGCCGAGCGCGCTCAATAAGAGGCAGAGGAGGAGGAGGAGCCTACCGATGAGCTAAAGAAATGCAATACGGTGCCTGCCGCTGCTGCATGTTCAGCGACGCTCGTCAGCTCGAACGCCCACTGCCGCTCCAGATGATCCCTCTCGAAGCGGCCGGACTGCTCGTAGATCTCCCGATTCCTCACCTCTACGTCGGCGTGTGCTGTGGCCACGACTGCGGTAAGGCTCTTTGCGTGCTCGACGAGGCGCTCCTCCTCCTCCCGCAGGAACTCGATGTAGCACGCAAGGTCGCTGACGCACGTGCGGGCCTCCACCTTCGCATCCCTCCTTCGGGCGGTGGTGGCGGAGCGGGTGATGATCCCGACGGTCGACAGTGGGCTGGCGGCCACAGCGGCCGACGATGAGGTGGCGGCCACGACCAGCACCTCCCACCTTCATGCCGCGGTGGTGGAGCGGGTGATGGCCACGGTGGCCGGTAGTGGGGTGGCGGCCACGACGGCCACATCCCACCTTGGGGCCGTGGCGGCAGAGCGGGAGATGGCCCTGGCTTTCGACGGTGGTGTGGCGGCAACAGCGGCCGGCAACAGCTGCCGACGGGAAGCGGCGGCGGAGCGTGTGGTGGGTGTTCCGCGCACACCCAATAGGGATGCCACGCGCACTACAGTATGCCGGGGATTGCGCCGCCGCCTTAGTGTAGCCTCCCAGTTGTAGCTGTCCTCTGATGACGGCGGAGTGGCTGAGCGACGACGACGGACCGGTGCCATTGGCGATTGTGGTAGAAGCACACGAGATAAGCTACAGGGAGGGAGGGGAAAATGCGACGCAGGACTCGCCGGCCGTGAGGGTTTTTATAGCAGGCCGATAAGCATTGGGATTTTGGGGATTTCACCGAGTCGGGCGGGTAGCTTGCGCGGGGACATGCGAGGTTGCACTGGAACGGGCTCACCGACGATTCATTGGCACCACCGTTTGGCCAAAATAACGCCCCCGCGCACTGGGCAAGCTTGCGCTATAATCCGTCTGCGGCAGCGGGGTGACAAGACGTGCAAGAGGAGGACGAAATGACACGTACACATACGGTTAATACAAAGAAAATGTTTATGATTTAATTACCTACGATACCCCCGTCCTGGTTTATAAGTAGGATTTAACTAATAAAATACGAATGCATGTTGCCAAAGATTATATCGTTGGAGTCGTATTTGAACATAGTTTCCAGCTATACAATTTTTGTAACATGCATTAACACTTTTTTGGTTAAATTTAAGGTTATATACCAGCAAGCGTTTGCCCGCAACACACACGGCTTATTCCATCACAAACAGCTCGGATGGATCAACTGTATGCCACGTATCGCACACGCAACTCTAACCTGATTCGTGCTTGATGTCTCCGACATCGCTCGCATAGTTCGCCTTATTTGCCACGTATCACTGTGTCGGCCTCTGCTCGCGTCCCTCGGCGTGCTCTTCTCGCCGTTAGGCGCCGCGGCGCGCTCTGCTCGCGTCCGTTGACGCGCTCTGCTCGCATCCGTTGACGCGCTCTGCTTGCGTCCGTCGGCGCGCTCGGCTTGTGGACAGCTTTTCTTATGCGTGTTCAACTGCTATATGCATATATATATATATATATATATATATATATATATATATATATATATATATATATATATATATATATATATATATATAGGAAAATCCATCCTACCACCGTGGTAGTTACCTCACATGTCTCATATACTACCATGTGGTACTATATATATTATTTTATTATTTTAAATATGTTCATATACTATATCTAAGAAATTTCAAAGCAAGTTACATGAAAAATTGCATATGAGTCCATAGTTTTTGTTATATTTGTAAAATACATACATATTTGTACGTAAAAATGAGCATACATAAAAAATGGTACATACTACCTAAAAGTTAGTATATATACTACCTAATCATTGTTATATACTACATACTACACCTACATACTCTCGGTTCCGACAGATACTACATACAACATACAAAACACAAGTGATGGTAACTACCACTGCTTGTAGGAAACATTTGTCCTATATATATATATATATATATATATATATATATATATATATATATATATATATATATATATATATATATATATATATATATATATATATATATATATATATATATATACACACACACACATCTGGCTAATCATTACGCTGTAATGAATATTATTCTATTACCCTACTTGAACCGACGTAGTTGATGTGTTGGGTGACGTGGTTTTCTACTTGAACTGATCTTCCTGCGTGTACGAGGGCGAAAATAGGGGATGCAACGTGGAGCTTCCGGGCGTTCTCCGGCGTGGTGCTGCGGGCCATTCGTTGCCAGAGGAGACATGTAAGTGGTTCCGCATGTGCGCGCGCTCACCTGGTCATGTTTTGCGATCTGGAGTCACCGGAGGTGATGGCGTGGGCATTTGGTGGCGGACGTGTTTCGGGCATTGGTGTTTACCGTGGTGTTCGTAGGCCTCAATTTACATCCTGGTTGTTGTTTTGGATGTGAGAATTATCGGTATGTTAGAGTTTTTGGAGATTAATTTCATCTATAATTTATGATTACAAGTTTTGGTGTTTTTGGTCGTTTTCCACGCCCGCCATGCAAATGTGTTCTTCTTTTTCGGTTGTTTTACTTTCGAATTGGCGTTGCAGAGAGAGATATGAGGATTGTATGAAAAGATTTGCGTTGCCAATTTTGCTTCTTTGAGTTGTTTCTACCCCGGATTCCCATGTTATTTTGTCGTTGGCGGAGGTGGTGTATGGCGGATGACTGCAGCCTGCGATTTCTTGTAATCTGGTCAAACTGTGTAATTAAGTTGCGTGTTTTTTAGTGTTGTTTGAATTGCTGCCGTATGTGTAGTTGGACTGCTCCGTGTCAAAGTTGTCTTACTGTGCGTTGACAACAAAGTAAGTATTTTCTACTGGCTGCCTACCGATACCTCTGCACTTTGATTACAAAGCCTGAGCCCTCTGTCACTTTCATTCTACCAACTGCAACCAAAGAAAAGCGAGATGGATCCTGAGTTGGGAGAGGTCACAGAGGAGGAGGGGGATGCTGTCGATGTGAGGGCTGCAGTAGCGGAGCAGAGGAGGAGGCAGAGGCGCAGGCAGATGGCACAACGTGCTGCCGAGGAGGAACTGGAGGCAGAGTTCAATAGACGCGTGCGCACGAGGTGATGGATACTTGCAACTCCAATGAATTGGAGCTTCTTTGCCCAGAGGGCAGGGGTAGGAACCATATTCAGATCATCAGTTGGGCTAGGGCGAGAGCAGCCACGGCTCCACATCCATCCACCAGGGCCAAATGGTGTCGTTTCTTTGATCATTATGACTGAAGTAGTGAATATTATGTTTTTAAGATTTTTGTTGTGAGGGAGCAGATGTTTGAATGACTAAATGAATTCAACTGTTTACCTCTGAATGTGTTGTTTTATCTGCCAATGTTTTGTCATGTGCACTTTTGAACTGCTGGTTTATGTGAAGTTGAACTGATTTGCGGTCAAATGTTGCATGGCTTGTATAATAACTATTTCCTACCAGCTGGCTGCCCACCTGCCTATCTATTATTTTTATAATCAGCGAGTCTCCCTCGCTATAAATTATATCCATCTATGTGTGGTGTGTGGCTTAGTCTCCCCCTCCTTTTTCTCCCTTCTTCCAAAATCAGATCTAGGTTCCTCCCTCTTCTCTCCGTTGTTTTCTTCCCTGTTCCTGTGTGTTCCATGGAGGATTGTTCATGCGGATGCCTGGCAAAGATGGCGCGCATAGGTGACGGCTGTGTGTACGAATCTGGTTTGGAGCTCACCCAGACTTAGCGTCGTGGGCAACTTTCTTGTCTGCTGTACATCAACCATGGGTTTCGTGCACCCTATGTTTGTCGCCTGACGGTTGGGGACTTGAAGGAATCATGGGTATGTGTTTCTATTTGTTTTGTTTTCTACTTTTTTGTAGGTCTCTTTTTGAATCCCATGGACTGAATCTGTAGTTTAGTTTTATCAATAGTTTGTCTATATTTTTTATTTGGTTTTGTCAGAATTTAACAGTGGGGAATTTTGTGTGTATTTGTTCATTATTTAACAGTATTTTATCCATTTTTGTATAATCCTTGATCTATTTTTTGTCAGATGTTTTTACTGTAGGTGTATTGATATGTATATTTCTTCAGTTTAGTCAGTTCATCTGACTAGTTAGTTTGGTGTTATTGTTTTGGTTCAGATTTTTTCTTTTCAGTTTGTTATGCAAACCGTTCCTAGATCTGTGTAAAAATTCAGTTATGTCAGGTGTTCACTTTGTTTTGTACTCCCATGTCCATTTGCAGAAAATGTCACCCAGGATCAGGATTGTTGCTCCTAATTCCGGGATACTGAAGATGGAGACTTCAGACAAAGACGAGTATCAGTTGATGGAAGTTGCCTACCACATCGACTTTGATGGTTGCATCAACCTAACTACTGGGTGGAAGGAGTTTGTGGTAGAGTCTGGATTTGAGGATGGTAATGTGGTTATGGTTATGTTCTCCTGGGAACATGACTCCCCGACGTTTTTTCTTTAAAACATTTGCATGTGAGATGGTTGAATTCTATGGTATTATCAGCTGGTTTGGAACAATTTATGTAATGCTTTTCCTATTGTTTTGCTCAAGTATAACTGTTTTATTCATATATTCTTTATATTAGTACTGGAGCAATTTATAGTTGAACTGATGGGCATCCTTTGTTTTGACTGGGATATTTTCATGTACATAGCTCGCAGACGGAACTATACGTTGATGATGTTTGTAGAACCCCTTTTGGGTTTTGAGTGTGACGCCCGGATATTTAAGCTACAGTAATTCCCTGTTAATGATGCGACGTCACCGCGGTTACTGTTGTTAATCTCGCGTTAGTTCAAAACGTTTCGAATACAAATTTGAGTTAAAGGCAAACAACAAAGTTTTCAAAAGTCAAAACTATAATGTTTTTAATGTGACAAACAAATCAAGGATAATACTGGTGAAGAAACAACATCTTTATAAAATAATTAAATACCCTAAAGTGATTAAAACAATAGAAAAACAATTAATTGTACTCCTGTTGTATTTTATAAAATACTAAACTATTTTAGCTAGGTGCCAAAGTTATTATGGCAGTGATATAATTAATGTTACTATTTTAGGTGCTAGTTGAATGTTTTACAATACTAATGCAATTTAGGAAACTAAAATAAAATAGTAAAGTAAAAATAAATAGAAAAGAAAAAGACAAACATAAATAAAACAATGAAAAGAAGAAAACTCCCCTGGCCATCTGGGCCAAACAGCCCAGCCGGCTAGCCCACTAGTCCTGTCGGCCCCCTCACTCCCTTAACCCCCACACCCACCGAAACCCTAGCCCACGACCGCACAAACCCCCCACCCCCCGATCTCTCTCTCACCCGCCCTCCCGATCCAGATCGGATCGAGCGCCTCGCCCCTGTGCCCCTCGCCGACGCCCCGTCGCTTGTCGCCGACCACCGCCGCTGGGCTCCGTCACCGGTTGCCGCCCCGCCGCGCCTCCGTCCTCTCCCGCGACGCCACAAAGGTGGCAACGCCCCACCATCTTCGCCGGCGTCGCCAAGCCCCGCCCCACGTCGGACGCAACCTCGACCGCCTCCTCTTCGGACCTCGCGTCCTCATCCTCTTCCCCGCAGGCCGCCAGCAAGCCTCGGCGCCCCCTCTCCCCATCAACGCTGGTGAGGCCCCGGGCCTCTCCTCTTCCCTGCCTCACACCTCACTCGCGGTCACCGCACGCTAGACCACCCACGCGCGCGCCCGCGGTGAGCACGCGCTTTCCGCACCCAGCGCACCCTCTGCGCCGTGCTCCCCGCGACCAAGTCGTCCTCGCCGGCGCCTCCTCCCGTGCCGCCCACGACGGCCGCGCTTCGCAGCCTTGCTCCACTGCTGCTGCTGCCCTCCAAGTCACCGTCGCCTTGCTCCGTCGGCCGCACTGTCACGCCCATTCACCCGCAGCGCACGCCGCTCGCAGACCGCCTCTCGCCGCGACGGCCACTCCTCCCATGCGCCGCTCTGGCTACCGGCGCCCAAG
This sequence comes from Aegilops longissima, assembly GCA_021605205.1. NCBI lineage: Eukaryota > Viridiplantae > Streptophyta > Magnoliopsida > Poales > Poaceae > Aegilops > Aegilops longissima. The sequence goes on along the minus strand of CM038680.1, from coordinate 319,269,160 downwards.
AAGACTCGATGGGCGCCAGAACGCCATTGCTACGCCCTGCACCATATCGCCCATTAGGCCCCAGGGGCCACAGACAGCTGCCCCCCTTGTGCCACTGACTGACGGGGCCCACGCCCATGTACTGATTAGAACGAAAAAGAAAAGAATTAAAATAAATAAATATTAATCAATTAATTAATTTAATAGTTAATTAACTCTGCTTAATTAAACTAATTAAGATTAATTAACCTCAATAGCTAATTAACCTAACTAATCTGTTGGCTAGGTTAATGAGGCAATGACGAACGGGACCCACACGTCAGTTGACCAGTCAACGCCTCTGTTGACTGCAGACGTCATGCTGATGCAGCGTGCACTGTTCTGGATAATGTTGGATTAAAATACTTAAATAAATGCTAAAAAATGATTTAAATCTTTTAAAATCAATATAAAATAAATCGTAGCTCGGATGGAAAAACTATGTACATGAAAGTTGCTCAAAACGACGAGACGAATCCGGTTATGTAGCCCGTTCGTCCGCCATGCATCCCTAGCATAGCGAACACACAACTTTTCCCCTCCGATTCATCTGTCCGAAAACGCGAAACACCGGGGATATTTTCCCGGATGTTGCCCCCGTCACCGGTATCACCTCATACCGCATAACACGTCTAGCTCTGCCTGTTGTCCTGTTATGCACTTGTTTGCTATGTATTTACTGTTTCTCCCCCCTCTTCTCTTCGGTAGAACCCGTGACGATGCTGATGCCCCTGTGGTCGACTACGTCACCGACGACCCCTCCTTCTTGTCTCGAGCAACCGGCAAGCCCCCTTGATCACCGATATCGCTTATTCTTCTCTCTCGCTTGCATTAGAGTAGTTTAGCATGTTACTGCTTTAGTTAATCCTATCCCGATGCATAGCCTGTCCTTGCTACTATCAAGTTGTTACCTTTACCGCAATCATAATTGCTTAGTATAGGATGATAGTATTCCATCGGGGCCCTACACTCTTGTCCGTCTGCCATGCTATACTACTGGGTCGTGATCACTCCGGGAGGTGATCACTGGCATATGCTATATACTTTATAGTGTTACATTACTTATGATATTGTTCGGAGATGGGGGCTGAAGGGGTAGGTGGCTCCATCCCGGTAGAGGTGGGCCTGGGTTCCCGACGGCCCCCGAATGTTACTTTGTGGCAGAGCGACAGGGCAGGTTGAGACCACCTAGGAGAGAGGTGGGCCTGGCCCTGGTCGGCGTCCGCGGTTACTTCAAAATAACACGCTTAACGATTTCTTGGTATTTGATCTGAGTCTGGCCATTTGGTCTATACGCACTAACCAACTACGCGGGAACAGTTATGGGCACTCGGCGTCGTGGTATCAGTCGAAGCCTTCTTGACATCAGCGACTGAGCGGCGCGCGCCGGATTGGACTTGAATGCCTGCTAGGCTAGGTCTGCTTTCGGCCGCCCTCGCAACATGCAGGTGTGCAATGGGCGATGGGCCCAGACCCCTACGCCATAGGATTTAGACCGGCGTGCTGACCTCTCTGTTGTGCCTAGGTAGGGCTGCAACGTGTTGATCTTCCGAGGCCGGGCATGACCCAGGAAAGTGTGTCCGGCCAAATGGGATCGAGCGTGTTGGGTTATGTGGTGCGCCCCTGCAGAGAAGTTTATCTATTCGAATAGCCGTGTCCCTCGGTAAAAGGACGACCCGGAGTTGTACCTTGACCTTATGACAACTAGAACCGGATACTTAATAAAACACACCTTTCCAAGTGCCAGCTATAACCCGTTGATCGCTCTCACACAGGGCAACGAGGGGAGGATGCCGGGTAGGTTTATGCTATGCGATGCTACTTGGTGAACTTACCATCTACTCTCTTCTACATCTACAAGATGGAGGCTGCCAGAAGCGTAATCTTCAATAGGACTAGCTATCCCCCTCTTATTCTGGCATTCTGCAGTTCTGTCCACCGATATTGCCCCTTTACACAGATACCCATGCATATGTAGTGTAGATCCTTGTTTGTGAGTACTTTGGATGAGTACTCACGGTTGCTTTTATCCCTCTTTTCCCCCTTTCCCTTCTTCCTGGTTGTCGCAACCAGATGCTGGAGCCCAGGAGCCAGACGCCACCATCGACGACGACTCCTACTACACCAGAGGTGCCAACTGCTACGTGTAGGCCGTTGACGACGTCCAGGAGTAGTTTAGGAGGATCCCAGGCAGGAGGCCTGCGCCTCTTTCGATCTGTATCCCAGTTTGTGCTAGCCATGTTATGGCAACTTGTTTAACTTATGTCTGTACTCAGATATTGTTGCTTCCACTGACACTCAGATATTGTTGCTTCCACTAACTCGTCTATGATCGAGCTCTTGTATTTAAGCCCTCGAGGCCCCTGGCTTGTAATATGATGCTTGTATGACTTAATTTATTTTTAGAGTTGTGTCGTGATATCTCCCCGTGAGTCCATGATCTTGATCATACACGTTTGCGTGCATGATTAGTGTACGATTGAATCGGGGGCGTCACAAGTTGGTATCAGAGCCGACTACCTGTAGGAATCCCCCCTTCCAACTCCTTGGCCGAAGTTGAGTCTAGTCATTGCTAAACTTTTACTAACATGGCTGTGTGGCTTACGGGCCCTCGTCGCCATTGGGTGGTATTAGGATCTTTTACTCCTCGTCTATACTCTGGGACTCATATCTCTCTTCTACTAGGGTTAAATGGTTTTACTAACTCTAAATCTAGGTTCTCGTAACTACTTCCTTCCGGAGAGCCATGCTACCTCTTGAGCACTGCGTTGGTTTTCCCTTGAAGAGGAAAGGGTGATGCAGCAAAGTAGCGTAAGTATTTCCCTCAGTTTTTGAGAACCAAGATATCAATCCAGTGGAGGCTATGCGCGAGTCCCTCGCACCTGCACGATACAAATAAATCCTCGCAACCAACGCGATAAGGGGTTGCCAATCCCTTCACGGTCACTTACGAGAGTGAGATCTGATCGATATGATAGGATAATATTTTTGGTATTTTTATGATAAAGATGCAAAGTAAAATAAAAGCAAAGTAAAAAGCAAAGGAAATAACAAAGTGTTGGAAGATTAATATGATGAAGATAGACCCGGGGGCCATAGGTTTCACTAGTGGCTTCTCTCAAGAGCATAAGTATTTCACGGTGGGTGAACGGATTATTGTTGAGCAATTGACAGAATTGAGCATAGTTATGAGAATATCTAGGTATGATCATGTATATAGGCATCACGTCTGAGACAAGTAGACCGACTCCTCCTGCATCTACTACTATTACTCCACTCATCGACCGCTATCCAGCATGCATCTAGGGTATTAAGTTCATGAAAACAGAGTAACGCCTTAAGTAAGATGACATGATGTAGAGGAATAAATTCATGCAATATGATAAATACCCCATCTTGTTATCCTCGATGGCAACAATACAATACGTTCCTTGCTACCCCTACTGTCACTGGGAAAAGACTCCGCAAGATTGAACCCAAAGCTAAGCACTTCTCCCATTGCAAGAAAGATCAATCTAGTAGGCCAAACCAAACTGATAATTCGAAGAGACTTGCAAAGATACCAATCATACATAAAAGAATTCAGAGAAGCTTCAAATATTGTTCATAGATAATCTTGATAAAATACCCACAATTCATCGGTCTCAACAAACACACCGCAAAAAGAAGATTACATTGAATAGATCTCCACGAGAGAGGGGGAGAACATTGTATTGAGATCCAAAAAGAGAGAAGAAGCCATCTAGCTAATAACTATGGACTCGAAGGTCTGAAGTAAACTACTCACACTTCATTGGAGAGGCTATGGTTTTGATGTAGAATCCCTCTGTGATGGATGCCCCCTCCGGCGGAGCTCCGGAACAGGCCCCAAGCTGGGATCTCGTGGGTACAGAAAGTTGCGGCAGTGGAATTAGGTTTTTGGCTCCGTATCTGATCGTTTGGGGGTACGTAGGTATATATAGGAGGAAGAAGTATGTAGGTGGAGCAACATGGGGCCCACGAGGGTGGAGGGCGCGCCCTTGGGGGGTTGGCGCGCCCCCTACCTCGTAGCCTCCTGGAAGCTTCTCTTACGTAGGGTCCAAGTCTCCTGGATCATGTTCGTTCCAAAAATCACGCTTCCAAGTCTCCTGGACTCCGTTTGATATTTTTTTTCTGCGAAACTCTGAAATAGGCAAAAAACAACAATTCTGGGCTGGGCCTCCGGTTAATAGGTTAGTCCCAAAAATAATATAAAAGTGGATAATAAAGCCCAATATTGTCCAAAACAGTAGATAACATAGCATGGAGCAATCAAAAATTATAGATACGTTGGAGACGTATCAAGCATCCCCAAGCTTAATTCCTGCTCGTCCTCTAGTAGGTAAATGATAAAAACAGAATTTTTGATGCGTAGTGCTACTTGGCATAATTTCAATGTAATTCTTCTTAATTGTGGTATGAATATTCAGATTCAAAAGATTCAATATAAAAGTTCATATTGACATAAAAATAATAATACTTCAAGCATACCAACTAAGCTATTATGTCTTCTCAAAATAACATGGCCAAAGAAAGTTCATCCCTACAAAATTATATAGTTTAGTCATGCTCCGTTTTCATCACACAAGAATGCTCTCATCATCACAACCACGATGACAAGCCAAGCAATTGTTTCATACTTTAGTAATATGAAACTTTATAAACCTTCACGCAATATATGAGCGCGAGCCATGGACATAGCACTATGGGTGGAATAGAATATGATGATGGGGGTTATGTGGAGAAGACAAAAAGGGAGGAAGTCTCACATCAACGAGGCTAATCAATGAGCTATGGAGATGCCCATCAATTGACGTTAATGCAAGGAGTAGGGATTGCCATGCAATGGATGCACTAGAGCTATATATGTATGAAAGCTCAACAAAAGAAACTAAGTGGGTGTGCATCCAACTTGCTTGCTCACGAAGACCCAGGGCACTTGAGGAGGCCCATTGTTGGAATATACATGCCAAGTTCTATAATGAAAAATTCCCACTAGTATATGAAAGTGACAAAATAAGAGACTCTCTATCATGAAGATTATGGTGCTACTTTGAAGCACAAGTGTGGCAAAGGATAGTAGCATTGTCCCTTCTCTCTTTTTCTCTCATTTTTTTGGGCCTTCTCTTTTTTATGGCCTTTCTCTTTTTTTTTTATTCCTCACTTGGGACAGTGCTCTAGAAAATGATGATCATCACACTTCTACTTATTTACAACTCAATGATTACAACTCGATACTAGAACAAAGTATGACTCTATATGAATGCCTCCGGCAGTGTACCGGGATATGCAATGAACCAAGAGTGAAATGTATGAAAGAATTATGAACGGTGGCTTTGCCACAAATACTATGTCAACTACATGATCATGCTAGCAATATGACAATGATGAATGTGTCATGATAAACAGAATGGTGGAAAGTTGCATGGCAATATATCTCAGAATGGCTATGGAAATGCCATAATAGGTAGGTATGGTGGCTGTTTTGAGGAAGATATAAGGAGGTTTATGTGTGAAAGAGCGATCATATCACGGGTTTGGATGCACCGCTAAGTTTGCACCAACTCTCAATGTGAGATAGGGCAATGCACGGCATCAAGAGGCTAGCAATGATGGAAGGTTAAAAGTGCGTATAATCCATGGACTCAACATTAGTCATAAAGAACTCAAATACTTATTGCAAAAATCTACAAGTCATAAAAAACCAAGCATTACGCGCATGCTCCTAGGGGGATAGATTGGTAGGAAAAGACCATCGCTCGTCCCCGACCGCCACTCATAAGGAGGACAATCAAAGAACACCTCATGTTTCAAATTTGTTACATAACGCTTACCATAATGTGCATCCTACGGACTTGCAAACTTCAACACAAGCATTTCTCAAATTCACAACTACTCAACTAGCACGACTTTGATATTATTACCTCCATATCTCAAAACAATCATCAAGCATCAAACTTCTCTTAGTATTCAACACACTCATAAGAAAGTTTTTACTATTCTTGAATACCTAGCATATTAGGATTAATTAAGCAAATTACCATGCTATTTAAGACTCTCAAAATAATCTAAGTGAAGCATGAGATATCAATAGTTTCTATAAAACAAATCCACCACCGTGCTCTAAAAGATATAAGTGAAGTACTAGAGCAAAACTATATAACTCAAAATATATAAGTGAAGCACAAAGAGTATTATAAAAATTTCGAAATCATGTATGGCTCTATCAAAAGGTGTGTACAGCAGGGATGAATGTGGTAAACTAAAAAGCAAAGACTCAAATCATACAAGACGCTCCAAGCAAAACACATATCATGTGGTGAATAAAAATATAGCTCCAAGTAAAGTTACCGATGGAAGTAGACGAAAGAGGGGATGCCTTCCGGGGCATCCCCAAGCTTTGGCTTTTCGGTGTCCTTAGATTATCTTGGGGGTTCCATGGGCATCCCCAAGCTTAGGCTCTTGCCACTCCTTGTTCCATAATCCATCAAAATCTTTCACCCAAAACTTGAAAACTTCACAACACAAAACTCAACAAAAATCTCGTGAGCTCCGTTAGCGAAAGAAAACAAAAGACCACTTCAAGATACTGTAATGAACTTATTATTTATTTATATTGGTGTTAAACCTACTGTATTCCAACTTCCCTATGGTTTATAAACTATTTTACTAGCCATAGATTCATCAAAATAAGCAAACAACACACGAAAAACAAAATCTGTTAAAAACTGAATAGTCTGTAGTAATCTGTAACTAACGCAAACGTATGGAACTCCAAAAAATCATCCAAAATAGGACGACCTAGGAAATTTGGTTATTGATCAGCAGCAATTGGAATTAGTATTTTATCACGTTCTGGTGATTTTTAACAATTGTTTTCGTGAACAGAAAGTTTCTGGAAATTACAGCAAGATCAAATAACTATCATCCAAGAAGATCCTATAGGTTTAACTTGGCACAAACACTAATTAAAACATAAAAACACATCTAACCAGAGGCTAGATCAAATATTTATTCCTAAACAGAAGCAAAAGTAAAAAAAAAACTAAAAATAATATTGGGTTGCCTCCCAACAAGCGCTATCGTTTAACGCCCTTAGCTAGGCATAGATAATTTTAATGATGCTCACATGAAAGACAAGAATTGAAGCGGAAAGAGAGCATCATAAAACACGTGACAAATACATCTAAGTCTAACATACTTCCTATGCATAGGCATATTATAAGCAAACAAATTTGTAAGGCAAGCAAAAACTGGCATATGCAAGGAAGAAGAAAGAGACGATAGCAATCTCAACATGACGAGAGGTAATTTAGTAAGAAAACCATATTTTCCTCTCTCATAATAATTACATGTAGGATCATAGGCAAATTCAACAAAATAGCTATCACATAATATATTTTCAACACGATCCACATGCATGCGAAGTTGACACTCTTCCAAAATAGTGGGACTATCATTAACTAAAGTCATGACCTCTCCAAACCCACTTTTATCAAAAATTTCATAAGATTGAATATTCTCCAAATACATGGGATCTAAAGTTGACACTCTTCCAAACCCACTTTCAATATTATTGCAAACACTATTATCAATCTCATATTCATCATGGGGCTTAAATAAATTTTCAAGATTGTAAGAAGAATCACCCCAATCATGATCATTGCAAAAAGTAGTAGACATAGAAAAATTAGCATCCCCAAGCTTAGGGTTTTGCATATTATTAGCATGATTGACATCAATAGAATTTATAATAAAATCATTGCAATCATGCTTTTCATCGAAGGAACTACCAAGTATGGGTGCAATAGCAACGATCTCATGTTTAACATAAGGAACTATAGCAAATTCATCTTCATAAATATTTGCATCATGGCCACAAGAATAGCAAGCATCATGTTCGTCAAGGGATATTTCAATCAAATCATTGGAATGATAATTATCTATAGATTCATGCATATCAATATTTTCTTCCAAAGCAACGGTCATTCTCTCAAAAATTCTTTGACATAGACATTATGAACATAATTTTCATAGCAATATTTAAGTATGTCAAAATTTTCTGATTCGTAAAGAGTAATATCATACTTTTCAATGAAAGAAGCAACTTCATAAGCACCCTTAAAAGCAACAAATTCTTCAATTTGTTCGATATCATAGTAACTATAAACACCCTTTGCATAAGAAGATAAGATTTCATTTTCATTAAACTCACATAGGTAAGGAAGGTGTTTTTTAGGGTTCTTAGAGCAACAAGTAAAATCATAAATTTCACAAAGATTCCAAGCATAACACAGCAATCTGTTTATTTGATTCCATAAGAGTCTTCCTTTTTCAGACAAACGGTGACGCACAAAATGACCATGTTCATCTAAAGATTTCCCATCAACTATGTCGGATTTCGGGTTCCGGCAGACCCCTGAGGTTCAAACACTGGGGTGCGCACGGAGATCTTTCCCCTACCAGCTCACGCGTTAATGATTTGCAAGGGAGGAATGATGAACAGCACAAGAGACACGAGGTTTATACTGGTTCGGGCCACCGTTGTGGTGTAATACCCTACTCCAGTGTGTGGTGTGGTGGATTGCCTCAGGGGATGATGAAGAACAATACAAAGGAAGAACAGCCTCGCGAGGGGCTGTTCTTGAGCTGGTGCGGTGGACTGCTTGGTTGAGTCCAGCCACTTCTCTCTCTCTCTCTCTAGTGGTTTCGACCTGTGTCTCGTCGATCGATCCCCTACCTCTGTGGTGGCTAGTCCTATTTATAGAGGGAGGCCCTGGGCCTCGTCCCAAATAATGAGCGGGAAGGGCGCCAACAATTGGCCATTTTGAAGGGGAACATCTAGTACACTTATCCTGGCTAAAGTTGGTCTTCGGCTGCGAAAGACTCTGACGGTGACGCCGTCCTGGGCTCCACGATGACCTCCGTCCTGCCGCTCTGTTGGTCTTGGTCTTGTTGCACCGAAGCGGTAACCTTTGCCTCATGCCTTGGCCTGTGCTTGCCTCCTTTGCACCAAAGGAGAAACGAGGACACTGCGCGGGCTGGCGCCCGCCTGGTCCCGATCGTCATGGCTTGCGTCATGGGGCACCCTCGTGAGGTACCCTGCCTTGATCTCTCCGCCTCCTCGTGAGCCTGCCTGACGAGGCTGTTCCTAAGGAAGGTTCTTGTCGTCCGTCCCGCGAGGCTTGGCCCCTCGCGAGGGTCTTGAGCTTGAGCTGATGAAGCTGGGCCGCGCTGGGCCCCCACTTGAGCCTCGCCGCAGGCCGTAGGCAGGCAAGTCTGGGGACCCCCGTTCCCAGAACGCCGACAGTAGCCCCCGGGCCCAAGGCGCGCCTGGACTTGGCTTAGCAGAGAAGCGAAGGGGCAAGTGCGAAGCGCCGCGGGCCTCAACAAGCTGCGGCCTTGGGCGCCGCATGGCGATTGATTGGTCGTGGGCGTCTCTGCTTCCCCATGATGCCTCATTACATGCCCGGCTAAGCGGACCCGGAGTTGCACACAGCCATTCCCCTTTCGTCGTCCGCGCACTCCCGGCTCTCCCTTCTTCCTCTGGCTCCAACTTCCGCCCTTGATCCAACTCGGACTCTCACCCTTCCTATCGCCATGGCGCCAACGAAGAAGGAAAAGGCGAAGAAGCCCGCGCCTTCGTCCCGCTCGGCTCCGGCGGTGGCCCCCGCCGTCGATCGATCTATTATACTCAACCCTGAGGCCTTGGGCAATGTCCGCTCTGCTGTTGCCACCATCTTCAATGAGTGCGGCAGGACCACGGCATGGCCTGCGTCCCATGCCTCCTCCGACAGGATTGTCACGGAGGTCCGGTTCTTCGCTGATGCCCTGTGGGCGGGTCTGGTTCCCCCCTTCTCCGCTTTCTTCAATGTGGTGCTCTCCCACTACCAGATCCACATGATGCATCTCGGGCTTGAGTCCATTACCCTCCTGGCTGTCTTCGCCTTTGTCTGTGAGGCAATGGTAGGCATCCCTCCTTCCGTTGCTCTGCTACGTCACTTCTTCTCTTTGCGCCTGAGTGATCCTACTCAATGCTTGGGGTGTGTGAGCTTCCTGGCGGTGCCCGAGACGGCTGCTTCGGGGCGATTTTGGACTCCCTCCCCTTGAGGCCAAGTTCAGAGAGCGGTGGTTGTATGTGGACGTTGGGGTGCCCAGCCCCCTGCTCTCGCATCCTACATTGCCTGTTGTTCCCAACTCAGGCTGGGGTCACGAGACGCTCGCAGACACCCGGCTTGCATTCGTCCGGCGCCGCTTCGAGAGCTTGAGGGCGCTCAACGTGACGGTGCCCAAGGTGGTGAAGGAGTTCCTCCAGTGTCGCATTGCTCCTCTCCAGCGCCATTCTCACCGGATGTGGGACCTTGCGGGGCGCCGAGACCGCATGCGGCTTCAGGAGGGGGACCTGGCGCCTGAAGCGCTAAGGACGGTGCTTAGGGTCCTGGTTGGCGATCCTTCCCCAGGCAGCCTTCGACATGATGGTGCCCTCTTGTATCTCTGTTCGGGCAGGGCCGATTTTGTGAAGCAGATGCCCAGCTTTGACGAGTGGGGGCTGCGCCCGGCTGACCCCAGGGGGCCTCGCGAGAACCCAGTTGCCGTGGTAGCTCTTCCGGTCGCCCAAAGTGGCTCTGTCTCAGGTGATGGAGCAGGGAGACGAGAACCGTCAGGAGTTGAAGAGGGCGACATTGAGCTGGTGACGCCGCACGGAGCCCCGAGGGCGGCCTCTCGCGGAGCTCGTTCGGGAATGGTGAGAGGTGAGGAGTTGCGGCCTCCGGCTCCCGAGGTTGGGGCTTCCAATGCTGGGGCTCCCGAGGTTGGGGCTCCCGAGGCCCCGGTCGTCCCTCATGAGGTGGCGCCTGGGGGCGTCCCCCAGGCTGGTCCCATTGGCGCTGATCACCTTGCCGCCTGCTCCATGCCACAAACCGACCCCTGCGCCGAGCGCTTAGGCCGGTTCCGCGTAGACTTCGTGGCCCTCCGCAAGAGGAAGGAGGCCTCGGGCGGCGACGATCGCCCTTGCCGCTTGCTGAAGTGTAGGAAGTACTTCGCCACGGACGAGTAAGTCCTCTTCTCTCTCTGCTCCTCTACTTCTCGGTTCTTGCAGCTGACCATGACCTTTCAGGGCCCTTCCTGCCGAATTCGCGGAGACGGCCCAGGAGCCATCTCCCCAAGCTCCGTCCTCGTCGCTGATCCTTGGTGTGTCGGGTTCAAGCGGCGCCCTTGTCACTCAGCCGGTCGGAGAGGTGGCCCATTCAGCCGAACGTCCCGAGCCTGTGCGCCTACTGTTTTCCCTTCACGAGTTCTCCTGGGGCACAACCAGCTTGCCCCGTGCTCCTTCCTTGATCATGGACAGTGATTGGTTGAAGTCAATCTTGAGCTCTTCTTCTAGGGACGGACCGGCGCCAGGCCCTGCTCCTGGCAAGGCCCGTCCGGCGGTTGTTGGGGCGCCAGCCCCCTGCCCTGCACCAGGAGGAGGTGCGCCGCCTCTGGGCCCTCTGCATACACCAGCAGCAGAGGGTGACACGGAAGACGTGCTCAGGTGTGCTTGCGAACGCCGCGCCTGTCGTCAATCATTTCTCCGTGGGGCGACAGACGCAGTGAACCAGCTCGGGGCGGAGCTTGCCGCCAAGGATGCGCGTCTTGGGGCCGAAGGTTTGCGCCTTGCTGAGGGGAGGGGCAAGCTGAAGGTAGCCGTCGCCCTCGCGCGTCACCAGCGTGACCTTGACAATGCGAAGGCTGAGGCGTCGCTGGCGGCCTTGCGAGAGGCTTGCTCTCGAGCCGTCGAGGAGGCCCTGGAAGCATATCGGCAGCGCAGGGACGCGGAGGAGCGTGCGTGGGAGCTCCAAGCCTGGAGCAACTCCCTGGAGCAGCAGGTGGAGTTGCGCCAGGCTGCACTTGTGTCGCTGAAGGAGGTTTCCGTCGACCAGGCGGAGCTCCAGAAGCGTGAAGAAGCGCTGACGCTGGAGGCCGCCGAGCGCAACCTCGACCTTGAGCGGTTGGAGACGAGGGAGCACCTGGTGGCTCAGGCACAGGACGATGTCGCCGCGCACGAAGCCCGAGCCCAAGAAGAGATCGACCGCCGCGTAGCAGAAGCTCGCTCAGGCATCGAGCGCCAGTATGAGTTGAGGTTGGAGTTGGTCAGGGCCGAAGCTGAGGGCAGGACCGCGGCCCTCAAGGCCAGACTAGACGAAGTGACGCGGGGTGCGGACTCCTCCGCAGCCGCCCTTTGCGCAGTGCAGGCAGAGCTGACTTCCTCCCGCGCCTAACTGCTCCTTCTCCGACAGAGGATTGATGGTGCCGAGGCCACCGCACGGTAGAATGAGGACGAGATTCGTCGGCGGTGGGTTCTGGAGCAGGAGCACGCCCCCATGCTCCGTACGCTCAGGGAACGGGCTAACGCGGGCCTGGGCAACATTTGCGAGGCCGCCGCTGAGGAGCCGCATGAGACCAACTATGCTGGCAACGTCCAGTACTTTGCTGACTTGGTGACGCTCCTGGAGAACCGCTCCGAAAGGTCTTGTTGGCTTGTCGAGGAGAGGAGCCGGGCCTTGCTCGGGCGTGCTTTCTCCCGTGTCTTCAGTTATCTGCGGGACAGGGATCCCCACTTCGACTTTGATGCCGCCATCGCACCGGTGCCCATAGCCGTCCGGGGCGACCTAGCGCAATGGGTGGAGGATCACGTGGATGACCTTGTCAGGGCCTTCACGTCTGATGATGATGGCGTGATCGTGGCCGCCGATGAAGGCGGCGTGGAGGACGGTCCTGGTGCTGGCGGAGGTGTTGGTGGCGGCGATGACGTCAGCGACGCCAGCGACGCCTCCGGAGGTGACCCAGAAGGCGCTGCGAGCGATATGTCCGACTGATTGTCTGTCACCACTATTTACCCTGCACGAAAGAGGTTCGGGCTTGGCCCGGAAGACTGTGAGAGCATTTTGGGAGGGGAAGCCCCTCGTGTAAAGATTTGCGGTAAATGCCCTGGTAATCTTAACGCTGCGTGTGAGCTTAACGGCCGGCCTGGTGGTGGGTCGGCTGGCTCGTTTACCTTTTGACCCTGGTGAGCCCCGAGCGAGGCTGCGGGGGCCATAGCGCCATATGTGTCTTCTGGTTGAACCCATTGATCCTGCGATAAGAACCTCCGGAGAGGGCGTGGCGACAGCCGTCCGAGCTGTGGACGCGATTGGCGGCCCGGCTCATGAGAGGCTCATGAGGGAGGCAGTGGACGCTAGCTTTGGACGCAGTCGAAACCGAACGCGAGATTGCTCGAATGAGACTAAACACCCCTACCCCAAACGCACGCAAGGCTCGAACTCAAATCCAACTTAAATTCAAATTGAAGAAACTTGTCAACAGAGGGAAAGGCAAAAAAGCAAAAGGCGCGTCCTGCACCTAGTCTAGTCTTCGACGTCTTCTCACCAAAGACGGAGCTAAGTGCTGCCATCAAGGCGTGGGGGAGCCCGTGGCCCGAGGCCGGGCGCTCTGAGACTCCGGGGCATGAATAGCCCCACTCATTATTACGTGAGAGTGTCACGGGGCGGCGAGCTTCATAGGCATTTGGCCTTCTACACAGGTACCGGCCTTGCTTCATATCGCCAGATGAGGGCCCCGCCTTGCGCCACACTCTACTGCCACTGGCAGCGGCCGGAGACCAAGGACGACGCCAATGGGGTAGAGCGGTCGCGAGTGGTTCCCCCGACGACCACGGGTCCTCTGTCGGGGGCAGGCCCTGAGGCACCTCCCCGGCAGAGGGCCTACCTCCCGAGAACATCTTGCGCCAAGCGCCGCGGGGACGAACCCGAATCTCGGCCCCTCTCCTGCAGCCCCCGATGCCCTCCTCCTGAGGGGTAAGAGGCTGCAGCGTTGGGGCCGCCACCTGTTGCGGCGACCTGTACCTCCTGCGGCACATGGTTAGCATAAGCTCGCTCCTGAGGAATTAAAGGTACCAGATAGTTGTTGCCGCCGGCGCGGTCGTCGAGGCCCTCTTGGGGTTCCTGAAAGAGCTTTGCTTCTGGTGCCTCCTCGCCCCAGCTTGGCCCAAGGAACGAGCCATGGTCTTCTTCCCGTGCGCACTCTTGATCCATCATGCGGGGCACATAAGCTTCTGGGGACGCTGCCCCGTAGGTCTCGCTGTAGTGCCCCACATGCCATGTAGTCCGGCCCGGGGCGTTGTCTTGAGAGTGGTGGCGCGGTGGTCTGCCAAGGCCAAAGGCCACGGCGTGCGCCCCTTCACCGGCCAGAGATGGGGTCTGCGCGGCTTGTCGCCTGGTGCTGCTGGCCAGGTTGGTGTTGAGTAGGCCCTGGAGCCCGCTTGAGGTTGCATGGGCGCGCATGGGGCCGCCATATGGCGCGCTCTGGACCAGAGGTGGCAGCCGAACGCAGAAAGGAGGTGCTCCCGAGGCGGCGGCGTCCAGGAGCTCGGCCACCCGCCCCAACAGCATGTCACGGCCGCCCTCTAGAAGCCGGCACCGTAAAAGCTCTCGGGCCACCGTGAGCGCGGCCCTGGAGTTCGCCTGCTCCCGTCGGGTGTGTGGCGCCGTGGCCGCGGTGTGGCTTGAGGCTCTGGCCGCTGACCGCACCTGCCGCGGCGTGAGGGCTGGCGGCGTTTCGCCGCGTCGCCCACGCCCCGCAGCGCCTAGCGGAGCGCGAGCTGCCTGAGGTGCAAGGTTGAGGTCGCCCTGGGCTGGCGGCAGGGCATGGGCGGGCCACGCCGCCCAGCGGTCGGCGTTGGCTGCCGGGTCACTTGACATCGAACGACGAGGCGACGAAGCGCGAGGCGGCGGAGGAAGGATTTCGGCGCACCCCTACATGGTGCGCCAAATGTCGGATTTCGGGTTCCGGCAGACCCTTGAGGTTCGAACTGTTGGGGAACGTAGTAATTTCAAAAATTTTCCTACGATCACGCAAGACCATGGTGATGCATAGCAACGAGATGAGAGTGTTGTCTCACGCACTCGTAGACCAGCAGCGGAAGCGTTGATTTAGCGTAGAGGAAGTAGTCGTACTTCTTCCCGATCCAACCGATCCAAGTACCGAACGTACGGCACCTCCGAGTTCTGCACACGTTCAGCTCGATGACGTCCCTCGAACTCCGATCCAGCCGAGTGTTGAGGGAGAGTTTCGTCAGCACGACGGCGTGGTGACGATGTTGATGTTCCACCGGCGCAGGGCTTCGCCTAAGCTCCGCAACGGTATATTCGAGGTGTAGTTTGGTGGAAGGGGGCACCGCACACGGCTAAGGAACGATCTCAATGATCAACTTGTGTCCCATGGGGTGCCCTCTGCCCCTGTATATAAAGGAGGGAAGGGGAGGGGCTGGCCGGCCACCAAGGGCTGCGCCTGGGAGTCCTACTCCCACCGGGAGTAGGATTCCTCCCCCCCAATCCTAGTCCAACTAGGATTGGCCAAGTGGGAAGGGAGAGAGCGCCACCCCTTCTCCTAGTCCTAATAGGACTAGGGAAGGGGAAGGTCGCCAGCACTTGGGCCCCTTTCCTCCTTTCCACTAAGGCCCATCAAGGCCCATTGACCCCGGGGAGGTTCCGTAACCCCGGCACTCGGTAAAATTCCCAATTTCACCGGAGTGATTCCGAGTCCAAACATAGGCTTCCAATATATCAATCTTTATGTCTCGACCATTTCGAGACTCCTCGTCATGTCCGTGATCTCATCCGGGACTCGAACAACCTTCGGTACATCAATATCATATAAACTCATAATAACCGCCATTGAAGCGTTAAGCGTGCGGACCCTACGGGTTCGAGAACTATGTAGACATGACCGAGACACCTCTCGGTCAATAACCAATAGCGGACCTGGATGCCCATATTGGTTCCTACATATTCTACGAAGATCTTTATCGGTCGATCCGCATAACAACATACGTTGTTCCCTTTGTCATCGGTATGTTACTTGCCCGAGATTCGATCGTCGGTATCCAATACCTAGTTCAATCTCGTTCTTCGCAAGTCTCTTTTCTCGTTCCGTAATACATCATCTCACAACTAACACATTTAGTTGCAATGCTTGCAAGGCTTATGTGATGTGCATTACCGAGAGGGCCAGAGATACCTCTCCGACAATCGGAGTGACAAATCCTAATCTCGAAATATGCCAACCCAACATGTACCTTCGGAGACACCTGTAATGTACCTTTATAATCACCCGATTCGTTGTGACGTTTGGTAGCACCCAAAGTGTTCCTCGGGCAAGCGGGAGTTGCATAATCTCATAGTCATAGGAACATGTATAAGTCATGAATAAAAGCACTAGCAACAAACTATACGATCAGGTGCTATGCTAATGGAATGGGTCATGTCAATCAGATCATTCAACCAATGATGTGATCCCGTTAATCAAATAACAACTCCTTGTTCATGGTTAGGAAACATAACCATCTTTGATTAACGAGCTAGTCAAGTAGAGGCATACTAGTGACACTTTGTAGGTTTATGTATTCACACATGTATTATGTTTCCGGTTAATACAATTCTAGCATGAATAATAAACATTTATCATGATATAAGGAAATAAATAATAACTTTTATTATTGCCTCTAGGGCATATTTCCTTCATCTCCCACTTGCACTAGAGTCAATAATCTAGTTCACATCGCCATGTGATTTAACATCAATAGTTCACATCTATATGTGGTTAACACCCATAGTTCACATCGACATGTGACCAACACCCAAAGGGTTTACTAGAGTCAGTAATCTAGTTCACATCGCTATGTGATTAACACCCAAAGAGTACTAAGGTGTGATCATGTTTTGCTTGTGAGATAATTTTAGTCAGCGGGTCTGTCACATTCGAGTAGTAAGTATTTTGCAAATTTCTATGTCTACAATGCTCGCACGGAGCTACTCTAGCTAATTGCTCCCACTTTCTATATGTATCCAGATTGAGACTCGAGTCATCTAGATTAGTGTTAAAACTTGCATCGGCGTAACCTTTTCGCATTTAACCTTTTTTCACTTCCATAATCGAGAAATATATCCTTATTCTACTAAGGATAATTTTGACCGCTGTCCATTGATCTACTCCTAGATCTCTATTGCACTCCTTGCCAATCTTAGTGGTAGGGTATGCAATAGATCAGTACACAACATGACATACTTTATAGAACCTATGGCTGATGCATAGGGAATGACTTTCATTCTCTTTCTATCTTCTGCCGTGGTCGGGTTTTGAGTCTTACTCAATCTCACACCTTTGCAACACAGCAAGAACTTTTCTTTGACTGTTCCATTTTGAACTACTTCAAAATCTTGACAAGGTATGTACTTATTGAAAACACTTATCAAGCATTTTGATCTATCTCAATAGATCTTGATGCTCAATTTGTAAGCAGCTTCACCGAGGCCCTTCTTTGAAAAACTCCTTTCAAATACTCCTTTATGCTTTGCGAATAATTCTACATTATTTCCGATCAACAATATGTCATTCACATATACTTATCGAAATGCTGTAGTGTTCCCACTCACTTTCTTGTAAATACAGAGCTTCTCCAAAAGTCTCAGATAAAACCATATGCTTTGATCACACTATCAAAGCGTTTATTCCAACTCCGAGATGCTTGCACCAGTCCATAGATGGATCATTGGAGCTTGCACATTTTGTTAGCTCCTTTAGGATTGACAAAACCTTCGGTTGCATCATATACAACTCTTCTTTAATAAATCCATTAAAGAATGTAGTTTTGACATCCATTTGCCGATTTCATAAAATGTGGCGATTGCTAACATGATTCGACAGACATAAGCATCGTTACGGTGAGAAAATCTCATCGTATTCAACACATTGATCTTGTCGAAAACCTTTTGCAACAAGTCAAGCTTTGTAGATAGTAACACTACTATCGTGTCCGTCTTCCTCTTGAAGATCCATTTATTTAACATGGCTTGCTGATCATCGAGCAAGTCAATCAAAGTCCATACTTTGTTCTCATACATGGATCCTATCTCAGATTTCATGGCCTCAAGCCATTTCGCGAATCTGGGCTCATCATCGCTTCCTCATAGTTCGTAGGTTCATCATGGTCTAGTAACATGACTTCTAGAATAGGATTACCGTACCACTCTGTGCGGATCTTACTCGAAGACCTCGAGGTTTGGTAGCAACTTGATCTGAAGTTTCATGATCATCATCATTAACTTCCTCACTAATTGGTGTAGGAATCATCGAACTGATTTACGTGATGAACTACTTTCCAATAAGGGAGAAGGTACAATTACCTCATCAAGTTTCTACTTTCCTCCCACTCACTTCTTTCGAGAGAAACTTCTTCTCTAGAAAGGATCTATCTTATCAACGAATGTTTTGCCTTTGGATCTGTGATAGAAGGTGTACCCAACAGTTTCCTTTGGGTATTCTATGAAGACGCACTTCTCCGATTTGGGTTCGAGCTTATCGGTGAAAACTTTTCACATAAGCATCACAACTCCAAACTTTTAAGAAACGACAGACTTAGGTTTACCGTTAAACCATAGTTCATACGGTGTCATCTCAGCGGATTTAGATGGTGCCCTTTTAATGTGAATGCAGCTATCTCTAATGCATAACCCCAAAACTATATCTGTAAGAGACATCATAGATCGCACCATATCAAAATAAAGTACGGTTCTGACGTTCGGACACACCATAATGCTGTGGTGTTCGGTGGCGTGAGTAGTGAAACTATTTCACATTGTTTTAATGAAGGCCAAACTCGTAACTCAAATATTTTTCCTCTGCGATCATATCGTAGAAACTTTTATTTTCTTGTTACGATGATTCTTCACTTCACTCTGAAATTCTTTGAACTTTTCAAATGTTTCAGACTTGTGTTTCATCAAGTAGATATACCCATATCTGCTCAAATCATCTGTGAAGGTCGAGAAAATAACGATACTTGCCGTGAGCTTTAACACTCATCGGACCGCATACATCGGTATGTATTATTTCCAATAAGTCATTTGCTCGCTCCATTGTTCCGGAGAACGAGTCTTTAGTCATCTTGCCCATAAGGCATGGTTCATAAGCATCAAGTGATTCATAATCAAGTGATTCCAAAATCCCATCAAGATGGAGCTTCTTCATGCGCTTCACACCAATATGACCTAAACGGCAAGTACCACAAATAAGTTGCACTATCATTATTAACTTTGCATCTTTTGGCATCAATATTATGAATATGTGTATCACTACGATCGAGATCCAACGAACCATTTTCATTGGGTGTGTAACCATATAAGGTTTTATTCATGTAAACAGAACAACAATTTATTCTCTTACTTAAATGAATAACCGTATTGCAATAAACATGATCAAATCATATTCATGCTCAGCATAAGCGCCAAATAACATTTATTTAGGTTTAACACTAATCGAAAGTATAGGAGTGTGCGATGATGATCATATCAATCTTGGAACTACTTCCAACACTCATCGTTACTTCCCTTCAACTAGTTTCTGCTTATTCGTAACTCTGTTTGAGTTACTTATCTTAGCAACCGAACAAGTATCAAATACTCAGGGCTACTATAAACACTAGTAAAGTACACATCAATAACCTGTATATCAAATATAACCTTTGTTCACTTTGCCATCCTTCTTATCCACCAAATATTCAGGGGTAGTTACGCTTCAAAGACCAGTTCCATTGCAGCAAAAGTACTCAGTCTCAGGCTTAGGTCTAGACTTGGGCTTCTTCACTCGAGCAGCAACTTGCTTGCCGTTCCTTTTGAAGTTCCCCTTCTTCCCTTTGCCATTTTCCTTGAGACTAATGGTCTTGTCAACCATCAACACTTGATGTTTTCTTGATTTCTACCTTCGCCGATTTTAGCATCGCCAAGAGCTCGAGAATCTTTTTCGTCATCCCTTGCATACTATAGTTCATCACGAAGTTCTACTAACTTAGTGATGGTGACTAGAGAATTCTGTCAATCACTATCTTATCGGAAGATTAACTCCCACTTGATTCAAGCGATTGAAGTACTCGGACAATCTGAGCACATGCTCACTAGTTGAGCGATTCTCCTCCATCTTTTAGCTATAGAACTTGTTGGAGACTTCATATCTCTCAACTCGGTATTTGCTTGAAATATTAACTTCAATTCCTGGAACATCTCATATGGTCCATGACGTTCAAAACGTCTTTGAAGTCCCGATTCTAAGCCGTTAAGCATGGTGCACTAAACTATCAAGTAGTCATCATATTGAGCTAGCCAAACGTTCATAACGTCGCATCTGCTCCTGCAATAGGTCTCATCACTTAGCGGTGCATCAAGGACATAATTCTTACAGGCAGCAATGAGGATAAACCTCAGATCACGGATCCAATCCATAATATTGCTACTAACATTTTTCAATACAATTTTCTCTAGGAACACATATAAAAACACAGGGAAGCAACAACGCGAGCTATTGATCTACAACATAATCTGCAAAATACTACCAGACTAAGTTCATGATAAATTAAAGTTCAATTAATCATATTACTTAAGAACTCCCACTTAGAAAAATATCCTCCAATTCTCTAAGTGATTGCGTGATCCATATCAACTACACCATGACCGATCATCACGTGTGATGGAGTAGTTTCAATGGTGAACATCAATATGTTGATCATATCTACTATATGATTCACGCTCGACCTTTCGGTCTCCGTGTTCCGAGGTCATATCTTATATGCATAGCTCGTCAAGTATAACCTGAGTATTCTGCGTGTGCAACTGTTTTGCACCGTTGTATTTGAGCGTGAGAGCCTATCACACCCGATCATCACGTGGTGTCTCGGCCGACGAAGAACTTTCGCAGCGGTGCATACTCGGGAGAACACTTCTTGATAATTTAGTAAGGGATCATCTTATAATGCTACCGTCAATCAAAGCAAGATAAGATGCATAAAGGATTAACATCACATGCAATCAATATAAGTGATATGATATGGCCATCATCATTTTGTGCTTGTGATCTCCATCTCAAGCACCGTCATGATCACCATCGTCACCGGCGACACCTTGATCTCCATCGTAGCATCGTTGTCGTCTCGCCAACTATTGCTTCTCGACTATCGCTACCGCTTAGTGATAAAGTAAAGCAATTACATGGCGTTGCATTTCATACAATAAGCGACAACCATATGGCTCTGCCATTGCCGATAACTTCGGTTACAAAACATGATCATCTCATACAATAAAATATAGCATCACGTCTTGACCATATCACATCACAACATGCCCTGCAAAAACAAGTTAGGCGTCCTCTACTTTGTTGTTGCAAGTTTTACGTGGCTGCTACGGGCTGAGCAAGAACCGTTCTTACCTCGCATCAAAACCACAGCGATACTTCGTCAAATAGACTCCGTTTAACCTTCTCAAGGACCGGGCGTAGCCTTTTCAGTTCAACTAAAATGAGAGAGCAGACACCTGCGGTCACCTTTAAGCAACGAGTGCTCGGGCGGTGAAACCAGTCTCGCGTAAGCGTCTGCGTAATGTCGGTCGGGCCGCTTCATCTCACAATACCGCTGAACCAAAGTATGACATGCTGGTAGGAAGTATGACTTGTATCGCCCACAACTCACTTGTGTTCTACTCGTGCATATGACATCAACGCATAAAACCAGGCTCGATACCACTTTGTTGGGGAGCGTAGTAATTTCAAAAATTTTCCTACGATCACGCAAGACCATGGTGATGCATAGCAACGAGATGAGAGTGTTGTCTCGTGCCCTCGTGAGACCAGCAGCGAGCGTTGGCGCAGCGTAGAGGAAGTAGTCGTACTTCTTCCCGATCCAACCGATCCAAGTACCGAGCGTCGGGCACCTCCGAGTTCTGCACACGTTCAGCTCGATGGCGTCCCTCGAACTCCGATCCAGCCGAGTGTTGAGGAGAGTTTAAATCGACCGACGGCGTGGTGGCGATGTTGATGTTCCACCGGCGCAGGGCTTCGCCTAAGCTCCGCATAGCGGTATATTCGAGGTGTAGTTTGGTGGAAGGGGCACCGCTGCGGCTGAGAACGATCTCAATGATCAACTTGTGTCCCATGGGGTGCCCTCGCCCTTGTATATAAAGGAGGGAAGGGGAGGGGCTGGCCGGCCACCAAGGGCTGCGCTGGGAGTCCTACTCCCACCGAGTAGGATTCCTCCCAATCCTAGTCCAACTAGGATTGGCCAAGTGGGAAGGGAGAGAGGCGCCACCCCTTCTCCTAGTCCTAATAGGACTAGGGAAGGGGAAGGTCTGACCAGCACTTGGGCCCCTTTCCTCCTTTCCACTAAGGCCCATCAAGGCCCATTGACCCCGGGAGGTTCAGTAACCCCGGTACTCAGTAAAATTCCCAATTTCACCGGAGTGATTCCGAATCAAACATAGGCTTCAATATATCAATCTTTATGTCTCGACCATTTCGAGACTCCTCGTCATGTCCGTGATCTCATCCGGGACTCGAACAACCTTCGGTACATCAATATCATATAAACTCATAATAACTGCCATTGAAACGTTAGCGTGCGGACCCTACGGGTTCGAGAACTATGTAGACATGACCGAGACACCTCTACGGTCAATAACCAATAGCGGGACCTGGATGCCCATATTGGTTCCTACATATTCTCTGAAGATCTTTATCGGTCGGACCGCATAACAACATCGTTGTTCCTTTGTCATCGGTATGTTACTTGCCCGAGATTCGATCGTCGGTATCCAATACCTAGTTCAATCTAGTTCTTGGCAAGTCTCTTTTCTCGTTCCGTAATACATCATCTCACAACTAACACATTTAGTTGCAATGCTTGCAAGGCTTATGTGATGTGCATTACCGAGAGGGCCCAGAGATACCTCTCCGAGCAATCGGAGTGACAAATCCTAATCTCGAAATATGCCAACCCAACATGTACCTTCGGAGACACCTGTAATGTACCTTTATAATCACCCGATTCGTTGTGGCGTTTGGTAGCACCAAAAGTGTTCCTCGGGCAAGCGGGAGTTGCATAATCTCATAGTCATAGGAACATGTATAAGTCATGAATAAAAGCACTAGCAACAAACTATACGATCAGGTGCTATGCTAATGGAATGGGTCATGTCAATCAGATCATTCAACCAATGATGTGATCCCGTTAATCAAATAACAACTCCTTGTTCATGGTTAGGAAACATAACCATCTTTGATTAACGAGCTAGTCAAGTAGAGGCATACTAGTGACACTTTGTAGGTTTATGTATTCACACATGTATTATGTTTCCGGTTAATACAATTCTAGCATGAATAATAAACATTTATCATGATATAAGGAAATAAATAATAACTTTTATTATTGCCTCTAGGGCATATTTCCTTCACGAACACTGGGGTGCGCACGGAGATCTTTCCCTACCAGCTCACGCGTTAATGGTTTGCAAGGGATCTAAACTAGGAACGATGAACAACACAAGAGACACGAGGTTTATACTGGTTCGGGCCACCGTTGTGGTGTAATACCCGACTCCAGTGTGTGGTGTGGTGGATTGCCTCAGGGGCTGATGAAGAACAGTACAAAGGAAGAACAGCCTCACGAGGGCTGTTCTTGAGCCGGTGCGGTGGACTGCTTGGTTGAGTCCAGCCGCTTCTCTCTCTCTCTCTCTCTCTAGTGGTTTCGACCTGTGTCTCGTCGATCGATCCCCCTACCTCTATGGTGGCTAGTCCTATTTATAGAGGGAGGCCCTGGGCCTCGTCCCAAATAATGAGCGGGAAGGGCGCCAACAATTGGCCATTTTGAAGGGGAACATCTAGTACACTTATCCTGACTAAAGTTGGTCTTCGGCTGCCAAAGACTCTGATGGTGACGCCGTTCTAGGCTCCACGATGACCTCCCTCCTGCCGCTCTGCTGGTCTTGGTCTTGTTGCACCGAAGCGGTAACCTTTGCCTGATGCCTTGGCCTGTGCTTGCCTCCTTTGCACCAAAGGAGAAACGAGGACACTGCGCGGCCTGGCGCCCGCGTGGTCGCGATCGTCATGGCTTGCGTCACGGGGCACCCTCGTGAGGTACCCTGCCTTGATCTCTCCGCCTCCTCGTGAGCCTGCCTGACGAGGCTGTTCTTGAGGAAGGTTCATGTCGTCCGCCCTGCGAGGGTAGGCCCCTCGCGAGGGTCTTGAGCTTGAGCTGATGAAGCTGGGCCGTGCTGGGCCCCCACTTGAGCCACGCCGCAGGCCGCAGGCAGGCAAGTCTGGGGACCCCCGTTGCCAGAACGGCAACAAACTAGGCTACTTGGGGTTTCAGCACGAGCACATAAGGATCGAAGATGATCCAAGTAGAACACTTTAAGTGGATCCATATCAATAGATTATTAGCAAGCAAAGATGCAAGCAAATAGAAGGCACATGGAAACACAAACAAAAATACATATGGGAAGAAGGCGAAGAAAGGGCGAATAAAACGACAAGGGTGAAATGGGAAGATGGCAAATGGCAAATAATGTAATGCGGGAGATAAGGGGTTGTGATGGGTACTTGGTATGTTGACTTTTGCGTAGAACTCCCCGGCAACGGCGCCAGAAATCCTTCTTGCTACCTCTTGAGCACTGCGTTGGTTTTCCAGTAGGAGGCCACACACGAGTCCCTCGCACCTGCACAATACAAATAAATCCTCGCAACCAATGCGGTAAGGGGTTGTCAATCCCTTCACGGTCACTTACGAGAGTGAGATCTGATAGATATGATAAGATAATATTTTTGGTATTTTTATGATAAAGATGCAAAGTAAAATAAAAGCAAAGGAAATAACAAAGTGTTGGAAGATTAATATGATGAAGATAGACCCGGGGGCCATAGGTTTCACTAGTGGCTTCTCTCAAGAGCATAAGTATTTTACGGTGGGTGAACGAATTACCGTTGAGCAATTGACAGAATTGAGCATAACTATGAGAATATCTAGGTATGATCATGTATATAGGCATCACATCCGAGACAAGCAGGCCGACTCCTGCCTGCATCTACTACTATTACTCCACTCATCGACCGCTATCCAACATGCATCTAGAGTATTAAGTTCATGAAAATAGAGTAACGCCTTAAGCAAGATGACATGATGTAGAGGAATAAATTCATGCAATATGATAAATACCCCATCTTGTTATCCTCGATGGGAACAATACAATAAGTGCCTTGCTGCCCCTACTGTCACTAGGAAAGGACACCGCAAGATTGAACCCAAAGCTAAGCACTTCTCCCATTGCAAGAAAGATCAATCTAGTAGGCCAAACCAAACTGATAATTCGAAGAGACTTGCAAAGATAACCAATCATACATAAAAGAATTCAGAGAAGATTCAAATATTGTTCATAGATAATCTTGATCATAAACCCACAATTCATCGATCTCAACAAACACACCGCAAAAAGAAGATTACATCAAATAGATCTCCACGAGAGAGGGGGAGAACATTGTATTGAGATCCAAAAAGAGAGAAGAAGCCATCTAGCTACTAACTATGGACCCGAAGGTCTAAAGTAAACTACTCACACTTCATCGGAGGCTATGGTGTTGATGTAGAAGCCCTCGTGATGGATGCCCCCTCGGCGGAGGTGCAGGAACAGGCCCCAAGATGGGATCTCGTGGATGCAGAAAGTTGCGGCGGTGGAATTAGGTTTTGGCTCCGTGTCGATTGTTTGAGGTAATGCGTAGGTATATATAGGAGGAAGAAATGCGTCGGTGGAGCAGCGAGGGGCCCACGAGGTGGAGCGGCGCCACAGGGGGGGTGGGCGCACCTCTACCTCGTGGCCTCTGGAAGCTTCTCTTCACGTGAGGTCCAAGTCTCTGGATCATGTTAGTTCCAAAAATCATGCTCCCGAAGGTTTCATTCCGTTTGGACTCCGTTTGATATTCTTTTTCTGCGAAACTCTGAAATAGGCAAAAAACAACAATTCTGGGCTGGGCCTCCGGTTAATAGGTTAGTCCCAAAAATAATATAGAAGTGGATAATAAAGCCCAATATTGTCCAAAACAGTAGATAATATAGCATGGAGCAATAAAAAATTATAGATACGTTGGAGACGTATCAAGCCACAAGATACAGGTGATCGCTTGATGCACTAGAAGATTCCAAAGTTACTCTCCGATGTTCCCTCGATACTTGTGCCATCACTTTTGCAATTCCATTCCATCGATAAACCCCAATGGATAAACAAGTACACTTGCCATTCATACAATCATTCCCTGTTGATCTTGTTATTACAAGATACCTTGAAATTCTCTGTAATATTCCGAGAAGACCTTGTGCCTACTGCGTTGCAGTTCTTTGCCACATGAATACCCCTATGGATAATTCCTTGCACTTACCGAGTATCCGCTTGTCCCCAGTGGTTCAAGTGTTTTACAAAAGTCTTCGAAATACTATTCGATCCTCTGAAAATCCTTAGCAGCTTTATTGCTCTGCAAATACTTGTCTGCTTGCATTATGGATGCTTCCATATGTCTGGCAAATTCATTGGCATCCTTTGCCACTATCATTTTGAGCCCATTGATTCAATTAGTGCGAATGCTCGCAATCCTCAACCAGATCCTAGAATTCATCCTTCCGGCTCAGACGTCATTTTAAACATGAGCTAGTCCTCGACTAATCAAATTGCTGTCGATTGTACCCCTAAGCCTACTCAACTTATCCATCTTTGATCAGAGCGTTTGCTTCTGATCCCTTGACTTGGAATTCATAATTCCTTTGCAATTGAGCTTTGAGTTAGTCAGTTGTTTCTATCATCTGATCTCCTTGCATTCTTCTTCTTCTGATTGAGTACCGATGCTCACATCAGATCCCTTGTGGACCACTGGATCCTTTGTTGGATTTTATCCGAAAATGTCCTTCATATTCAATAACCTTGTGAGCCTTTCCTAGGAAACATAATGCCTTTGGTAAATTGTATCCTCTGCTTGCTCAAGCATGCTCTAATATCGATCTTGTGTTATTTATTTTTGAAATTTGTGGTATATGATCCTAAGATGCCCCGATGGGTTGAACCTATGCCTTACCCAAACCGTATGAACCTGAAAGTTTTCACGAGTCATACTCTTCTGTTGTTTCGCCAGATAAAATTTCTACACTACAGCTTCATCAAAAGCGAGAAGTAAAATGAAAGGTTATGCATTGAAGAAGTGGGAGTCGACCTTGAGCCTTTGCGTTCATGCCCATGGACCCGATGTGAAACTTATCATTGAAGCTTCTTGTAATGATAATAATCCCCTTGTTATAGGTTCATCCTGTATCTATGTTTGGTCCTTTGCGATCGTGGTTCCAACCATATTGTTCTTCTTTGATCCCATTCCCGGACAAGTTGAAGTACTTGTCTTCTGCAGGACAATACACCTGTCCAACCTCTATTCCGCTCTACCTTCGAGTATACCCCCTGGTACCTCGAGAATATCACGGAACTACATAACTTCTTATGAGCTCTTCATCAACTATTATTCTCGCCGATTCCAATCCCCCTCAAGTTTTGAGTTATTAGTCAGTCGAGAACACCGATAAGTGTATCGATTCCGAACTCTGATTCAATACTCTAAGTAATTTTTGTTGCTTATGAGTTTAATAATCCTTCAAGTCATTCCTAGTCTGACTGACTATATCCTTATTGTGCTAAATTTTAACTATGCTACCTGGTACTTATTCCCGGAGCACAACTTTCGGCGATGAACTAAGCTTTCGTCAACTTACTCGTCTTATCGTTTCACCTCGAACAACAAACTTGACCCCGAGTTTGTGTAGTATTTGTGGCTCCAATAATCTTTTGCTGCATCAGCCCTTTTGCTTGATGCAGTCCCTGATCAATTGCTTCTTCGTGGATCCTCTCGACAACAAATTGTCGTGATCATCATCAACATTTTGACTCCTTCTAGGGTATCAATGGAATTCTTGATGATAAGTGCCATCCTCGTTCCTTGGTATTTGAGTTACCATCGACAACATCCTTAACTTCCTTTCATCACAAACTTGATCATGTTATGGAGCTCCTTGCTAACCAGCTTATGTTATGTTCTACCTTGGAGTATTACCATCTTTTATGTCAAGGATATTGTGAGAATTGCTCCACCTCTTGAGAATTCTTGATATAGTAATACTTCTCGCCATCTCCATTCATTTTCTGATCCCTGTGTTGTTTCTAACCTGAATACCGACAATTGAACTATGATGCGTGAGTTCAAAACTTCTAGCAATCCTATTGCTTTGGAGTTAATGGTCGATAGTTCATTCTTAGACTATTGGTTATCGAATCACCGTTCCAACATTGATCATGCTACCTAAGCCCATATTTTGGGTGCAGCTTTCCACCAATGTTTAATTGAGTATGTTTTCCTCGAGCATACCTCATTATATCATTTGATCTGACAAATGTTATCTCTTTGATCACATGATTGTAACGCCCGGATCCCCGGTTCTGTTATTTAATTAATCGTGGTTCCGAATCTGTTTAAAAAAAAAATAATAAATAAATAAAAATAAAAAGAAAAAGGAAGCTGGGAGGGGGATAAAACCCCAACCGGCCCAACCAGCCCCCCCCTCCCCACTCCCCCTGGCCCATCTCCTCTCCCCCACAGGCCGCCCACCAATCCGGCCAGTAGGGCCAACCCTCCACCTCTCCCTTATCCCCACCCGAGGGGAAAACCCTAGCCCCTCTCGCTCCCCACTCTCTCCTCACCACGTCGCCCCACCCCCCCCTCGTCCCGATCCAATCGGGATCGGGTCCGGTCGCCACCGAACCCCGCCCTCCCCCGACGGCGACCCCCTCCCCCCTCGCCGCCGTTCCACACGCCGGCCCCCGCCGCCTCACTTCTCCCCTCCTCCTCCTCACCGCCCGGGCAGGCCCCGCCCTCTCCTCCGCGCCCCCCCCAGGGCCGAGACCTCGGCGCGGACGCCTCGCCCCTCGCGGACTCGCCCCCCGCCCGGCCTGCTCCCGGCGCCCGGTCGTCCCGACGCCCTCCTCACCCTCCTCCACGCAGCTGCCGAGACCAGCAACCCCCCCCGTGAGCCTCGACCTCCTCTCTCCTCCCTCGTCGGCGTTCGGCTCGGCCGCTGGCCAAGGCGACGACCCCCTCTCTCCGGCTCCCTCCGTCCCCCTCCGCCCCCAGTGAGCTCAAGCGCCCCCTCCCCGTTCCTCTCGCCCAGGCGGATCCGGCCCGTGGCCTCGTCGGCCAGGCCCCGACCACCGCCTCCTCTCCCCCCTTCCTTCTCCTCCCCGTCGGCGTTCTCGTCGGCCACGTGCGTGGCGAGGCCCCACCCCAGCGCTCCCGATCCCCCCTTCTCCGAGCCCCGCCTGATCAGGCCCCGATCCCCCGCCTCGGGCCTTGTTTTATCGCATTCCTCCCCTGCTCTCACGGCGCTCGGCATGGCCTTGGCGTGCTCGGCCACTTTAGCGCCCGCCCAGTCCGCCCCATCATTGCCGCTCGACCAAGCCGGTCAAGTCGTCGAACAGGTGGCACCCATAATCGCCCAGCGTCGCATGCAACCGTTGCCCGTGGCTCATGTCTGGGGGCCCCACCCCTTAAGCGTTTTAGAAATGTTTTAATTAATGAAGCGAAAAATGTTTTAAAAGTAATTAAAATAATTAACTAATTAATTAATTAATTAATTAATTGGATAATTAATTAATCTAATTAATTCGGATTAGTTAAACCTAATCATTAGCTAATTAATTGGGTAATTAATTAAACTAATTAATTCGCTTTAATTAACACTAATTATTAATTAACTTAATTAACCTAATTAACTAGGTTAATTAATCTGATTAGGATAATTAAGTACTTAGTGTATGACATGTGGGGCCCACTGGCGGGGTTGACTTAGTCAACTCATTGCTCTGTGACGTCGGCATGACCTCATCTTGATGTCATAAATACTTTCGAAATTAATTAATTAATTAATTAATTCCGAAATTAATAAAACCTTTTATAAATCATAACTTTTAATCAGTGGCGGATTAAAATAATTTCAACATGAAAGTTGCTCGAGCGGCGAGGCGAATTCGGATCGCGGTCCGTTCGTCCACCGCACGTCTCTAACCTATCGAACCTGCAAACTTTCTCCTCGGTTCATCATCGTGACGTCCGGAACCGGATAAATTCCGGATACTTCCCCTAAACCCGGTACCCTCTTACCACGTTAGGGCACGCCTAGCTTCGCTTCTTGGCATGTCATGCATCGTTATGCATCTGTTATCGTGTATTCATTGTTTCTTCCCCTCTTCTATTCGGTGACTACGAGACCGACGCTGCGGTGGCCGGTTCGACTACGGCGACGATCACTCTCTCTTGCGAGCAACCAGCAAGCCCCCTTTGATCATCCGATATCGCCCATTCCATTCTCTTATTGCTTGCACTAGATTTTGCTCTTGTTATTGTTGCTCCTATTACATTGCATAGCCATGCTTATTGTAACCCGCTTTGTTACCTACCGCTTATCCTAAAGCGCTTAGTATAGGTTGGTTAGATACCCATCGATGACCCCCACCTTGTCCTTGTTGCCCTGCTTCATCATTGAAGACCCGATCAGCGGGATCGAGACCAGCCCCGACACGCACATCACTTCCCTTAGTTGCTCGACACTACTAGGTTACTATCGAGTCCGAGGGTGAAACCTCTGACACTTCCGATATTAACCACAGTAGTATAGTTATCCGGTTGTGGTCATCGAGGGTGATTTCCTCTTTAACCACTTCCGATCGACTCGTCGTGCAACCCCTCAAGTGTGGACCTCGAGGGTGAATCCTCTTATGTTCACCTTGACGACTACATTGATTGGAATACACGGGGTGATTCCTCGTGTTTTCCCTTGATGTTTGGACTCACGGTTACTTGGACTGTTACCACTTGTTACTTGGAAAGGCGGGTCGACCACGAGGGTACCAGCGTGTAATTGCAGTGATGTGGAGACGGGTTGACTGGATGGTGCCCGCGAGATACTTACGGGCGTGGCGGGCATTCCTAGCCCTTGCCACAAGTCCTCGAGGCGGGCAACGGGTCACATCTTTCGTGAGTTACGCTTGTTACCGCGTTCCTAATCCACTACGATTTGGATATTTGATCCGAGGGCCTCGGCCGATAGCGCTAACCATCACGTGGGCTAAGTATGGGCGTTCTGCGTCGTATACATCACCGAAGCTTACTAGACGTCGGCGTCGGAGCGGCGCTTGCGCGGATTGGGCTGGAACGCTGTTAGGCTAGGTCTGCTTCGGCCGCCCTACATAGCGTCAAGGAGTTCGGGGAGATGGCCCATGACCCACAGGGGCATAGGTTTAGTCCGGCGTCTGGCCTCTCTATTAAGCCTAGGTCGGGTTGCGGCGTATTGTTTGACCGAGGCGGGCATGACCACAGAAAGTGTGTCCGCGGAGTTAAGCGGCGTGGTGGGTAAGTTGGTGCACCCTGCGGGAAGAAAACATCTATCGATAGCCTGTCCTCTGATAGCGGACACTTGGAGTTGTATCCCGATCGATACAACTAGAACTGGTTACTTGAGATGAGACATGGATATGAGCATTGGATTGTGATAATAAGCTGGATAGTATGGCTCAGGATTTCTTTCTCGCGAGGTCGAGAAAGGATCTCGGCCGAGGTTGATAACACTTTTGCTACTTTAAGTTATGTTACTCTACTCCTCTTGTTTCTGCAAGATGGTGGATTCGGAAGATGCTAGTCTTCGATAGGACTAGGCCTTCTCTCTATTACGGCATTCTGCAGTTCAGTCCGATATGGCCTTTACACATATACCCTTGCATATGTAGTGTAGCTCCTTGCTTGCGAGTACTTTGGATGAGTACTCACGGTTGCCTTGTTTCCCTTTCCCCTATCTCTACTCGATTGCTGCAATCGGCGATGGGGCCTGGATCCAGCGCCACCGCCTCGGCGACTACTACTGGAGGCGCCTACTACTACGTGCAGCCCGGCCGACGACCGGGAGTGACCTAGGAGGATCCCAGCGGGAGGCCTGTCCTCTTCGATCTGTATCCCGCTTTGTGCTAGCCATCTTATGGCTCCTTGTTTAACTTATGTCCGTACTCAGATATTGTTGCTTCCACGACTTCGTCTATGATCGAGCACTTGTATTCGAGCCCTCGAGGCCCTGGCTTGTATTATGATGCTTGTATGACTTATTTTATTTGTAGAGTTGTGTTGTGATATCTTCCGTGAGTCCTTGATCTTGATCGTACACATTTGCGTGCATGATTAGTGTCTGATTGAATCGAGGGCGTCTGAGTTGGTATCGAGCCATTGCTGTAGAATCCCCTTCCACACTCCTTGGCGAAGTCGAGTCTAGACATTGCAAAACTTTTACTAACTTGGCTGTGTGCCTTACGGGCCCACGTCGCCATTGGGTGGTATTAGGATCTTTTACTCCTCGACCTTTACTCGGGGCTCGAACTCTCTTCTACTCGGGTTAAACGATTTTACTAACTATCACTAGGATCCGTGACCGCATTCACCCCAAAGTTGGATATAGCCTTAGTTGTTTTTGGAATTGTATTTGAGCAATTTCCACCTTGTCAATTGACTCTTTTGAAGCGTCTTTGTTTTCAGATGGAACCCACGAGGCAGGTCGTGCGCCACACGACGGCCATTGGTGCCTCGGGATCACTGCGGTGCTAGCCGAGATGATGACCTATCTGGGTTATCGCTGGCACCCAGTACACCGTCTATGAGGAGTACCAGGACTACAACCAGAGCAAGATCACGCCATCGTCCACCTCTACTCTCGGGAGTACGAGTCCACTCTTGTCTGCACACCGCACATGGTGTTGGAGTGACCATTGATATGGCAGTCCACGATGCTGCTTATGCTGCACCGACACGTCTTCGTCAGAGTATCGAGAGTTGGACACCTCCCCTTCGTGCACATTGCTATCGCGTCGATGTTGGTGAGGAGGTTACTACACTGCTGCCTACACCACTTTGTCACCGAGAGCCTTTCCACCATCGAACTTTGTTACGCATGCTGATGGGCTGGATCGAGCTAACCGAGCTCTTCGCCACGAGTTGTACATCACCCGTCGGCACCTCTACCGTGCCTCGGCTGATGCACCCTTTGTCCGTTCGGAGAGCTGCGCGTTCTGCGATCTACCCCGCCCGGACCGTGATGCCCGGGGAGTTGGTTGGCGGGCGTGGGAGGCTACTCTCCGCGCTTGGCCCTTCCCGCCACACGGACGTCGGATTCAGCACCGAGTATCCGCGCCCTCGTGTCACCGACGTGGAGGACTATCCACCGCCGCACTACCAGCTTTCAAAGCTACACCTACCTCCGCATGCATCGTGGGACTGATGTAGGCTTGCTTGTTAGCTTTGATGTATTCGCCATGAGCTGCGTGCCGCCTATGATGTAGTAGTCTATGTCTTCGGACTCTATGTATCGAACTCTATGCATGATTCCTTTTGTAAGATATGCCAACTACTATGTAGTTTCCATCATCTTTGCTTTCTTTATCGTGTTTCATCATGAATGATTCTTGTCTCTTGCTTATCTTCTCAAATGCTGAACTACCCTGTTATTTAATAGCGGGATGGTTAGGCCAGCAGTGTCGTGGTCGTGGTGACAACCTTCCACCACCGCTTTGAGTACATGGCTGGTATGATCCAACAGCTCGAGATGAATCGCCAGTTCATGGAGAACATGATGGCTCGATTCCTCGCCCCAATATGAACCAAAGACCCAAACGGGACAACTCTGCGAGAATTCATACGCTGAACCCCAGCGTGTACCGCAGCTCAACTCAGCCCTTTGGATGTCGATGGTCGCTCCGTGACATCACCTATGAGATGGAGTCGCTAATGTACCCCCTGCCAGCTATGTCACCTTTGCTTCCTTCTTCACGAAGGGACCCGAGCTCAATGGTGGGACAGCCACCGTCGTACTCGCCGCTTGGGACACTCATCACTGGCGGACTTCGAGCTGCCTTCCGCGCTTCGCTTCATTCCTCAAGGGTCATGGACCAGGAAGAAGCGTGAGTTCCGCAACCTCACCCAAGGCAACAAGATGTTGAAGCCTATCAGCGAGTTCTTGGACTTGTCTCGCTATCTTTGAAGAGGATATTGCAAGCGATGCACGCAGACAAGAGAAGTTCCGTGACGGACTTCAAGTCGACATCAAGCTCGCACTTCTAGTGCACGACTTTGCTGATTTCGCCACCTTGGTGAACAAAGCTATCAATGTCGAAACTGGTGCGCAGGAATACCAGAGCTCTAACAGCGCAACTGTGACACCGCTCATCTTGGCCCGTCCTCGCGAGGCGCAAGATATGGATCCCCAATAGCATGTACCAGCCCAATGCCTCGCTTCAAAGCGAACTATGCTACACCTCGCCCGCCTACAACTAAGCAGCCAAGCTTCCAGCTCCACCACCCCATGCTCTGTCCCCACTCCCAATAATGGCTTATGCTTGGTGCGGACAGCCAGGGCACCTGCTAGAGATTGCAACGAGAACCGAAATCAGTGGCCCTTCCAAAGCTGGCCGTGGAAACAACGTAACCGCAACAACACCGGCAAGTCTTATGGGAAAGCTCAGGCCAACCACGTTGAACTGAGCGAAGCTCGAGACCAGCCTGCTCTCGTGATGGGTACCCTTCTCGTAAATTCAGTACTGATCTGTTTTATTCGATTCAGGAGCATCACATTCATTCATGTCTCAAGATTTTGCATTCATGCATGGCCTTAAAAGCGAAGACATGAATGCTTCACTATTAGTACACACCTCAGCTGGCCAATGTCGGACTTCCATGATTTGCAACGACGTCCCGTTGAAATCGAAGAATGGAATTCCTTGTCTCTCCTATCGTGCTAAAGTCTTGTAGCATTGACCTCATTTTGGGGATGGATTGGTTGAAAGCGCTACGGCGACAATCGTTTGCGCCACTAAGACCGCCCATCTGCTGCACCTTCGATGAAATCGTAGCTACAATGCTCGTCGGTTCAAAATGCCGAGGCAAGGCTCTATGCATTGAATGCATTGAACGCCGCACCCTCGAGGGAATTGAAAACATTCACGCTGTTTGCGATTTCCAAGACGTCTTTCTGAAGAACTTCCAGGATTCCCCGCTAGAGCTGTCGAATTCGCCATCGACTTGAAACCGTGCACCACTCCTATAGCCAAGCCCTACAAGATGCCGCGCATGAACTCCTTGAGCTAAAGGAGGAAATCGACAAATCTCTTCAAAGCGGTTTCATTCGCCCAAGTTGCTCTCCTTGGGAGCACCTTCTCTCTTTGTCAAGAAGAAGGATGGGACAAACCGATTGGTTCAAGACTACCGTCCTATAAATCAAGCTACCATTCGAATAAGTATCCTCTTCCTCGGATCAATGATCTTTATGATCAACTGGCTGGTTCGTCGGTGTTCTCGAAACTTCGACTTGAGGTTGGGTTACCACCAGATCCGTGTTCGTGAGGAGGATATCCCCAAGACCGCATTTGTGACTCGTTATGGTTCATACGAGTACACCGTCATGTCTTTCGGCAACCAATGCTCCAGCCACCTTCTCTCGCTTTGATGAACTATATATTCATGGATTACCTCGACAAGTTAAGTCGTGGTTTATCTGGATGATATCCCGATCTATTCCAAGAATGAAGAAGAACATGCTGAACATCTTCGCCTTGTCTTTGGAAAAGCTACGAGCATCAACTCTATGCCAAGTTCTCCAAATGTGAATTCGGCTTCCGAAGTAACCTATCTTGGGCATGTCATTTCTAAGGATGGTATTGCCGTCAACCCCGAACGAGTTCAAGCTATTCTCGATTGGACTCCCCGAAGAGCGTTAAGCAAGTCGAAGTTTTCTCGGTCTCGCCACTATTGCCGTCGATTAAATGAGAACTTCTCCAAGATTGCCGAGCCTCGACTAATCTATTGCATAAAGGCGTCAAGTTCCAATGGATGATAAGTGTCGGGAAAGTTTCAGAACTCAAGGACAAGTCGACAACCGCCCGAAAGCTAGCTCCTCCGATACTAAGAAGGACTTCGTCATTTCTCGCGACGCTTCTCGTCAAGGATTAGGCGGTGTCCTAATGCAAGATCGCAAAGTGGTTGCTTATGCCTCTCGACAGATTCGCCTCACGAGGAGAACTACCCAGTTCACGACCTCGAACTTGTTGCTGTCATTCATGCGCTAAAGCAAAGGCGACATTACCTTCTCGGTAATCGTTATGCGAGATCTACACCACCACCAAAGTCTGAAGTATCTGTTTACTCAGCCAGACCTGAACCTCCGTCGTGAGAGATGGATGGAGACTGTTGCAGAACTTTGATTTGGGAATCTCCTATCGCCCGAGCAAGGCTAATGTGATGGCTGATGCCTTGAGCCGCAAGTCTTCTGCAACCACCTTGAGGTTCACAAAGTTCAGCCCTCACTTGTTGAAGAATTCAGCAGTGAACCTCCATATCGTTCCTCAAGATGCACTCGCTCCCCTCCTCCGGAGTTCATAAGATGAATCTCCGTGTTGTTCCCCGAGGATCCCTCTTTACCTGGCTGTTGAACCCGATCTCTTGGGCACCATAAAGACAATGCAGGGGATCGACTCGAGGTCTACAAGCTTAAACAAGAAGTCGGAAAGGAAATCCTCATCCTTCACTATTGCCGATGATGGCGCCTTGTACTTCAAAGGCCGCCTAGTGGTACCTTGCAAGCAGGACAACCTGGATATGCCTCGAAGGTTATGCAAGAAGCTCATGATACGCCTCTATGTATCCACCACAGCAGTACCAAGATGTATCAAGACATTAAATCGAAGATTACGGTGGTCTAATATGAAGCGTGACATTGCTCGCTATGTTTACGAGTGTGG
Source organism: Aegilops longissima (assembly GCA_021605205.1). Classification (NCBI taxonomy): domain Eukaryota; kingdom Viridiplantae; phylum Streptophyta; class Magnoliopsida; order Poales; family Poaceae; genus Aegilops; species Aegilops longissima. Next base: position 319,232,372 of record CM038680.1, on the reverse strand, counting down.
CGTTTGCCGTCGTATCAAAGCAGAACATCAAAGGCCTCTTTGGAACTCTGCAGCCTATCTCTATTCCCGAATGGAAATGGGACCATGTTGAAATGGACTTCGCCACCGGATTTCCCAAATCGCGAAAAGGTAATGATGCTATTCTTGTCGTCATTGACCGCTTTCTAAAGTTGCACATTTTCGGCGGTCAAAGAAACGATCACCGCTAGCCAGCTTGCAGCGCTCTATATGTCGAAATTGTTTCACTTCACGGTATTCCACTGGTTATCGCTTCGGACCGTGGCAGCTTATTCACTTCAAGATTACGGGCAAGTTTCCAGAAGCTATGGGGACTCATTTATCTTTCAATCTTGCTTTTCATCCGCAGCCTCAAGGGCAAGTTGAGCGTGTCAACCAAATTCTCGAAGACATGCTTGAGCTTGTGTCGCCTCTTTCGCAAGAAATGGGAGGAATCTCTCCCGTATCTGAGTTCTCTTATAATAATAGCTTTCAAGCTAGTCTCAAGATGGCCCCCTTGAAGTGTTATATGGACGAAAGTGCGAACCCCTCTGAACTGGTCGAAATCGGGAGCGTCCACTCTTGGTCCGGATATTATCCAACATGCGAAGAACAAGTCCGCATTATTCGCGAGAATCTCAAGACTGCTCGATCGCGCCAAAAGAGTAATTATGACCGTCATCACAAAGACATGGTCTATCAACTTTGGCGAAAAGGCCTATCTTCGTTACACCAATGAAGGGTGCTCACCGCTTGAATCAAGGGCAAGCTAGCTCCTCGCTATATTGGCCCTTTCACTATTCTAGAAAGGCGTGGAAAAGTGGCTTACCAACTGGAGCTACCTTGAACCTTTCTCGGGTTCACGATGTGTTCCACGTGTCCCAACTCCGTCGCTGCTTCAAGGACCCAATCCGAGCGATGGACCATGAAGTGCTTTCGGTGCAACAGGACCTCTCCTATAAAGAGCATCCGGTCCGCATTCTCGACCAAGCTGAACGCCGCACACGCCGGAAGGCGATCAAATTCCTCAAAGTCGATGGTCGAATCACTCGAAGATGAAGCCACACAGGAGCGAGGATCGTTCTGAGATGAATATCCGCCCTCTTTTCTTCTACCTCCTAAATCTCGGGGCGAGATTTCTTGTAATGGAGGAGATTTATGCCCGGATCCCGGTTACATTATTTAATTAATCGTGGTTCGAATCTGTTTAAAAAAAAATAATAAATAAATAAAAATAAAAAGAAAAAAAAGGAAATTGGGAGGATAAAACCCCAACCGGCCCAACCAACCGCCCCCCTCCCCACTCCCCCTGGCCCATCTCCTCTCCCCCCCTCTGGGCCGGCCCACCAATCCAGCCCAGCCGGGCCAACCCCTCCACCTCTCCCTTATCCCCACCCGAGGGGAAAACCCTAGCCCCTCTCGCTCCCCACTCTCTCCTCACCACGTCGCCCCCCCCCTCGTCCCGATCCAATCGGGATCGGGTCCGTCGCCACCGAACCCGCCCTCCCAGGCGGCGACCCCTCCCCCGCCGCCGTTCCACACGCCCCCCCCCGCCTCCTTCTCCCTCCTCCTCCTCCCGCCCGGGCAGGCCCGCCCCTCTCCTCCGCGCCCCCCCAGGGCGAGACCTCGGCGCCGGACGCCTCGCCCCCTCGCGGACTCGCCCCCTCCTGGCCTGCTCCCAAGCGCCGGTCGTCCCCGCCGCCTCCTCACCCTCCTCCACCAGAGCTGCCGAGACCCGAACCCCCCCGTGAGCCTCGACCTCCTCTCCCCTCCTCGTCGGCGTTCGGCTCCGGCCGCCGCCGCCGACCTGACCCCCCTCTCTCTCCGCTCCCTCCGTCCCCCTCCGCCCCAGTGAGCTCCACGCCCCTCCCCGTTCCTCTCGCCCAGGGCCGGATCCGGCCAGTGGCCTCGTCGGCCGGCGCCCCGGCCACCGCCTCCTCTCCCCCTTCCTTCTCCTCCCGTCGGCGTTCTCGTCGGCCTGCCGTGCATCAGGCCCGACCCCCGGCTCCCGATCCCCCTTCTCCCGAGCCCGCCCGATCGGCCCCCCGATCCCCCCGCTTCGGCCTGCCTGGCCTCAGCCGCCCATCGCCCCACTCACCGGCGTCACTACTGGCCGTGGCCGCCACTGGCTCAAGCCACTTTAACCGCCCAGCGCCAGCCCACCGCCGCGCCGCGCCAGACCCGGGCCGGTCGCGTCCGACAATTGGCACCCATAACCGCCCAGCGTCGCCCGCAACCGTTGCCCACGTGGCTCTGTCTAGGGGGCCCCACCCCCCTTAAACGTTTTAGAAATGTTTTAATTAACAGAAACGAAAAATGTTTTAAAAAGTAATTAAAATAATTAACTAATTAATTAATTAATTAATTAATTGGATAATTAATTAATCTAATTAATTCTGGATTAGTTAAACCTAATCATTAGCTAATTAATTGGGTAATTAATTAAACTAATTAATTCTGCTTTAATTAACACTAATTATTAATTAACTTAATTAACCTAATTAACTAGGTTAATTAATCTGATTAGGATAATTAAGTACTTAGTGTATGACATGTGGGGCCCACCTGGCAGGGTTGACTTAGTCAACTCTGTTGCCTGCTGACGTCAGCATGACCTCATGCTGATGTCATAAATACTTTTTCGAAATTAATTAATTAATTAATTAATTCCAGAAATTAATAAAACCTTTTATAAATCATAACTTTTAATCCGTAGCCCGGATTAAAATAATTTCAACGTGAAAGTTGCTCGAGCAGCGAGGCGAATTCGGATCGCGGTCCGTTCGTCCACCGCACGCCTCTAACCTATCGAACCTGCAAACTTTCTCCTCCGGTTCATCATCGGACAGACGTCCGGAACCGGGATAAATTCCCGGATACTTCCCCTAAACCAGTAACCCTCTTACCACGTTAGGGCACGCCTAGCACCGCTTCTTGGCATGTCATGCATCGTTATGCATCTGTTATCGTGTATTCATTGTTTCTTCCCCCTCTTCTATTCGGTAGACTACGAGACCGACGCTGCAGCTGGCCAGTTCGACTACAGTGCTGACGATCACTCTCTCTTGCCAGAGCAACCAGGCAAGCCCCCTTTGATCATCCCGATATCGCCCATTCCATTCTCTTATTGCTTGCACTAGATTTTGCTCTTTATTATTGTTGCTCCTATTACATTGCATAGCCTGCTTATTGTAACCCGCTTTGTTACCTACACCTTATCCTAAACTGCTTAGTATAGGTTGGTTAGATACCCATCAGTGACCCCCACCTTGTCCTTGTTGCCCCTGCTTCATCATTGAAGACCCGATCAACGGGATCGAGACCAGGCCCCGACACCGCACATCACTTCCCCTTAGTTGCTCGACACTACTAGGTTACTATCGAGTACCGAGGGTGAAACCTCTGCAAAGACTTCCGATATTAACCTCAGTAGTATAGTTATCCGGTTGTGGTCATCGAGGGTGATTTCCTCTTTAACCACTTCGATCGACTGTCGTGCAACCCCTCAAGTGTGGACCTCGGTGAATCCTCTTATGTTCACCTTGACGACTACATTGATTGGAATACACCGGGGTGATTCCTCGTGTTTTCCCTTGATGTTTGGACTCACGCTACTTGGACTGTTACCACTTTGTTACTTGGAAAGGCGGGTCGACCACGAGGGGTACCGCGCGTGCTTAATTGCAGTGATGTGGAGCGGGTTGACTGGATGGTGCCGCGAGATACTTACGGCGTGGCGGGCATTCCTAGCCCTTGCCACAAGTCCTCGAGGCGGGCAACGGGTCACATCTTTCGTGAGTTACGCTTGTTACCGCGTTCCTAATCCACTACGATTTGGATATTTGATCCGAGGGGCCTCGGCCCGATAGCGCTAACCATCACGTGGGCTAAGTATGGGCGTTCTGCGTCGTATACATCAGCCGGCTTACTAGACGTCGGCGTCGGGCGGCCGCCGCGGATTGGGCTGAGCGCTGTTAGGCTAGGTCTGCTTCGCCGCCCTGCATAGCGTCTGAGAGTTCCTGGGAGATGGCCCATGACCCACAGGGGCATAGGTTTAGTCCGCGTGCTGGCCTCTCTATTAAGCCTAGGTCGGGTTGCGGCGTATTGTTTGACCGAGGCGGGCATGACCACAGAAAGTGTGTCCGGCGGAGTTAAGCGGCGTGGTGGGTAAGTTGGTGCACCCTGCAGGAAGAAAACATCTGTCGATAGCCTGTCCTCTGATAACGGACACTTGGAGTTGTATCGATCGATACAACTAGAACTGGTTACTTGAGATGAGACATGGATATGAGCATTGGATTGTGATAATAACTGGATAGTATGGCTCTGGGATTTCTTTCTCGCAGGGAGTCGAGAAAGGATCTCTGGCCGAGGTTGATAACACTTTTGCTACTTTAAGTTATGTTACTCTACTCCCTCTTGTTTGCTGCAAGATGGTGGATTCAGGAAGATGCTAGTCTTCGATAGGACTAGGCCTTCTCTCTATTCTGGCATTCTGCAGTTCAGTCCTCTGATATGGCCTTTACACATATACCCTTGCATATGTAGTGTAGCTCCTTGCTTGCAGTACTTTGGATGAGTACTCACGGTTGCCTTGTTTCCCTTTCTCCCTATCTCTACTCGATTGCTGCAATCGGGCGATGGGGCCCAGGATCCAGACGCCACCGCCTCGGCGACTACTACTGCGAGGCGCCTACTACTACGTGCAGCCCGGCGACGACCACCCAGAGTGACCTAGGAGGATCCCAGGCGGAGGCCTGTCCTCTTCGATCTGTATCCCAGTTTGTGCTAGCCATCTTATGGCTCCTTGTTTAACTTATGTCTGTACTCAGATATTGTTGCTTCCGCTGACTCGTCTATGATCGAGCACTTGTATTCGAGCCCTCGAGGCCCCTGGCTTGTATTATGATGCTTGTATGACTTATTTTATTTGTAGAGTTGTGTTGTGATATCTTCCCGTGAGTCCTTGATCTTGATCGTACACATTTGCGTGCATGATTAGTGTACGATTGAATCGAGGGCGTCACAATGATTGTGGAAATCCATCTTTTGGAATTCTCGATGAATTGTCGTTTAGTTCTTCAGCCGCCCCCTCATCCTCTCCTTGGTTGAACTTTTTACATGTGTTTGAACTTTTTTTACATTATTTGTTTTGAACTGATTTCTTGTGTGTTTTTTAAAATTATCTGCATTTTGTTTTTTTATTTTGTCATGTGTGATCGGCTGGAATTTTGTAATGGGGAGAACTACTGTGTTGGGCCATCCACCTGAGTCGTTGTTTTCGGCCCAGATAGCTCGTCTGTGCGGCTGTGCAGCACGGCATGCGCGTGCGCTATGGGTTTAGACCCGCCTCGCTAGTCGAGGGGGCTCTAGACCTGTTTATAAGCGCAACCGAGGCTCACCGGTCAAACTCATCTGAATACTTACCTGAGCGCTTATACACGGCTCGCTCTCTCTCATGACCTGTGGGCCCTCGACGGCAGCCCCTGCATTGTGCGGATTACTAGGGATTCATCTACGGGCTCGAGTTCAAGTATCTAGCATCGTCAAGGCCTCCGTCGGTCCTTGGGCGGTCATTTTTTTTCTTTTTTTTTGTTTGTTTGAATCTAGTACTTACTCCACCAGTAACTTGGGCTGATACTTTTTTCTTTTTTCTTTTTTTGTTTGTTTGAAACTAGTACTTGCCCCCACTATCTATCTTTTAGGGGTGTGTGGAGTGCGTGTGTGGGGAGAACAGAACAATTGCATTGTGCTGTCAAGCAGCGCACTACCGGTTAGCCTTGAGACCGAGCCGGGGGTGGGACACCTCCCCATCCAGCTAAGCCGAGCCAGAACGAGCCGTGTAGAGCAGCGCGGGCGCGTGCTTGGCGTCGCATCTTGAGGCGAGTCCAGAACATGACTTGCCCCGCACCGCACCGCACCGAGCGACATAGTTGTACTGACACATCGTCCTTGTATGGACTTGCCCCCATTGTCTTTCTTTAGGGGTGTGTGGGTGCGTGTGGGGGGAAACAGAATAACCGCACTGCGCCTGTCAAATGAGCGCACTGCCGCGTTAGCGCGAGGCCGAGCCGAGGGGGGAGGGGGGTCGGGACCCCCTCCCCATCCGGCGAGGCCGAGCCGAGATGAGCCGTGGCAGAACAGCGGCGTGGCGTGTCGCGGCGTCGCGTGCGGAGGCGAGTCCGTAACATGACTTGCCCCCGCACCGCAGCGCACCGAGGGGCATAGTTGTACTGACACATCTTCCTTATATGGACTTGCCCCCATTATCTATCTTTAGGGGGTGTGTGGGTGCGTGTAGGGGGGGGGCGAAACAGAATAACCACATTGCGCCTGTCAAACGAGCGCACTGCCGCGTTAGCGCGAGGCTGAGCCCGGGGGTGGGGTCCCTCCCCATCCAAGCGAGCCGAGCCAGAACGAGCCGTGAGCAGGCGACGACGCGGCGTGCCACGGCGTCGCATGTGGAGGCGAGTCTGTAACATGACTTGCCCCCGCACCGCACCGCACCGAGGGGCATAGTTGTACTGACACATCTTCCTTGTATGGAATTGCCCCCATTATCTAACTTTAGGGGTGTGTGGGTGTGTACGTGTGGGGGGGGACAGAATAACGCTGCGCCTATCAAACGAGCACGCTGCAGCGTTAGCGCGAGGCCGAGCCGGGGAGGGGGGACCCCCTCCCCCCCAGCGGTGCCGAGCCAGGAACGAGCCGTAGCAGGTGACGACGCGGCGTGCCGCGGCGTCACATGCGGGGGCGAGTCCGTAACATGACTTGCCCCCGCACCGCACCGCATCGAGGGGCATAGTTGTACTCACACATCTTCCTTGTATGGACTTGCCCCCATTATCTATCTTTAGGGGGTGTGTGGGTGCGTGTGTGTGTGTGGGGGGAGCAGAGTAACCGCCTTGCTTTGTCAAACAAGCGCCTTTGCAGCGTTAAGCGCGAGCCGAGCCGGGGAGGGGTGCGACCCCCAATCCCCATCCCGCGAGTCCGGCCAGAATGAGCCGTGTGCGGCGACGATGCGGCGTGGCGGCGTCGCATGCGGGCGAAGTCCGTAACATGACTTGCCCTGCGCACTGCACCGCACCGAGGGCATAGTTGTCTTGACACATCTTCCTTGTATGGAGTTGCCCTATTATCTATCTTTAGGGGTGTGTGGAGTGCGTGTGGGGGGGGAACAGAATAACTGCACTGTGCCTATCAAACAAGCGCACTGCCGCGTTAGCGCGAGGCCGAGCCGGGGGGGAGGGGGGACCCCGTCCCGGCGAGGCCGAGCCAGGAACGAGCCGTAGCAGGCGACGACGCGGCGTGCCGCAGCATCGCATGCGGAGGCGAGTCCGTAACATGACTTGCCCCCGCACCGCACCGCACCGAGGGGCATAGTTGTACTAACACATCTTCCTTGTACGGCCTTGCCCCCATTATCTATCTTTATGGGGTGTGTGGGTGCGTGTGGGGGGGGGGGGGGACAGAATAACCGCACTGCGCCTGTCAAATGAGCGCACTACCGCGTTAGCGCAAGGCCGAGCCGGCGGGGAGGGGGGGTCGAGCCCCTCCCCATCCCCGCGAGGCCGAGCCAGAACGAGCCGTGCTGACGGCGGCCTTGGCGTCTTGCGGCCGCGCATGCGGAGGCGAGTCCGTAACATGACTTGCCCCCACACCGCACCGCACCGAGGGGCATGCAGAGGCGAGTCCGTAACATGACTTGCCCCCATTATCTTATCTTTTTTAGGGGAAAAACCAGCACTGTTATGAATTATTATTTCATTTGTACTTTTTTGATAATTTTTATTGTACTGTTGTGAGTTACTATTTGTACTTTAGCCGTTTGTTTTCTCCCTCTATATTAATTTTTTATTGTATTTAATTTTTGCTATTATCTTTGGTATCTGCCCAGAGATAGTGGGCTTTGCCATGATTGTGGGCTTTAGCCGTCGGTTTTCTCCCACTCACCTTTTAACCTCCTCTCTCCCCCGTTCAGCTCCGCTCCCCTCCCCAAATCGATTCCTTCTTCGCTCCCCTCTTCTTCTCTTATCGCAGAGAAGTTGCTTCTCCTATTTTGCCGCGGGAGCGTCGGCCGGCGGGTTGAACCCTAGGGGTGGAGGTCTGGGTGCTCTATTTGCTCATTTTGCTCTGCCATTGACTTCCCTTTCGTCCTCTTATGTACAGATTTTCCCTCTATTTCTAAGCTATTGCTCTCTTGCTGTCTCAGGATGGATTCGCTAGGGTTCCTTTTCTCTTGAACGAGCGGTTGGCGACACTGATACTGGATTCCGTGGCGGATTTTGTGTTTGCTGGTAAGAGTTTTGCTTTGTATGGCGTGCTTCGTTTCTGAAATAGGTCAGAGCCCTAATTTTTGTTCATGTGTCTTGCAGATCTGGTTCGGCAGATTTTAGGTCTGTAGATCTCAATGGGTACATCATCCAGTCCGAAAAAGTTGAATGCAGGTGATTTTCCCTGTAATTTGGATGATGTTTTAACAGATCTGGTTTTTAGGTTGTATAGGTGTTGTCGTATCGACTTTATAAGTTGTATGTATTTTGATAGCTGTTAATTTTTCCCTGGAATGTGTGGTGTGTATAGTTTTGGCGGTTGATGTGACCTGCAGACAGGTTGTAGTACTGATCACCATCTGTAGTTTGAACTGTTGTCCTGGCATTTGAAATACGGTGTCGTAGTCAGTGAAGAACTATTATGATGTTGAAAGAGTTATCATTCTGAAGTTTGTTGTGCGAGTGGTGGGTTGATATTGTTTTATTGGGTGCACTTGTAGTGTTCATATAGTTGAACTGATTGCTTGTTCGTGTACTTTTTTGCTAATTATGATGCGCAGATGTTGGAGTGCCGGTGCCTCCTGATTCTGTCAAATCAGAACGCTTTCAAGATCTTGTGAATGTTATTTTTGAGACACCAAATCCTCTAGAAGAACTTGCGAATGTTGCTGGTGTTTCCCTTATATTTGCTGTCTTTTTATCAGCCTTGAATACATAAATATGCTTAGCTACATCAATTGTTCCTTTTCTTTGTGTCTGATGCTATGTGCTTTATTTATCTTGTCTCTACAATGTTAATTGTGTTTTAGTTTTATATGTGCTTGCTTATGTTATTGGTTTATGCAGTTAATGACAGCCATGGTGCTCCTGAGGACATTTCTGATGTTGTCAAAGATATTAATGATGTAATGTATTCTCTTAACGTTGATGATGGTGATGGCAGCTTGCAGTTGTCTGTTACTCAGTCACAGAGTGTTGATGGCACTGAGCCTGTTACTCAAGGTGAGGATGTTCCTATGCAGTTACAGCTCGAGGACGAAAGGATAAGAAAGAAGAAGTGTGATTTCCAGATGAGAAAGGAGTTGGAACGGCGTCAAAAGGCTGCCTGTGTGCAACGAAGTGATGGGGATGTTGCTCAAGCTCCTGAAGGTGTAGGTGATGAATGTGGTGACGCGGCCTTGTCAACTGCTGATGGTGGATCTCATGGAAGTGGCATGCCTGTGAAGACAAACCTGATGCAAACTCGTTTGACGCAAGTGTTTACTCGTGATGTAGTTAAGGAGAAGAAAGTTGTTTTGAAGAGGAAGATGTCAGATCGAAATGTTGATGGCACACAGAGGCGTAGCCCACGTGTGGAAGCTGGTTCCCAACCTGGTAATAGCAAAGCTGATTTGGATAGTGTTGCTGTGAAGATTGGTCCAAGCACACTTGGTGGCTCCCCTGTTCGTCGGAGTCCACGAGTTTTGACAAATAAGAAGCCTTCTTCGTCTCCTCTTCCAGAGCGCTCTTTGTTGAAAGAAAATAAGAAGCGTAAAGTTCCTCCTGCGAAGGTGAACAAAGGTGTGAAGAAGTGTGCTCGTGTCTAAGCTGAAGATGCTGTATCTGAAGAAGATGATATCGAAGTTGATTCTGAAGATGAATTTGTAGTGAATGCGTGTTTTGTCTTGTATGTGACTAACTAGTTGTACTTGCAATGATTTAATTGTTATGCAGGCTGGTATCTTTGGCCGAGCAAGGCTAGTCATTGTTTGCATCAATTGAGGGTGGTACTGATGTTGTTTGAAGAGTTGAACTTGAGCAATATTTTCTTTTTTCTACTTGCCTTCATATGCTTGTTTTGTTTTCTATATTCATTTATTTAAGCTGTGGCTTCTTTATTTTCATTTACAACCTGTTAGCGTTATGAGTCCGGTCAAGCCGGTGGGAGGCAATGCCGGAAAAGTTGCTTTGGATGAAGGTGACCAACGGCGATTGAACTTAACTGTGCGATGTTCGTTGGGAGAGGTTGAAGCTTGTGCTAAATTGCTTGAGAGTTGGCATGTGGCTAGGGTTCATGCAGCTGGTTTTGGTTCTATCTTCAAGTGGAGGGTGGTCTAACATTTCCCGACCTCTGATGGGAGCTTTGTACCTGAGGATAGATCCTGATACGAGGACTCTTGACATGGGTGAGGCTAATAAGAAGCTTCGCATCACTAGTGATGGTATACAACAATTATTTGGGTTCCCTCGTGGTGGTCGTTCTGCACCAAGGCCGTCAGAGGACAGATATGACGATACTCTGATGAAGTTAAGATCGGAGCTTGACATTAGCAGGAACAAAGATATCAATACAAAGGATTTGAGGAATAGGCTCAAGTTTCTCGTCAAGGATCCTAGCAAAGACGACCTTGCTCTGAAAGTGTTCTTCATTATTTTGTTTATGAAGGTTGTGTTGCCTGGTGCCGCCCTGCGTGTTTCCAGAGAGGCAACAATGTTTGAGGGTCTCGTCATTGAGGACATGGCTAATATGGATTATTGTCAGCTGATGGTTGATGAGCTTAGAAGGGTTGTTGTCAAGTACCAAGATGGTGTTACCATGGGGAAGGCAATCACAGGCTATGCTATAGGGCCTATACTAATGTACCTTGACTGCCTTATCCGTGGCAAGACTGCGGAGCCTGACATGCGAGTCCCCCGCATATGTTTCATGGATCCTGTCAAGCTTTCCGATCTGGTTGATGCAGATTTGATAAAAAAAGGCAACACAGATCCAAAGACTTGGGTGTTTGGGAAGCTTCCGGTGAATTTTAATTGTTTCGTGTCTTGCAGACCTTTTTTATTTAGGTATAGCTATTTTTGCTGGAGTGAACATGTGTCCCGCAGAGTTACCTCTTTATATTTTGTCATTTCTTAAGCTTTGTGAGGTTTAGGTACGATTTTTAGTACTGTTGTTTCATGTGTGGTTGAACTGACTATCTTTGTTCAGCTGGCCTATTGGTAAATACTAACAAATTGGCAGTGACAGTTAAAGATTGATAGTGTTGTTGATTCTAAATCTGTTAATATCATGTTTTATGTTTCCCTATGTGTTGCATTAATTAATTAACTCTTTTCCCCCTTTGTTTGTAGTGGAAAACTCAAGAGGAGGTTACTTTTTTTCTGAGTGTATAAACGGCCAGTCCTGGAGATGTCGTCGTCTCAGGTTCCCACGTTTTCATCTCTGCACGATGAGTTGAGAGATGGTTGTGGTGTTGAGGGTGCTGTGTAACATCCAAAATTTTCAATTTGGAATGTTATACATAGATCAAGATTTGCATATCATATTTTATTGCACTTTGGCTCGATCCTAGAAATTTCACGCAACTCAAGGACCCACGGGGAGAGTTGGAGATTTCGTTATTTTCATATTTGAGTTTTCTCAAATTTTGAAAATAGGATCATTTGATTTTATTTATTTTATCTTCAATTATTTCAATTATCAAAATATGAGAGAGGGAATAAAATGACTTTCCCAAAACAAAGAAATATTGAAGATTTAATAAAAAATCAAATAAGTTTTTTATTTGGAGTTTTTCGCTATTTTTATTTGATTTAGGAAAAATGAGCGTTTTCCAAAATTGCATTTAGGCCCCAAATAAATGTTCATCTTGTCCGGCTTGATATTAGAAGCCGGGGAAAATTTATTTCAGGATTTTTGGAGTTCGTTTAGTATTTCTTTCGTTAGTTTTTCCGTGCGTAATTAATTTTATATAAAAAAATCCGAACCGCTTTTGGGCCGTAACCGGCCACGACTCCGCCTGGCCGGGGCTTTATAATTCGCCGCCAGGCCGACCCCCTGACCCGGCCAGCCCTGACCAGCCGCCACCTCGCGCGCGCCAAACCCTAACCGCTGCCAGCATACACGCCGCCGCCCGCGCCGCCGCGCCACGGAGTCCGCCGCCGCCAACAAAATCACGCCCGCCGGTTGACCCGCCGCGGTTTTTAGAAAACCGTTTGGTTTTCTGTCGGTTTTCGCCGGTTTTTTTAGATTCGTTTTTTAGAGAGCGGTTTTTTTCCGGTTTAGGTTAATTAGCGAGCGTTCGCTCGTTTGTTCGTTTTAACGAACACGTTCATTGTTTAGATCCAGATAACGAACGTTCTTTCGTTAATCTGTTTGTCGTTTTTCTTTTTCTCGGATTTATTCCGCGATTTTTCTGATCGCGATTTCTGATCCGATTTTCGATCTAGTATAACTTTTCGCTCGTTTATCGGAATCAGGCGATTCAAGCGCCTAGAGTTTCGTCTCGAAACCCTCTTTCCAAATAATCAAATCAAACAAGTTTTTGCCTGTGTAAAATTTGACTTAGGTTCAGATTAGTAAAACGAAGCCTGTTTCTTTCGCAGTTTGACTTTCGTTGCTTCGTTTGATTTGATTCTTTTTTCAAACCGGAGTTCTTAAGTTGAACTTTCTGGTTAGATCTTTTATTTGAGTTTTACCTGTGCATTAGATGGGTACTTATTGTGTGTTTGTTTGTTTGCGATAGAGTACCTGGAGTGCGTCTCTTGCTACTTTGAATCTCTAGGTTTCGCGGATCATCAGCAAGGCAAGTAACACTTTGATCATACCTCTTTTCATACCCAGTTTTATTGCATTAGATCAATCCTCAAACATTGCATGATTAGGATCAAATTAAATTGTGGGTTTTGGGAAAATAGATGAGGTAGTACCTATTACCTGTTGTTATTATCAAACCCCTGGGAGTTACTTCTACGTTTGCTTATATTGCCATGCTATGCTAGTAGACGTGGGTTGGGTGAGTGTATCCATGACAGATGTGAGAATTTAATTAATGGTTTACTTAAGGTGGCAATTTAAACACGCATCTGGGTGGATTGAGGTACCTGGGTATTCCAGGATTGCCTGTTTCTTTTGGACCGCCACCCGGGCTCAAAGGGATCATGAGATTATTCATGCTAGAATCTTCCGTGTGCAGCCACAAGCTACTATGGGCTCTAGCATAGTTGACTAAGTCGTGCGAACTCTTAAAGGGTAGACTAGCTGATGTAGGGATGTAGGTTGAGTACGGTCTACCCGTTAAGTAAGGTGCTAAGCGCTTACGAAAGACTATGTCTCGGTCATCCGTTTCTCAAACATCATGTAGTGCGAGAAATCAAACGGAGGAGATCGAGTCTTGTGGGGAAAAGTGCACAAACCTCTGCAGAGTGTATCAAACTAATCATGGTTAGCCGTGTCCCCGGTTATGGACATCTTGAGTATCTAGTACTTGGATTATCATGTGAATCTCATCATGCTACTTTAATTAATATTGTTGGGTTTTTAATTGATGATGCTTAATTGGGATTGAGAATGCTGTCAACCATTCTCAATGTTTAACAACCACCATGATAGTTAAACAAAATTTATTCTTTTGCAGTAGGGAAAAATTGGCTTTACGCAAAACTGTAACCATAGAGCTTTCCACCAGCCATATATGAATGTAGTATAGCATTACTATTTCATGTTGCTCTCTATGTGTTACTTTGCCAGCATATTCCATGTGCTGACCCATTTTCGGGCTGCAACGTTCATGTTGCAGACTTTTCAGACGACGAGTAAGGTGCCTTAGGTCGTGGTTCTATACTCAGTGATGCCGTTGGAGTTGATGGACTCGCTTATCTTCCAAGCCTTCCGCTGTTATCGTAATTAGATGGCCTTAAGCCATATTTATTGTTATAAGTTCTCTTTTGAGACATTCGATGTAATAAGTGTGTGATTGCTACTCTGTTATAAATCCTTCAAGTCTTGTGCGTGTCGGCATTCGACATGAGGATGACAACGATGCACGAGATCGACTGGTTGAGGTCTGGTCGCTACAAGATAGTATCGAGCACACGCCGACCGTGAGACACGACCACTAAGCTAAAGCCCTAGATCACTACTCTTTCTTCTCATTTCTGACTCCTCATCTTTTCTACTCTTTTAGGATGGCGGATGCAAGGAACAAGTTCGCACAACCGGATGAAGATACACCCTTTGAATGCCACTTGAAGGAAGTCACTAGATACCTGAACATCGGAGTACCAAGCTTCACCAGGACCTACAACGCCACTTTACCCGAAGAGGAGCGCTGGATGATTCAAGTTCAAGTTCCAGGAAGGACGTTCACACCAGTCACGGAGCCCATAGAGTTTTCCTTTGATGTCACCAACCTGGAGTCTAGGATACATTGGACGCCCACATCACCATGGGACGCATTGGAGAAGTTTACCGCAATGATCTCAAGGATACTATCTACCAGATTTGTGGGCGCAGAGATGAGCAATGGGAGATGATCAGCACCAGGAGGGATAGATCAATTGCAGCATATATCCAGGAGTTAAATCAGCACATCCGACATCAGGAGAACCAGATGTGCGCAGACATGGAGGATCTGCAGAAGGCCTTGACCAAGATCAAGGAGCTAGAGGAAGAACTCAAGGCTACACGTGAAGATTACATGGAAGAAATTGAAGTGCTAGTGGAGAAGAATGACGACTTAACCAGGAAGCTCGAAGTTTTCATGGGAGACCCGCTTTTGACCAGAAGAGATGATGACGATTCCACTCGCCTCAATAATTATATCATCATTGTCGATTGTACTAAAGTAGGGGTACCTTAGTACCCGAACTCTGTCTGCACGGCGATCGCGGCGTCCCGTGGCAAGCCTTGCGGGCATCTGCCAAGACCCTCCGCTGACCCTTGAGAAAACAAGACTCCGCAAGAGGAGCTTGCCGTGAGCCATTCAAGAACAAAGTAATCAAGACCCGGCAAGAGGAGCTTGCCGAAGGCCACTCGGTAGCGAAGAAACAAGGCCCGGCAAGAGGAGCTTGCGGGAAGGCTTGGCGGCGCCGAGCCCCCAGCGCGACAAGGTTCCTGCCGCGGCAAGGCGCTTGCCGGGCGGGCGACCTCTCTTCATCTCCGCTCCAGCTCACCCGCCAACGTGTCACCACGGGCTCTCTCGAAACACGCGTGTCGACGGGCTGTGCAGCCAGCGGGGAGTAGCGACAAGCGCCGACAAGCTACCATCGTGGCAAGCGGAGGCGCATTTGACGGTCCCTCAAGTTGCCGCTCGGGCGATCGAGGCGGGCATTGATGACTCTTGTCCGTTGCCGTCGAGTTAGGTATAGATTATCAGACACTGCATAAAGCGGTGTACCAACCTATGTTTTACCATCATACCCTTGTCTACTTGCCACATGGGTGACCCCTTGTGCCTATAAAAGGAGGCCCAAGTGCAACGTGAAAGGGTTCGGCTCGTTCGGTCCAGCTGGTTGGGGCTCGATTCACCCAGCTCGCTTAGTTCATCACACTCATACGAAACCACATTCAGGCTAGGTCTTGTAGCTCCCATTGCTCCCTAGCAAGAACACAAGATAATCCACAAAGCAGCAGTAGGAGTATTATCTCTCGGAGAGCTCCGGCTGGGTAAATCTGCTCGTGTGCATCGCCTCGATCCGCTCTTTGTGCAATCTCCGCCCCCTCCAGAACCACAAGGGACCCGGTCCCGTGGGTGCTCGTGGGGCACGACCAGCTCTCCCCCGACATCTTTGGCGCGACAAGCCTGACAGCTCCAACAAGCAGTACTGTAAAATCCACCGCACCAGGGGCCACGATC
Source organism: Aegilops longissima (assembly GCA_021605205.1). Taxonomy (NCBI): domain Eukaryota; kingdom Viridiplantae; phylum Streptophyta; class Magnoliopsida; order Poales; family Poaceae; genus Aegilops; species Aegilops longissima. The sequence goes on along the minus strand of CM038680.1, from coordinate 319,216,489 downwards.
TCCAGAGCTGCAAGAAAGTCGAGCAGCTTGTTGAGCTACAGAGAGCTGAGTACGAGCGGCGAGACAAGGAGAAGGCCCAAGAGGGTGCAGGTGCAGCAAGTAAGAAGAGACCGGTCGGGGGGCGCCACAGCAAAAGCAAGCAGCGGCAAGGAGATGACCTCCCGTGGCGCGACAAGGAAGAAGATGAAGATGAAGACGACGAAGACGATGAAGACGATGAAGCCGATGAGCAGGAGTTTCAAAAGGCAACGGAGGTCCTTTGCGTCGACGGTGGTGCGTCTCTGCATACCTTGCACCGCCAACTCAAGCAATGGATGCGTGAGGTCAATGCAGCAGAACCATCCCTAGAGTCACGCAAACCTCTGAAATGGTCCAGCACGCCCATCATCTTTGACATTGAGGATCACCCCGATCGCCTCACTACGATCGGTGCTTGCCGATGTTGGTCTCACCAACCATCCGCAACCTCAAGGTCACAAAGATGTTGGTTGATGGGGCGGCCTGAATTTAATCTCCTCTGCGGTGCTCCAAAAGCTTCAAATCCACGATAGCGAGCTCAAGAAACTGGTACTTTCCAAGGAATCAACCCAGAAGGAGCAAGCCCAAAGGGAAGATCACATTGCGGTAACATTCGCAACGAGCTCAACTTCAGAATCGAGAGGTCACGTTTCACGTCGCCGATTTCCCATTGCTCTACAATGGCATACTTGGCCGCCCAAAGACTCGCCAAGTTCATGGTCGCCTCTCATTATGCTTACAACCTACTCAAGATGCCCGCCCGATAAGCGTCATTTCTGTCCATGGCGACAAGAAGGATGCACTTATCTGCGCCGACAAGATTTACCGGGATGCAGCAGCCGCGACGGATAGCAAACCACTTGCACTGAAGCTCCGGGGAAGAAGAAGACCACCAGGTCCGCAAGAGCTCTGTTGCCCACTCCGCAAGCGCACCTCTTGGTGCTGCGCTACCGCCGAGGACGCACCATCGAGCTCCACCGCAAGTGCAACAAGACGATGGCAGCTCCGCCAAAGACCAAGAAGGTGCCCGCCAAGGAGGACGGCACTGGTGGTACCTTTACCATCAGTGCCACGCTTGATCCTAAATAGGAAGGCGAGCTCGTTGCTTTCCTACGGGCGAATGTCGATGTGTTTGCATGGCAACCATCTGACATCCCCGGAGTTCCCAGGAAAGTAATTGAGCACCACCTAGCTGTCTGTCCTCACGCGCCCCGTCAAGCAAAGAGTTAGGAAACAGCAAAGGAGCGCCAAGAGTTCATAGCGTAAGAAATCAAGAAGTTAGAAGCAGCGGGGCTTGTCGAGGAGTCCTCCATCCCGTGGTTGGCCAATCCGGTGGTTGTGCGCCAAGGCTAATGGGAAATGGAGGCTTTGTATTGACTTCACCGATGTTAATAAAGCTTGTCCCAAAGACCCATTTCCCTTGCCGCGATCGACCAGATTGTTGACTCCACGGCTGGATGTGATCTGCTTTCGTTTCTTGATGCATATTCAGGATATCATCAGATCTTCATGGCGAAGAGGATGAAGAAAACCGCATTCATCACACCATGTGGCACGTCTTCGCCGCACGGATGCCTTTCGGTTTAAAGAATGCTGGTTCAACCTTTGCAAGAGTAGTCCATGATGCCTTTGAGCCACAGATACACAGAAATGTAGAAGCCTACATGGATGACATAGTAGAGCAAGGACAGAGCGACTCTGGTTCAGGATTTGGATGAAACATTTGCAAACCTGCGCAGGATCAACCTCAAGCTCAACCCCGAGAAGTGCGTGTTTGGAGTCCCTTCCGGCAAGCTTCTCGGGTTCTTTGTGTCTCGGCGGGAATTGAAGCCAATCCCGACAAGATCAAGGCCATTGAGCAGATCGAAGCACCAAAGCGCGTCAAGGATGTCGGAAGACTTGCCGGTTGCGTGGCTGCTCTCGGCGAGTTCATCTCTAAGTTCTGTTGAACGCATACGCTTTTTCAAAATCTTGAAAAGGCAGGTCCAATGAAATGGACTCGAAGCGGAGGCTGCGCTGTAGGACTTGAAGAGATACTGTCCTCCGCTCAATACTTGTCGCACCTAGGCCACAAGAGAAGTTGTTGCTGTATATAGCGGCAACCAATCAAGTGGTTAGTGTTGCGTTAGTAGCGGAGAGGAAGCGGATGATGAGCCGCAACCAAGCCGTTGCGTCCAGCGACAAGCAAGGGCTCCGCCATCAAGCTCTGGTCCCGACAAGGACGAATCAGTGCAGGGTTGCGACAAGACACAGAAAAAGATGGTGCAGCGCCCAGTCTACTTTGTTAGTTCCCTTCTGGAGGGGGCTAGGTCAAGGTACTCTGGTGTGCAGAAGCTGCTTTTCGGCCTCCTCATGGCCTCGAGAAAGCTGCGCCATTACTTCCAAGCACATGAAGTAACAGTTGTCACTCGCTTTCCGCTGAAGAGGATTTTGCAAAATCCAGAAGCAACAGGCAGGATTGTCGAGTGGGCACTGGAACCGTCAAGCTTTGGCCTCAAGTTTGAAAGCACTTCAACTATCCAGAGCAGGGCATTGGCAGAATTCATAGCAGAGTGGATGCCAACGCAAGATGAAGAGATTCCGGAGACGAGCGTCCCCGTCAAGGAGGCAAATAAAAAGTGGCTGATGTACTTTGACGGTGCCTTCTCGCTGCAAGGCGCCGGTGCCGGCGTGCTGCTTATCGCACCCACCGGAGAGCACCTCAAGTACATAGTCCAGATGCACTTTCCCAAGGAGCAAGCAACAAATAATACTGCTGAGTATGAAGGCTTGCTTGCCGGTCTCAGGATTGCGGTGGACCTTGGGATCAAGAAGCTCATTGTCAGGGGGGACTTGCAACTTGTCGTCCGCCAAGTAAATAAAGATTATCAGAGTCCGTTGATGGAAGCCTACGTCGATGAAGTGAGGAAGCTGGAAGAGCACTTTGAAGGCTCTGCAAATGGAACACGCCCAAGAGCACGAATGATATAGCTGATGGCCTCTCGCAAATGTGCCGCACTTAAGTTACCTGTGGAACCAGGAATTTTTGTGCTCAAGCTGACTCAGCCGACCGTAACACCATCAACAGGACAGAGCAAGAAGAGAAAATTGGTTTCCGGCGACTACCTTCCGGCGGAGCTCTCTGAAGCCGCCCCCAAGAAGGTCCCTAAAACCAACGCAAGTATCACTGAGGAGCAGTATGCTCCGACAAACCATGCAGTTTGTATCGTTGAAGCAAACGCCCCGGCAAGTTTAGCTCCGGCAGCTTGCCGGGATCATCAACTCCGGCGGACCCACAGGTCCTTGCCGAGAAGCTGATGTTCCGCAGTGATAGATGAGCCTTTAGTCCTTGTTGTCGAGCCACAGGCTCCAACATGGGCACAGCAAATCGTCCATTTCCTTCAGACAGGAGAACTTCCCGAAGAGCAAGAAGAAGCGGAAAAAGTAGCCCGGCAGTCAAGTATGTACCAGTTTGTTGACAACATCCTGCATGTAAGAAGACTCAACGGAGTGAAATTGAAGCGTATTTGCGGGAAGATGGATGAAAGCTGTTGGCGGAGATACACGGAGGCATATGTGGTCACCACATTGGCGTAAGAGCACTTGCCGCAAAGCTTTCCGGCAAGGTTTCTTCCGCCGAAGCCCTCCAGATGCAACTGCACAAGTAACCAAGTGTGAAGCGTGCGGGCCCATTCCAAACAGATACACCAACCAGCTCAAGCTCTCCAGCGATCCCTTTATCCTGGCCATTTTCGTCCGGGGCTCGACATCCTCGGCCCCTTCCCCGAGCTGTTTGGGCTTTGAATACTTGTACGTAGCAATCGACAAGTTCAAAAGTGGCCGGAAGTGGAACCAGATGAGGAAGGTGATAGCACAACACCGTCAAGTTCTTCAGTCAATTGTTTGCCGTTTTGAGATTCCTAACCGGATCATCACCGACAACGGCACACAGTTCACGAGCCGCACCTTCATGCAATATGCCCAAGATCTTGGCGCCAAGATCTGCTTTGCTTCTGTTGCTCATCCGAGAAGCAACGGTCAAGCAGAGAGAGCAACGCTGAAGTCTGCGGGACTCAAGACGAGAACTTTGACAGGCTTCGCAAGCGCGAAGGAACTGGATCGAGGAGCTGCGGTGGTTCTTTGGTCGATCAGACGACGCCAAATCGAGCCACCGCCGCGGACACCCTTTGCTCTAGTCTACGGAGCAGAGACAGTTCTCCCCACGGAACTCGTGATCTGGGTCACCTCGAGTGCTCTCTTATGATGAGCTTGAGCAAGAGCAGCTGCGACAAGATGACGCTGCTCCTCGAGGAAGATCGCCTTCAGCTCTTTGTCTGAGCTGCTCGTTACCAGCAAGCTTTGCGTCGCTACCATAGCCGCAGTTAATGCCGAAGCTTCAAGGAAGGCGACCTTGTTCTTGGTAGCTTCAATCCGCCAAGAATTCCAACAAGTTGGCGCTTGAAGTGGGAAGGCCCTTATCGGGTAAAACGAGTCACTAGGCCCGCGCTGTCCGGCTTGAGACCGAAGATGGCCTTCCGTGAGCAATTCCGGAATATAGAGCATCTTCGCAAGTTTTACCCATGAGAGCGCGATTCGGAACCTGCTCCGCAACCACCCTTTTGTACAAGTCTTGCCGCTGTTGCATGTAATCCTTTGTGCAAAGCCGGGCGCAGACCCGATGCATCGATAAAGTTTATCGTCGCGCACATTTTGTCAATACATGCTTTCATAATCATATATGCATGTGTTTACTAACATCCTGTGCAGCACCCGCACCCGGTAAGATAATGAGCCACTAGGCTCCATAACTTTATTTTCTCTTCTTTCTTCTCAAACAAGAAGAAGGTTCATCCACCCACAAGTTAACCGGGGCGGAAGGAGAAGATAATGGTGTGGGCCGCCAGCGTCGCCGAGGAACTGTCGCCTTGCCGGAAAATGGACAATGTAAAAGCTAAGTTGCCAAGTTTAAACGACCAGTTTTAAATTTTAAGTTATCTTCCTCGAACGATAGTACTTTGTATGGAAAACACATGCGCGGAGGAACCAAATCGCGATCGTCGCGCCTTTATTTTGTTTCGAGTCCGCTCAACAACTTAAGTGAGCTGCGGCTAGTCCGCGACAAGGTTGCTTGTCGGTAGCGACCCTTGCCAAAGAAGCTGAAGTTCCGCACTCGGCGCTCATGGCAAGGGTGCTGCACCGCAAGTTTCCTAAAAGCGAGGGCAATAACATACAAGGAAGAAATCGAGTAAAGGAAGTAACATAGCAAATATTGCCCAGAACAAAGTTATATTACAAAAATAACTTATTGCGGCACTAGCTAAATTGTTCTCAGAACTGAAATAACAGCGAAGAGGAGAAGAAAGGTGCGCCGGCATCCAAGCCCCGGCAAGCCAGAGTTGCCGGGGGCTGCGGCAAGCCAGAATTGCCGGGGGCTGCGGCAAGCCAGAATTTCCGGGGGGCTGCGGTATCAGATAAGCCTTTCGTCCCTTCTCAAACATACCTTTTTCATTAAAAACATTCTACTCGGATACAGTCCGTGGAGAATGAAAAACATGAAAGAGAGGATTACAAGTTTTAAATGCGGATAAGGCCCGAAGGCTTACCAATTAAAAAGATAAGATGCCCGTAATCTTGTTCCTGTCCCTCTCTTCAGGAGGTAGGTCAAGGAGGCGGGAAGGGCAAAAGGAGCGCCTACACGAGCTACAGGTGCCAGAAGGCACCAAGAGAACATCCCGGGCTCTCCGAGGGCTTAACGGGACGGCGGCGCCGAAGCGGGGGCTCAAGGCGGGCGGCAGGGCGTCGGCCACGCTGTTGAGGCACTCGCCCTCGTACTCGACTTGACGGCCTTGTCGCCATCCCTCTCCCCTTCCGCAGCCTCCCTCACGCCATCGCCCAAGGAGACGACCCGGGGAGTTCAAGGAGCCGCGACGCGATGATGGGGTCGCCGGACGCGCGGGCGCGCGCCGACAACTAATCGGGCCCGCTACCCTCGTCGTCGCTGTCGCTCCTCCTCGTCCTCTCGCTCGAGGGGGAATCTTCGCTGTCGGAGGAGCTATCCACACAGCACTTCGCCCGAGTGCCGAGATCCCAAGACCTTGACGGAGAGGAGATCACCCTCCATTAACTTAAAATGGAGGGTAAACCCCGCCTCAAGCTGTGGATGCGAGTGAGCGTCTTCCACCCACGATCAAGATACATCACATTAGGGGCTGGGAATACAACACGGACTCGCATGCCGCTGATTCCACAGCCCTCATGTGCAATCTCGATGTCTCGGCGGATCCGACTCCATCAGCGCCATGAACGGAGCTGGAAGCCGGAGGCGACGACGAGGCGCCAGCGCAGCTCGACGAAGAACTCGCAAGGGTCGTCCCCCGTATGGACCACCGCAGGAAGGGGAACCGCCGGCGGAGGCGGAGACGGCGCGCCGCCCCGTCCGCCTCTTCCCCGAGCGCCTCGACCTCGTCCGCGACCTCGCCCCCTCCCTCTTCCTCTTGTGGCTGGTCCTGCCACCCCGGGCGTGGGGTCGGAAGGGGAGCGCTGTCTAGCGGCGACCCTCGCCGCCACCGATGAAGAACCAAGTTTCCCTTTCTCCATGACGAATGAGAGAAAGGGGAGCAGAAGCTGAGGAATGGGAGAGTGCGGGCATCTGCGCCCCCCCTTCCGCTCTTTTTAAAGAAGCAAGGTGGGGGCTCGGCCGCCCCGCTCGGCGAATCAGGGCGGGGAATCAGGGCCTACCTGCTGCCTCTGCTCGCAACGGCCCAGTTTCCCATTTTCGCCGTCCACGACCCCAAGGGCATGGAGGCCACATGGCAAGGATGCAGAACTGGGGCGACGGATGAGGCGACCTCGCACGCCACCTACCTCCCCCCACGACGCCGCAATTGACGCGTGCCGTTACGGGGGAACGCGGCGGATACGGGGTGGATTTGGTTTGGACCCAGGCCGCTGCGTGCCGTGCCTGTTTTGGGCTCGCCCAACAGCCTTCGGCACCGTGTATGGCCCAGGCCGGGGCTCTGTCGGTGTACTAAAGTAGGGGTACCTTAGTACCCCGAACCTGTCTGCAGGCAGTCAGCGTCCCCTGCGGAAAGCCTTGCCGGGCATCTCGCCAAGACCCTCCGCGCCCTTCAGAAAACAAGACTCCAGCAAGAGGAGCTTGCCGGTGAGCCATTCAAGAACAAAGTAATCAAGACCCCGGCAAGAGGAGCTTGCCGGGAAGGCCACTCAGTAGCCGAAGGAAACAAGGCCCGGCAAGAGGAGCTTGCCGGAAGGCTTACGGGCGCCGAGCCCCAAGCGCGACAAGGTTCCTGCCGCGGCAAGGCGCTTGCCGGGGCGGGCGACCTCTCTTCATCTCCGCTCCAGCTCACCCGCCAACGTGTCACCACGGGGCTCTCTCGAGCACGCGTGTCGACGGGCTGTGCAGCCAGCGGGGAGTAGCGATAAGCGGCGCTGACAAGCTACCATCATGGCAAACGGAGGCGCATTTGACGGTCCCTGTTAATCGTTAAGGCGGCCGAGACGGGCATTGATGACTCTTGTCCCTTGCCGTCGAGTTAGGTATAGATTATGTACACTTTGTAAAAGCGGTGTACCAACCTATGTTTTTACCATCATACCCTTGTCTACTTGCCACATGTGGTGACCCCTTGTGCCTATAAAAGGAGGCCCAAGTGCAACGTAGAAAGGGTTCGGCTCGGTTCGGTCCAGCTGGTTCGGGCTCAGTTCAGTCCAGCTCCGGCTTAGTTCATCACACTCATACGAAACCACACTCAGGCTAGGTCTTGTAGCTCCCATTGCTCCCTAGCAAGAACACAAGATAATCCACAAAGCAGCAGTAGGAGTATTATCTCTCCGGAGAGCTCCGAAGCTGGGTAAATCTGCTCGTGTGCATCGCCTCGATCCGCTCTTTGTGCAATCTCCGCCCCCTCCGAACCACAAGGGACCCAGGTCCCGTAGGTGCTCGTGGGGCACGACCAGCTCTCCCCCGACAATCATCGACAACACCGACTCGGATCCCAACGACAACGTTGATGACTATGTTGATGAAGCTGGAGCGGATATCATGGAGCTTCATCGGAGCAGTTTTTCTAGTTGACCACCATAACAGTAGTAGTATTCCCCCCATTGTATCTTGTTTAGTCCAAGCACTTTTGTAACGATAGTTAGACCGTTGTATGCCCTTGTTTGAATTGATTGGAGTGATTTTGTTTGCATTTGTCTCATGTGCATATGGGTAGTGTTTTCTCACTAGACCTCATTCTATTCTATATTCTCATCTTCTCTAAAACCCTCAGATGCCACCGAGACGCACCACCGGATTTGTTTTCCATCGGAGATCACTCAGTTGATTCAGCAGCAGAATGCTTTGATTCAAACACTGGTACAGAACCAAGGCAATAACAACAACAACAACAACAACCCACCACCACCACCACATGTTGACCATTTGACTCGTTTCTTGAGGCTAAATCCACCGGTGTTTTCCAGTAGCACCGAGCCGATTGTTGCAGATGATTGGCTCCGCAAGGTTGGAAGGGTGCTGGCCACTGCAAGATGCACATATGCGGAAAGAGTGCGTTTTGCCGCACATCAGCTTTATGGACCCGCAACATCATGGTGGGAGAATTACACAGCCACACACCCTATTGACACTGTCACATGGGATCAGTTTCAGCAAGCTTTCCGTACTCCCCACGTTTCACCAGGAGCTATGGCCATGAAGAAGCGTGAGTTTCGCAACTTACGCCAAGGAGGATGCACTGTAAGCCAGTGTGTGGAGGACTTTAGTAAGTTAGCACGTTATGCCCCGATGACGTTACTGCGGATGCAAAGCAAGCGGAGAAGTTTCGAAGGACTGAATGATCACCGAGCATGCAGCTTGATGGTAGCCACTTTCAATAACTACCAGGAGTTGGTAGATCATGCTCTTATGATTGAAGGGAAGCAGCAACAGATTGACAACCGCAAGAGGAAGTATGGTCAGGGGAAGTACAATTCTAGAGCTCAGCAGAAGCTACGCTTTACCCCAAAACTGGGAGGACAATTTCTGCATACCCATGGAGGAGGTAGCTCACACAATTATAATGGTTCCAAGAATGGAAACGGGAATGGAGGAAACAATGGACAAAACCGCATCAACCCGTCAACCCCAGCCAAGAGAGACCTGAGCCAAGTCACTTGCTTTAAGTGTCAGAAGACTGGACATTATGCAAATGAATGTCCCGAAGCCCAGAATGGAAATGGCAATGGAAGCTCAGGGAAGAAGCCGAACCCTTTCAACAGGGGACAGGCGAACCACATTACCGTGGAGGAGGTTGAAGCTCAGCCAGATGCAGTAATAGGTAAGTTTTTGGTTAAGACATTTACTGCAGTTGTTCTTTTTGATACTGGTGCATCACATTCATACATATCAAGGGGATTTGTGGATAAGTATAAATTGCCAACCCAAGCCCTTAGGTCACCCATGCTAGTAACTTCGCCTGGAGCAGAATATATGGCTAGTCTATGGTGTGATAGATTACCATTAAGGATTGGTAACTATGTGTTTCCCTCGGACCTAATAGTTTTGGAATCACAAGGATTGAATGTGATATTAGGCATGGATTGGTTATCGAAGTATGGAGGGAACATTGATTGCACCAGTAAGTCGATTTTTCTTACCACCCCAGAAGGAAGAAGAATCAAGTATGTGTCACGGCATGAGCCGAGGAGGACACAAGTAAATTCCTTATCAGGAGTTGTGCAGGAGGAAGTACACGTGGTGAAGGATTACCCGGATGTGTTCCCAGAGGAGTTGCCAGGCATGCCACCGGATAGAGACATTGAGTTTTTGATTGAGTTGTTGCCAGGCACAGGGCCGATATCCAAGAGACCGTACCGGACGCCCGCCCAAGATTTGGAAGAAATTAAGAAGCAGATTAAGGAGTTATTGGATAAAGGTTTTATTTTCCCAAGTTCTTCGCCTTGGGGATCGCCAGTAATTCTAGTGGAGAAGAAGGATGGATCATTGAAAATGGTTGTTGATTACCGTGGATTGAACAAAGTGACCATTAAGAACAAGTACCCGTTGCCGATGATCAACGACTTGTTTGACCAATTGCAAGGAGCTAAGGTATTTTCCAAGATCGATTTGCGATCAGGACACCATCAGTTAAAGATACGGGAGCGGGATATACCTTTTACCACCAGGTACGGGCTGTATGAGTATACCGTTATGTCATTTGGTCTGACTAACACACCTGCCTATTTCATGAACATGATGAAAAAGGTGTTTATGGAGTTTTTGGATAAGTTCGTCGTGGTGTTCATTGATGATATTTTGGTCTACTCGAAGAACGAAGAGGAGCATAAAGAGCATTTGTGTTTAGTACTTGAGAGGCTCAGAGAACATCAGTTATATGCCAAGTTCAGAAAATGTTAGTTTTGGTTGAAGGAAGTTAGATTTCTCGGACATGTTGTATCCGGAGAAGGAATAGCAGTGGATCCCACCAAAGTTGTCACTGTGACAAACTGGGAAGCACCAACGATAGTTGGAGAGATCCGAAGTTTTCTTGGACTGGCAGGATACTACCGGAGATTCATTGAGAATTTCTCGAAGATTGCGAAGCCTATGACGGAGTTATTAAAGAAGGATACCAAGTTCAATTGGACTGAGGAATGTGAGGCTAGTTTCCAAGAGTTGAAGAAACGTTTGGTTACATCACCAGTGTTGATTCTGCCAGATCAGCGCAAGGATTATGAGGTGTATTGCAACGCTTCACGTCGAGGACTTGGAGCAGTGCTTATGCAGGAGGGAAGAGTTGTTTCGTATGCTTCACGACAGCTTAAGCCCCATGAGTTGAATTATGCTACTCATGATTTGGAGTTAGCAGCCGTAGTACACGCATTGAAGACTTGGAGACATTTTCTCATTGGCAACCATTGTGAGGTGTACACGGATCACAAGAGTTTGAAGTACATCTTCACGCAGAAGGAGTTGAATCTCAGGCAAAGGAGATGGTTGGAGCTCATTAAGGATTATGATATGAGATTGCATTATCACCCCGGAAAGGCTAACGTAGTAGTAGATGCGTTGAGCCGCAAGAGTCGTGTCAACACTCTAATGACCGGAGGATTACCAAAAGAGTTAGCCGAGGAATTTCGAGAGCTATGTTTGGAGATAGTTCTGAGAGGCTATGCAGCAGCATTGGAGGTACAGTCTACATTGAGGGATAAGATCAGATAAGCTCAGAAGACGGATAAGGAGATTGCCTCTATTAAGGAGAAAATGAGCAAGGGAAAAGCTAAGGGATTTCGTGAGGATGAGCACGATACCCTATGGTTTGAGGACCGCGTTTATGTGCCTAGTGATCCGGAGATCAGGAAGTTGATTTTGCAAGAGGCCCATGATTCGCCTTATTCGATTCACCCAGGAAATACCAAGATGTATTTGGATTTGAAGGTTACTTTCTGGTGGACCGGAATGAAGAAGGATATTGCGGAGTATGTAGCAGTTTGTGATGTATGTCAGAGAGTGAAGGCAGAGCATCAGAAGCCAGCTGGATTGTTACAGCCATTGCCGATACCCGAATGGAAGTGGGAAAAGTTAGGCATGGATTTTATCACTGGATTTCCCAGGACTCGTTCAGGCTATGAATCGATTTGGGTTGTAGTCGATCTTTTGACGAATGTATCTCATTTCATCCCAGTGAAGACTACCTACAGCAGTGCCAAGTTGGCTAAGATATACATGACCAGGATCGTATGTCTGCATGGAGTTCTGAGGAGTATCATATCAGATAGAGGAACCCAATTTACCTCAAAGTTCTGGAATCAGTTGCATGAAACTTTCAGAACCAGGCTCGAGTTTAGTATAGCTTTTCATCCGCAGACAGATGGACAGACCGAGAGAGTCAATCAGATTTTGGAGGATATGCTGAGAGCATGTGCACTGGATTATGGATCAAGTTGGGATGACAACTTGCCATATGCGGAGTTTTCTTATAACAACAGCTGTCAATCCAGTTTGAAGATGGCCCCTTTCAAAGCCTTGTACGGAAGGAGGTGCAGAACCCCGCTGTTGTGGGATGAAGTTGGAGACCGCCAGTTGTTTGGACCAGATTTAATTAAGGAGTCTGAACAGAAGGTGAAGTTGATTCGCGATAGGCTCAAGGTAGCCAAATCCAGGCAGAAGAGCTATGCGGATTCAAAACGCAAGCAGACAGTTTTCGAAGTCGGAGATAGAGTCTATCTTCGAGTATCCCCACTTCTAGGAGTTAAGCGTTTTGGAGTTAAAGGAAAGTTAGCGCCACATTTTGTGGGACCATACAAAGTTCTAGAGCGCATGGGAGAAGTTGCTTACAAGTTGGAATTGCCCGAAGGATAGTCAGGAGTTCACGACGTGTTCCACGTTTCCCAGTTTAAGAAGTGCCACGCAGAGATGGCTGATATACCTCTGAGAGATACTATGCCACTGGAAGCGATTCAGTTGGGTAATGATTTGACCTACGAGGAGAAACTAGTCAAAATTCTCGAGTATGCCAGCCGAGTCACCCGCAGCAAGGTTATCAAGTTTTGCAAAGTCCAGTGGAGTCACCACACCGAGGATGAAGCCACCTGGGAGCGAGAGGAGGATCTGCTGAAGGACCACCCTCGCCTATTTTCTAGCCAACCCGAATCTCAAGGGCGAGATTCATCTTAAGGGGGGTAGGTTTGTTACATCCCAAACTTTCAATTTGGAATGTTATACATAGATTATCATTTGCATATCATATTTTATTGCACTTTGGCTCGATCCTAGAAATCTCATGCAACTCAAGGACCCACGGGAGAGTTGGAGATTTCGTTATTTTCATATTTGAGTTTTCTCAAATTTTGAAAATAGGATCATTTGATTTTATTTATTTTATCTTCAATTATTTCAATTATCAAAATACGAGAGAGGGAATAAAATGACTTTCCCAAAATAAAGAAATATTGAAGATTTAATAAAAAATCAAATAAGTTTTTTATTTGGAGTTTTTCGCTATTTTTATTTGATTTAGGAAAAATGCGCATTTTCCAAAATTGCATTTAGGCCCCAAATAAATGTTCATCTTGTCCGGCTTGATTTTAGTAGCCGGGGAAAATTTATTTCGAGATTTTTGGAGTCCATTTAGTATTTCTTTCGTTAGTTTTTCTGCGCGTAATTATTTTTTTTTTAAAATCCGAACCGCCTTTGGGCCGTAACCGGCCAGGACTCCACCTGGCCTGGGCTTTATAAGTCGCCGCCCCGAGCCGACCCCGCTTCATTTCCATTTACCGCCCACCCACCACCACCAGCGCCGCTAAACCCTAAACCGTGCCACCCGCCGCCACCACCACCGCCCGAGCCGCGCCGCCGACCACCGCCACGCCTCACGAGGTTGACCCCTTGTTGGCTTTTTTAGAAAACCGCTTGGTTTTCGCCGGTTTTGCCGGTTTTTAGATTCGCTTTTAGAGAGCGGTTTTTCGGTTTAGGTTAATTAGCGGCGTTCGCTCGCTTGTTCGCTTTAACGAACACGCTCATTGTTTAGATCCAGATAACGAACGCTCTTTCGTTAACTGCTTGTCGCTTTTCTTTTCTCGGATTTATTCCACGATTTTTCGATCGCGATTTCGATCCGATTTTCGATCTAGTATAAGTTTTCATTCGCTTATCGGAATCAGCGATTCAAGCGCCTAGAGTTTCGTCTCAAACCCTCTTTCCAAATAATCAAATCAAACAAGTTTTTGCCTCTGTAAAATTTGACTTAGGTTCAGATTAGTAAAACGAAGCTTGCTTTTTTTCAGCTTGACTTTCGTTGCTTCGTTTGATTTGATTCTTTTTTCAAACCGGAGTTCTTAAGTTGAACTTTCTGGTTAGATCTTTTATTTGAGTTTTACCTGTGCATTAGATGGGTACTTATTGTGTGTTTTGTTTGTTTGCGATAGAGTACCCGGAGTGCGTCGCTTGCTACTTTGAATCTCTAGGTTTCGCGGATCATCAGCAAGGCAAGTAACACTTTGATCATACCTCTTTTCATACCCAGTTTTATTGCATTAGATCAATCCTCAAACATTGCATGATTAGGATCAAATTAAATTGTGGGTTTTGGGAAAATAGATGAGGTAGTACCTATTACTTGTTGTTATTATCAAACCCCTGGGAGTTACTTCTACGTTTGCTTATATTGCCATGCTATGCTAGTAGACGTGGGTTGGGTGAGTGTATCCATGACAGATGTGAGAATTTAATTAATGGTTTACTTAAGGTGGCAATTTAAACACGATCTGGGTGGATTGAGGTACCGGGTATTCCAGATTGCCTGCTTTTTTGGACCGCCACCCGGCTCAAAGGGATCATGAGATTATTCATGCTAGAATCTTCCGTGCAGCCACAAGCTACTATGGGCTCTAGCATAGTTGACTAAGTCGTGCGAACTCTTACGGTGGTAGACTAGCTGATGTAGGGATGTAGGTTGGTACGGTCTACCCCTTAAGTAAGGTGCTAGCGCTTCTGAAAGACTATGTCTCGGTCATCCGTTTCTCAAACATCATGTAGTGCGAGAAATCAAACGGAGGAGATCGAGTCTTGTGGGGAAAAGTGCACAAACCTCTGCAGAGTGTATCAAACTAATCATGGTTAGCCGTGTCCCCGGTTATGGACATCTTGAGTATCTAGTACTTGGATTATCATGTGAATCTCATCATGTTACTGTAATTAATATTGTTGGGTTTTTAATTGATGATGCTTAATTGGGATTGAGAATGCTGTCAATGTTTAACAACCACCATGATAGTTAAACAAAATTTATTCTTTTGCAGTAGGGAAAAATTGGCTTTACGCAAAACTGAACCATAGAGCTTTCCACCAGCCATATATGAATGTAGTATAGCATTACTATTTCATGTTGCTCTCTATATGTTACTTTGCCAAGATATTCCATGTGTCAACCCATTTTCGGCTGCAACGCTCATGTTGCGACTTTTCGAACGACAGTAAGGTGCCTTAGGTCGTGGTTCTATACTCGATGATGCCGTTGGAGTTGATGGACTCGCTTATCTTCCAAGCCTTCATTGTTATCGTAATTAGATGGCCTTAAGCCATATTTATTGTTATAAGTTCTCTTTTGAGACATTCGATGTAATAAGTGTGTGATTGCTACTCTGTTATAAATCCTTCAAGTACTATGCATGTCAGCATTACTGATCCAGGGATGACACTGATGCACAGAGATCAGACTGGTTGAGGTCTGGTCGCTACATGCTGGTTATGTTCCCTCTAGCCCTAGTAATGCTAGTACTTCACAGAGGCAGGGTTTTGGTATTGATGTTGCTGTTTCTGCGTTGGAGCGCGCTGTTTTGGTATTGATGTTGTTGTTTCTGCGTTGGAGCGTCTAAGCTATATCAATGGTATCCTTCCTGAAGGTCATCAATTTAACGCTGAGGAAGCAGTGGACTATATTGAGATTGAGAGAATTTTAATTGGTGATATGCGTGACGGTGCTGCTGATCTAGTTCAGAGCTCGGTTCGTCTGTTGAACAACGTGAAGCGTTTCAAAACTATGCAAGACTCTCGCTGCAAGCCATATGAAGAAAGTGCAAATGTTGTTATCAGGCAGATTGAGCAGGATGAAGCTGCTGCCACCGACAGCAGGGCTGGTGATGGTACCGAGGCTAATGTTTTTGACCACAATACGAATGATGTTGGCTTGGAGCGCCCTGTTGTTGTTGTTGTGAGTCAGTCCTCGGTGTTTGCAATTTTTACTATGTTGTTCTGCTGTCAGTATTGTAGTTGAACTTCCTCATCTTCATTTGTTTATTAATTTTTCTTTCATGCAGATTGAGCAGGATGAGGCTGCTGCCACCGACAGCAGGGCTGATGATGGTACTGAGGCTAATGTTTCTGATCACCATACAAACGATGTTGGCTTGGAGCGCCCTGTTGTTGATGTGAGTCAGTTCTCGGTGTTTGTATGTTTTTACTATGTTGTTCTGCTGTCAGTATTGTAGTTGAACTTCCTCATCTTCATCTGTTTATTAATTTTTCTTTTCATGCAGGAGACCAGTCATAATGTTGAGGCTGCTGTTGACCGTGGAGTTAATGATCCATCTACAGATAAGTGCAAGGTTATTTTTATTTTTATTGTGTTTATAAATATTTCTTGAATTTTCATGCGCAGCAATGTGCCTTGCTTGTTCATTTTTATATCCTACACCGTTAAGAGTTTGCAGGTGATACCTACCTTTTTGTTACTATGGTTTAATTCCTTCTGTTTATTGTTGCTAATAATAGCATTTTTTTGCTTCATAACATATGAATCAGGGTCCTGTTGTTGGCGACGAGCCTTGTTCGACCGTTGGTAATGTACCTTTGAATCGTTAGCAGCAGCAAGATCGATGATGTTGCTGTGAATGTTGCTAAGGTTTGTTTTTCTGTGCACCTCTTGCTAACTTGTTTTTGATTGTTTGTTTTGCTCATATTATTCACTTTTTCTGAATTTTTATTTCTTCAGATGACTGATGTTGAGCGTTTGAGCGTGAGGCTGTCCTTAGTGGTGGAGATGATGCTCGTGGTGTTCCATTGAGTAGTGGGCGCGGTGTTGGTACCATAGGTGCTGACGAGGGTGTTGGTGCTGCGAGCATACTTGATGCCAAATCGTCTGGTGTTGGTATTGCTGGGAATGAAAATGTTTCTGATTGTGAAGATTTGTCGCTGGAGAATTTCCCTCCTGGAGGTCTTGATTACAGTGATGCATTGGAAGATGCCTCTAGCATGGAGGAGGTGCCATCCGAGGATGATGATTTACTTCTGTCAATTTATTCTGGCCCCTTGATACAAGAGGCGCTCGTGTCGTCCCAGGATTTTCTTTCTTCAGACCCTGAAAGCGCAGCGATATTGGTGTCCTCACAAGATCTCCCATCTTTAAACCCTGAAACTGGAGGCATATTGGTGTCATCACAAGAACTCCCACCGTCAAACGCTGATAGTGCAGGTAAGGACTTGTAAATGAGGCGTACTTCTCATTTATGGCATTTTGGACATGTTCACTTGTAGTGCTTGAACTTACTATTTTTCTTCTTTTTCTGCAAGCAGAAGGTGCTAATGTTGTTAAGGTTGATATGTTTTATTTCGCTATTACGAGGTTGCGCATGAACCGTTCGAAACGGTTAGTTTGGGATTTTGCCCGTATCATTTTTGTCTCTTTTTTCTTTGTCTCATATGACTATTGTTGTTATTGCAGTAGTTTTAATTCATGTAATCTTTTGTGTTTTCTTAGTGAGAAGCCGATGTTTCAAAATAAAGAATGTGATGCCAGTGTTGGTTCTATTGCTAAAGCATTTGTCCTGACTGGCATGCTCAACTCAGACAGTGCTGACGTTGTTTTATATTCTCTACGTCAGAAGTACCGAGACACTAACAAGTTGATAGTTCCCAGATGGGTGACGGACAGTATTTTGCTTTGTAGATAGGATGATAAGTTATTTTTGCAATTTTCTAACTGTTGTTGTTCTTTTTGTACAGCAGACCAAGATCCGTGATGGAAATATTGATTCCAATGTGCTAAATTGGTTCACGAGATCAGGGGCTGATGGTTTTGACCAAGTAGGTGAACTTGAACTTTTTGTACTCATGAACTAGAACTGTCATGTTTTCTTACAAGTTTGGGAGGTGGGGGAATGAACTTGAGTAGCCTGCATTTACCCCTGTACTTATGAATGATGTGTGCTTCTATTTTTAAAGCTGCACTTATTGTCGCAAGGAAATTGAACTGATATGTTTGTTGCAAGTTTGGGCGGTGGATATAAACTTGAGTAGCATTTATTTTTTGTAGTGGGTTGCTTACTCAATTAGAACTTATGATTATCTGATTTTTGTTTGTACTTCTGAATTTCAATTTCCCTCTTTTATTTAATTGTTTGGAGACTGAATTTTTTGTTTCATTATGATTTGTTAAATTCATTTTTCCTCTGCGATTTTTTTGTCAGCTCCTTTTCCCTACTTTTGATCCGCCGTCATTTGCGGCTACCATGAAGCCTAGCGAAGAATCTGGGCATTGGTGCTTGATTGTTCTGAATTTGAGGTTCCGTCGTTTCGAGTGTCTTGATTCACTCCGTGATGAAACCTGGGGCGATGCAGTTAGATTCTTAAGGAATATGACAGATAACATAAAGAAGCTTTGGAGGGAGTCGAGCGTAGACAGGGCCAAACCGTTCTCGCCGATGCATATTGATGGTTTCTCTTGCGAGTTTGTGCGGGTGCCGCAGCAGGAAAACACGTGAGTATCCATTTTTAATGATTTTTGTTAGTTGTTTTTGTTGCTGGGGGGATGGTGCTCCTGTTTTTTCGGATTTGTGATGTACCCTTTTGTATTTTCTTTTGTTAACAGACATGATTGTGTCTTCTTTATGCTAGAAAACTACAAGACTTATCATTGCCGGGAGGATGGTGTGATTGAAATGTTGGATTACAGCCACGAAGACATTCTTGACATTACAAAGACTTTGATGTATACTTGCACAACTAGCGACGTGTTTGATGTTGACTTCCGGGATTTGTTTGGCGTTGAACCCTGTACGTATGCATGGCCTTTTGTAATTTTTTGCAGCTTGTACTTCTTGATTAGTACTGTCATGAATTATGTATTTGAACTTACCCTTGATGCGACCTTTTCTTTTCTTTTTTTGTTTTTGCAGGTGAGTGGCTGGATCTTGGTGAGCACGACTACAGGATCTTTGGCAGCCAGTTCTTGGAGCTCGAGGGCGTAGCTATTGATCTTAGCCAGGGGCGTTCTCCCGAAAAGACAAGATCTGGTGTTATGAAGGGGCGGTTGGGAGCTCTGAAAGGTTCTACGACTGCTTGTGCAGAGAGCCCCACTACACCCAAGAATCACATTGTGGAATTGGTAGACAGCAATGATGATGCGTTTGACAAGATTGCTGGCATGGGAAGAGTCACCAGGAGCGCTGCTGCCAAAGGTTTATCTCCCCTTGCTGGAATGGTGGCTTGTAGAGCTGGTGGTGCTAGGAAGGATCCTGCTTTGGATTCTGGCAATGTTGTAAGCACGAAGCGTGCGCCCAGAGCTCCTATAAAGTTTTGCTCCCCTGTGCAGCAGCTGCACCCTCATAAATTCCCTCACCTGGACAAGGCTCGCAAGTTGTATAATCTGTTGCTTAGTGATGAAGCATGTGAGAAGTATGCCGAGTGAGTATCTCTCATTATTTTTCCTCTTATTTTCTTTTGATGTTTGTAACTTCTAGATAAATATGACCTGAAATGTTCCTTTTTATACAACTTGAATTGCTATGAATGCCTTATCTTGCTTCCCCTTCTTTTTGTTCTTGTGTGTGCTGCAGGAATATATTCTCAATGATACCTCGGCCTGGTGATAACGTAACTTGCTTCACTGGGAAATTCATCTGGGAAGTTTTTGCACCTGGGCAAATGATGGAGGGTGATGTAATGGACTTCCTCATTGATGATTGGAAGCAAGATCCCGAGAGAAATGCTGATTTTGCATCTGGAAAAAGGGTATTGCTGAGTCCATATTTCATCACGGTAATCAATCAGATCATTTGTTTTTGTTAAACAAGACTGCCTATTGTTTTACGAGTTTTAATAATACTTTGCTTGTTGATCCTTTTCCCCTGTCTATTTCTTTTTTTGCTTTTTTGCAAGTTGTGCTTGACTATACGTTTTACGGTGATGAAAATAAAGTGTTTAATGTGAAGAGTGCAGCGAGAGATTTCAAGAGCTATGTTAAAGATAAGGAAGACTTTCTCAGTGCCGACCTTGTGAGATCTACAAGCTGATTTTTGGTTTTCTTTGTTTGTTGTCATGCTGGTTTTTCTTTTGAAATATTTAACATCCCTTTTTTGGTCATTTGTTTTTAGATCATGATGCCTGTATTCAAGCCTATGATTTTACCAAATGATAAGAAACTGAACCACTTTTCCTTATATGTCATGAATCGGTATCGAAGTAACATTGACATCCTTGACTCTTTACCTTATCCGAAGAACCATCGTCCTTCAAAGAACACCTATCATAATGTAGCGACCCGACCTCGAGACGGTCAAGCCTTCTCGTATTCTTGTGCCATCCTCGGATCAAGTATCTTTGCACACAAAGACATCAATGTATATATCAAAGTGCAATCACATGTATAAATAACGTAAAATGATATATACCTCATAATACTCAGCGGAAACAATCAAACGGGTGTGGAGTCCCATCAACGCCATCGGCAGGTTGAGTGTAGACCGTAACCCTGTATCGTACTCTTACTCGTCGAGGAAATATCTGCAACATGATACGTTGCAGCCGTGTAGGTCAAGACATTGAATGTACCGCAAGATCACAATGTGAATAAACAGATGGTGAAACTATACTATATGCAATTTGGCTTTGTGGCACTGTATCTGAATTTTGTTTGCGTAAAAGCTAGTTTTATTTTACCTACATCAAAGGAATAAATGAAGTCTGCACTATGGAGTTTTTCTGTCATGACATGGTTCCACCAACCGATGTCTCATAGCCCAAGGTCATCATAAGTTGCCCACAATTAAGTTATCAATCCGGTGTTGAGAGTTCCGAAATAGATCCAAGTCCAGATGCTCAAATTGTCCGTAACCGGGGACACGGCTAATCGATTAGGTTATAACCCTCTGCAGAGGTTTGTACACTTTACCCGCAAGACTCGATCCCTCTTTTTACGTTCTCGCACTTCAGTGTTTGAGAACAAGATGACCAAAACATGGTCTTCCAAAGAGTTCCTCGACCACCGTCCGTACCCATCCATCCTACCGTAGTTCTACATCTGCTAGCACCGTCCCAGCCAGAGTCACAACTAAGGTCAACCAAGCCAGAGCCCATAATGACTTGCGGTTGCACGGTAAGCTTCGGGCGTGAAGTATTCTTCCGTCTCTTTGAGTCTGGGTGAAGCTTTCCGCAAGATGTCATGGCGCTTCTCCATGCATCCCGCCAACCACTGGTTCTCCAGGTGCCCGTCAACTGTCCTTCACCCAATGAGTGTGTATTGAAATCCTGTCCCAGTCTTGAAGTCTTGAGGTCTTGAAGATGCAGTCCTTGCAGATTCCATCATGGAGTTGTCGTCATTGACGAGAATCCTCCATCCTCACACCACTCCGTGCACTCATACCAAACCCGTCTACTATAGCGTAGCATTAAAAGAAATAACGTCCCGGGCTTGGTAACAGGGTGATGGGTTCCTACCTCATGCATACTACTCAACTACAAGGATTCAATAACACTACTGAGGGATGGTTGCAAAGGTGCCACTAAATGCAATAAAACATAGGTAAGAAAAGCATGGTCAAAGTGAACTTGCCTGGTAATACTTGATGAAGATAACAACGCTGTCAGAAAATGACTTGGTAGAACTAATCGTCACTCCGTTGAAAATCTATATAGTCAAACATAGCATTCACATAAGCAAACATCCTAGCAAACAATTTTAGCACTCAAATAACAATCAAAACAGCAAGGAAAATCGATAATAAAACTCAAACAAAATCAAAAGAAACTTCCAATAAAACTACAAAGAAAAACTACTAACGAAGATCTATGACTTTGCTACAAACATCTAATATAGTTTTGCCGTAAGTAAAAACTTAACAACAATTAAAATACTAAACTAATAAATTAACAGAAAATAAAATGTAAAATAACTAATTTAACAGAAAGTATTTTTTCCATAAAATTTTATTTGCAAAAAGAAACAAATAAAAAGCTTTTATAAAACTCTAACTATGACCTATAGAAGGTTTCATACAAAACTAAGGAAAATAAATTTTTTAAATAAAAATAAATTTTCTCCTGTTGTCTAACAGAAACACAACTAATTTTATCAAAAGTGACAAAAAGAAATAATTTAAAACTAATAAAAACAATAAATAAAAAGCTAAAACAGAACTAATATTAAAACAGTACTGTTTTGCTAAAAACCTAATTTAAATTAACCTAAAAATAAAATACTAAATACTACTGGATAAACAAAGGTCCTAGAGACCAGGAGCAAAAAGAATTAATTAAAAACCTATTTTTAAACTCCCGGAATAAGCAAAACAAGATTTAATTCAAATCTGATGTAACTCAATTTTTATAAATCCAAACATAGACAAATAATATATTTTTGGAAACTACAAGAAAATTGTGATCTAACACAAAAAGAATCAGCATCATTGGACTTCTAGATCAAAAGTTATAAGCTAAACAAGAACGGAACTAAATCTGTTACGGAAATAAATCTGAAAAACGAAAACGGAGTTACCTGTACTTGAGGCAGAGATGGCAGGAAGGAGACGGCGATGTGGAGGGCTGCTCCGGCGAGGGGGCGAGGTCGCCGGCGAGGGTGGGGGTGGCGGAGGAGGGGGTCGGCGCTTGGGGAGGTGGCGCTGAGCGATGGGAGGTTCCAGGAGAGCTCCCGTGAGCGTTCTAGGCAGGAAAAGGAGGACGGTGGCGAGGAGGCTACGGGCAGGAGGGGCGTGGTGATGGGAAAAATGGAACGAGGAGAGGAGGGGTTTTATAGGCGGTCTCGGGAGGCGCTGGGATGGAAAGACGAGGAGATCGGGAAGGTGGAGATTCTGTCTCCATGGATATGGAAAGCTTCAGAACGTGAGAGGAAACAGAGGAAGGAGATGATCTCTTGTTGGGCTAGAATAGGAAAGTGCTTAATGGGCCAGCAGGTTTTCCTAATAAAACGATTCCATTCCTATTTTTAAAATTAGGAAACTAAAACAATAAAAAGGAAATCAAATCAATTCGAATAAAGAGTTTTATATACTAAAATTATCAGAAAAATAAAATGTAGATGATGAGCATTATTCCACGGCCAAAATAAAAACTAAAAAAATGTTTTTCAGAAAATCCCTAAAGGCTTTATTTCTTTTGCAAATAATTTTAAATAAAACTTTGGTTTTCTTGGCTCAATATTTTCAAAATGCCCCTGATTTTGGAGGTCATTTTCCTCCGCTCTTTCTTGCTTGCAAGAATTTATTTTTCGGGTATTTCTCGGGAAGAAAAATAGAGAAGCAAGTGCAAATATTTGAAAGAATTAAATTGCAAAACTCCGCTCAAATTCTTTATAGTTGAAGAAGTCATGTCATCTTCTCTCATTGATATTAATAGGATGAATTTGAATTTACGGAGAAGGGAAAGTCATTTTATTCCTCTCATTCAAAAGTTTTTGAAAAGGTTCAAATTTCACTCAAGTTTAATTCACTCAAGCAAACAAACAAACAATTCAATTAATTATATTAACATTCCAAAATTTGGGATGTTACAAACCTACCACACTTAAAATGAATCTCGTCCTCGAGATTCGAAGAGGCTAGCAAGGAAAAGGTTAGGGGTTGGGGTCTTCTAGCAAATGTCTTGGTCAGAAAGGTCAGGGGTGCTACCACACTTAAAAACAAGGTCATGGTTCCAATAAACTCAGATATTTCCTCTGGAGTGTTGACAATGTATGTCTCTTCACATATCTTACAATAGCTCCTTCATTAAAGCTCTTCTGTCAGAAGCATAGAGTTTTCCTCAAAAGCTTGGGTCGGTTCGTCAAAGTTGAAGTTCGTCCGAGACTGGATCTTCTTAGCTGATGGGTCTGTGTTGAACCTCACCGTATAACCTACGTTTGGCAACGGTTGCCTGTAATGGGGTTCCATCGTCCTACCATTTTATGGTTTTATGGCTTATCGCGTCGACACTCTTCTAAGTTTTTCAAGGCTCTCTGATTTTCCATCAACATATGATAGTTTATGATAGAAGTCTCCGTATGGGGCCAATCCATCCTGCATTTGAATCATTACCACATATGTAAATATCGAATCACGTATTTTAACACTTGGGCATACTCACAAGCATTGCAGAATTTCTCTTGTTCTCGAACTGAGTTCGTATAAATCCATGATTTCTGCATGCCAAACAAAACATCTATCGTTACTTCACCACTCTCGTGTTTTTATGTAACCTCCTACGTAAACGTAGGCTGATTGGATCACAGATTCTTCCAAATTTATTCCTTTATCAAGGTTACAACGGTTCCTTCTCAAAATCCTGGGCCTGTGGGTTATGGCCCACTTCAACACTAGTGCAGCTTTAACTCATCCTTGGAGTAACTCTCTTGTTACACCTCCTTAAATCCAGAGTACTGTTTCTTCATACCATCATATCAAAACAAAACTCCAACTTATTTTGTCCAGCTTCCTTCTATGGCCGTCATGAATAACACGTTTCTTTCTTCATTGATCCTGTGGCTTTATAGAGTACTATGACCAAAAGAAGTGCACAAGTTTATCCATAAAATCTCATTAATCTCATATCAATCTTTCATTACATCCTTAACCATTTTCGTAAATCTAAATTCCAAAAAGTACTTGTTACAAATGCTGCCACCCACATGATTTGGTATGGTCAGACATTACTTCCACTTTATTTATTTATCCTCCTCGAGGATTCTTAAGTCCCACTGGAATTGTGCGACATGAGCCTTGAAATCTTCAATCTTCTGTTTCATCATGGTGGTCTTGAGCTTCACCTTCATGATCTCTGCATGCACTTCGCTTAGGTATTCCTGAGTATAACGGAGTCTTGCTTCAAGTATTTCTCCGATCCGCGATGGCTTCCATGGCTGCTTCACGAACAGCGTCGAAGAAAGTTGCTTGTGGCACACGTGAGATGAAAAAGTAATGCCCCTCCATCTTTGGGCAAACTCCTTTCAAATGGTGGAGGTGTACCTCCACATACCAAAGTTCCACTCCCTTTTGCATGAAAGGGTAGCCTTTGTAGACTGCATCTCCTTCAAGGTGAATATGCTTCATCATGTCCTTCAAGATCTTCGGGTAATCATGATCACTTGTCAGGGTCATGATAGTTTCAGGGCCCTTAAGGAAAGACTCATAAAGGGTTGTCATCTGCATGTGTAGGATAAGAGGAGTGCTCGAAAACAAGGGATGTATCTCCATGGAAGTTGCAATTGTCTCCGTAAAGGTTTGGTGTTCAGTTGTCCATGGGTTCAAGATTTCGGGTCTGTTGAGATAGAAAGAGAAGGCAATTACCCACTCATCAACAAAATTATCGCTTGTAATGGGCCGTTCTACTATGGTTTCGTTTCTAAGTCCTCATTTCTTCAGTCTTCAATGCTCGGGAGTTTCCAATTCTGATGTCGTTCCCATATGAAGGCCTTCTACCATTCTTCCAGTAACTTACGCCTCTCATGGTTGAAATAAATACAAGCCTCATTTAATATCGTGATCTATCCAACCATTCAATAAACATACAAAATAATAGCAACCAAGCATTCATTTATTCAATCAATTCTACAAGACGCCACCCACGTAATTTGGTATGGTCGATACTTAAATCGGGATGGCGTTCACCTTTATTTCTCTCATGGTGGAATACTACTAATTTATCGGGGTTTCTTCTGTGGACTTGATCTCCTCCAGCTTCTTACGCTAGATTTTCTCTGTCGACACGGAGTTTCTTGTGACGACCACAGTATGTCCTGAAGTTGTTCCTTGAGCTTCGGATCTCAACGCCCTTTGCATCGACATGGTCCTGCTGTTCTTCGCCTCTGACGCATTCTCGAGATCTCGAGGTTCTCCTCCTCCAGCTTGTTTACCTTCAGCCTCGAGTCTTGACCTCTTCTCGTAGTGCTTCATTGTCGAACAGGGCTTCCAGAGGTCCATCTCAAGATTCTTGACGTATTGTTCCAGATCCTGATTGTACACTAAAAGTGGGGAGAACTTCATCTTTTGCGCTTCCGTCAAGGCAATAGTTGCTCCATCGACTTCGCCATCCAATCCTTCCAAAGAAGTGTGAGTTTAGTGCAGCACGATGACGATAGCATAAACGTGCAATAGCATCATGGACGGCAGTGTTGATGCCCATATCACGATCACCATTTATAGTTCAAGCTGATGTCCGCAGCCTTGGGGGCTTCTTTACGACCAAAAACTTGGGTCTTGACTCCCCATGATCTGGACGCCCTCTTAGTTGCCTTGATCTCGGTATCGGTAACTTCAGCAGCTGACTAGCTCCACAAGGAAGGGGCCTCCAAGAACCCTC
This sequence comes from Aegilops longissima, assembly GCA_021605205.1. Taxonomy (NCBI): domain Eukaryota; kingdom Viridiplantae; phylum Streptophyta; class Magnoliopsida; order Poales; family Poaceae; genus Aegilops; species Aegilops longissima. The sequence goes on along the minus strand of CM038680.1, from coordinate 319,190,427 downwards.
TCGTAGTGTTCTCTTTTGTTCGTAATGTAGCTCTCCATCTATAGTTTGAGATAAGGAAGGTTCAAGAAAAGGAATGAGGTGTTACGAGAGTAGTACAAAACAAAGGCCATTCCTATTGGGGTCTTCATATTACTAAGTCATTTTCTAGGGTCACGTTCTACAGCCAACATGTGCTCGATACCATATCTCAGAGCGACCGACCTCGAACGGTCAAGCCTCGTATTATCGTACATCCTCGGATCAAGATATCTTTGCACACAAGACATCAATGTATATATCAAAGTGCAATCACATGTATAAATAACGTAAAATGATATATACCTCATAATACTCAGCGGAAACAATCAAACGGGTGTGGAGTCCCATCAACGCCATCGGCAGGTTGAGTGTAGACCGTAACCTCAGATCGTACTCTTACTGTCGAGAAATATCTGCAACATGATACGTTGCAGCCGTGTAGGTCAAGACATTGAATGTACCGCAAGATCACAATGTGAATAAACAGATGGTGAAACTATACTATATGCAATTTGGCTTTGTGGCATCAGATTCGAATTTTGTTTGCGTAAAAGCTAGTTTTATTTTACCTACATCAAAGGAATAAATGAAGTCTGCACTATGGAGTTTTTCTGTCATGACATGGTTCCGCCAACCGATGTCTCATAGCCCAAGGTCATCATAAGTTGCCCACAATTAAGTTATCAATCCGTGTTGAGAGTTCAAAATAGATCCAAGTCCAGATGCTCAAATTGTCCGTAATCGGGACACGGCTAATCGATTAGGTTATAACCCTCTGCAGAGGTTTGTACACTTTACCCGCAAGATTCGATCCTCTTTTACGCTCTCGCACTTCAGAGTGTTTGAGAACAAGATGACCAAACATGGTCTTCCAAAGAGTTCCTCCGACCACCGTCCGCACCCATCCATCCTACCGTAGTTCTACATCTGCTAGCACCGCCCCAGCCAGAGTCACAACTAAGGTCAACCAAGCCGAGCCCATAATGACTTGCGGTTGCACAGTAAGCTTCCGGCGTGAAGTATTCTTCCGTCTCTTTGAGTCTGGGTGAAGCTTTACGCAAGATGTCATGGCGCTTCTCCATGCATCCCGCCAACCACCGGGTTCTCCAGGGTGCCCGTCAACCGCCCTTCACCCAAGAGTGTGTATTGAAATCCTGTCCCAGTCTTGAAGTCTTGAGGTCTTGAAGATGCAGTCCTTGCAGATTCCATCATGGAGTTGTCGCCATTGACGAGAATCCTCCATCCTCACACCACTCCGTGCACTCATACCAAACCCCGCCTACTATAGCGTAGCATTAAAAGAAATAACGCCCCGGCTTGGTAACAGGGTGATGGGTTCCTACCTCATGCATACTACTCAACTACAAGGATTCAATAACACTACTCAGGGGTGGTTGCAAAGGTGCCACTAAATGCAATAAAACATAGGTAAGAAAAGCATGGTCAAAGTGAACTTGCTCGGTAATACTTGATGAAGATAACAACGCCGTCGAAAATGACTTGGTAGAACTAATCGTCACTCCTTTGAAAATCTATATAGTCAAACATAGCATTCACATAAGCAAACATCCTAGCAAACAATTTTAGCACTCAAATAACAATCAAAACAGCAAGGAAAATCGATAATAAAACTCAAACAAAATCAAAAGAAACTTCCAATAAAACTACAAAGAAAAACTACTAACGAAGATCTATGACTTTGCTACAAACATCTAATATAGTTTTGCCGTAAGTAAAAACTTAACAACAATTAAAATACTAAACTAATAAATTAACAGAAAATAAAATGTAAAATAACTAATTTAACAGAAAGTATTTTTTTCCATAAAATTTTATTTGCAAAAAGAAACAAATAAAAAGCTTTTATAAAACTCTAACTATGACCTATAGAAGGTTTCATACAAAACTAAGGAAAATAAATTTTTAAAATAAAATAAATTTTCTCCTGTTGTCTAACAGAAACACAACTAATTTTGTCAAAAGTGACAAAAAGAAATAATTTAAAACTAATAAAAACAATAAATAAAAAGCTAAAACAGAACTAATATTAAAACAGTACTATTTTGCTAAAAACCTAATTTAAATTAACCTAAAAATAAAATACTAAATACTACTGGATAAACAAAGGTCCTAGAGACCAGGAGCAAAAAGAATTAATTAAAAACCTATTTTTAAACTCCCGGAATAAGCAAAACAAGATTTAATTCAAATCTGATCTAACTCAATTTTTATAAATCCAAACATAGACAAATAATATATTTTTGGAAACTACAAGAAAATTGTGATCTAACGCAAAAAGAATCAGCATCATTGGACTTCTATATCAAAAGTTATAAGCTAAACAAGAACGGAACTAAATCTGTTACGGAAATAAATCTGAAAAACGAAAACGGAGTTACCTGTACTTGAGGCAGAGATGGCAGGAAGGAGACGGCGATGTGGAGGGCTGCTCCGGCGAGGGGGCGAGGTCGCCAAGCGAGGGTGGGGTGGCGGAGGAGGGGTCGGTGCTTGGGGAGGTGGCGCTGAGCGATGGGGAGGTTCCAGGAGAGCTCCTGGTGAGCGTTTCTAGGCAGGAAAAGGAGGACGGTGGCGAGGAGGCTACGGGCAGGAGGGGCGTGGTGATGGGAAAAATGGAACGAGGAGAGGAGGGGTTTTATAGGCGGTCTCGGGAGGCGCTGGGATGGAAAGACGAGGGAGATCGGGAAGGTGGAGATTCCTGCTCCATGGATATGGAAAGCTTCAGTAACGTGAGAGGAAACAGAGGAAGGAGATGATCTCTTGTTGGGCTAGAATAGGAAAGTGCTTAATGGGCCAGCAGGTTTTTCCTAATAAAACGATTCCATTCCTATTTTTAAAATTAGGAAACTAAAACAATAAAAAGGAAATCAAATCAATTCGAATAAAGAGTTTTTATATACTAAAATTATCAGAAAAATAAAATGTAGATGATGAGCATTATTCCACGGCCAAAATAAAACTAAAAAATGTTTTCAGAAAATCCCTAAAGGCTTTATTTCTTTTTGCAAATAATTTTAAATAAAAACTTTGGTTTTTCTTGGCTCAAATATTTTCAAAAATGCCCCTGATTTTGGAGGGTCATTTTCCTCCGCTTTTTCTTGCTTGCAAGAATTTATTTTTCGGGTATTTCTCGGGGAAGAAAAATAGAGAAGCAAGTGCAAATATTTGAAAGAATTAAATTGCAAAACTCCGCTCAAATTCTTTATAGTTGAAGAAGTCAAGTCATCTTCTCTCATTGATATTAATAGGATGAATTTGAATTTACCGGAGAAGGGGAAAGTCATTTTATTCCCTCTCATTCAAAAGTTTTTGAAAAGGTTCAAATTTCACTCAAGTTTAATTCACTCAAGCAAACAAACAAACAATTCAATTAATTATATTAACATTCCAAAATTTGGGATGTTACACATAAAGACTGCAAGAAGATTGTGAGTGACATTTATTATCTGTACTTGATTAATTTTTCTGCATCTTTGTTTCTACTTTTTCTGAGACCTAAAAATGTGTGGTTTCTTTTGTTTTTTTTACAGATTTCTTGATTGGTCCAAGTAATGAAGGTTGTGTATGGTGATGCTCAGTACAATGCGAGCAAGTAGCTCAAATGGGAGCTTTTTGCAAAGAAACCAACGTTTGTCAATGTTCCACTTCAAGGGCCGAATGAATGTGGCCACTATACTCTGAAGTATGCGGGATCCTATGATGGTGAAAGGATCGTTGAGAACATTCGAGATAATGACGTGGGTTCTAGTTGAGCTTTTCACTTTTTGTGTTTGGCTTATTGTGTATCCTTTTTTTTATGTGTCATGATTTTTGATAATTTGTTTTATTGTTTTGTAGCCATGTAGCGACCTGACCCAAAATCGGTCAAATCTCTGTGTCTGTACCATCCCAAGATCATGCTGGTACTCACAGTACATCGATAAAGTAATCAAAGTTCAATCACACCTGAATATCATTAAACGATTCTCATATAGAGTCTTTATTACAAGGGAATAAATTTGGCTCAAGGCCAACTCATGAGAAATAAACTACAAATGCTGCGGAAGCGTCGAAGATAAGCGAGTCCATCCGACTCAAAGGGCAATCGCCAAGCGCGAGCGTAGCCTCACTCCCGATCGAATATATCTCGCAACATAATACGTTGCAGCCATGTAGGTCAGCTTTTGGAATAAGCTGGCAAGTCATGAAGAATAACAATAATAAAGTTACTAACTCTATATGCATTTTTGGCTGTGGAGCTCTAAGTTTCATCATTTTGCGAAAAGCAAATTTTATCCTACTACAAAGGACTTGCTTGCAAATTACTACAATTGTTGGTAGTTATTGAGATGGTTCCGCCAACCAATATCTCGCTCCCAAATTATTAAGTCATAAACCCTCAAATTATTTCATTAGTTTTAGTGTTGAGATATCCGAATACTTCCAAGTTCCAGAGGCTCAAATGTCCGTGAATCGGGACATGGCTAATCGATTAGATCTTTAACTCGCAGAGGGTTGCGACTTTCCCCACAAGAATCATTCCTCCTTTAAAGTCTTCGCACTTCATGGTGTTTGAAGACGGACGAATGAAACAGGTCTTCCAAAGAGTTCTTCCGCCACCGCCGTACCCATCCAATCCTACCGCTCGCCTACTTCTCGTAGTACCGCCCAGCCAGCGTCACTACTAGGGTCAACCCAGCCAGAGCCCATAATGGCTTGCGGCTGCACGTAAGCTTCGGTCATGGGGCATCCATCCTTCTCTTCGTGGCTGGGTGAAGCTTTCGCAGGATGTCATGGCGCTTCTCCATGCATCCCGCCCACCACTGGGTGCTCCAGGTGCCCGTCAACCGCCCTCCACCCAAGAGTGATTTTCCAAGTCCATCTTGATCATTGTAGTTCATGGGGTTATCATCATCATTGACTCTCACATCTTGCTTATGAATTTCACTCATCCCAAATCCCGCCTCACGAGCATAGCAAAGTAACTACTACGCCCCGGTCATGGTAACAAGGATTTGGTTCATCCTACCACATGATACTACTCAAGTTTAATGACTTCAAACTTTCACTACTGCATGCATGGTGGGTGGTGACAACTACTAATGCACAAAAACATAGGTATAGAAATAACATGATCAAAACTTGCCTTGCTGATGATCCTCGTAAGCTAAAGAGTCGAGTAGCAAGCTTCAGACTCAAAACTCTACCGAGACAAACAATAACACAATAAGCACAAAGCAATAGGATCACCTAACATAACATAACAAAAGTAACATAACACAACAAATCAACCAAGACCAAATCCAAAAAGGAAAACTCAAAGAAACCAATTCAAAGTTTTTCCCTACTCCAAACAATAACTAAAATAGTTTTTATATAACAAAAATTCCTTAATATAACCTAATCATGTTTTTAAGTTAACTTAACAGAAAAGGTTTCACTAAACAACTAGGAGCAAAAAGAAATAATTAAAAGCTATTATAAAACTCATATTAGGCCTAAACCAATTTCTATTAAGAAAATAAATTAAAACTTTTATTAATTATAAATAAAAGTTCATCTACTAGAATGACAGAAACTAACCTAGAATAACTAATCACAAGTTAAAATAAATTAATTTACTAATTAATTTAATAGGAAAACAACATATAGCTAATTAATTAGAATTAATAGGATTCTGCTTAAAACTAATTATTTATTAACCCTAAAATACCAAAGTTAAATTCTAGGGTTTGGCAATGACAAAATAAAGTTGGGGCAAAAGGAATCATGCAAAAATAATTTTTCTAACTAAAGTTATAGCAGATTTACTATTCTGACTAAAACTAAAATAAAGCAATTTTAATTATTTTTAACATAGCTAAATATATATTCTACAGAAACTACATAAAATTTGCAATCCAACAAAAAAGAATCATCTAAAATATTAAACAGAATAAAAGATATAAATTTTGACAATGAAACTATTCGCTAAAACAGAAAATCAAAATAAAAGAAAAGGCCTAATGGGCCTATACTGCACTAGGCGTTAAATAGTCTAAACGGGCCCTAGGGTTAACTAAAACGAACCGGCCTAAAAATAAAAAACCTAACTAATACTAAACCGATTGAACCGCCGTTTCTAAATAAAACCTATTCCTTCGGGGCTTCTAATCGAGGCCGTCGATTTGAGATCGGACGGGGGGGCGTTGCGGTGGCTTACCGACTCAGCGACGGCGGCGGGCGGTGAGAGTCGTCAGGGGCTTCCAAGGCGTCGGTGAGCTCCATGAGTCGCTGGGAAGATGCGGGAGAGCACGAGTGGTTCGGTGGGGTCGGGGTGGTCGGGAGGACTAGGCGTCGGCGGCGACTTTGGCGGGGAGAGCTTCGGCCCGGCGACGCCGAACGGGAGGAGAGGGGTGCGGAGAGGTCTCGGGGAATGGGGTCTGGCGACTCGACTTTTATAGCCGGGGTCAGGGCGGCTTGGGTCGATCGGGCGATCGGGATCCTGGATTCTTCGATTCGCGATCCTCCCACGTCAGGCGTGAAGGTGGGCGAGGGGGGAGAAGAGGGCGGGCCCATGGGTCAGCGAGAGAGAGGAGGGCGAGGCGAGCGGTCGATCAAGCCTCGGGTTTCGGCGAGGGGGGTGAGCTGGCTCGGCTCGGCTCGGGCTGGCCCGCTGGGCTGGCTGGCTGGGCCAAAGGGGAGGGTGCAGCACTGGCTGGGCTGGGGTGGCTTTGGCTGGCGCCTGGGGTTTTTCTTTATTTTTTAAATAAAACAAAACAAAAATAAAACAATATCTATAAATATTTTATATAGGGTATATATATACCAAAATGATCAGTGGAATATTCCCTTTCATTTGAACATTTTTCCAAAGGCAAAATCCAAACTTCATAAAAATCTATTTTTTTCAAATTCAAATAAATTTCAGATTTGAATCCAAATCTTTTGGCAATGTTTTCTTCTGATATTTTGGAGTGTCATGTTTGCTCCTCTCATACTTTTGATCAAGTATTTATCAGGCTTAGTTTTTGAAATGTTTCCCACATGCCAAAGTTTGAAATTCAAATTCAAAACTCAAAATTCTCTGAAACTTCAAATGGCATTCAAATTCAAACAGGATGCATAGGATGCTTATCTATAATTGTAAAACATTCCAAATAGGAAATTTGGGATGTTACAAACCTACCCACCTTAAGATGAATCTCGCCCTCGAGATTCGGGTTGGCTAGCAAATAGGTGCGGATGGTCTCAAGAAGATCTTCTTCGTTCCTGTGTGGCTTCTTCCTCGTGTGGTGACTCCACAGACCTTGCAAAATTTGATGACCTTGCTGCGGGTGACTCGCTTGCAGTCTCGAGAATACGGACGGGTTTCTCCTTGTAAGTCGATCACCGTCAAGTTGTATGGCCTCTAGAGGCACCGTGTCTCTCAACGGAACATCGGCCATGTCGGCATGACACTTCTTCACCGAGAAACATGGAAGACATCATGAACTCCGGACAATCCTTCCGCAATTCCAACTTGTATGCAACTTCTCCACGACGCTCGAGGATTTTGTAGGGGCCAATGAATCGGGTGCTAACTTTCCTTGACACCAAACCTCTTGATTCCACGAAGTGAGACACACGAAGATATGCTCGGTCTCCCACTTCGTAAGTCACTTCCTTGCGCTTCGTCGGCATAACTCTTCTATCTCGATTGTGCTATCTTGAGCCTGTCTCGAATCAGCTTGACTTTCTCTTGAATCCTTGATAAGGTCGGAACCGAAAAGTGATCGATCTCCAACATTATCCCACAGAATGGTGTTCTACACCTCCTTCCGTATAGAGCTTGAATGGGGCCATCTTCGATCGGATTGATAACTGTTGTTGTATGAGAACTCTGCGATGGCAAATTATCATCCCAGCTAGACCCATAGTCTAGCACACAAGCTCTCAACATGTCCTCCGTAATCTGGTTGACTCTCTCGTCATCCATCATGTCTCATGGATGGAAAGCTGTATTGAATTCCAGCCTCGCACTCCAAAGTTTCATGCAACTGCTTCCAAAACTTTGAGGTAAATCGTTCCTCTATCGACACGATTTTCCTCGAACTCCATGCAGACATACGATCCTGGTCATGTATATCTTGGCCAACTTGGCACTGGTATAGGTAGTCTTCACGGAATGAAGTGAGCTACCTTAGTCAAACGATCAACTACTACCCAGATAGAATCATAACCTGAACGGGTCCCGGTAATCCTGTGATGAAATCCATACCAAGTTTCTCCCATTTCCAATCGGAATCGCAAAGGTTGAAGTAACCTCGCTGGCTTCGATGTTCTGCCTTAACACGTTGGCAAACATCGATATCGCTACGTACTCGCAATGTCCTTCTTCATACCGCCCACCGTAAACTTTGCTTCAAATCCGGTACATCTTGGTGTTGCCGGGTGAATAGAGTACGGTGAATCATGAGCCTCTGAAGAATTAGCTTCCCGAGCTCGGGATCATTGGGCACATAAATACGATCCTCAAACCATATAGTTCCGTGTTCATCCTTACGGAATCCTTTAGCTTTTCCTTCCTCCATCTTTTGCTTTATCTCATCGATTTCCTTGTCCGACTTACGGGCTTCACGAATCCTTTCGGTCAAGGTGGACTGAACTTCCATAGTTGCAACAAATCCTTTCGAACTATCTCCGATCGGAGATCTCGAGGTCATCGACTAACTCCTGGGTAATCCTCCTGCTGTAAGAGTATTCACATAACTCTTACGGCTCAAAGCATCTGCTACAACATTAGCTTTACCGGGTGGTAATGCAATCTCATGTCATAGTCCTTTATCAACTCTAGCCATCTCCTCTGCACGAGGTTCAATTCCTTCTGCGTGAAGATATATTTCAAACTTTTGTGATCTGTGTAGACATCACAACGATTTCCGATGAGGAAATGTCTCTGTGTCTTGAGTGCATGCACTATACTGCTAACTCCAAATCATGCATGGCATAATTCATCTCATGAGGCCGTAGCTGTCCGGAGGCATAAGCTACAACCTTACCTTCCTGCATCAATACTCCTCCGAGTCCTTGACGAGAAGCGCCATAATAAACCTGGTATTCCTTGTGTATGTCCGCAAAATCAACACTAGGGCGGTGACCAACCGCTTCTTCAATTCCTGAAAACTGGCTTCACATTCCTCGGTCCAAACATACTTGGCTTCCTTCTTCAACAGCTCACCATGGGCTTGGCAATCTTCGAGAAGTTCTCAATGAACCTCCGATAATATCCCGCGAGTCCGAGAAAACTGCGGATCTCCTTGATCGAGGTGGGTGATCGCCAATCGGTGATGATTCAACCTTGGCGGGATCAACTGCTATTCCTTCTCCTGAAATAACATGTCCGAGGAATCCAACTTCCTTCAGCCAAAATTCACATTTGCTGAACTTGGCATACAACTGATGTTCTCGAAGTTTCTCCAGAACTAGTCGCAAATGTTCCTTATGTTCTTCCTCGCTCTTCGAGAAAATCAGTATATCATCGATGAACACCACGACAAACTTGTCCAAATACTCCATGAACACCTTGTTCATCAAATTCATGAAGTATGCAGGAGCATTAGTCAATCCAAATGACATGACGGTATACTCATATAAACCATACCTGGTAGTGAATGCTGTTTTGGGTATATCCTTTTCACGAATCTTCAACTGATGATACCCTGATCGAAGATCGATCTTAGAGAATACCTTGGCTCCAACAAGCTGATCAAACAAGTCATTGATCATCGGCAGAGGGTACTTGTTCTTGATGGTTACTTCGCTCAATGCACGATAATCCACAACCATCCTCAAGCTTCCATCCTTCTTCTCTACCAAAAGAACTGGGGCTCCCCAAGGTGATGAGCTTGACTAATATATCCTTTCTCTAATAACTCATTTATCGATCCTTGATCTCTTTCAACTCATTCGTGGCATCCGATAAGGTCTCTTGGATATTGGGGCTGTGCCGGCAATAACTCGATCAGAAATTCAATGTCCTGTCCGGTGGCATTCTGGTAATTCCTCCGGAAACACATCGAAATTCTTGCACTACCGCACTTCCTCCCGAACAACTCCCGTGAGGGAATGCACCGATTCTTCATCCGGCTGTGCTCGGCTACATACTTGATCCTCTTACGCCCGGGGTGGTGAGCAGAATAGACTTGCGGGCACAATCAATGTTCCTTCAAACTTTGACAACCAATCCATGCCTAGGATTACATCCAAGGTCCGGGTTTCCAACACTATGAGGTCCACGGAAATTTGTGGTTCCCGATGTTGAGGGTTGCAGGACAGCCTACACCGCCATCATTTCTCCTCCTGCGAACCGACGCCAAGGGGCTTCTAAGGGTTCTAGTGCGCAACCTGCATTTTTCCACAACTACCCTTGATATGAATGAATGCGCTGCACCGTAATCAAAGAGAACCAAAACTGAACGTGAATTCAATAAAACTTACCAACCACAAGTGTTCGGCTGATCATAGACGCCCTCCACGCCGATGTGGTTCACCCGAGCACGAGGGAACGGATTTGGCTTCTTCATCGAGCCTCCATTGCCATTGCCATTCCTCTGCTTGGCCTCCGGCAGTCGGTGGCATAGTGCCCTGCCTTCGGCACTTGAAGCGGTGATGTGGCTCGATCCTTCTGAGCCGGGCAGAACGGTGCTGATTGCCATTACCATTGCCATTGCCATTGCCATGGCCTGACTTGTTGTCCTGCTGCGGTTGTTCCCATTTCCTCCATGGTTATGACCTCCATGGTTATGATGGGTGTGCCCTCCGAGTACGGTGCATAGCGGGCTTTTGCCGAGCTCCCGAGTTGTGCTTCCCTGGCTGTACTTCCGCTATGCGGCTTTCTATCTGCTGCTGCTTGCCTTCAAGAATGGTGGCCTTGTCTACCAGCTCCTCGGTAGTTGTTGAAAGTAGCCACAATAAGCTGCATGCTCAGTTCATCATTGAGTCCCTCAAGGAACTTCTCCGCTTGGCGGCATCTGTGGCCACATCATCGGGGCATAGCGAGCGAGCTTGTTGAATTCATCCACGATCGTGTGCCCAAGACGGTTCCCTGGCGCAAGTTGCGGAACTCACGCTTCTTGCACTCATGGCTCCAGCCGAGACATGAGCGGTGCGGAAGGCCTGCTGGAATTGATCCCAAGTGATGGCTCCAATGGGAAAAGTGGCGTGTAATTCTCCCACCAAGAAGCTGCAGGTCCATCCAGTTGATGTGCGGCAAAGCGCACCTTCTCAAATCGGTGCATCCAACGGTGACTAGCTCTCTTCCGATCTTATGGAGCCAATCATCGCCACAATCGCCTCGGTGCTACTAGAGAACACCGGCGGATTCAACCTCGTAAATCGAGTCAAGTTGTCCACAAGTGGGTGGTGGCGGTGGCGGTGGATTGTTGGCGGTGTTGTTCGATTCTCAATAAGGAGCTGCATCAAGGCATTCTGCTGCTGGAGCAGCTGGGTGAGCTCCGCGGGAAACCAAAGTCACGCCCTGGAGGCATCCGTGTTTTGGAGGGATGAGAAATTTAGAATAGAACAATGGTCTATGAGGAATAACACTACCCATATGAATGCACAATCATTACACACCAATCATTTATTCATTCCATTCAAACATGGTTCAAACTCGATTACAAAAGCTCATGACTAATCGAAGGAAAACATCAGCCTAACTGATCGATTTAAAAAGTAAAAGATAACATGGTGGTCGACTAAAAGTCTTCATCGCTGGCGCCTCTCTTGGGGTTTCCTTCAGTGGTACTCCTTCAAATCCTGATCATTGCTCACGAGTGGTGCTTCATCTCCACTCGGGTAAAGGTCCTCTCCAAGTCCATCTTTTCTTCTATCGAGGCAAGCTTCATCTTCGTGTCGTCGACTATCTCCATGAAGTCCGTGATTTCTTCCTCATGGCCAAGGAAGTCTGCGCGTGCCTTCTCCTCCATTCCAGTTCATGGAACAAAGCTTCCGTGTGTCTTCGAGTTACGGCGAGTCTGAATCTCCGCTTCCTTAGAAGACACTCCAAGTCCCGGATGTACGAGAGAGTGGAATCGCCCTCAATGGTACGGATGATATCTCCATTCCTTGCCCCGCGAGAAACCATGGCGAGATCTCGAGTGATCGAGCTCGCCTCAGACTCCTCTCGGAGATGTCCAAGTGCTCGATAGATCGCCACGCCCCTTCCGATGATCCAGCTTGAACTCGTGAACTCAAAGTTGATAGGCTCCGTGTGTCCTCCAAAGGTTCTCCACAGGATATGCACCTCAATCAGAAGCGGGTGTCCGCCGGAAGTGCATTAGTGGGTTTCCGGTGATCGAGGGTAGAGCTATCTTCAGCCGCTTCACCATCTCGACCAGCTTTCTTCGAAGGGCATCGCCTCATCGGGCCGCGTAACTCCGTAGCAAACCTGGGTGAACTCGACGGCCATCTAGAATGTTGCAAAGGGAGAAGAGTCGAATTGAACAGGGAGAATTATAGAATGAAAAAGGGTTCAAAGTAAATGGTCTCGCTATGGCTTTCCGATCCTAGGGGTTACGATCCTACGGTCAGCGTGTGCTCGATACCATCTTTGTAGCGACCGACCCAAAATCGGTTAAATCTACGTGGTTCTGTACCATCCCAAGATCATGCCGGTACTCACAAAGACATCATAAAGTAATCAAAGTTCAATCACACCTGAATATCATTAAACGATTCTCATATAGAGTCTTTATTACAAGGGAATAAATTTGGCTCAAGGCCAACTCATGAGAAATAAACTACAAATGCTGCGAAGCGTCGAAGATAAGCGAGTCCATCCGACTCAAAGGGCAATCGCTAAGCGCGGGCGTAGCCTCACTCCTGATCGAATATATCTCGCAACATAATACGTTGCAGCCATGTAGGTCAGCTTTTGGAATAAGTGGCAAGTCATGAAGAATAACAATAATAAAGTTACTAACTCTATATGCATTTTTGGTCTGTGGAGCTCTAAGTTTCATCATTTTGCGAAAAGCAAATTTTATCCTACTACAAAGGACTTGCTTGCAAATTACTACAATTGTTGGTAGTTATTGAGATGGTTCCGCCAATCAATATCTCGCTCCCAAATTATTAAGTCATAAACCCTCAAATTATTTCATTAGTTTTAGTGTTGAGATATCCGAATACTTCCAAGTTCCAGAGGCTCAAATGTCCGTGAATCGGGACACGGCTAATCGATTAGATCTTTAACTCTGCAGAGGGTTGCGACTTTCCCGCAAGAATCATTCCTCCTTTAAAGTCTTCGCACTTCATGGTGTTTGAAGACGGACGAATGAAACAGGTCTTCCAAAGAGTTCTTCCGCCACCGCCGTACCCATCCAATCCTACCGCTCGCTCTACTTCTCGTAGTACCTTCCACCAGCGTCACTACTAGGGTCAACCCAGCCAGAGCCCATAATGGCTTGCGGCTGCACAGTAAGCTTCCGGTCATGGGGCATCCATCCTTCTCTTCGTGGCTGGGTGAAGCTCGCAGGATGTCATGGCGCTTCTCCATGCATCCCGCCACCACTGGGTGCTCCAGGTGCCCGCCAACCGCCCTCCACCCAAAGAGTGATTTTATAAGTCCATCTTGATCATTGTAGTTCATGGGGTTATCATCATCATTGACTCTCACATCTTGCTTATGAATTTCACTCATCCCAAATCCCGTCTACGAGCATAGCAAAGTAACTACTACGTCCCGGGGTCATGGTAACAAGGGGATTTGGTTCATCCTACCACATGATACTACTCAAGTTTAATGACTTCAAACTTTCACTACTGCATGCATGGTGGGGTGGTGACAACTACTAATGCACAAAAACATAGGTATAGAAATAACATGATCAAAACTTGCCTTGCTGATGATCCTCGTAAGCTAAAGAGTCGTAGTAGCAAGCTTCGCACTCCGGAAACTCTACCCAGACAAACAATAACACAATAAGCACAAAGCAATAGGATCACCTAACATAACATCACAAAAGTAACATAACACAACAAATCAACCAAGACCAAATCCAAAAAGGAAAACTCAAAGAAACCAATTCAAAGTTTTTCCCTACTCCAAACAATAACTAAAATAGTTTTTATATAACAAAAATTCCTTAATATAACCTAATCATGTTTTTAAGTTAACTTAACAGAAAAGGTTTCACTAAACAACTAGGAGCAAAAAGAAATAATTAAAAAGCTATTATAAAACTCATATTAGGCCTAAACCAATTTCTATTAAGAAAAATAAATTAAAACTTTTATTAATTATAAATAAAAGTTCATCTACTAGAATGACAGAAACTAACCTAGAATAACTAATCACAAGTTAAAAATAAATTAATTTACTAATTAATTTAATAGGAAAACAACATATAGCTAATTAATTAGAATTAATAGGATTCTGCTTAAAACTAATTATTTATTAACCCTAAAATACCAAAGTTAAATTCTAGGGTTTGGCAATGACAAAATAAAGTTGGGGCAAAAGGAATCATGCAAAAATAATTTTTCTAACTAAAGTTATAGCAGATTTACTATTCTGACTAAAACTAAAATAAAGCAATTTTATTTATTTTTAACATAGCTAAATATATATTCTACAGAAACTACATAAAATTTGCAATCCAACAAAAAAAGAATCATCTAAAAATATTAAACAGAATAAAAGATATAAATTTTTGAAAACAGAAACTATTCGGCTAAAACAGAAAATCAAAATAAAAGAAAAAGGCCTAATGGGCCTATACTGTGCACTAGGCGTTAAATAGTCTAAACGGGCCCTAGGGTTAACTAAAACGAACCGGGCCTAAAAATAAAAAAAACCTAACTAATACTAAACCGATTGAACCGGCCGGTTTTCTAAATAAAACCTATTCTTCGGGGCTTTAATCGAGGCCGTCGATTTGAGATCTGACGGGGGGGGGGCGTTGCAGTGGCTTACCGGACTCCGTGAGTGGTTCGGTGGGGTCGGGGTGGTCGGGAGGACTAGGGCGCGACGGCGGCGACTTTGGCGGGGGAGAGCTTGGCTCCCATGACGCCGAGCGGGAGGGAGAGGGTGCGCGAGGTCTCGGGGAATGGGGTCGGCGACTCCGGCTTTTATAGCCGGGGTCAGGCGGCTTGGGTCGATCGGGCGATCGGGATCCCGATTCTTCGATCCGCGATCCTCCGCGTCTTGGCGTAAGCGTGGGCGAGGGAAGAAGAGGGCGGGGCCCATGGGTCACGAGAGAGGGAGGGGCGAGGCGAGCGGCCGATCAAGCCCGGGGTTTCGGCGAGGGGGGGTTGAGCTGGGCCGGCTCGGCTGGCTGGCTCAGCCAGTGGGCCGGGCCGGGGGTGGCCAAAGGGGAGGGGCGGCTTGTGGCCGGGCTGGGGTGGTTCGGTGGCGCCTGGGGTTTTTCTTTATTTTTTAAATAAAACAAAAACAAAAATAAAACAATATCTATAAATATTTTATATAGGGTATATATATACCAAAATGATCAGGAATATTCCTTTCATTTGAACATTTTTCCAAAGGCAAAATCCAAACTTCATAAAAATCTATTTTTTCAAATTCAAATAAATTTCAGATTTGAATCCAAATCTTTTGGCAATGTTTTCTTCTGATATTTTTGGAGTGTCATGTTTGCTCCTCTCATACTTTTGATCAAGTATTTATCAGGCTTAGTTTTTGAAATGTTTCCCACATGCCAAAGTTTGAAATTCAAATTCAAAACTCAAAATTCTCTGTAACTTCAAATGGCATTCAAATTCAAACAGGATGCATAGGATGCTTATCTATAATTGTAAAACATTCCAAATAGGAAATTTGGGATGTTACAAGCCACGTATTGTTGATTGGAACACTAAGGATCTGTATAGAGTTGTGTTCAACCGGAATAACCAGCTTCTAGTGACGGAGCTTCCGAAGGAGGTTCAGGCTTTGGCTCCTCATGCATAGAAGAAATGGTTATCATTTGCGTAGTGAATGGGATAGTTCTGTGATATATCTCTTGAAAGCACTGTAGGCTTTGTTTGCAGTTTTTGGATGTCTTGTCAAGTACTATGTAATAACTGGTATATTTTGTGTTGTGTTTAAGTGTGGCAAAATGTTTAACAAACTTTTGTCCATGATGATAGTGTGGTTGAATAGTTGTTTCACTGTGTATGTTTCATCGGGAATTCGTTTTGGTTAAGTTTTATTTTTTGTACTGAAGTCTTATACACTAGTTGAAGTGAAAACACCTTTTTCATCGGGAATTTTTTTCAAGTGCATTGCGAGTTGTTGCTGGAAAAGTGAGATTTGTTTTATTTTCATCTATCCCAACCTAAGTTGGACCTTTATAGTTTCTGTACCCTATTTTCTTGTACTGAATTGCAATCTCATTCAGCATAAGGCATTTAAAATTTGGTGTCACGATAGCACTTGTGGATCTAGCGTCAGTGGAGTGACGCATCCTTGTTATGTAGAACTGATTTCATATAATGTATTAGAAGTGAAGTTTTTTTGGATTGAAATTATTTACGACGATGTTGCTACGTGATCTCTACCCAGATTTTTTTTAAGTATAAGAGATTTAGCAAAATTTGAGAACCCAATTTTTTGTTTGAGCTTCTTGAATTTTAGTAGTTGAACTTCATAGTAAAAGTTAAAGCACTGGTTTAAATTAGCTACATCTAACATGTACCCCTATTAAGTTCATAACTACTTCACTAGTCAATGTGGACTGATGCTTCTGTTGTTTGTTATTGCGAATTTCTGTCCTTGGTTGAACAGTAATCTATTTGTTGAGTCTTGGCCTTCTTTCTCAAGGCATTAATTGGTATCATCATAGCACTTACTGAATAAAGTAAGTTGTACTGAGATTTCAATTGTGCTAGTACTTTGATCATTTTATTTTTTTTGTGTTGTTTGAAACTAGTACCTCACTGGTGAATGTTGGCTGATGCTTCTGTTGTATTTCTTGTGATTTTTCTCCTTGGTCGAACTGATATGTTTTTGATTTACTTTTGGTCTTCTTTTTTCTAGGCTATGGTTCTTCTCAAGGCAATGTTTGGTATGATCATAGTACTTGCCGTATAGACTAAGTTGTACTGAGATTTCAGTTGTATTATTACTGTTATTCTTAGTGTGTCACTATTTTAAGGAACGCAAACTGAAGCTTCTCGTTCCTTTTTATATTTTGTAGAATGAATGTACCGTGTGTTCAAGTGTACCAGAACTTTTGTAAGTGCATATTTATCCCTTAGGTGTTTTGGTGATTGATGACAAAGCTTTTGCAGACTAATCGTGTGCCTTTGAGTTTCTCAGACATTTCTTCACTAGGTACAAGACGGTTTGGTGCCCTTCAAGACTATTGAAGACGGCGCTTTCACGCTTTCTTTTGGTGGATTTGAGTCATAGGAAAGCCGTACTATTAAGAGGGGTCCGCGTCGGAAAGGTTTGGGTGGAATCATCACGCACACGTTCCTTCCTTGTCTCCACCTTTCCTTCCACTATGGAGCATTCCCGCTTATCCTCGCTGTGATTGCCTTGGCTGTCTGTTGCTTGTGCTTGCGGTAGTATCGCTCCTCGAGCGGTAGTACCGCAGCACCCGCGTAGTACTGCGGGCTCAGCGCGGTAGTATCGCTGGAGCCCACGGTAGTACCGCTCCTTTGGAGCCGTACTACTGTGGCCCCCAGGTCAAGTACCGCTGCGTTGCGGTAGTAGGGGCGGATGTAATTTTTTACATCTGCGCCACCGCGGTAGTACCGCGCCTTGCGTGCGGTAGTATCGTGCTCAGTCTGATCCAGCAGCCACGCGGTAGTACTGCTCTCCAGCGGTAGTACCGCGTTGGGTTTTTGCACCGATTGTTTTCCAGCGGAAGTAGGCACGGATGTATTTTTATTCATCCGCGCCCTCCCTAGGCTAGGGCTTTCCTACCTTGCGGTAGTACCGCAAGGAGGGAGCGGTAGTACCGCGCCCGCGGTAGTACTGCCCCCTGTCAGGCTCGCTGTAGCCCCCGCTGCTGCAGCGGTAGTACCGTGGTGGCCCACGGTAGTATCGCGTGGCCTTGCGGTAGTACCGCGCCCCTGGAGTGGTAGTACCGTGTGTCGCGGGGTGGTTAAGTGGATAACGGTTGGATTTCGTCCACCACTATAAAAGGGTCGTCTCCTACATTTAGTTGACCATCTCTTCCAACCCTAAGCTCCAGTGTTGCTCCTAAGCTCCATTTTCGCCCGATCTCACTCCCTAGCCAATCAAACTTGTTGATTTGCTCGGGAGTGGTTGAGAAGGCCCCGATCTACACTTCCACCAAGAGAAATTTGATTCCCCCACTAATCCCTTGCGGATCTTGTTACTCTTGGGTGTTTGAGCACCCTAGACGGTTGAGGTCACCGCGGAGCAATAGTCCATTGTGGTGAAGCTTTGTGGTGTCGTTGGGAGCCTCCAATTAAGTTGTGGAGATTGCCCCAACCTTGTTTGTAAAGGTTCAGTCGCCGCCTTCAAGGGCACGAATAGTGGAATCACGGCATCTCGCATTATGTGAGGGCGTGAGGAGAGTACGGTGGCCCTAGTGGCTTCTTGGGGAGCATTGTGCCTCCACACCGCTCTAACGGAGACGTACTTCCCCTCAAAAGGAAGGAACTTCGGTAACACATCCTCGTCTCCACCGGCTCCACTCTTGGTTATCTCATCCCCTTACTTGTGCAAGCTTATTTGTGTTATATTCATTGCGTGCTTGTGTGCTTGTGATTGTTGCATCATATAGGTTGTCCACCTAGTTGCATATATAGACAACTTACTTTGATGCAAATTTTAATTTGGTAAAGAAAAGCTAAAAAATGTTAGTTGCCTATTCACCCCCCCTCTAGTCAACTATATCGATCCTTTCAACTTTCGGTCCTAGCATCCAAGTGACTAGGAAATACGTACTGATGGTTCTTTGCTTTTCCTGTTGCAGTACTTAATAAATTTCTAACTACTATTAGCACGATGATGTTAGTACTGATTGTTGTCCTCGGGTGAAACTTAGTGTTTTTAGTGTTCTTCTGAAACTAAAAACTGATTTTTAGTGTGATAGTACTACCGTACATGTCTAAGCTGTACTGACCGTCCAAGTCTACTATTTGCTGTTGTCCTTAGTTAGTCTGCCACTATATTTTTTTTTGTGTGAAAATATCCATGTGTTATTTTGTTGCTCCATGACTAGTGCTGCGTGGCAGCCATCAAGTTTCAACTTCAACCTACTTCAACTTGAAAGGATGGATCAACAAAATAGGAAGCTAGCAAACTTGTTGAACGACATAAGAAAACGATGTACTTGATAGACATAGGCAAACTTGTTCAAACCCTGACACACATAACATAAGGTAGCTGGTTCAACATAACGAAAGCAAACTACAAATCTGAAACAACAAGATTAAGGACAAACAGAAGTGCGAGCAATACAAATGCAGACTTTCATGCATCTTCATCCCGCGAAGTTGCAGTGGTAGTAGGGGTCAGCCTCCCGCTCTTTTGAAATATCCCAACCTGTCACGATGTTGTCGATTGTCTTCCATGACTCAGACGCGGGCGTCGATCTATTCCTGCGTACGTGATGAGGTTGTCTGGCAGCGGGCTGGTCCCCCACTGTTTGTGGTCTACCTTGTCCATCTTCTTCTTCATTCTGTTGTAGAATGGGTGGATGATTTTGCCTGCAACATCGGCTAAGGAGTCATAGTATTTGCTGGTGTTTGGATCTTTCCACTTACGCTGCATGTCGATGAAGTTGTTGGGGTTGATCTCCAAACCAGACTTGTTTAGCTTCCACTTGTCACCTCCAATGCTGAAACCGACAAATGTGTACAATTTCTCCTCCTGCAGGAAGTCTTTGAGGCGCTTGGGCCTGCAAGGGGGAGACACACATTTGAAGATTAGTGTTCTTTTTTTGAAGATTTAATTCTTCTGCTTTTTGGTTTAAAAAGTGATAATCCATGAGGTAGATGCTTATATACTATAAGTCATGGATGAATGTAGTTCAGAAACTAGTACACAAAGTCCTGAAATTAAATTCAACTACACCATGTTATTTTTCTTTTTTGCTATCTTCAGTGCTTCACCAAATTCTTCAACAAATTCAAGAATCATTTTACCAGAGTCAATGATATATGTGTTGCTTGATTCAAGTTTAGTTTTCTTTTTTGTTGAATAAAAGACCTATACCAGTGCTTGATACATCTTTGTGCATGAATTCTATATCAAGTTCAGAAATTAATTTGAGAAACATGTGCATCAAGATATGGACCTATACCACTTCACCAAATAGCTTTTAATACATCAATTCTATAAACTATACTAGTGTATCAAGATCAGAATCTATGCTAGTACATCAAGTTCAGAAATTAATTTGGTGAAACATCTTTCAGATGCTAATCCAGTGCATCAGTTTCAGATGCTAATCTGGTGAAACAATCCAGTTCATAGTTTCAGAAATGCATGTAACTTGAGAAACTTGTACTTGTGCATCCACTTCACAAACTGTAGTAGTTCATCTAGTTCGGAAACAAGTTTAATGAAATTTTTAGGGAGTAGTACTAGTACAATAGATGAATGAACAGTAGTATGGGTTACCATTTTGTGGCCGCTGCGATGTGGTACACCAATATGAGTTCCTCGATGCACAACTGCAGGACTGCTGCCATCTGTGGAGGTTCATCTTCGCTGGTGTACTCCACATCAACTCCGATGAAGCTCGGATACAAGCCGCCTCCCTTAATCCTGAGCCTACTCATCACCTTGCCGGCCTTGTCTGGTTCACTGGTGCAGACGATCTCCAGCGTCTCCTTGCCGTGGAGCTCAACCCCTGTGAGGGTTGTTGTGTACTCACGCTTCTCCCCGGGGACGTGAATGTCGAGGAGGTTGTTGCTCTTGTCCTACGTCTCGCCATGATGACGCTTGGCGGACGGTTCCTTCGCCATTGCCTTCCTCCGGTGACTTGGGCTTGGGAGAAAGAAGTTGTGGTTTGTGTGCAGTGGAGATGGAAGCGGCAATGGTGGTTCTGTGAATGAGGCAGAGATGGAAGACAATGGGGTATTTTGCAGTGCGTCAACGGGAATGTGTGGGAGGCGGTTCGTCCGGGGCGTGGGCGAAGTGGTCGTGGGGGTCCCCGTTTGCAGTCCCTTGTGGGAACCGCCCAGTGGGTGGCGCGGGTGGTGGCCTGGAAGAACTAACCATCCAAGACAAAGGGTTTTTACTATTGCACTGAGTAGTCTTGTCAAGCTGTACTTAAGATCTGCTAAATCCCGCATGCACGTCTCAGGGGTGGTGATGATGGCATTTTGCAATGTTTAGGTGATGTATGCTTTGTGATGTTTTTCCGTGTGGATGTTAAGTATTGTTTTTCCATTGAAGTCTTATACACTAGTTTATCTCAAAACATTTTTTAGTGCCCTGGGAGTTGTTGCTCAAAACTGGTACTTATTTTATTTTCATCTGTACCAACCTAAGTTAGGCCTTTATAGTTTTTGTATTCTCATTTTAGTGCACTTATGGTTTAGTACTGTGTGAACTGAATTGTAATTTCATACATCGTACGGTTTTAAAATTTGGTGTCACAGTGGTGTGAGTGGCCTGACTGATCCTCGCTTTTTAGTAATCGATGTCATATGTATGTTTGAACTGAGTTTTTTGGGGGGGGGTGGGATTGAGATTATTTATGACCAAATCGTTCGTTGAGGTGTGGAAAGATTTTATATAAATAAGAAATTTAGCATAATTGACAAAGAAAATCTATTTGAACTTGTTGCATTTTAGTAGTTGTACTTGTCAGATTTTATATAAATAAGAAATTTAGCATAATTGACAAAGAAAATCTATTTGAACTTGTTGCATTTTAGTAGTTTAACTTGTCGATTTTATATAAATAAGAAATTTAGCATAATTGACAAACATTGTCTATTTGAACTTGTTGCATTTTAGTACTTGGACTTGTCGATTTTATATAAATAAGAAATTTAGCATAATTGACAAACATTGTCTATTTGAACTTGTTGCATTTTAGTAGTTGAACTTGTCGATTTTATATAAATAAGAAATTTAGCATAATTGACAAAGAAAATCTATTTGAACTTGTTGCATTTTAGTAGTTGAACTTGTCGTGTTTTATATAAATAAGAAATTTAGCATAATTGACAAAGAAAATCTGTTTGAACTTGTTGCATTTTAGTAGTTAAATTTTTCAGATTTTATATAAATAAGAAGTTTAGCATAATTGACAAAGAAAATCTATTTGAACTTGTTGCATTTTAGTAGTTGAACTTGTCGATTTTATATAAATAAGAAATTTAGAATAATTGACAAAGAAAATCTATTTGAACTTGTTGCATTTTAGTAGTTGAACTTGTCGATTTTATATAAATAAGAAATTTAGCATAATTGACAAGGAAAATCTATTTGAACTTGTTGCATTTTGTAGTTGAACTTGTCGATTTTATATAAATAAGAAATTTAGCATAATTGACAAAGAAAATCTATTTGAACTTGTTGCATTTTAGTACTTGAACTTGAAAGTAATATTTAATTCAGTTTTTAAATTATGTACACCTAATGATAGTCTATTAAGTTCTCTTATTTTTAGAGGTTCATTGTTTTGTATCATATTTTTTCCTTTTTTTATCACCCGTGGTGCAGAGCTAAAATTATTTTTATTTATATTTTTCGTATTTAAAGTTACTGCCTGCGAACTAGTATTTGAATTTATATATTTTCAGTTTCGAATATTTTTCTTGTAGTTTATATTTCTTTGCCCTGCCCTCTGGTTTGTTTAAGTGGGCTTATTGGTGGGGTGTTTGTAGACGATGGAGGCTATTGGGCCGTTTTTCGGCCCAAATGCCCCGCGCGGCTGTGAAGTGTGGCGTGCGCGTGCGCTATGGGTGGGTTTAGTCCCACCTCGCTAGTCGAGGGGGCTCTAGACCTCTTTATAAGCGCATCCGAGGCTCACCGGTCGAACTCCTCTGAACACTTACCTGAGCGCTTATACACGTCGCTCGCTCTCTCCCATGACCTGTGGGCCCTCGACGGTAGGCCCTGCGTTGTGTGGATTACTAGCGATTCGCCCATGGGCTCGAGTTCAAGTATCTAGCATCGTCAGGGCCTGCGCCTGTCCTTGGGCGGTCAATTTTTTCTTTTTTTGTTTGTTTGAATCTAGTACTTGACTCCACCAGTAACTTGGACTGATTCTTTTTGTTCCTGTTCTTTGTGAGTTTTGTGTAAGTGTAATATTTTTCATATAAGTTTTTTTCCTTCTTTTTTGTGATTATTCTCAAGGGTCTTCTGGTGTCATTTTCAGAACTATGGTACTTGCGTGTAGACTAAGTTGTACTGATAGTCCATTCATAGTAGCACTTATGTTCTCAGTCTGACATTTGGGGGGTGATTACGGACTGATGCTTCTTTGTACTTTTTATTGTAGTAAGTATGTAATTTGTCCGATCAAGTGTACTATTATCGCTATTCTTAATCTGCAAGCGACCAACATAAGTGTGTGCTGATGCTTCTTAACTTTTTCTGTTTGTAGTACTTGTTAATTTTCTAGCATCTACATATGAATGAGAACACTACATGAAGTACTAAGAATTTCTGCTTCAACTTTTGAAGCATTGTTAAGCAACTCAAATTGTGCTGATTGTTTTCAACGTCATGTTTTCTATACAATATTGATTCGAAACTACACATGGAACAATGTTGTGTGATTAGTTGCTTCATAACTAGTACTTTAGAGCAGCCACAAAGTTCCATTCAGAAGCTACTTTTGAATTTGAAATGATGGATTAACAACATACGAAGCTACCAAACTTATATAATGAGATAAGCAAAACATTGTACTTGATGACATAAGTAAACTTGTTCAACCATGACAAGCACGACATAACCATACTGGTTCAACCCAACAAGAGCAAACTACTAATTTGAAACAACAAGATAAAAGGCAAGCACAAGCGGAAGGAAAACGAAGGCAGGCTCTGATGTATCTTCATCCCTAAAAGGGGCAATAGGGGTGGTCGTAGAATTTCTCAGCCTCCCGCTCTTTTGCAAATTCCCAACCATCTGTGATGTAGTCGATCATATTCCATGACTTGTACGCGGCGTACGCATCTACTCCTGCATACTCGATGAGGTTGTCTGGCAGTGGGCTGACCCCCCACAGTTTGTGGTCTTCCTGCGTGTCGATGTTCTTCTTCATGCCTTTGTAGAATGGGTGGATGACGCTGGCTGCAACATCAGTCAAGGAGTTGTACTCTTTTCCGGTGTATGGAACTCTCCACTTGCGCTGAATGTCGATGAACTTGTTGGGGTTGATCTCCAAACCGGACATCTTCAGCTTCTCTTTTTCGCTTTCAATGCTGAAACCGGCAAATGTGAACAAGCTCTCATGCTGCAGCATGTCGTTCAGGCACTTGGGCTTGCAATGGGAGAGATATTTTGAAAATTAGCATTACTTTTGATGTTTGAATTATTCATTTTGTTTTGTTTTACAAGCGATGAATCCATGAAGTAGATGTCTATGTAACATAAATAATGGATGAATGTACTTCAAAAACTAGTAAACAAAGTTAGACCAAATTCAGAAAATACTTCACTACATCAAGTTCAGAAACATCTTTTTAATACATGGAGTACATAAACTACACTATCGAATAAAGATCAGAGACTACACTAGTACATCAACTTCAGAAATTAATCTTCTGCAAGATTTTTCCAAATAGTAATCCAGTGCATCAGGTTCAAAAAACATTTATCTACTTGAGAAAATGCAGTAGTGCATCCACTTTCACAAACCACACTAGTACGTCTAGTTGGGAAACAAGTTTGATGAAAGTTTCAGGATACTGTACTAATTAAACAGATGAACAAAACAGGGAAAATGAAGTTTTCTTTGTTGTTGAATAAAATACCAATACCAGTGCTTGATACATCTTTGTGCATGAATTGTATATCAAGTTCAGAAATTAATTTGAGAAACATGTGCATCAAGATATGGACCTATACCACTTCACCAAACATCTTTTAATACATCAATTCTATAAACTATACTAGTGCATCAAGATCAGAATCTTTGCTAGTACATCAAGTTCAGAAATTAATTTGGTGAAACATCTTTCAGATGCTAATCCAGTGCATCAGTTTCGGATGCTATTCTGGTGAAACAATCCACTTCACAATTTCAGAAATGCATGTAACTTGAGAAACATGTACTCATGCATCCACTTCACAAACTATAGTAGTTCATCTAGTTGGGAAACAAGTTTAATGGAATTTTTTGGGGAGCAGTACTAGTACAACCGATGAATGAGCAGTAGTATGGTTTACCATTTTGTGGCCGCTGCGATGTGGTACACCAAGCAGAGTTCCTCGACGCACAACTACATGACTGCTGCCATCTGGGGAGGTTCATCTTCACTGGTGTAGTGCACACCAACGCCGACAATCCTACGACGCATGCCGCCAAGCTTCCTCCAGAGCCTGGAGATCACCTCGTCGGCCTTCTCTAGTTTGCTGGTGAAGACGATCTCCGGCGTCTCTTTGCCGTGGAGCTCAATCCCTGTGAGGGTTTTGGTGTACTCGCGCTTCTCGCCGGGGACGTGAACGTCGACGAGGTTGCTGCTCTTGTCTGACGGCTTGCCATGATGATGGTTGGCGGACGGTTCCTCCGCCATCGCCTTCCTCCGGTGACTGTGGGCTTGTGAGAGAGAAGTTTTTGGTTTGTGTGCAGTGGAGATGGAAGCGGCAATGGTGGTTCTGTGAATGAGGCAGAGATGGAGTCGATTTTGGGGCTTCTTTGAGTGCGCGGGGGAGGCGGTTCGTCGGGGACGTGGTGGTAGTGGTCATGGGGTCGCCGTTTGCACTCCCTTGTGGCAACCGCCTAGTGGGTGGCGTGGGCCGTGGCCTGGAAGAACTAACCGTCCAAGCCAATTTCTTTGCCAGGGTATTAATCTAGTCGAACTGGGTAGTCTTGTCAAGCTGTACTTATCAGTTGCTTTATCCCACTTGCTCATCTCAGGGTCGGTGACAATGTCATTTTACTGCCGCACTGATCCGTCTTGTCAAGTTGTACTTATCAGTTGCTTATCCCACTTGCACGTGTCAGGGTTGGTGATGATGGAGGTTTGTACTTCTCTACTGTGGGTACTTGGACTGGTGATGGAACTGTTTGGTTACTCTGCCTTGTACTGACGAGTGAGAAATATCAGTACTGATGTGTGTGAGGGTTTAGATTTTCCTTAACATTTTTTTGCTGAGTTACTGGTCGACAGTAGTGTTTGTGTCAGATAAATCCAGATAAGTTTTTTCAAATATATTTGTGACTGCATTCAAAAGGATTATCAAATGGTTTACATAATAACATCACTGGTCCAAGGGGCACAAATCACAAATTATATCTTAACTATAGTACTGATCGAGAAATTGACGATAAAGCTAGATAAGTTTTGGTAACGACGGTGTTTCTGAAATGTTTCGTCATTGTGTACCGAGGCAACTAAGACTACAAGCTTATTTTTCAGTTGACGCAGCAGCATAACCACTATGGATTGTTCAGTCTTGAGCTCCTCCTAACTGGCCCCGAATGTTGTCCCTTGCCGGCGCCCTTTTCTAGTTGAGCCTTGGCTGCTTCATCGTCAGTTTCAGTTTCCTCGTACCGGATACTGTCATCTTCGTTGTCTTCGTCTGACTGGTCGTCATTCTCGTCAAACTCTTCTTCTTTATCTTCTTATTTTGATTTTTTTGGAACTCTGTACCTTGCACTATTTCTGTTTAGCGCCACTAACCTCCTTGCCCACTTTGCACATGTGGGCATTATGTCCGTCAGTTCCCGCACACTTGCGGCGAGTGTAGCTGTTACGTGTGTCGTGTCCATTGGTAGTAACCTGGGCAGCTCCAATCTGCTGGTGCAGCGTTTGCTTGTTGACAATGGCATCTGTGCGGAGTGGGCATGTGTGGTAATTATGGTTGCTCACGACGTTGCAGAATCCGCATGCCCTTATCCCAAGAGGTTTGTCGTCCGGGCCAAATTCCACGTGCTTGATGGGGCGTGGCAGCTTTTTGGCTGCTGCTTTCGCCGCTTTTGCTGCTTGTGTATTACTCTTCCTCCCCTTTGTGTTTGAGAATATGGGTGGTTTAATCACCCTTTCCTGCTGCTGCTGGTAGGATGTCCTGTTGTCATGTCGTTCGCCTACGGAACCATCAAGCTCATGATCTTGCATGTGAGCATGTTTGTGCTCTTGAGTGTGCACATGGGCAAGCTCTAGTTGTTGTTGCTCCTCTTCCTCGTTGTCGAACGGGTCAATAGCTCCTAGATTGTTCATCTCGGATAACATTGTAGCAATATCCTGCTCAATGGCTTCATTGTCCGCGACACCTCCATTCTCAGCAGAAAGCATGGCGTCGAGTTCTTGTTCAAGTTTGTCCATGACGACCCGTGACCTCGCCATTTGCTCTTGGCTTCTCAAGCTTTTTCTGTGCACCCTCATGTTCAGCGTCAGCATTGAGCTTTCAATGCAGTATTGGGATGCCTTGTTTGATGCCACTGTCCTCAAGTCATTTCTATTGAATGTTGGCTGGATGTTCGGGCGTTTGGTGTATCTCCTGAGGATGTATTTCTCTGGAACGCTGGTAGCCTTAATTGTCTACATCATGCACAGGACATGCACGCAGAAAAGACCTGTAATTTTTTGGATGAGGTGCATGTTCTTTGTCATTTCATTCGAACAAAAACTTGGCAAAAAAAGTAGTACAATATGTAACATCGTTTTTAAGTCCTGACCTGTGTGGTCCCATAGCCTGCACTCGCACTCATATTTTTCTCCGACGGGGTCTGCAACCACCTGGAACGCGTGCTGAGCCCACACAGGCAGTTTTTGCGAGTTGTTGTAGTGCACGAGGTACTTTGTGGGCTCTTCCGTCTCTGTCGCTGTGAAGAGTGTGCTCAGTTTTAGCCTATTTCTGATCTCGCTGTACACAGCTCGTGAGTAAACCTTTGCCATCTGGGTGTCAAACCCATAGAAGGTCAGCGTGTTTTGTTCCTTCTGCCCATGCAAGAATGATGACCAAATTATTAGTTTTCTCGCAGCAAAAAATTGTCTAACTAATAAAGTTTTACTTTAGTAAGCATGTTATTTTTGTCTCACGACAGGTGATAGAGCTATACCCTGTTACCCATTGTCTCCTGGTTTTGACGCAGGAGTTTACCTGGCTGACAAACCGGTGTAGGTTTTGTCTCTCACTTACGAAGTTCTTCTTGAGCACATAGTTCATGCTCTCACTTCGTTGTGTGGATGTCATTTTGGCGCAGAAAATTTCTTTGAAGTAGGCTGATATCCATCTCTCACGCTCGTTCCACATGGCCACCATCGTGGCATCATCATGGAGGTTGTACTTATCCATGAGTCTTTTCCAGGTAGCCTCAAACTCAGTTGGCATGAGGGCCAGTTGAGGATTGATGTGAATTCATCCTTAAAGTCTTTGTGCAGGTAGTACAAGTATGCGAGGTGTTTCATGTACTTCTTCATAATGTGCCAGCGGCACAACTTGTGTACTGTGTTCTTGAAAGCATCTGGGATCGCCGAAGCCATTGTCGGGCACTGGTCTGGTAATGAGAAAAGAGACATGGAGTGGTCAGCAGATGGTGGTGCATATATACAAATAGAAGTGACACAACATTTTTACTGTGTTATTTTCCTTTTATTTTTTTGGGGGTGGGGGGGGGGGGTGGGGTGGTGGTTGGGGTGTTTTTTGGCGGTTGTACCTGTGAGGATGCATGTAGGAGCCTTCCCTCTCATGCACCTTAAAAATGTCTTGAACAGCCATCTGAATGAATCGGCATCCTCATCTCTTATCAGGGCGAAACCAAAGAATGTAGTCTGTAAGTGGTTGTTAGTACCGACAAACACCCCAAGTGGCATATGGTACTTGTTGGTCTTATATGTGGTGTCAAACGTTACGCAGTCATCAAAGTCCTGATAAGCCCCTCGGCAGCTTGCATTCACCCAGAATATGTTCTTAACTCTGTCGGACTCATCGAGTTGCATGTCACAGAAGAATTCCCTATTTATAGCTTTCATCTCCCTAAATAAGTTGACAGTATTTAGGACATCATCCACATCATCTATCCCTGAATTCTTTGCTTTGCTGCATATTAAAAGTGAACAGTCATTCAAAAATGCATGTTGAACTGGCATCAGGTCATGTGTTGCGTAATATGTTTGTACTGACAGAGGAAAAAAGACGGAGGCGGTTTATGGGAGGAGAACAAGTATGTACTTACAGATTAATCAGGTCTTTGGCATTCATTTCGAGGAAGTAGCTACCCGGGTCATCGCCACCCAGTATGCTCATGATTTGTGCGTGTTCAATGCCTTTGAACTACATGTACTTGACGTACTCCAAGATTATTTTGTCAAAGTTTTTGTGGGAGTTCAAGAAGACAAGCATTTGGGGGGTGAGTTGTAGCCTGTGGTTGTGTTCCCAGACTATCTCTTTTACGACAAGTGTTCCATCCTTTTCCCTCTCCAGCCTCATTTTAGCCCCGCAGTTAGTCCTGGCTGTCGTCTTGTTCCACTGTCTATTTGCTTCTGACACCTTTGACTCGTAGACCATAGCACGTGCAATAAAGGTAGGCTCTGGTCTTAAACTTTTAGCCTTCACTGATAGCAAAACCCGCGTTCTTTGCATAGACGTTGTAGAAGTCCTTTGCTTCTTTGAAAGTTTCAAAGAGCATCTTTAGCCTTGGCAGAACGTAAGCTTCAATGTTAGGTGGCTGCACGCAACAGTGAGCAAAAAAAAAAGGCAGTTATGAAAATGTTAGATGGGGTGGTCACAGTACCATGGTATGGACTGTGCTTGTATGTTTTTTTCTAAATGGATACTTACATGTGTATAGCTCTATGCTGCCTCCGGTGTTTGCCGTTCACCCTGGTGTATGGGCGTGGGTGGTGTCACCCTTGGCACATGCAGCAATGCATCTCTTGGAGGGAGCAATGTTGATGAAGATCTCCATCTCTCATTGTACGGTCGTCTCCCCTCAGATTCGTTGTGAGGTTGCTCCTGTCTGTATGGCTCATATCTTGTACTTTGGAACCTGCTAGAGTGGCCAAAATTTCTGTCTCTTTGGCCTAGTCTTCCCGTCGCAACCGCTTTTGCAGCACGGATGATTGATGTTGACGGAGCGACTGGTGGAAGCCTTGTTGCAACCCATCCATGACTTCCTGTCCTTGCCTTTGTGCATGCACTAGGGAAGGATAACATTTGTTGTTGGGGAAATTGTTGGTCTTGTTGCAACCCAACAGTGGCAAAGCTTGTATTCCCAGATATTGGTTTTTGCTGCATAGAAGAACCTGTCCGTGCTTCTGATGATTCCGGTGTATCTTGAAATCTGCCTGTATTGTTGAAGTATCCAGGTGCTATTTCTGGTGTTACCCAACCAGGTGGTGCCCCATATCTGCTTGGCTCATCAAACTCTCGCTGCGTGTGCCGCCTTGCATGCTTCTGCAATGACATTCAACAGTTTTGGGATTAATCTTTTCTACATTTTTCTCGCATACATGCTATGGGTAACATGTCATGCACTGAAGGCAATGTACAAGTTGAACTTGCATCACTGGCCGTTATTTAAACTTTGTTCTCTGTTTTGTATCTGGTATAGTTTTCAGCCCAACTGATGAAGGTACATGTTCAACACTGATGTACTGATGTACTGTTTTTAGCACTGCTTGTAAACTGAACATTGAACTTCATCTGTTATGGGAAGTTTTTTTTATCTTTTTTACCTATAACTGATGCATAAACATTTTGGTGCACTGCTTGCAATTTGAACATTGAACTTCAGAGATGTATGGATATGCATATATATAAAACTGATGCATGTCTTCTCTTTTGTTCATCTATAATTTATGTAACTACACTAGAATTACTCCTAGTTTATGTATCATTGAAGTTACTGTGTAACAAGTGTATATTTTTTCAACAACATTCTTTCACTAGTTCGAACTGACACAACTACATGACATGTACTATTAGAAATAACATCATACAACTTGCAGTGGTAGCTGGACCTTATATAAAGCCTAGTAGCTACTTGGACTGATGCACAAGTTTATGTTTTTTGGCATGAACTAAAGCTAGCATATTAGACGTACTGACAGTAACCTCGACATCCAAATTGTGCATCAAGTGGCAGGGGTGTAATGAATTGATCAAGCATTTGCAATGTACTATCAGGTTCTTCTCCATAGCAGGACTGATGAACTGATGGACTGACACAAATGTGGGAAGCATAAATTACCTCCAGTGGACTGACTTCTTCTTCTTCCTCTCATGGGCGGCGTACTGGCATGTTCTTGGGAGGCGGCGCCATTGATGCAGCTCCTGCTTGTGGTGGACGTCCGGCGAAGAGGTCTGGGGAGGCAGCACCTTGCGGGGATCACGGCCCCGGAGAAGGAGCCCTGGCGACAGAGGGAGGCAGGAGGCGGGGATGATAGCCCCATCGTTGGATCCAGCGACGGAGGGAGGCAGGACGGCCCCGTCGATGGATCCGGCGACGGAGGGAGGCTGGAGGCGGGGATGACGGCCCCGTCGACGGATTCGGCGGCGGAGGTGATACGTCTCCAACGTATCTATAATTTTTTATTTTTCCATGCTATATTATATTTTGTTTTGGATGTTAATGGGATTTATTATACACTTTTATATTATTTTTGGGACTAACCTATTGACCGGAGGCCCAGCCCAGAATTGTTGTTTTTTGCCTATTTCAGAGTTTCGCAGAAAAATAATATCTAACGGAGTCCAAACGGAATGAAACCTTCGGGAACGTGATTTCCGGAATGAATGTGATCCAGAGGAATTGGACCCTACGTCAAGACATCAACCAGGAGGGCCCGAGGTAGGGGGCGCGCCTACCCCCCCGGGCGCGCCCTCCACCCTTGTGGGCCCCATGTTGCTCCACCGACGTACTTCTTCCTCCTATATATACCTACGTAGCCCCAAACGATCAGATACGGAGCCAAAAACATAATTCCACCGCCGCAACTTTCTGTACCCACGAGCTCCCATCTTGGGGCCTGTTCCGGAGCTTCGCCGGAGGGGGCATCCATCACGGAGGGCTTCTACAACAACACCATAGCCTCTCCGATGAAGTGTGAGTAGTTTGCTTCAGACCTTCGGGTCCATAGTTAGTAGCTAGATGGCTTCTTCTATCTTTTTGGATCTCAATACAATGTTCTCCCCCTCTCTCGTGGAGATCTATTCGATGTAATCTTCTTTTTGTGGTGTGTTTGTTGAGATCGATGAATTGTGGGTTTATGATCAAGATTATCTATGAACATTATTTGAATCTTCTCTGAATTCTTTTATGTATGATTGGTTATCTTTGCAAGTCTCTTCGAATTATCAGTTTGGTTTGGCCTACTAGATTGATCTTTCT
Organism: Aegilops longissima; assembly: GCA_021605205.1. Lineage (NCBI taxonomy): Eukaryota > Viridiplantae > Streptophyta > Magnoliopsida > Poales > Poaceae > Aegilops > Aegilops longissima. Next base: position 319,157,998 of record CM038680.1, on the reverse strand, counting down.
TGCAATGGGAGAAGTGCTTAGCTTAGGGTTCAATCTTGCGTGTCCTTTCCCGTGTGATGAGGGGCAGCAAGGCACGTATTGTATTGTTGCCATCGACGATAACAAGATGGGGTTTATATCATATTGCATGAGTTTATCCCTCTACATCATGTCATCTTACTTGGAGCGTTACCCTGTTCTTATGAACTTAATACTCTAGATGCATGCAGGATAGCGGTCGATGTGTGGAGTAATAGTAGTAGATGCAGGCAGGAGTCGGTCTACTTGTCTTGGACGTGATGCCTATATACATGATCATACCTAGATATTCTCATAACTATGCTCAATTCTGTCAATTGCTCAACAGTAATTTGTTCACCCACCGTAATATTTATGCTCTCGAGATAAGCCACTAGTGAAACCTATGGCCCTCGGGTCTATTTTCCATCATATTAATCTCCCGTCAACAAGTTATTTCTAGCGTCGTTTTTATTTTGCTTTCTTTACTTTGCATCTTTTATCATAAAAATACCAAAAACATTATCTTATCATATCTATCAGATCTCACTCTCGTAAGTGACCGTGAAGGGATTGACAACCCCTTTATTACGTTGGTTGCGAGGATTTATTTGTTTGTGTAGGTGCGAGGGACTCGTGCGTGGCCTCCTACTGGATTGATACCTTGGTTCTAAAAAACTGAGGGAAATAATTACGCTACTTTGCTGCATCACCCTTTCCTCTTCAAGGGAAAACCAACACAGTGCTCAAGAGGTAGCAAGAAGGATTTCTGGCGCCTTTGCCAGGGAGTCTACGCAAAAGTCAACATACCAGGTACCCATCACAAACCCTTATCTCCCGCAATACATTATTTGCCATTTGCCTCTCGTTTTCCTCTCCCCCACTTCACCCTTGCCGTTTTATTTGCCCTTTTTCATTCGCCTTCTTTCCGTATGTATCTTTGTTTGTGTTTCGTTGTGCCTTCTATTTGCTTGCATCTTTGCTTGCTAAAAATCTATTGATATGGATCCACTTAAAGTGTTCTACTTGGATCATCTTCGATCCTTATGCGCTCGTGCTGAAACCCCAACTAGCCTAGTTGATGGGAAATCTTTAGATGAGCATGCTCATTTTGTGCGTCACCGTTTTTCTGAAAAAGGGAGACTCTTGTGGAATCAAATAAACAAATTGATGTGTTATGCTTGGAATCTTTGTGAAATTTATTATTTTACTTGTTGCTCTGAAAACATTAAGAAACACCTTCCCTACCAATGTGAGTTTAGTGATAATGGAATCGTATCTTAATATTCTATGGGTGTTTATAATTACTATGATGTTCAACAAATTGAAGAATTTGTTGCTTTTAAGGGTGCTTATCAAATTGCTTCTTTGATTGAAACGTATGGTGCTACTCTTTACAAGTCTGAAAATTTTGCCATACTTAAATATTGTTATGATAATTATGCTTCCAATGCCTATGTTAAACCATATATTGAGGACTTCTCCGCTGTCCAAGAAGATGCTAATATTTCGCAGGAGTCTATGGAGGAAGAAAATAATGATATGCATGAATCTATAGATAATGATGATTTCGATGATTTGATTGAAATATCCCTTGATGAACATGATGCTTGCTATTCTTGTGGCCATGATGCCAATATTTATGAAGATGAATTTTCTATAGTCCCTTATGTTAAACATGAGATCATTGCTATTGTACCCATACTTGTTAGTTCCTTCGATGAAAAGCATCACTACAAAAAAATACACTTCCGTGATGATACGTGTTTGTCACAGTAGGTCGCGTTTTTTGTCATGCATGTACATCCATGACAAATTTATGACAGAATCAAGATAGTCATACATGTGCTGTCGTAGAAGTGTTCCATGACATTACCAAAATTATCATCACGGAAGTGTCCACTTCCATGACGATAAATCGCGCGTCACAGAAGTGCTTTCGTCAAGGGTGACCGACACGTGGCATCCACCATAAAGGAACGCCGTTAAGCTATCGGGTCGGGTTTTGGATCCGATAACCCGTTAACAGCCCCGACCAATGGGGATTTTCCACGTGTAAAATCATCATTGGCTGGAGGAGACACGTGTCAGGTCCGCGTTGGCATAGGTGTCACTCATCCAATGGGCGAGACGCGCCTATGATATGTTGACACGTGGATCGGCCCATCAAGTTTAAATGGGCCGGCCCAACTGAAGGCCCACAAGATTTTGCAGACCATAATGGGCCGGCCCAGCTAAAGGCCCACGAGATTTTGCGGACCATAATGGGCTGGCCTAGCTAAAGGCCCACAAGATTTTGCGGGCCATAATGGGACGGCCCAGGTAAAGGCCCACAAGATTTTTGTGTGCCATAATGGGCCGGCCCAGGTAAAGGCCCACAAGATTCTTGCAAATCATAATGGGCCGGCCCAGCTAAAGGCCCACGAGATTTTGCCGACATTAATGGGCTAGTCCAGCTGTAGGCCCACAAGATTTTGAGGACCCTAGTAGGCCGGCCCATTAACTGGCTGCCATGTTTTGGGCCAAATGCCGGCCCATATTTGATACGGTCCATTATTGGCCTGCCAAGCTCCGGGCCTAATAGTGGCCCATATGAGATCCGGCCCGTTAAAAGCCTACCACGTTCTGGGCCAAATTACGGCCCAGATCAGGTCCGGCTCTTTAAGAGGCTTTGGGCTCAATTATGGCCCATATCAGATTCGGCCCGTCAACTGGACACTATGCTTTTGGGCCCACTTGCTAAAGGCCCACTTAGTAATTCGGCCTAATATTAGTTTTGGCCTGTTAAGGGTCTGTTTAACATTTTGGCCCTATTTAAATTTCGGCCTGTTAAAAGCCCGTCATATAGTTGGGCCTAGCTACGGCCGGTTTGCATCCGCCTGCTCGCACCGATATCCGATTGGGCCAAACAAGGACCGAGACAATTTTGGTTTATTAAAGCCCATGATTTGATTCGCACAATCATGGGCCGGGTTCATTTCGGCTGCTGCCGCCCGTGAGCTGTTCGACACGCTTTGGGCCCGCTAAAAACCTGGCCCGTTAGAGTCGAATGTTTTGGTCCGATCGACTACATCTGATTTTTTTCAGATAGCTTAATGATGGCGAGAATTAGTAGGAATTAAGAACAAACCTACTCTATACAATAAAGAAATTATGGCATAGTAACTAAGAATAAACCTACACTATATAATAAAGGATTTAAGGTATATTACATCCATTTGGGCATTGAAGTTCGCCACCGTGATCATAAAGCGCAACAAAGAAGCAGATTACAAAAATCGGGCACCATTGCAGCGTAACAAAATAATACCGAACCGAGACCACTTCCAAGACAGTTCAAGGAAGGTTAGCCTTGATGGGGAACTGCTACATAAGCTCTTGAGCAAGGCTGTGAGACCGCCAAGCATGTCGGTCATAGCTTCCTGTGTAGCTGTTTAGCGATGAGGTTCTCATTGGTGTTCTCCGCAATCTTTCTTAGAGATAGGACTTCAAGTCGAAGTTGAGTTGCGTAATGCCTTTACGCTAGAACTTGGGACTGAAGAAGTCGAACTGATTCGCACAACGAATTTCGTGAGCTTGTCATTTGTTAGTCTCAAGTAACTTGAACACTGCATCAAGACAAGACTTTGGGGTTGTCTCGCTATCTTCAAGATGTTTTGCCTTCTTTGCTGCAATATATGTTGGGTTTGTCTCACAGCCTTCACAGACTTGTGCATGCCATCGGGCATATCACCTGAAACAAAGCGAGAGATGACAGGTTTTGCACGTATAAACAAAGATGATAACTGTTCATCAATTCCATCCAATTTCAAATTAGAAAATAAAGAGTAAGTTCAAAATATCAATAGCATAATTTGGCATTGTTCATAATGCGGGAGCTTCACCACACTCTTGGATTACCATGTCAACATAACAAGCATAGATGAAGGGCAAAGAAAATCATTGTATCTATTTTGGATAATGTGCATGGCATGTTGTTCATATCATCAGCCACATCAGTAAGATAAAACAGGAGATGACAAGGTGCAAATGTGGGCTACTTCACCACACACTGGATTATAGATCCACAAAAACAAGCATACATATAGGGAGTATTCAGTAATGTGCATGGTATGAATAAGGAATTTGGTTTTACAAGTAAAACTTAGAACTTACGGTTCTTACGAACATGCATTTTGGTAGAAACAGCAAACTAAATAGCACTAAACGATAGGGAGTATGAGCAAATTAAACAGCAGTTGAGGATAAAGGCTTTAGAAGGACTGACTTACATTAACAGTTAACACCAGCTTTATAATGCCCTTCTCCATGTCAAGGGAAGGATAACTCAAGAATTTCAGCACAGAATCTTCTTCATAAGCATTGCCTGTACTCTACATTTTGTAGAGAGTAATTATAGATATGATAATACTGGAAGGGATAGAGGATAATGAAGATAAGATGCAGATTGATGCTACATAGTCAACTACCAATCCCTGGAAGTACAAGCGTTACAGGACAAAATGTCCTGACAAGAGCAATGGGCTACACTTCTGCACTGGCATTGTCTGTGTATTCTACTTGTTGGTAAGATTAAATATAGATCTGATCTTTTTTAGTAAATGGTGGGCGAGGGAGATAAGATGCAGAATGCTACAAAATGAACCAATCTTCTTCCCATAATACAAGAGTGTTTTGAACACTGGTGTACTGTACAAAACGTTCTTATATTATGGGACGGAGGAGAGTTGTGTAATGTAAGTACAAAGATAGACCACATTCAGTCCTTACAAGAGGACTGCAGAGCTAAACCTCTTCAAAAGCATTGGGTTGATTCTAAATTTATGTAAGAGTCCATACGGATCTTATAATGTCCACCAAATGGACGATTACGAGGCTAACATGTGCAAAGTGATGCTACATAATCAAACAACTATGAAAGTATGTATGGTCATACAGGCAAGAGGTACTCACAAGAGCAATGCAATGTGCGCAGATAGTTGCGATTCTCATGGTCCCTTGAGAACGAATGTTCTTCTGCTAACACTTTTCATACAAGTGAGACATTAAGGCAAATGCAGAAATGTAGTTCAAATTGTGATGTGATATCATAGACGGTACCTTACGCTGCAGCCGAGACCAATGTGTAACAAGATTATTCCAGTCACCGTCGGATAAATGTAGCACCGAGACTTTACAGAAATTTCGTTCGAGGCTTGCCATCGAAGTGCGCTTGCCTCGGTAGGAACGATACTTCATCAACGAGTGCTTGAAAAGCGCAACCAACCCTTGCTCATCATCACAATCCAGTTTGCTCTCGCCTATTTAAAAGAATGAAATCTTGTGTCTTTTGTCGTGAGAAACATATGCAGAATGACCATGAATAACATTAGTACATTACTTACGCGTAAGTTGCGGAGGAAGACTGGAAATTGTTCTGTGTTCATGTATAATCTTTCCATGAAGGAAAGATGCACACAAAGTTCCCGACAACAACATAAGCTTCATCTTCTAAACTGGGAAGAAATGGAACAGGGGTCCTATTTGCTGCAATTGGGGCTCTCTCTGGTTTGAAAAGGGATTTGGCAACTGGATTTGGTGTGCTCTTTGCTAGAATGGGGTTTTGTGTCGACACCGGTGCTATGTCAACCGGCATAATCATACTGCTTGTCGCAATGGGTCTGCTGAGTTGGGGCATCAGAAATGACCAGTGTAGTAGGGCTAGAGTCTGCTAGAGTTGGGGTATTTTGTGGGTCAGGTGATATTGCAACTACACCTAATGGGCTATTTGATTTATCAGGTGCCACTACCTTTTCCAAATACTTTACTTGTGCTCCTCCTCGATCAGCAATCGCCCTCTTCCTTTTGAACGTCTGATACACAAGAACATCATTTGAATGGATAAATATGGTATGATGACAGATGGAATATGTACTAAAAATGGATAGGCAGGGCGTATTCACATACACGATGTGTAATCTAAGCTAATGGCAGTTCAACAAAGTAGAAGCAATGCAAAACATCAATTGCAAGATATATGCGACTAATATAACCTTGGAAAGTTAGAGCAAGCACCTTGATGGGTGAATAAGATAGGGCATCTTCCTCTGACTCCTCATCTAGGGAGCTACATTGACTTAGGTCTCCCTCTAGCTCAGAATCACTGTTAGGATCACATTCTGAGCATGAATCTGTAGGTGGAGAGCGTTTGCATTGCATTGCATCCAGACTTGATTTCAGTCCCTTAATGCCAAGTTTGACAGCCATGGCATTGTTCTGCTTTATTCTTTTCATGCACGCAAGCTCATAATCATTATGATGCTGTTTAGAATCTGAGATTCATGAAAACATAAAAAGTAGTCAGATTATCTATGGAATGCATTGCGGATTCAACTCGGAGAGTGTCTCCCTATAAACCCCTGCATATGCAAAGTTCACCTCCCCAACCGTGCTGACCAGACCACACACAGAAATACAAACCCCTTATGTCTCTATAACAGGCAGGCACACATTTCAAAACTAAAGTAGGAACATTAGAATCATATGAAATTCGTATTTGAACAAATAAACTAAGCAATTATGAGTGGCGTAGTGTTTAGCTTCAAGGGTGGAGTGTTGGTAGTGCGACACAAAGCAAGTAGGCAGATTGTATTCCATGTAAAAGATCGAAACCTATGTAAAAGATGGAAATGACACTTTCTTTCTATACAATGTAGTGTTCGTTACCCACACATGATGGAAGAGATCACATAGAGAAATACTATTCACTCATGTCTATGGTTCCATTATTTAGAAACAGGGTGGTCCACCCTAAAAGAATATTGACAACAAATATGACAAGGCAAGCATAGATGTAGTGAATCAATCATTTACTTGTGAGCTTACTAGGACAAGTATGCAGAATTGTAACTGCAGTAAGAGACCGTCCAAAATCTGAATGAAGAAGTTTGTCTAGCACTTATTGTTTGCAACTAATCGACGTGAATAATTGGATATTATATCGAATGAGTAAGAAAGACAAGTAAAATTGTCAACAAACCTGGCTTGCAGTAGTAATCTGGGTCAATGTCACTACGACCAACAATCCAAAATGACTAGTTTCTGTTCCGAGGGCCGGAATTTTGAAAACCTTGTGAACTTTAGAGGTACTAAAGATTACCGAAATACATCTGAACCATTAAGTGTAGGTAGCACTGAGCACACAACAAACCCTAATGACAGTCCTGCCTAATGAGTAATGAATCAATTAGAAAATGGGTGATGAGGAGTGGCTGCTGAGTGTTGAGGACGTATCTCAGGATAAATCGGGTTGGCTTGGTGGGTGCTGCACGCCTGAGCCCTGAACGGACTAGGAAGGTAGGCACGGCGGCGCGCCCGGGCAGCGGTGACGCTGTTGGGCGAGCGGCTCCTGGCCTCCTGTTAGTCCGGCGTCTCCTCCTAGAGTCATGCCGTCCGGGGATGGCAAGTCTCCAAGAGGCAAAGGCGGTCAGGCGAGTAGAGATCGAAGCGCTTGCAGAAACAGAGGGGAATTGGGGCCTGGGAGGACCCAAAATCCCAGGGTGGGTCGGCTCACCGTGGGCACCCTATAGAGATACACACCCGAGCGGCGAACATGCATTTTCGAAACTAATTTAGGAACATTCAGCTGACCAATTAAACAACTCTGTTTTAGTAATATCATATTCATATTTGAACAACTAAGCTTGTTTAGCTTGATGGGTGGAGCAGTGTTATTATGACACGAAGCACGATTCGATCAGATAGTGATAATAAAAGGGGAAACTCTAAGCATATTTTTTTAGCAAAAGAGGGTTTCCCCTCCGATTTCTATTAAAGAAACCACCACGGAACCAACATGATCAATTAAACCCTAAGCATGATCAATTAAACCGTATTATGGCTTGCCATGGCAGATTTGAAGCTGCAAACCGGAGAAATGATATTTAGCATCCATTGTTTGCTTCGAACTAAGAACTAAATTCTAAGAGCTGAAAAGAAAGTAGAGTAACCAAGTTAAGATCTATTTTCTAGATCAAAAAGTTGAGGAGATATTAAGTACCACCTCTCTTGCAGCACCGTGTAGGCATCGGGGGTGCGATGGCTGTCGGTGGCGTTGAAGCAGATCTGCAATGGTAGACGGGTGCATCAGGGGATAAGTCCCGTTGCGGTGGAAGAGAAGGTCGTGTAAGCGGCCCCGGCAAAGAGGACGACGGCGCCGATGAAGCGGGAGGACGTGATGCAAGGCTATTGGTCCATCACTGTGGATGAGAAACGTCCATCTCTAGCAGCGGACGGCGCGGTCTCGGTAGGCACTCCGGCATGGTGGAGGACGGTGGCGATGGATGTGGTGGAGGACGGCGGCGATGGATGGGGTGGCCGACGGATGCTGGTGTGGGGATGGGGTGTTCTAGCGCGGACGGTGTATGAATGAGAAAATGGAGGGAGAGGTACGGGGAACCATTTTTTTGGGACGCGCCTGTCTGAAATATGGGAAAGTTACGAACTTAGCCCCCGTTTAAAATTTGGACGTCTCGTCGGTTGGGGATAGGACGGTAATCTCGCAACTCGCCAATATTTGCCCACAGCGATTTCGGGCGAGGAGAGGGTGGTTGGCACCCATGGTTGGCGCCCACGGTGTATGAACGGGGCTGACAGGTAGGGCGGTTGTGTCACGTCTGAGTGAAGTTACAAACCTGCCCTATTGAAAATAGGGGCCTACATCGATTTCGGCCGAGTCGAGTTTGTTTTGCCGCCCACCGTGTATGAAAGGGGAATGGAGGGAGAAACAGAGGTCTTTCGGACGATCTTGAATCAAATGAGTTTTGTCGCCCACCGTGTCGGAATGGGCTCAGAGGCGGTCGTGTCACGTCTAATTGAAGGTACTAACCTACCCCTATTTAGAGCAGTGGAAATCGGGCCGATGGATTGTCCGTGTAATGGGTAGACAGTAATTTCCATCTCCCAAACACTTGGCTTCGGGCAGCCGACGTGGGAGTGGACATTTTGCTACTTCTTTTGAATTTTGGGACAATAAGCATCCACGCTTTACCACAGCAACTAAATTCGAATCCATTTTGTATTCCTATATGAATCTTTATAAATCATTCTATGTGTTTTATATATCTTCAAAAGGACGACAAAGATGTATTCCATCATCATATATGAATATGGTTTACAAATGCCGATACTCAAATTCAGAAACTAGAATCCAATTTAAGGTGAATTGAATATTTGGAACACTTCATGTCCAACTCAAATGTCACACGCAGCATAATGTGTACTCCCATTTAGATATGTACACAAGCGATGTATCAAGATTCAAATACCGAGTCAATCAACCAAGAATGTACAGAACTAATGATATATAAACACTTATAGAGTATATGGATCAATAATATCAACTAACATACATAAGCCAGGCATTGTACTTTTTTTTGGCTACAACAACATCCTTTTTTAGTCAACATCTTGGCCCTTTCCGATGTGTGCCACTTATGGTCCATCTATACTACTACTATTGTTGAATGCACATTCAGCCCGATTGGCATATTTGTAGGTCTGGCACAGCAATCCAAATGAAACTCCGAGTCTTATCAATTAATACAGACTTGTGCTCAAATAAAATTACAAACCAAAAAAAACAATTATTACATGATCTCTAAAACAAATGGTTTGATTGATTACATGAACAGACAACACAAAGGTTATTCAACTATGGAAAGAACATTTCACCTATGATTTACCAAGTAGGAATTTAATTTCCTTTTTCCTTCAGACCTTAACAATCTGGTCAGTCTCACTTGCTTCGTTTTGAAATCCACCAAATATTTAATGGTTGTCTTGAGTACTGCTTGTGATTGTGTTGTTTGCTTCCTCAACATGTCAACTTCATCTCTAAGTGCGTAGCGTAATCTCTTTCTACCACTAGTTTAGCCTCTAGAGCATCAGCAGTTGGCAATTCATAATGCACGATTGGGCGGTGCCACTCATGTGGGATGATGCAACATCCATGGGGACCTCGCTCTTTGATCTTGGGCTAACCTGTTTTGCCATTAAAGTTCGATTGATTCATAAAAGTTGAAGTTAGCAAAACATCTCAACTGGGAGTTATAATAGCAAACCAGTTAAACAAACAAGGAATTAAAGAGTTTCAATTGGATGCTGAAAAGTAGTTATTAACATCATTGTAACCTCGCTGTTGCAGCAGCAAAGCAGCTTAAACAAACAAGTAGATATTTAAGTTAAGGCAAACAGGTAATTCTTAACAAGTAAGTATCAAACACATAGATAGGCGCAGTCTACAATATGATTAACAGTGCTGTGCCATTATGTAATCAGAGCAAACTAAATTAAGCCAAGCAACGAATTGAACAATTTTGCAATAAGTGGCTAACTAAAATTCGAGAAGCGTGTAACGAACTTACGCTAGTTCTTTGTACAGCACACTGCAACTTCTTTTTCGCTACAAGGTTGTACGAAGGAGTCCATGGCATCAATTGCTTGGATACGCAGTCCCAATACTTCTTTCTTCCCACACCGCATGGGTAAGTCGAATGGTTAATCTGGTAAGATGGTGCGTCCTTGATATGTTATATGAGGACGTGTAGTCGACTAGTTGTAGCCAAACACATCACACTAGCTTTTATTGTATATTTCATGCGATTACTTTTGGCATATCGAGATCTAAGCAATCTACAATAGGATGAAAAGATGGCATCCTTCACATTATTGGCGAACTCTGTTCATAGAAACAAGCAATTCAACCATTCTGTGGGTAAATCAAAAGCGCCACTGGAATATTTTTCACTATCCAATCATACACGCAAAAAGGGGCGACGCCACCACAGGGGCTGGTATGGGCGGCCGCCTTAGGTGGGGTGGAAAGTGTGCACCTAGTTTGAGTCATCCCGGTTGGCCCACGCTAGTTTTGTTCGTCCCAACGCACGAGCAGGCAATGTAAAAGATGAAGAAAAATGTTTCAATTTGGATGGGCCAATAACATAAGTGCAAGGCAGGCCCTATAGCAGGCTCGCGGCCCAAACGAGCACCTCCCATATCGATCAACAGCAGGAAAAATCCCAATTCATTCGCTCCAGCCTCCATTCTGGTTCGCTCCTAACCTAGCTGTCGCTGGACAGACCGACACAGCACTTCCTCGCGCCCTCATTGGAGGGCGGTCTCTGGGCTTCAATCGAACGAAAGGACAAGAAGATGAAGATCCAACCCTGGGTGTAGCCTGCGTGGGAGGCAGCGGCGGTAGCACGGGCATGGCATCGAGCTTGCTCAAACGGACAGTCGCAGCTTGCAAGAGTAGCATGCACAACGAGCAGGTACATCACATCCCTGATTATATCTAATTCAATTCTTCAATTTCTGGCCAATAGTTAAACCTGACGGTGTTGTAAAACTGCTTGTATGTAGGGAATCTATGAGAAAATGAAACCAATTTCTACTTATTTTATAACTCCCCAATCAATACTGAATCGATGAATCTGATGTATCTAATCAAGTTTCCGTGCAAACATACAAGCTCATGTTGTTCTTGAGCACAAGTGTCTAATGAACAGATCGCTAATGAAGGATTTGATGCAAACATTTTACATGCTCCTGGTGATGAACATATAGTGTCTAATGAGGGATCTAATGCAAGCATTTTGCAAGCTCATTGAAGGATTTAGTGTCTAATGATGATCTACTATGTTGAGAGAGACAGAGATTTGCAGGCATTGATGACAAGCAAATTATAGTGCATTTTCATAGCTTGAGGAAACGTCGAGGCCATCTACCAGAAAGTCCCCATATCATGAAAACATAGCATAAATACTTTTCTAATCTATTGTTTGAAACTATTGGCATACTTGTGCAGGATAGATATATTGATATGCAGTTTGTGCACTGGTTATACGTGCAATTACACTTCGATATTTTCAGCCAGAGAACGAATAATTCAAGCAGGTACAGACCATGTTTGTAGTCCTTGTACACCATGTTGCATTTTGTGTTTTTTGGTGCTTGCATCATTTAGTGTTTATAATCTGAACTACTTTGGATCATTAGTTGGTTTTCAAAGTGCATGTAGCTTCACATTTCTCAAGTTATGTTGATTTCGGAGTGCAAGTGCCTTCGTATTTTTAAGTTAAATGTTCGCCTCAGTAACTTGAATTCGTGGATCAGCCACTGCACACAAATCATACACGAATGCGAGTACAAATTAAATGAAATGCAGGGAATTATGCTAGCTCGTTGTACAGGCTCACTGCAGCTCTGCTTGCGCTTGGGATGTTCCATGTACAAGTCCATGTTGCCACTTGCTTGGATGTGCAGGCCTTGTGCTCCTTGCATCCCCCTCTGCATTTTTGGCACAACAAATGGTTGACCAAATAAGAGGAATCGACCTTGATGTTGTACCGGAGGACAGATACTTACAAGGTTATATGGGTGTGCAGGATGTGTACCAGATCCCGTAGCGCCGTCATGCTTCGCAAAAAAATGGATTTGCTTGTTTCAGATGATATCTCCAGAAGAAATAAGAGTTAAAGTCAGAGTTGCATAGGCGTGTAAGCTTAGAGTGCAGTGAAAGGATATCCAAACATCGTCGGAACAGTGCACAAGGGAGTGATGTGTGGATACCTAGTTAGGGCCGGCGTTTGGGCATGCTCGCCTAGCTAGAGTGCGGGTCACTTCAGAGCCGTTGAGGGTGATGCGCTGGCGTTGGCTGGCCGCGCACGGATGCAGATCTTGAGTGGCAGTGGAGCGCTACAATGCGGTGGACGAGACCGTTGGTGAATCCCCAACAGCCTCGGGGGGCGGAGGTATGACGATGTGCTCAGTGAAGTAGCCCCGGATTGAAATATCTGGTAGCCCCTGATGCGGTGGAACTCGGTGTCTGTGAGGCACGTCGGTTCTGGCGGCCGACGTTGTCGGTGGACCACCCGGTGCGGTGGACGAGGGCGTAGATGAGGTAGCTCCGGTGCGGTGGTGAAGCGCGACCGTCGTTTTCGTCGTCGTCGTCCGGCAAAGAGGTGGGGAATGGTGGGGAAAGAGACGAGACGAGGGGCGATTCGAGGGTTGGCGGCGAATGAGTGATTTGAGCAATCTGGGCGCGGAAGGGGACGGTGGAGAAGAGAGATTTTGTAGGGCTGGAATTGGGGCCACCAGATATTTCAATCTGAAACGTTGAAGCGCGAACTTATATTGTTGTCGTCCATTTTTTGGGGGGCAGGGGGGTGGGTGGCTGGGTGCTACGCGTCCATCCGACACACGCGACCACCCCGACAGGACTATGCTTCGGTGCCTTAAGGCACCTGCCTTTGTGTCCATGACATGTGGGCCCAACAGGTGGCTGGCCAACATGTCAGTGACCCAAAGGCAGTTGCCTTTAAAGCACCAAAGCAGCGTCCACCCCGACACGACCCTGGTCTGCCTGGTGCGCCTACATTTGAGAATGCAAACGAATCTTCTTTCATTTGCAAACTAATCTGTATGTATTACCATGCCCATGTTTTCCTTGCAATAATTAGTCATTCGAAACGAGATACTCCATCCGTTCACTTTTGGAAGTCGTTTCAGACAACTTAAAATGAACTGTTTTGCACATTGTCTGAAATGTCTTCAAGGTCTTATAAAAGTGAACAGAGGGAGTACTATAAATTAATTAATGAGGAGTTGTTTGAAAAAAATCGAAACGGTACCCACGCTAACGTGGATTAGAGTGTGTGTCACATAATTAGTTATTTGCATTAGAGTGTGTGTGTCACGTAGTTAGTTATTTGAATTAGAGTGTTTGTCACGTAGCGATCTCCAATTCTAACGTGGATTTTGCATTTCACTGTATCCACGCTACTTTTTTAACACAAATTCATATGTATATGATGAACACCATGGTAGTGAGAAAACTTTTGGATGGATTCAAACATATGACCTACAAAATAGCACAACAAACTGAGTCAATGTCAACTTTTCGAAACTTAGTATGGCACGAATTCGAAATAATTACCCATATGCCTGGTCCTCGGTTCAAATCTTACAATGTACACCGAATTGAAACATCGATATTAAGTCTCGTACTATGTACATTCAAATGTTGTTTTAGCCCCCCGCACAAACGCTACATACTTCCTGTATCGGTCAATCTTCCTCTCCTAACCACCTTAGGAAGCTATCGGTTTCCAACACACGTTCATTCTTTCTCTCCATGTTTCAATCTCTAAGTCTCTCAACTACACAACCCCTTTTTCCACTCTGTTACCAAATGTATTTACCTCACACACCCGCCATTGCACCCCATGCCGAGCTCTCTCTCTCTCCCCCTCTCCCTCTCACCCTCTCACGCTAAATACATGCATTGCCTATCTAGGCCCCCAACCTCTCGTGCGCACGCGCGCACGTTGTATATCTAGGTCATTCCCTCGAGACTGTCTCACTCTTTCTTCCGCACGGAGGGCCACACTCGCTCAATCTCGCTCTCTTTATCTGAGTCTCATTTAACCTCGTTTTCTTTCACACACAAATGATATATCTCCCTGTTCGGACATCGATTGACACACTCTATAGTCTCTCACGCAAATTGTCTATCTAGGTCAGTCCATCCAAGCCACTGCCACTCTTTCGACCTCATGGTGGGCTACGCTCACTCAATCTCTCTCTCTCTCTCTCTCTCTCTCTCTCCGTATGTCTCAATTGACCTCGCTCTTTCTCGGACAAAAATGATATATCACCATGTTTGAGCCCAATTCGACCTATTCACATTGTATACTCTCTCACGCGCATCGTCTATCTCGGTCACTCTCTCCAACCCGTCTCACTCTTTCGATCGCACGGCGACCCTATGTGATCGATTGACCTTGCTTCCTCCCACGCACAAAATATATCTACATGTCTGTGACTGGATCATCTCTCAAGCTCTATCTTACAGCCCTCACCCTTGCCAAAAAGCTCAATCGGACAATATCTCTCCAGAGCATATATATTTGTTCAATGAATGTCGGACCACACTCACTTTGTCTCCCTATCTATATGTCTCTCGATTGACCTCGCTTTCTCACACCGTATCTTCCACGCGTTGAAGCTACTACCTCTCCATCCCTCGCAAAGCCGGAGCTATTTACGTTGCAAGGGGCACTCCAACCTTGGATTAATTTGTGTAGGCATTTATTCCGGTCGGTTTAGATTATATTTTCATAGCATTCGGCCCACAACTACTCCAAACACCGTTGCAACCCACGCAACTCCCCTAGTTGATTTCCCTCTGGCTCGGTCATCGCTCTCTCCCACGTCCTTTCCCGCCTTCAACGTCGCACCATGGTATTACTGAAAAACTATGGCGTTCTCTTTAATTATTATAAATAAGCTACAAAACTACACACAGATAGTCCACTTGGAATGGAACAAATTTCGACCCACAAATTAAAGTGCTACAAACTACACACCAAGGGGCCCACATGTCATGAAACAAATTTGGACCCATATACAAATTAAAAAAAAGGACGAGGATCGAACATGCGACCGGGCCTTCAAGCCGCACATCAATAGGCAACATACGTAGAATAGCAATGTTTGTTGTACCCCCTTTGTTCACATAATGTTTTTATATTACCACAGCCTAATAAATGGATAACATGTAATATTATTTTTAGTACTATTCCCCTTCACTTACTGGTGGGTTCCATATGTGCTCTCTCTCTCCTCCACTTCTGCGTTTAGACGCACGGGCAAACAGGAAGAACTCGCGGGCGATGTTGCCGTTGACCATATCTAGACGCGTTCACAAGTCACGCACCAGTTTCACATACTAGCAGCACTAGTTAGTGTGTACGTGCAATGCACGTTAATTTGGAAGTATATTAAGTGCATGCGGATATTAACTACTAGGATATTATTTGCGTGTTGTCATGTGATCAACACTATTTTTGGTATGAAATTAACTGCACGCTAAACGTGTTGAGCGCTCGACATTGAAGCAGTCTAGGTCGTTGGATGACAAGGAATACATGTGGCTTGATGACGTTTTATATTTAATTTGATACAGCTCTAGCAGAACATTCAATCGATCAAACCATACATTTCGTTCAGTCTGACTCCGACTTTAAATTATACGACGATCGATATAAAATAAATGGAAATGATAAACGTTCAGATTTTAAGCATGGCAATCCGAACGTTTTTCATGGCAAATTTAGATTACGCGGCGGCGGCGGGGGCGTCTCGCGGTGGGAAGCGGCTCCTCTGCCGTGCTCTGTGTGTCGTTGGGCCACTGACCGACGGCGACGGCGGCGTCTTGCGCCGTTGTTGGCATACTCCTGGACGTTGGCCTAGCGTCAAGGAAGGCCAAAATGTTCTGGACTTCGGAGTGAGTCAACTGGCGGAAGGAGGCGACTGGCGTTGGTGCAAAGTAGCGGTCGACGGCGGCCATCCATGCCGCTGAGGGGGACCGCACCCGCGAGGGACAGCGTTATCAACGGCGCGGCGGAGACATTCGTGTGCACGGCACGCACGGGCGCGCATCGCATCGATGCGCAGCGCGCGCATGCCTTGGCAGTGCATGGGCACCGGCAGCGTCTTGCGTCGACGCGCAGCGCATATCTTGCTGGCAGGTGCACGGGCGCGTGAAAGTCGGCGGGGACCTCGTGGAACCCCGTGAGATCAAGCTCGGCGACAATGTGCGGCTCCCAGCCCATCAATGCCACGGGGATGGGCGCTGGCGCAGTCGGGGCGACGAGAGCCGGAACGGGAGCGGGGACAGGCGCGGCGTCTTCCCGCAAGGCTAGTTCAAGCTTGTCCGAAAGCGCCTTATGTTCTTGAGACTCCGGCTGGGTGTCTTCCTCAGGAAACTGGAACACTAAGGGCAGACCATCGTGATGCGGCATGGCGTACGTTTAGGTCAGGCTAGTTGGAGGTAGACGACAGGAGAATCGGAGAGGAATAGAGGGGATTGTAGCGATATCGGGTAGTGCGGGGTTGATTTTAAACTACGGTGCCGACGACATTAAAAGTGGGAGCAGTTGGGACGACGGTGGGCGGCGGAGCCTGGTCAAAGGCTCGCCTCGGTGAGCTCTGCAGTGATCTCGCTTTCGCACACCTCGGCGACAACCCGGCGCGCGATGCTGCTTCGCACGCCTCCGTCGACTCACACGCTTGCTCGGACGGCACTGCCGATGAGAAATTGGGACTCGTGGCGGCACGTGGCCCACGGTTTCAATAGTGAAAGCGTTAAGCCTTAACGTGACAGGTCTTTGTTCCAAAATACCTTGGCTCTTCATTTGTGCAACTTGTCATAAGCAGCTTGTCTCAAATTGAAGAAAAAACTTACGAAGTAATATTTGTGCCAAATCACGTGACCATGCTTAGTTTCAAGAATTTATGCTCACTTTTGGATTTTCTGAAATTTAAGATCCAGGATTCGAAACACTATCATAACCTGCATCATGCAATAAATTTTCAAGCCGTACATCTGTCCTGTTGTATTTCTTAAGAAAGTATTTGGTCAAACATTTTGCTTAGTTAGACTTGAGACAAGTTATATATGCAGAGTAAAAGGATAATCCCTCAAGTACTAGGCATGAACAAACGGGCTCAATTCTATGCTCATCCTGGTGTAGTAGTAGTAGTACTAGGCAATGTAGTTGACGGGTGACCTTGATGAGCGGTACCGAGGGAATTGAGCCGTGCTCGGCACGGTAGTTAACATTGTCTAGTTACTAAAGCATCCCTCCGTTTTTGATAGGTAGTCATTATGGACCGGGGACATGAGGGGAATTTCCTAGGGCTAGAATTCTGGCCGCCAGATATTTCGACTTGAAATGCTGAGGCTCGACAGGTTGGGGTTGCCTAATGTGCGTACCACGCACGCCACCGAAGGACAGGAGCCCGGTTTTTTTTAGGATCAACACGAGCCAAGGTCTGGCTGGTACGCCGTTGGGTCCTACCATTCAAGAATACGAAAGGATCCTTTTAAATTGCTGAACGAATCTATGTTTATTACAATGCCCATATTTTCCTTGCAAATACTAATCTCAATGTGGTAATCGATTTATGACGAGTTGTTGAATTAGAGTGAGTTTGTGATATAGTGATCTCAACGTGGATTTCACATTTCATGGTATCCCTAGTAAGTTTTCCAATGCAAATTCAAATTTAAAAGATGAACAATATGGAGGTGAGAAAACTTTGTATGTATCAAGCATATGACCACACACACACACGCACGAACACAACAACAATCCAATAAGTATAGTGCATCTATTTTTCCAAACCATGCATGTATGACACGAATTCAAAAATACTCCTTCTATTCCTAAATATTAGTCTTTTAGAGAGTTCGACAAGTGACTACATACGGAGCAAAATGAGTGAATCTAGACTCTAAAATATGTCTATATACATCTGTATGGGCCAGTCCATTTGAAGCCTCTAAAAAGACTAATATTTAGGAACGAAGGGAGTAAAATGTAAGACATCCATGGTCCTCAGTTCAATATTTAAAATGAACATGAAACTGAAACATGAATATTAAGTCTAGTACTACAGTACATGCAAATGTTGTGTTTAGGCAGAGCTATGATTGTCGGGGGTGAACCCCTCGACCTTAGATAAAATTGTGGGGCTCTGTTTAGGGTTGTTTAGATTATATTTGTCCCCACCCTCCCAACCACCGATTGTTGTGCACCCCCACCCCTCTTCCCCGGAAGAATATCATGTGCCCCCATACCTTAGATTCTATATGCCGATACGAGTTGCTTGGAGCTTGTAGATCTGAGATATAGCAGCTCACATGATGTGTCTTAATATTTTTGCAGGAAACATTGATGAGTTTGAGAATTGCACACAATTTGTACAAAAACTACTTAGATTCCCTTTGATCCCATATCCAACGACCTCAAAGCTCATATCACCGTAGCATCTAAGATGAAGGAGGACATCATATTCTCCTGTATGTAAGAATATCATGTGCTACCGCACCTTAGATGCTTTGGTGATACAAGCTGTTCGGAGGCGTTGGATTTGTGACCCAGCACCTCCTCGGTGGTTCGAATGGTTTTTTGCAGAAAAGCCCCAAAAGAGTTCGGACACTACTTACAAGCACAAAGACTGCTCAGATGCCATTGGATCTCAGATCAAACGACCTCCAAGCTCGTATCACCGTAGCATCCAAGCTGTGATAGCACCTTATGTTTTCTCGCACGGGAGAGTATGAGGTGCTCCCGCACCGTAGATTCTATGGTCATACGAGTTCACTGAGATCTAACGGCCCATAGTAGGAGGTTTGAACGGTTTTGCAATATACGGCTGATAGAGTTTGGGAAATGCGCAGAAAGTACAAGTACTATGCATGTGCCATCTTATCACTGATCATACGACCTAGATGCTCATATCACCGTAGCGGGTAATTAAGCTACGGGGAGCACCTAATATGAGCATCGGGGAGCCGTTGGATCGAAGATGCAGCGGCACACACGAGGCCTGAATGTTTTATTTGCAAAAAAAACCTTTGGAGAGTTTGGAAATTGCGCATAATTACGAAGACTACTCCCAAGCCATTGGATCTCACTTCCAACGGTGTAAAAACTCGTATCACCATAGTATCTAAGCTGCGGGGTGGATGTGATATTCTATGCCGCTGTCATTTTTGTTCATAAACTTGCAAAATACGTGTAACTCGTGCCGTTACTTGTCTAACCGCGCAAAGTGTTTGTTCAAAAAAACCATCCTACACTGAAATATCAGAACAACACACGGGGGTCCCACTTGTGATTAATCAAATTTGGACCTAAAACTAACAAATCTGAAAGACGAGATTCGAACTGGCAACCTCGACTACAAAGCGTAAGTCGATAGCCCGAAAAAACAAATGGTTGTTGACTTTGTCCCATAACTTGATTTTATACAGTACTTGCGTTGAGTAGAGTAGAGGGAGTGCCTCGTCAACACGTGCATGACCGTTGTCTCACTTACTGGTGGGTCCCAGGTCTGCGATCTCAATCTCTCTTCTCTCCATCGTCTAACCTTTGCACGGGCACACATGAAGAGCGGCGCTAGCTTGCCGTGGTGTTATTACAACTAAAAAAAGCTTGGAAAATAGAAGAATCGCCTAGAACAAGATACGTTGTGGCTGGTCGAGACGGAGCTAACCACATCTATCCTCCATGCCATGTTTGCATGATGAAGCTGTGTGGCTAGTGGGGTGTTTTTGATCGACTGGCTGGGTCCCAAGGTCGAACCATAGGTACTACGTCTGATACAGTATATTTTTACACGCACATTTTTCCTCCGTGCGAGATGTGGCACACCCTACCGCTGTTTCGGGGTCCTCCCGGTGGTGCACGATATATTCTTCTGGCGTGGGGCGCCCTACCGCGCGTTTTCTGGGTCCTCCTCGGTCGTAGCGCCGAAGCAAGTAAATGAGTCGTCAAATCATGAAAGACCACCTTTCCCGCCGAGTACATCAGTGAAGCACGGTGGCTAGCTAGTTGGGCTAGTTCGACCGATTAGCTAGGCCGCCGCCACATTTGTTTTTTTCACCCCTTTTTTTATCTACTTGCCGGCAGGTAAATTTAAATATCCACCACGGTGTTGCTCTGGTGTTTGGGTGCGGTAGGATTTTTAATTTTTTGATTGACGGGAGCAGGCGCTGCAGCAATTAGTCACGATGACTCCGCCTGTAAAAACCCACTGCTCCCTGATGTGAGAAGTCGTCGACTGGTGTTTTACCGTGGTGAAAACCAAAAGATTCCCCGCTCCCTCCGCCTTCCCGTAGATTGCATTGCCTTTCAGCCGTTTCGCCCCCTTTGCTTCCTCTCCCCATTGCTTCTACCTGGTGCCATGGCGGCGCAGCAGATCACGGAGTCTGAGGTGAGGCACCTGACACAGGAGCTCCATGCCAAGGATGTGGAGCTCAGGGCCAAGGGCGTGGAGCTCCGTGAGCTCAAGGAGGAGAGGAGTGCCATGCTCCTCCGTTATGTGCGGGAGTTCACGGAGCTTCAAAACCAGCAGGCGTCCACCACAAAGATGCTCGAGGCATCAGCAGCGTTGCTGTACAAAGTGGGAGATACGATAGGCCGTCAGGGGAGCCGGCTGGAGCGCGAGCGGGCCGATCGTGACGAGGTCCAGGATCGCCTCAGCCACTTGGTGAACCAAGTTGCCACACACGTGTTGCGGCTGTGCGATGCCTACCATCGTGCCAGCACGACGATGCCGGCCGTCAGGCTAAACCTGTTCGACCACCCGGTCGACTTCAACGAGTTGCGGCTTCTTGACCTGGTTTCCTTCTTCACCTATATCTCTGAGGAGCTGAGCCGTCTCCGTGCGATGGTGGGGGCTGAGCTGGACAAGGAGGGGTTGCAGGCTGCCGTCGCCGTTGCCGGGCGAATCCTTTCAGGGCTCCCTCACCGAAATCCATTCGTGCCATTGGACGCCGTCTTTGACGAGCTGGCTCCCGTCGACCGGGAGCGGGCTCTGCGGGCGGTTGCACCCTGCATCACCAATGTCGTGCGCGTCGAGAAGCAGAGGGACTTCGGTGGTGTTTAGGCGCCCTCTGCATGGGCATGTCCATGTCTCGGCGCAACATGACCGTTGGATCAAACTCAGACGATGCAGATCAGCCACTATAGCACAAAGCGTGTGGGTGTGTTTGGTTGCATTCTCATCTCAATATAGTTGTTTCCTCTTCGTGTATTTTTGTCAACCTACTAGTGTGGACTCATGCACCCTTCATGCACTCTGCCAAACACCCAAGAGTGGGTCGAGAAGGGAAATTTTGCTCCCATCCGTGCACCCTTCATACACCCTGCCTAACACTATTCGTGCTTCATATGGTTCATGTTTCATGGAGTCTTGTAGCACCGTACTCTCCGTCTTGCTGTGGACCTAGTTCATTAACATTGATATCACCGTTCATTCTCGACGGACAATCGAAAAAGCGGTACTATGTTACATATAGGAGTAGTTGACATGCGCACAACATCATTTGTTATCGTCATATCTTACTACACTAGCAACAATATTGTGTAGTACTCCCTCCGGTCCTTTTTAGTTCTCATATAAGGTTTGTCTGAAGTCAAACCTTGTAAACTTTGACAGAATTTATAGAGAAAAATACCAACATTCAGAATGTGAAAATCAACAACATTAGATGCGTCATGACTTTAGTTTTCATATTGTATAAATTTAGCATTGTAGATATTAATATTTTTCCATATAAATATGGTCAAACTTTATGAAGCTTGACTTCAGACAATTCTTATACGCGGAGTAAAAAGAACCGGAGGGAGTACTGACGTATGAACCACTGCACATGCCTAGTAGTAGGAGCACTGTGTATGTTCAAGTGGCTGCCGTGTTTTGCACTACTCCGTCGTAAGAGTGGAAACGCTTGCTGTAATCATTTTTTTCTTCAGAAAAACAGTGGACACGCTCTACTGTGCGGATCCTCCTCCAGCCATGCACTAAATTACTCACTTTCGCCGACGTGTGGGACAGCCAGCACCTGGGTCCACCAGCCATGAACTAAATTACTCTGTAGTAGAGTGACGGTAGACTACCCCGATCGAACCGCCGCAGTAATGCCCAATGAGCCGTCAAATCACAAAACCCCCTCCTTTCCAGCACTAAGTTGGACGGACGAAGCAACCATCATTTCACTCTTCTCTCTCAGCTTCCTCTCTTGGAGAAAACCCCCACTCGCTTCGCTTCTCCCTCATCTCGTTCCTCCTTTCACTCTTCTCTCTCAGCTTCCTCTCTTGGATGGACGTCGGAGCACCGGCCGACGTGATGTCTATGGCTCTGGACAAAACCGTCGAGGCTCATGGTGCGAAGAAGCGCAAGCACCCCGCCGAGACTACATCAGACAAGCTCAAAGCCATCGCCCTGTCCAAGCCCCCCTGTCTGGGATCCCTCATTAAGCAAGTCCAGGTAATGTCTCTTGTTGACGATCTTTTTCTCTATCTCGATCGTGTTTTTTCATCTAACACGCAGTACTAGTACTGGTAGTACAACTTTCTGGGTGATCTTGCATGTGATTTTAGTGTGCCAAATGACGGTTCTAAATTCCTCTTTTGACCAAAACATGCGAGAGGTTGACACTGATTTCTTATAGATTACTTTCAACTACTCCCTCTGTCCCAAATTCCTTGTCTTAGATTTGTCTAGATACAGATGTATCCAATACTAAAATGTGACTTGATATATCCGTATCTAGACAAATCTAAGACAAGAATTTTGGGACGGAGGGAGTACTTTATGAACATTGATGTCTACTACACAACCTTCTTCTTGTAGACGTTGTTGGGCCTGCAAGTGCACAGGTTTGTAGGACAGTAGCAAATTTCCCTCAAGTGGATGACCTAAGGTTTATCAATCCGTAGGAGGCGTAGGATGAAGATGGTCTCTCTCAAACAACCCTGCAACCAAATAACAAAGAGTCTCTTGTGTCCCGGACACACCCAGTACAATGGTAAATTGTATAGGTGCACTAGTTCAGCGAAGAGATGGTGATACAAATGCAATATGGATGGTAGATATAAGTTTTTGTAATCTGAAAATATAAAAACAGCAAGGTAACTAATGATAAAAGTGAGCGTAAACGGTATTGCAATGATAGGAAACAAGGCCTAGGGTTCATACTTTCACTAGTGCAAGTTCTCTCAACAATAATAACATAGATAGATCATATAACTATCCCTCAACATGCAACAAAGAGTCACTCCAAAGTCACTAATAGTGGAGAACAAACGAAGAGATTATGGTAGGGTACGAAACCACCTCAAAGTTATTCTTTCCAATCAATCCGTTGGGCTATTCCTATAAGTGTCACAAACAGCCCTAGATTCGTACTAGAATAACACCTTAAGATACAAATCAACCAAAACCCTAATGTCACCTAGATACTCCAATGTCACCTCAAGTATCTGTGGGCATGATTATACGATATGCATCACACAATCTCAATTCATCTATTCAACCAACACATAGAACCTCAAAGAGTGCCCCAAAGTTTCTACCGAAGAATCACGACGAAAACGTGTGCCAACCCCTATGCATAGGTTCATGGGCGGAACCCGCAAGTTGATCACCAAAACATACATCAAGTGAATCACGTGATATCCCATTGTCACCACAGATACGCACGGCAAGACATACATCAAGTGTTCTCAAATCTTTAAAGACTCAATCCGATAAAATTACTTCAAGGGAAAACTCAATTCATTACAAGAGAGTAGAGGGGAGAAGAAACATAAGATCCAACTATAATAGCAAAGCTCGCGATACATCAAGATCGTGCCAAATCAAGAACACGAGAGAGAGAGATCAAACACATAGCTATTGGTACATACCCTCAGCCCGAGGGTGAACTACTCCCTCCTCGTCATGGAGAGTCTTGGGATGATGAAGATGGCCACGGTGAGGATCCCCCCTCCGTCGAGGTGCCAAACAGGTCTAGATTGGTTTTTGGTGGCTCGGAGGTTTGCGGCGGTGGAACTCCCGATCTATTCTCTGTTCTGGAAGTTTTACGATACGTAGGTATATATGGGTGCAAGGGGTACGTCGGTGGAGCTTCGGGGTGCCCCACAAGGCAGGGGGCGCGCCCTAGGGGGTGGGCGCGCCCCCACCCTCGTGGCCAGCCCCCGTATCTTCTGACGTAGTGTCCAAGTCTATCCGGTGGCTTTCCTTCCAAAAATAACTTCTCCAGTTGATTTCGTTCTGTTTTGACTCCGTTTGATATTCCTTTTCTTGAAATCTTGAAATAGGCAAAAACAAAGAATCTGGGCTGGGCCTCCGGTTAATATGTTAGTCCCAAAAGTAATATAAAAGTGGAAAATAAAGCCCAATATTGCCCAAAACAGTAGATAATATAGCATGGAACAATCAAAAATTATAGATACGTTGGAGACGTATCAAGCATCCCCAAGCTTAATTCCTGCTCGTCCTCGAGTAGGTAAATGATAAAAAGATTATTTTTGATGCGGAGTGCTACTTGGCATAATTTCATTGTAATTCTTCTTAATTGTGGTATGAATATTCAGATCCGAATGAATACAAAATAAAAGTTCATATTGATAAAAGAAATAGTAATATTTCAAGCATACTAATCAAAGTAATCATGTCTTCTTAAAATAGCATGGCAAAAGAAAGTTCATCCCTACATAATCATATAGTTAGGATATGCTTCATTTTTGTCACACAAAGATGTTCCCAACTTCTATACCCCCGATGACAAGCCAAGCAATTGTTTCATACTTAAATAATCTCAAACTTTTTCAGCCTTCACGCAATACATGAGCATGAGCCATGGATATAGCATTATGGGTGGAATAGAATAGGATGATGGGGATTGTGTGGAGAAGACAAAAAATGAGAAAGTCTCAGATTGACGAGGATAATCAACGGGCTATGGAGATGCCCATCAATTGATGTCAACATGAGGAGTAGGGATTGCCATGCAACGGATGCACTAGAGCTATAAATGCTCAACAAAAGAAAACTAGTGGGTGTGCATCCAACTTGCTTGCTCATGAATACCTAGGGCATTTGAGGAAGCCCATCGTAGGAATATACAAGCCAAGTTCTATAATAAAAAATTCCCACTAGTATAAAAAGACAACTTATGAGACTCACTATATGAAAAACATGGTGCTACTTTGAAGCACAATATATGAGACTCACTACATGAAGAACAAGGTGCTACTTTGAAGCACAATATATGAGACTCTCTGCATGAAGAACAAGGTGCTACTTTGAAGCACAAGTGTGGAAAAAGAGATAGTAACATTGCCCTTTTTTTGGGCCTTTCTTTTTTTTCTTTTTGGCCTTTCTCTTTTTTTGATTGGGCAATGCTCTAATAATGATGATCATCACACTTCTATTTATTACAACATAAGGATTACAACTCAAAACTCGAACAAGATATGACTCTATATGAATGCCTCCGGCGGTGTACCGGGATGGTGCAATGAATCAAGGGTGACATGTATGAAAATAATGCATGGTGGCTTTGCCACAAATACGATGTCAACTACATGATCATGCAATGGCAATATGACAAAAGTAAAGTATGTCATGATGATGAACGGAACGGTGGAAAGTTGCATGGCAATATATCTCGGAATGGCTATGGAAATGCCATAATAGGTAGGTATGGTGGCTGTTTTGAGGAAGATATAGGGAGGTTTATGTGTGATAGAGCGTATCATATCACGGGGTTTGGATGCACCGGCGAAGTTTGCACCAACTCTCAAGGTGAGAAAGGGCAATGCACGGCACTGAAGAGGCTAGCAATGGCGGAAAGATAAAAGTGTGTATAATCCATGGACTCAACATTAGTCAAAAGAACTCATATACTTATTGCAAAAATTTAGAAGTCATCAAAAATCAAGCACTACGCACATGCTCCTAGGGGGATAGATTGGTAGGAAAAGACCATCGCTCGTCCCCGACCGCCACTCATAAGGATGCACAAGCCAGGTACACTTCATGTTTCAAATTTGTTACACAACTTTAACCATACGTGCATGTTACGGGACTTGCTAACTTCAACACAAGCATTCTTTAAATTCATAATCACCCAACTAGCATGACTTTAATATCACTACCTCCATATCTCAAAACAATTATCAAGTATCAAATTGATCATAGCATCCAATTCACTTCCTATGATAGTTTTCGTTCAAATTACCATGCTGTTTAAGACTCTCAAAATAATATAAGTGAAGCATCATTAATTTCTACAAAATAAATCCACCACCGTGCTCTAAAAGATATAAGTGAAGTACTAGAGCAAATGACAAACTACTCCGAAAGATATAAGGAAGATCAATGAGTAGTCGAAGACTCTCCCATTTAATAATTTCAGATCTTGGTATTTTATTCAAACAGAAAGCAAAGCTAAATAAAACTATATTGCAAGGATTGCACAACTCATGTGAAGAAGCAAAAACTTAGGCTCAACCGATACTAACCGATAGTTGTTGGAGAAGAAAGGTGGGATGCCTATCGGGGCATCCCCAAGCTTAGATGCTTGAGACTTCTTGAATATTATCTTGGGGTGCCTTGGGCATCCCCAAGCTTGAGCTTTTATGTCTCCTTAATTCCTCTCATATCGTGGTTTCTCTTTTTATCAAAAGCTTCATTCACAACAAACTCAACAAGAACTCGTGAGATAGGTTAGTATAAACCAATGCAAAACCTTATCACTTTCTACTGTAACAAATCACTAATATTACTATTAAACATTGCATACTAAATGACTCTGCATATTTAATACTCCTATCCTCAAATAGAATCATTAAACAAGAAAACATATGCAAACAATGCAAACATAACAGCAGTCTGCCAAAACAGTATAGTCTGTGAAGAATGCAAGAGTATCAATACTTCCCTAACTCCAAAAATTATGAACTAAAATTCCCACTGTAGTAAATTTATCAGAGCTCATTATGCAAAAGGTTTCAACATTATACCATTCTCTGACTTTTCTAGGGAATGTTTTCAACAGCGGTAAACTTTCTGTTTTCAAACAGCAACATGCATACTTGCAAAATAAGCATGGCAAAAGCTATCCTTGACATTTTTATTGAAAATAAAGATGAAAAACATTATTCTAAATAAAAGCAAGCAAATACTAACAAAATAAAATGACGCTCCAAGAAAAACACATATCATGTGGCGAATAAAAATATAGCTCCAAGTAAAGTTATCGATGAACGAAGACGAAGGAGGGGATGCCTTCCGGGGCATCCCCAAGCTTAGACGCTTGGTTATCCTTGAATATTACCTTGGGGTGCCTTGGGCATCCCCAAGCTTAGTCTCTTGCCACTCCTTATTCCATAGTCCATCGAATCTTTACCCAAAACTTGAAAACTTCACAACACAAAACTTAACGGAAAACTAGTGAGCTCCGTTAGCGAAAGAAAACAAAACACCACTTCAAGGTACTGTAATGAACTCATTCTTTATTTATATTGGTGTTAAACCTACTGTATTCCAACTTCTCTATGGTTTATAAACTATTTTACTAGCCATAGATTCATCAAAATAAGCAAACAACACAATGAAAACAGAATCTGTCAAAAACAGAACAGTCTGTAGTAATCTGTAACTAACGCAAACTTATGGAACTCCAAAAATTCTAAAATAAACTGGTGGACCTGAGGAATTTGTCCAGTAATCATCTGCAAAAATAATCAACTAAATAGCAATCTCCAGTAAAAATTTCTAGCTAATCTCGTGAGCGCGAAAGTTTCTGTTTTTTACAGCATGATCATAAAGACTACACCCAAGTCTTCCCAAAGGTTCTACTTGGCACAAACACTAATTAAAACATAAAACCACATCTAAACAGAAAATAGATGGATTATTTATTACTAAAAAGAACCAAAAAGTAAGAAACTATAATAAAATTGGGTTGCATCCCAACAAGCGCTATCGTTTAACGCCCCTAGCTAGGCATGATGATTTCAATGATGCTCACAAAAAAGACAAGAATTGAAACATAAAGAGAGAATCATGGAGAATATGACTAGCACATTTAAGTCTAACCCACTTCCTATGCATAGGGATTTGTCAGCAAACAACTTATGGGAACAATAATCAACTAGCATAGGAAGGCAAAACAAGCATAACTTCAAAACTTGAAGCACATAGAGAGGAAACTTGACATTATTGCAATTCCTACAAGCATATGTCCCTCCCTCATAATAATTTTCAGTAGCATCATGAATTAATTCAACAATATAACCATCACCTAAAGCATTCTTTTCATGATCTACTTGCATAAATTTTTACTACTCTCCACATAAGCAAAATTCTTCTCTTGAATAGTAGTGGGAGCAAACTCAACAAAATAACTATCATGTGATTGAAAATTAAGATCAAGATGACAAGTTTCATGGTTATCATTATTATTTAAAGCATACGTGTCATCACAATAATCATCATAGATAGGAGACATGCTTTCATCATAGTAAATTTGCTCATCAAAGCTTGGGGGACAAAAAATATCATCTTCATCAAACATAGCTTCCCCAAGCTTGTGACTTTGCATATCATTAGCATCATGGATATTCAAGGAATTCATACTAAAAACATTGCAATCATGCTCATCATTCAAATATTTAGTGCCAAATATTTTAATGCATTCTTCTTCTAACACTTTGGCACAATTTCCCTTTCCATCATACTCACGAAAGATATTAAAAAGATGAAGCGTATGAGAAACTCAATTCCATTTTTTTGTAGTTTTCTTTTATAAACTAGACTAGTGCTAAAAGAAGAAACAAAAAGATTCGATTGCAAGATCTAAAGATATACCTTCACTTACCTAGCCTCCCCGGCAACGGCGCCAGAAAAGAGCTTGATGTCTACTACACAACCTTCTTCTTGTAGACGTTGTTGGGCCTGCAAGTGCACAGGTTTGTAGGACAGTAGCAAATTTCCCTCAAGTGCATGACCTAAGGTTTATCAATCCGTAGGAGGCGTAGGATGAAGATGGTCTCTCTCAAATAACCCTGCAACCAAATAACAAAGAGTCTCTTGTGTCCCCTACACACCCAGTATAGTGGTAAATTGTATAGGTGCACTAGTTCGGCGAAGAGATGGTGATACAAGTGCAATATGGATGGTAGATATAAGTTTTTGTAATCAGAAAATATAAAAACAGCAAGGTAACTAATGATAAAAGTGAGCGTAAATGGTATTGCAATGATAGGAAACAAGGCCTAGGGTTCATACTTTCACTAGTGCAAGTTCTCTCAACAATAATAACATAGATAGATCATATAACTATCCCCCAACATGCAACAAAGAGTCACTCCAAAGTCACTAATAGTGGAGAACAAACGAAGATATTATGGTAGGGTACGAAACCACCTCAAAGTTATTCTTTCCAATCAATTCGTTGGGCTATTCCTATAAGTGTCACAAACAGCCCTAGAGTTCGTACTAGAATAACACCTTAAGATACAAATCAACCAAAACCCTAATGTCACCTAGATACTCCAATGTCACCTCAAGTATCCGTGGGCATGATTATACGATATGCATCACACAATCTCAATTCATCTATTCAACCAACACATAGAACCTCAAAGAGTGCCCCAAAGTTTCTACCGGAGAATCACGACGAAAACGTGTGCCAACCCCTATGCATAGGTTCATGGGCGGAACCCGCAAGTTGATCACCAAAACATACATCAAGTGAATCACGTGATATCCCATTGTCACCACAGATACGCACGGCAAGACATACATCAAGTGTTCTCAAATCTTTAAAGACTCAATCCGATAAGATTACTTCAAGGGGAAAACTCAATTCATTACAAGAGAGTAGAGGGGGAGAAGAAACATAAGATCCAACTATAATAGCAAAGCTCGCGATACATCAAGATCGTGCCAAATCAAGAACACGAGAGAGAGAGAGAGAGAGATCAAACACATAGCTACTGGTACATACCCTCAGCCCGAGGGTGAACTACTCCTCCTCGTCATGGAGAGTGCTGGGATGATGAAGATGGCCACCGGTGAGGGATCCCCCCTCCGTCAGGGTGCCGGAACGGGTCTAGATTGGTTTTTGGTGGCTCTGGAGGTTTGCGGCGGCGGAACTCCCGATCTATTCTCTGTTCTGGAAGTTTTACGATACGTAGGTATATATGGGTGCAAGGTGCGTCGGTGGAGCTCGGGGCCCCACGAGGCGGGCGCGCCTAGGGGTGGGCGTGCCCCCACCCTCGTGGCCAACTCCCGTATCTTCGGCGTGAGTCCAACTCTATCCGGTGGCTTTCCTTCTAAAAATAACTTCTCCAGTTGATTTCGTTCCGTTTTGACTCCGTTTGATATTCCTTTTCTTCGAAATACTGAAATAGGCAAAAAACAACAAATCTGGGTTGGGCCTCCGGTTAATAGGTTAGTCCCAAAAGTAATATAAAAGTGGAAAATAAAGCCCAATATTGCACAAAACAGTAGATAATATAGCATGGAGCAATCAAAAATTATAGATACGTTGGAGACGTATGAAACATCAATGCTACCTTTTAAGAGGGTATATTTGCCTCAGCAACTTGTTTTATGGATATTGCATGTAATCCCTCTGCTCTCATGCCTTTGAAGACATGTTCTAGTGTCTTTGTTCACTCATTTCTGTGTGTATATGTAGTCATATATGGAGTATAATATCGAAAATCATCTTATATTTCTGAACGGAGGTAGTAATAAAATATGGTTTCTGTTTGAATTAGAACCAGGTCCGCGGTGGAGATGAAGTTCTCAAAGTCATGCCGTGTGAACTGGAAGACCTGATGATGAGTTCTCTTGCTGAACTATCCAGCTCTGCTGTGTCCTTGTCGCCACGTGTCCTGAACTAGTGTTTTCCAAGAGCATTGTTGTCGCGTGTTCTCGAGGCTGTACTTGACCACAACAATTTCCTGGTTGTGCCTTCGATTACGAAGGGTGTGGTTCTTGTAAAGCTTCCCAACAAATCTGATGCGGCATGTCTTCATCATCATGTTTATGAGTGGAAAGACCACTCTGTTAGGTTCTCCAAGGTTGACAAGATGGTGATTGTGCATGTAGACATCTCACACAAAGTCCATGGCCTAGTCAGTTATGCGGGGTTCATCCCGTAGGTCGGTGGCAAGAAATAGTCTACAGAGTTTAGTTAGTGCAACTTTGCTTGTCTGTAGTAAGTACTATTGTTCAGTACTTGATTTGTGTTTGTGAACCATGTATTGTTTATTAGTACTGCCGCTTTTGGTGTGTGTTCAATCCTGAGAACGGTCTATGTTAATGTCTGTCCACTCAATTCAGTCTGTATATTTTAAAGTATCCAGATCATATTTTTTGTGAGGACGGTTTATCAATTATGGTTACACTCTAATATCTGTATGCATTGCAGGGTTTATCGCACCCACCCGGATTTCCATTCCATGGATGTTCAGTCCATACGATTTGTCACGACCTTTGGACTGTCCTGCTTGTGGGAGGCAAGGCCCCTGCATGCCACGAGTAGTTGGACGATCAATCTTCTGTTTAGTACTTCAACATAGTGATTTCTGGTAAGGATTCACTCGTGTCACATCAAGTAAATCTTATTGATTTACTGTCTAAATCTTATTGATTTAATGTCATGTTTTCTTTATTTTCCTGCAATTTTATGATGCAGGTTTTGCCATGTGACATTCATCACAGAATAAACCATTTGGTTTGCTCTATGATTGCTATTTTTGCAGGTTTCACTTCTTATGTCGTGTCAGTAACGAAGGCACTGTCCATCACTTATATTACTGGAAAAATTGGATCAGTCTATTGTCTGAGTACAAGCTGAATCCCTATGATGAACTGCAGTTTGGTTTAACAAAAACGCCACAATTAGTCCTTCTCGCGTTTAAAAGAAATGAAGAAAAAAACTGGATCACGGTCACGGATCCTAGTCAAGTTAGAAAGCTGATCATAGCAGACCAGACACGATCGCCGCTGTCTCACACATATCAGCACCGGCAGTTGCTCTAGCACTGACAGTGATAGCAGCTCAGTCCGATCCAGCTGAGGATTGGGCACCGACCGCGTCAGCGGATCAGTCTGATCTATCGGAGGATCGGGCATCGACACCGGCACCTGCTCCGACGCTGGCACCAGCTCTAAAAGGAGCACCATCTCCTACAGCAGCAGCGACTTCGGCACCTGCACCAACACTTGCACTTGCATCTGCTCCGGCCCGTGCAGTTGCACCGGCAACAGACTGGGCTACAGTTCGCACTTCATATACCAAAGTCCTTACAAAAACTGACATGACCACCTTCTTGGTAAGCATTGGCCGCCCAAGTGTTTCGTTCTTTTTTCTTTCCATGTTGTTTCACATGATTCACTGTGTTGATCTAACTGTTTGGGTATGTTTTCTTGTTTGCAAACAGAGAATTCCTAGAGCAACGAGGGAGTCGTTCAACAATCCGGGCGACGGCGGCCAAGTTTCTCTTACCATGCGCAGCCTTGGTGTGAATGAACCTGCTCAGTATACCGTAAGTACAAAGGATGGTTGCATGATGATTGATGCTAAAGGATGGTCAAGGTTCAAATCTAAATCATATCTTGCGGTAGGGGATGATGTCAAAATCGAACTTTCTCGGCAAGGAGAGCTGGTCCAAATCAACTTTGAAATTCTTCAGTAGCAGCACGCAACTGCCGAACTGATCTATCCTCCGAGAGATTTTGATGTAATAATCTGGCATGGTGAAACAAGTGTCCTATGTGTATAAGTAGTACGAAAGTATTATTTATCACATGGTATATCGTTGATAGAATTGCAACTCTGATTGCTGGTTAGGAACTGTCCTTCGATTTCATTCCAACAGCTGCCATGCTTTATTCAATTTTGTGTATTCGCCTTGCGACAGCATCTAAATCCAGCGCCGTACCGATCGCTTGCAATATGAAAAGCGCTGAGGTAGAACACATGGGCCCCCAAACATGCAGGGTCGGCCTGCGGCCCAAAGTCCATAACCGTGAGCCTATCTGAGTATTATATTCTCAGCTGAACCCCCATAAAAAAAGCTGAACCCCCATAATGCCCGTGCATTGCAGAGGGAGTATATTTCTCGGCAAGTTGAGCCTGTGATATAAAAGATTTGTATATTTCTTTACAGAGGGAGTCTCTCTCAAAAATATATATTTATGTGTAACTAGTTACTCCTGTCTTTCTACTTCCTTTCGCTGATATGTGGGGCAACCGGCAATGGGGTCCACGTGCCATATGCACAAATTAGAGTGCACAACTTCACGGTAGACACACCCGGTCGTGGCGCCATGATAATGCCCAATGAGTCGTCAAATCACAACCCCCCCTTTTCCAGCTTTAGCAGTAAGCTGGACGGACGAAGCGGCAATATTTCACTGGGCCTGAATCCCCTTCTCCCTCGTCTGCTTGTTCAGAGAAAACCCCCTCTCGGCGATTGCATAGGGTTTTCTCATGGAGAACCAGGTACGAATTCTTCATCCATCCCCGATAAATCCAAGTCCCTTGGTAGCAGGTAGTCCTAGGATGGCAGCCACCACCGTTGATGCATTTTCTTCCTACTGAATCTAGTGTGTTTCATTTGCAGTGCCCAAAGTGCGAGTACCCTACAGGTTTCTGCGCCCTCGGCGAGACGCCACACTTGTTCCTTCTCATCCTAACACGGCATTTTGAAACGCGCATAGTATGTTCCTAGAATCCTCTTTCCTATCCGGGAGGGTGGGTTTTTTTTGAACATATTGTGTTCTCATATTATTTTTTCCTGCAGTGTATTATTTGCTCTGCCAGAACACATGTACTCAAGATGCTCGGTCTTGCCATAACTGAATACACTAGTTTAATGGTCACAGTGAAGACACGCCATGGATATAAGTTCCGAGTTGGGTTCATGAACCACGAAGATCGCTGCTTTTTTTATGGCCGAACTTGGATAAACTTTCTCAAGTGTTACGGACTGAAAGTTGGCGCACGAATGTTGATGGAAATAGCAGAACCTGGTCTCATCTTCACTGCGATCTTCCACCCCGACGTCGTTCCAATTGTTCATCCATGTTAGTTTTGTATCTGGTTCTTGCTTGTTGCCTCGATTACTTCTTAATCCACCTATTATGTCTAACTAATCACAATTTAACTTTAGAAGTAGCAACAAATCTCTCATGAAGATGCTACTTCTAACTAATATTTTCTTATAATTGGTGGCACGTGTAGGTTTTTTCAGAGCTAAGCAGTCTGCTTGTTTGTTACTCTGTAATAACTCGGCTATTACTAATGGCACTGAAGTTGACTAGATCGACATCCACAAGTTCCTACACTTTATTGATCGTCTTGAGGTCCTTGTGGGGCGTTTCAATGGTGGAAGGCCACGTGGGATATGTGTGCCACTGCTGCACTCGTTGAACAGGTCCAAGTGTGTCGAGAAACTTATGGTACGAGCTATTTTCTGTTATATATGTTGTTCATAAACTATTGCTTATACACAGTTTTACAGCTGTGATCTTCTTGAAACAGAACTGCCGAGTTCTATTGTTCCTATCTGATGCTGCGACCATGGTCGGGTCGACTTGCGCTTGGTCACAACATGATGTTTATGTTGACCTACTCAATTCCCCTTGGAGGTGAAAAGATACTTATTCATGGGTGGTCTCAAATAATGAAGGCCCGTCCATCGTGGAGAATAGGACAGAGGATTATGTTCATGCTTTTCCATGGCTCTAAGGCGAATATACTGTTTATTGACCATGTTGCAAGATGAAGCCGCTTTCAGAAGGTTGTGGATGCGCGGGGTGGCGCCTGGGCCTTGTGCTGCGGCTTGGCGGCCTCACCCTTGGTTAACTGTAGGCAAAGTAGCACTGTTTGTGGCGTGCTTTGTACGGTTGAACCTGTATAAGTACTCATACTACTTTCAGCTTTGGTTGTTAAGTGCCCCTGCTGGTTTCAGCTAAGGTTGTTAAGTACTCCTGCTGCTTTTACAGTCTGTCGTGTTTCTTTAGTCCTGTCTTCCTCCAGCCGCCAAAACCAAACCAGCGCCGCCTCCCACGGCTGGCTGCGCCTCAGCGCACGCATCGCCGCACCACCGTCTCCTAAATCGTTAACACCGACGTCCTCCACGTGCTTTGGTGCGCTCGCCGTGGCGTCGCCCTCTCGCGTTGTCAACATGGTCAACAAACAACAAGAATCGGCAGAAGTACGTGGAGAGGATGACAGTAGGGGCCCACCACGTCGTAGATGGAAAAATAAAATGCTTCCTCCTAGTGTTTTCTCGACATCTGGGACCCACGACATTGTGAGCGATATAGTCAATAGACAAGAGAACAACACAAGATCGGTGACACACAGGGCGTAGCTACTCGAGCAGTATTTTTTTGTTTGGTATTGTTGAGGCGGAGCAGGGTTTGAACTGGTCAGGCCCGTCTAGCCAGAGCTTATATTTTATGTTCACCATGTGACCAGCCCAGCTATTTTTTCTTTGTGAAAATGAGCCTAGTTTATTTTTTCTGAAGATGCCCAATCCAGGCCTACTTATTTTTCTACGCCCTGATGGGCTGCAACTCTTTCAAGACGCCTGCAAATCTTGAAAGTAATATGAAATGGGTTGTAAATATAAAAACAAATGACAAATTGGCAATAACTTTATAATTTCTGAATTTTTTTTCACATTTTCAGATTCCTATTTCACTGGGCATTAACCTAATTTAAATATATCTTCAAAGTACTTTAAATCTGGCTCGACATTTCGGTATTAAAAATAGTTTGGAACCCACAGAAATATGCGAAATTGGCCCTGGCCAACCAAAAAAATGACTGCAATAAATTGCATAAGAAGTTGCCACGAGCTATATATAAATTATTACAAAAAAGAGGGAGTGGTCTGACTTGTGGGCCTGTTTAGTTGACGCGTATGCAAGATTTTTTTAGTTATTATATACGTCAACAAATGATTCTAGCAGACGTAACCATTGGATATCAATCCAACAGCCATCATGTTTCTTCAATCTCTGATCTTCTTGCTCCAGCCACCAAAGCAGCGCCGGCGGGACCGCCTACTCCCGCCTCCAGTGGCCGGCTGTGCTGCCGCCAAGAGCCTCGGCACTTCTACTACTCACACCGCTGGCGGGGCATCCTCTACTCACCCACACCCTCGTTATTCTGCGGCGACGCAGCCTCACACCGCAGCCGAACCGGTGAACCCTCGTACTCCTCTCCGCGCGGGCTTCCACTGCCGCGTCTTCCCCGGCTCCGCGTCTTCCCCGGCTCCGCGTCGTCCCCTTCCTAGGCCTCACCGTCGTCCACCGCCGTGGTGCTCTTGGCGCGGCGTGGTCAATGTGGTCAACGACCGACGTCCGTCGGAAGAGTACTGTACGTGGAGAGGCTGACAGCTGGGTCCACGGCAGCCGCAAGGAAGTGCCTCCTTGTTACGCGGAAAATAATTATTCCTCCACCTGACAGCAGGGACCCACCGGACGGGCCACCAGTATTTCGTGAAAAAAACGTTTCCCCCTGACTGCTGGGACCCACAGGACGGGCCTCCGTATTTCGCAAAAAAACGTCCCCCCCGCTGTCAGCTCGGACCCACCGGAAGTGCCTCCTTATTACGCACAAAAAAAGTGAATACCCCCTGCTAGCTGGGACCCACCTTGGTGGGAGGCTGACTTTTGGGCCTACTAAGTTGACTGGGACGGATGCCTTTGTCAACTTTAGTCAATATAGGAACAATTCTAGCTCCAGTGACCGTACGATGTCCATCCAACGGCCGTAGTGCTTCTTCAACCTCTGGTCTTCTTGCTCCAGCTGCCCAAAGCAGCGCCGGTCGTGCCGCCTGCTCCTGCCGCCCGTGGCCGGCTGTGATGCCGCGGAGGCCTCACCGCCCCTACTACTCCCACCACTAGCCAGGCCATCCCTCTACGCACCCATACCCCCTGTTATTCTACGGCGACAGCAGCCTCACACCGCAGCCGAACGAGTGAATCCTCATACTCCTCTACGCGTGGGCATCCACTGCCGCGTCTTCCCCTGCTCCGCGTCGTCCCCTTCCTAGGCCTCGCCGTCGTCCACCACCCTGGTGCTCTCGGCGCGGCATGGTCAACGTGGTTAAGGAATGGCTTCCATCGGACGTGGACTGTACGTGGAGAGGCTGACAGCTGGGTCCACGGCCGCAGCAAGGAAGTGCCTCCTTATTACGCGCAAAATAATTATTCCTCCACTTGACAGCGGGGACCCACCAGACGGGCCACCGTATTTTGTGAAAAAAACGTCCCCCCCTGACTGCTGGGACCCACCAGCTACATCTTCGCACGCAAGGAAGTGCGTCCACAAAAAACCGATTCGCCCCCCTGACTGCTGGGACCCACCAGCTACATCTTCGCACGCAAGGAAGTGCGTTCGAAAAAAACGATTCGCCCCCCTGATTGCTGGGACCCACCAGCTACATCTTCGCATGCAAGGAAGTGCGTCCGGGCAAAAAAACGATTCTCCCCTGACTGCTGGGACCTAGCAGCTACACCTTCGCACGCAAGGAAGTGCGTCCGGGCAAAAAAAAAACAAGACGATTCACCCCCTGACTGCTGGGACCCACCAGCTACATCTTCGCAGGCAAGGAAGTGCCTGACAGTCGGGACCCACCTGGTCGAAGCGTATGTGGTGTTGTCATTCAGTCGCGAACGGTACGCATATATATATCTTGGTCGATGTAGAGGCGCGCACGTGTCGTAGTAGAGGCGCGTACGTGTCGTAGTAGAGGCGCGCACGTAGCATGTACACGTACGTACAACGGCCAGGGTGCAAGAAAGAAAATACGGCCACATACCTGCATACGGGCAGGGTCTCGAACGCCTACTCGCGCATACGTACGGCCAGGGCTCGTGTACATGGCTGGGTCGGAACGGAAAAACAGCTGTGGGTGTCAAAACCGGCGGATCTCGGGTAGGGGGTCCCGAACTGTGCGTCTAGGCGGATGGTAACATGAGACAAGGGACACAATGTTTTACCCAGGTTCGGCCCTCTTGATGGAGGTAAAACCCTACGTCCTGCTCGATTGATATTGATATTGTGGATGTTTACAAGAGTGGATCTACCACGAGATCAAGGAGGCTAAACCCTAGAAGCTAGCCTATGGTATGATTGTAAGGGTTGTTGATGATGTTCCAGTCCTACGGACTAAAGCCATCCGGTTTATATAGACACCGGAGAGGGCTAGGGTTACATAGAGTCGGTTACAATGGTAGGAGATCTACATATCCGTATCGCCAAGCATGCCTTCCACGCCAAGGAAAGTCCCTTCCGGACATGGGGAGAAGTCTTCAATCTTGTATCTTCATAGTCTTGGAGTCCGGATGATGATGATAGTCCGGCCGATGATAGTCCGGTCGATGACGATAGTCCGGCTATCCGAACACCCCCTAATCCGGGACTCCCTCAGTATCCCCCGAACCAGGCTTCAATGACGATAAGTCCAGCGTGTGTGTAGTCTTCGGCGTTGCAAGGCGGGTTCTCCTTCAAGTTCCATGTACCTGCCGAATAGTGTCCAGCTTCCTCATCAATGTTGCGCGTCTTGGCTTCCACGCCCAATAATGGCCTTCTTCCACGCGTCGCGCGAATGTGAAAAGCCAGGGTGTCTTTTATGTTTTACCCCCTAGTTGTGCGAACAATCTGCCTATAAGGGAGGCAAGAATCCAGATCCAAATCACCATCTTCCTCTCGCAAATACTCATCGGAGCGCTTTCGACCAAGAATCCATTCCATCATGGACCGTCAACGCGGCTCCTCTTCTCGCGCTCGGCCCTTTGCCGAGAGATTGGAGGAGATGCTCTGTTCCGCTGTGAGCTGGTGAAGCTCCAAATGGGGGGATATCTCCCTCCGGCTTTCATGGTTTCGGTTCGAGCCGGGCTGGCCACCTACAAAGGTGGGAAGCAAGCGGAGGTTACCCCAAATCCCAACAAAGGGGAGCAAGTATGCTTCGTCCCCTATCGATAAGGGGCTCGGTTTCCTGTACATCCATTCCTCCGCTGGCTCTCGGAGTTCTACGGACTCGGCTTCATCACCTCACGCCCGCCTCAATCCTGCATATTGCGGGTTATGTAGCTCTTCTGAGCTTTTCCTGGGCGTCGAGACCCACTTCGCTGTGGAAGAGGTTGTTCGCCTTGTACCCGCTCTCACGAGGGGTCCATATATAAAGTGGGCGGCGCCAAATATGGCGCATTGCGGGACCGGATATCCATCCGAAACCCCAAGAAGGCGTCCAAGACCGGCCTTGAATGGTTTTATATAGAAGATGCCCGCTGCGGACCCTGTTCGGATCGGCCTCCGGAGTTCAGCAATGCTCCTCTGAAGAAACACCTTAGTTGGCGTCGCGAGCCCCATCCGGAGGAAGACAAGAGCGTCCATTATTTGATGGGCGAATAAGGTCTTGGCCCATGCCGGGTTGACCATGATTGGAATCATGGCAACATGCATTACTGCTGGGGTGCAGCCACTACAATCAGGGCCACCCCATGTGGGATTTCAACGGGGAGGACGGTGCCACCCGTCATGGCCGCAAAGGGCCGGATTCGCCCGAAGATCTGGTGACGATCTTGTCCGGCCTGTATAAGGGGGAGAAGGAGGATTTCCTTCGGCCTAACCCGTTAAATGGGTTTTCCATGAATAATCCCCGGCCTTGGGTAAGCGAACACTCAGCGTGTCCGACCCGTGCCTTTCGAAACTTAAGTTTCTTATATTGTGTTCTTCTTGCGACGCAGGAACTGCGCCAGACCGTGGAGGGCATGCTAAGTCCGGCTCTGCAGCCCGAGGATCCAGAGAGATCCCGGGATCCGGCCTCCGAAGAGGATCCAGACATAAAGGTGGAGCTAATCGATGGGGTGTTCCACCAACTTAGCATGGACAATGCTTTAGTCGCCATCATGGCTGACTATCCCGGACTATATCCGGCTTCCCAGGTGATTGCGGCCGAAGCCCCGACACCGTCATTCCAACCTTGCTTATTTCTGACCACCGTATATGATGGCACTGTGCAGGAGGCGCCCCTAGGGCGAGAAGCCGAGTCCGCGGTGGCTGACCAACAAGGGCCAGTTCGGACCAGTAGGCGGAAGAGGAGCGCGACGCGGACTGAAACGTCGCCGCAACGTTCCTAGGAAGTGTTTGAGTGCTCATGACTTTTATAGGGAAAAAAGCGTCCGCCGGATCAAGGGCGTGAAAGTTGTCAATCCAACCTCTACCAGCCGGGCTCCCTTTTGGTCGGGAGGGAGGCGGCGCAAGGCGCGAGCTGGGCGTTCCTCCGACGGAGGATGCCGACAGACCGTCCACCACCAAGTCTCGAGGTGGAGAGTGCCTCAATCACAGCGCCGCCGACAGTATTCGTGACGCGTGCTTCTCCCCGGCGTTGAATGCCTTTAACACGGGGACGCGCACCTTCGTGCTGCTCAAGATGGTTTTATCGAGCCACGGGCGGTATGTAAAAGACATACGGTAAGAGCATTTAATAGTTATATATGCGGTGAGCCCCGAGACTTAAAGTAGTTATATTAAACTGATTTAAGGATCATATGAAACGTAGCATCTTACCGAGAAGAATACCCAACTGTCTCAGGAGCTGCAAGAGTGCAAGGCCCAACTTGAGGCCGCATTTTCTGGCGCAGGAGGAAATGCAAGGACCTCTCCTGGTAACGCGTTATTTTAGAAAGCTAAGTAGCGTTTGGCCTTTGCGCAAGTCTAAAAAACGACATTGCAGGTGCTGCGGACAAGATCCGGACAGCAAGAACTTCTGCGCCAACTAAAGGCGGCGAGAGGTGCTGCATAAGGTGCAGCATGAAAGGAACAAGCTCCAGATGCCCATGCCCAGCTTGGAGAAGAGCTGAAAGCGTTCGGGCGGTAGCTGTCGGGCTCCGTTAAGGAGAATCAGCGGCTTCGTCGCGGCATATATAGTAAGTGCTTGGCGAACTCCTTTGAAAAGAAGAGTTCGGCGAGGAAGTCAATTTGATGAATATGTCCGCAGGTATGCTCACAGTGTCGCCTGCGGAGGAGATGCCCGTAACAATGGGTGATCAACTTCGAATTGTTGCAACTAATCGAGCGAGTTCGGCAGGCTATGGCGGTGTCATCCAGCGTTATGGCCAGCCTTCTCTATACCCGAGGGTCTTGGGGAGCTTGCGGAGAAGCTGTAGGGAGTGCGGCAGCGCTTCCATTTATGGAAGATTTCAGCCTGCCACCAAGGTGCCAGGGAGGCCTGGGCCATGGTAAAGACAGCGGTACAAGAAGGCGGATCCCAACCACATGGCAAGTCGGACTGTGGGGCCCGATGGGAAGGAGATCCTGTGAGTTTAGTATACGCCAAGTGGAGTTGGCGCTAAATTTTCCCAACAGACTGTAAATTAGACAACTTTGTTAGACGGATTGAGGAAGAATACAATCGGTCGATCGACAATGTATTATAAAATGACATACAAAATGCCTTCTAGCGGATTGTAGATCGTTTGTCTTTGCCGACCTTTTCTCTTCGACCTCGGGACCCTAGAGTCCGGAGTGTGTCCGAATACCGCCTCGGTTATGAAACAACGGGGTATGCGTGGAGACCAGGCGTAGGGGTCATCGGTGCTTTATCGGACAAGTGCCCAACTAGTTATGTTATATTACATGGGTAGTAAGAAACATCTTCCAGGAGAATAGTTCCGTTAAGGGTTCCTTTCCTCTGGGGTGGCATGCCCTAAAGTGCATGTCCGGTCTGCGAAAAAGCGAGAAAAACATCTGGGGCAGATAAATAAGTGGATAAAAATCATCTTTTAAGTCACCGACCGAATATTCCCTTAAACGCTAGCTTTCGGCTTCACCCGGTCGAGGTACACATCCGGCTGACCCGGCAGTAACAATCGCAGAGGTGCTCCTTTACCTCCTAGCCGAACAATCGGGACGTAGGGGTAAGCACAGAGCCGAGCAACCCAGCTTGGCCAAAACTTAAGTCATATCGATGCATATAATGGTGAATAAAAGGTACATGTGGAGGCTTGACACATGTCTGGGCATGAAGCCCGTATAATTAAGCTTCGGTAAAGAAGCCCCGTGTATGATGAGTGCGGATAGCACATCAATTGTCTTGTGAACGTTGCGCAGTAGGCCCTTTAAGGCTTGGATGAATAGGGTTGAGGAGAAAAGATAAACAAAAGGCAGCTGAAGTAAAAAAAAATTGGGCGGGGGAAAGGGACGAACTCTTAGTCGGCGCTAGGCATAGAATCGCTCGGAGGCGGGCTGCGTTCCATCGGTTCGCTCGAGTCGGTTATCCGATGCATTTAAGTGACGGTGCGCTCCGCCGGTCAGGACTTGATCGATGATGAAGGGCCTTCCCATTTGGGCTTGAGCTTGTCCTTTTTCTTGTCCGCAGCGTAGAACCAGTTCGCCAACGTTGTAAGTCTTGGCCCGTACTTCTCTGCTTTGATATCTTCGAGCCTGCTGTTGATAGAATGCGGAACGAGCCTTGGCGACATCGCGCTCTTCCTCCAATGTGTCCAAGCTGTCCTGCCGATCCAACTCGGCTTCTCTTTCTTCGTACATGCGCACTCGAGGTGAGTCATGAATGATGTCGCAGGGCAAGACTGCTTCTGCGCCGTATACCATAAAAAATGGTGTGAATCCGTAGTACGGTTAGGCGTTGTCCGCAGCCCCAGTACGGAGTCGAGCTCATCTACCCGGTCGTGTCGATTTCGTGAGGGACCGCACTAGTGCGGGTTTGATGCCGCTCATTATTAGACCATTTGCTCGTTCCACTTGACCGTTGGTTTGAGGATGAT
Organism: Aegilops longissima; assembly: GCA_021605205.1. Classification (NCBI taxonomy): domain Eukaryota; kingdom Viridiplantae; phylum Streptophyta; class Magnoliopsida; order Poales; family Poaceae; genus Aegilops; species Aegilops longissima. The sequence continues at coordinate 319,114,765 of CM038680.1, read as the reverse complement.
AGACTGAAGCGTAATCGAGCTTGATGCCCATATTTTTGCACCATGATTTAACCTCATCGGCGGTGAAGTTCGTGCCGTTATAGGTGATGATGCTGTGGGGGCCACCATAACGGTGTACTACCCCGGATATAAAGTCTATCGCTGGTCCGGACTCTGCCGTTTTAACTGGCTTGGCCTCTATCCATTTGGTGAATTTATCCACCATGACCAATAGGTATCTTTGCTTGTGGGTTCCCCCTTTAAGTGGTCCAACCATGTCAAGCCCCTAGACCGCGAACGGCCAAGTAATGGGTATAGTTTTGAGGGCGGGCGGTGGCATATGGCTCTGATTAGCAAAGAGCTGACAACCGACGCATCTTTGGACTAAGTCCTGAGCATCTGCTCGGGCCGTCGGCCAGTAAAATCCTGTATGGAATGCCTTTCCTACAAGGGCCCGAGCTGCGGCGTGGTGTCTGCCTAGTCCGGCATGAATTTCAGCAAGGAGGTTTCGCCCTTCCTCTTCGGAGATACACATTTGAAGGACTCCGGTTGTGCTTTTCTTATAAAGTTCTCCCCCATAGACCTTGTAGGCTTTAGATCGCCGGACAATGCAGCGGGCCTCATTTTGGTCTTCGGGAAGCTCCTGCCTAAGCAAGTAGGCGAGGAATGGTTCTGTCCACGGGGTGATTACTGCCATTATGTCGTGGGCGGAAGGTGTTATGTCATCGGCTGAATCGCGGTTGGTGCGGCTTGTTCCGTTTGTTAGTTCGGACTCCTCTTCCCATAATACGGATAGCTTGAAGAGCCGTTCGGAAGATGTTAGGAGGGACAGCGTCGCTTTTTGCATGCCAATGCCGAGACGTCGGGTGCTTGGTTATTATCCCTGCTCGTGATGGAATTCAAGTCCTTGAACCGGGTTAACATTTTTAGGACAGCGTTGCGATATGCTGCCATTTTCGGATCTTTGGCGTCAAAGTCTCTGTTTATTTGGGATATTGCGAGGTTTGAATCCTCGCACCTCTAGGCGTTGAATGCCCATGGAATTGCCATCCGGAGACCGTGTAAAAGGGCCTCGTATTCGCTGCGTTGTTGGAGTCCGTGTACATTATCTGAAATGCGTATTGGACTGTGTCTCCGGTCGGGGCGTCAATCGACGCCAGCCCCCATCCGGCTAACATTTTAGAGCCGTCGAAGTGCATAATCCCATTGGAGTATCGCCCTATTCTTTAGGGAGTTCGACTTGGTCCATTCAGCGACAAAGTCAGCCAAAACTTGTGACTTTATAGCTCGCGAGGTTTGTAAGATATATCAAATGGTAAGAGCTCAATGGCCCATTTGCAATCCTGCCCGTCGCGTCATGGTTGTTTATAATGTCGTTAAGTGGTACTTGAGGCCATCGTTATCAAACACTCTTGAAAGTAGTGTCGAGCTTCCGGATGCCGTGAACACGCGATGCTATCTTCGATAGTGCGGGTAACGGACTTGCAGGGGTTAACACAAAGGATATGTAGTATACTGGTTTTGAAGAGGGAATTTATGCCCTTACATTTCTCGTTCGACGACGAGTACCGCGCTTACAACTTGATGCGTAGCTGCGATGTATAACAACATTGGTTCGCCCAGGTTGGGCGTAGCCAGGACCGGATTTGTTGCCAATATGGCCTTTATTTCTTCAAGTCCGGCGGTGGCAGCATCCGTCCACTCGAAGTGTTCGGTGCGCCTAACGAGGCGATAGAGGGGTAATGCCTTTTCTCCTAGACGGGAGATAAAGCGGCTTAGAGCCGCCACGCATCCGGTCAATTTTTGTATTTGCTTGAGGTCTTTTGGGATATCTAGCTGTGACAGAGCTCGGATTTTGGCTGGGTTTGCTTCAATTCCTCTACGGATACGATGAAGCCCAAGAGCTTTCCACCGATGCGCCAAAACGCATTTTCCGATTCAGCTTGATGTCATATGCTCCGAGGCTGTCGAATGTGAGCCTCAAGTCGTCTACTAGAGTTTCGGCGTGTTTAGTTTTGACGACTACATCGCTCACGTATGCCTCTACTGTTTTGCCGATCTGGGTAGCGGACATGTCTCGAATCATGCGCTGATATGTTGCGCCGGCGTTTTTAAGTCCGAAGGGCATCGTGTTGAAGCGAATGGTCCATATGGAGTAATGAATGCCGTTGCGGCTTGATCCGCTTCGCCATCTTGATTTGATGATAGCGGAGTATCGTCCGGAAGCACAATGAATCGTGCCCTGCGGTGGCGTCGATGATTTGGTCGATGCGGGAGGGGAAGGATCCTTTGGGCAGGCCTTATTTAGGTCTTTGAAATCGACACATAGGCACCAGGATTTGTCCTTCTTTGGTACCATTACCAAGTTTGCTAGCCAATCCGGTGCTTGATGTCTCGATGAATCCGCTTCCAATAGTTTGGCTAGCTCTTCTCCCATTGCCTGTCTTTTGGGTTCGAAAATTGTCGAAGAGCCTGTTTGGTGGCTTGAATCCTTTTAGGATGTTTAGGCTATGTTCTGCCAATCTGCGTGGGATTCCGGGCATATCCGAGGGGTGCCAGGCAAAAATGTCCCAATTTTCCCGAAGGAATTCTCGTAGTGCGGCGTCTACATCAGGGTTCAATTGTGCCCCAATGGAGGCCGTCTTTGTAGGGTTCGTTGGGTGGACCTAGAATTTTACTATTTCATCTGCTGGTTTAAAGGAGGTGGACTTGGATCTCTTATCGAGTATCACATCGTCCCTATTCACCGTAGAGCGTAGCGCGGTGAGTTCCTCTGCCGCTAGGGCTTCGGATAGTGCCTCTAAGGCTAATGCGGCTGTCTTGTTTTCGGCGCGGAGTGCTATGTCCGGATCACTAACAAGAGTGATTATTCCGCCGGGCCTGCATTTTGAGCTTCATGTACCCGTAATGGGGTGCGGCTTGAAAAATTGTGAATGCCTCTCGTCCTAATATAGCGTGATATCCGCTGTTGAGCGGGGCCACTTGGAACGTGACTTCTTCGGATCTGTAATTGTCCGTTAGCGAATACCACATCGAGTGTGATTTTTCCTGTGGCAGCGCCTCCGGCTAGGGATTATTCCTCTAAAGGTTGTGCTGCTTCGCTCAATGCGGCTCCAGTCTATTTCCTTTTTTTGAAGGGTTTCCTCGTAGATGAGGTTTAATCCGCTCCCGCCATCCATGAGGACTTTTGTAAGTTGAAAGCCGTCCACTATTGGACTAAGTACCAGTGCGGCTGGAGCTCGGGCTGTCCGAATTTAGGTTCGTCGCTGGCGTTGAAGGTGATGGCTGTGTCGCTCCATGGATTGGTTGTTGCTACTTGGTAGACTTGGCGAGGCCATGGATTGTTCGTTTCGCATATTATTTGATGCGAAAGTCTCAAGACTGTTGATACCGCATCGATGTTGTTGGAGTGGTTTTCCGGCTAGAAGCTCCTCTCCACTTTTGGCCACCTGCCGTAATATCCAACATGCTCGAAGGTTATGTGTTGGGACGGCGCCTTCTGTACTGTGAATTTTACAGGGTCCGCTAAGCCATCCCTCTAGTACGGTTCCGTGCCATTTATGGGGTTTTTGCTGTTTAGTTTTTGTATCTGGTGCCTGAGTGTAATGCACCCTTTTGTTGCGGACTGGGGTTGTATTCAGGGCCGGATTGTCCCAAAAATTATTTTCGGTTGTCCGGAAACTCTCTATCGCACAGTACTTTCGTACTATGGACGCTAGGTCGGCGAAGCGTGTAATTTCGCGATGGCTGACGGCGTTCAAGAGTCCCTCGTCCGTGCAATTATTGCAAAAAATTGAGATTGCGTTTTCCTCTCGGCAGTCCTTTATCTTGTCCATAACCAGGAGGAATCTGGCCCAGTAGTGATGTACTGTCTCAGCGGGCTCTTGCAGGATTAGAGATAGATCGCATATGTCTGGGCGGGTGGGTGGAATTAACTCCGGAACCCTACCCATCTCAAGGCTCAAGGCCGAGAAGTTTCAATTTGGAAGCTTGGATTGCTGGGCGTTGTCCAACGAGTCCAGTCCGATGCGACTTTAAGTTCAGTGCTTGATCGAAGTCCGTCCCTCCGCTGAATCCGGCATGGGGGTTCGGAAGCCCGGACATGACTAGTTTCCAATATAGGAGAAGCGTCGCCGCATTGTTCCTCTACCACTGCAACGTGGTGGGTGACCTGGGGAGAGTTAATCTCTCTCAGATCGGTTTTAAGCCCAATCCGTTTGTAATCTGTAGCGACTCCCAGGGCGGCGATGCGATCCAAGAGCTCGTTTACGGATGAGAGCTCTATTGGATCCAGCCGCTCGGTGAATTCCGAGCTGACGTGAAAATTGCTTTTGATGACTTGAGAGGTCATTGTCGAAGCGGTGGCCGGACAGGCGGCCATAAGAAAACCACCTAGCCGGATAGTTTGGCCGGCGGCCAGGGCTCCTTTGGCGAAAATACCGTCCTTGAAGACGGGAGGAGGCATCCTTCCTATCGGTGACGGCACAGAAGAACTCTCAATGAAAGCACCAATGTCGGTGTCAAAACCGGCGGATCTCGGGTAGGGGGTCCCGAACTGTGCGTCTAGGCGGATGGTAACAGGAGACAAGGGACACAATGTTTTACCCAGGTTCGGGCCCTTTTGATGGAGGTAAAACCCTACGTCCTGCTCGATTGATATTGATATTGTGGATGTTTACAAGAGTGGATCTACCACGAGATCAAGGAGGCTAAACCCTAGAAGCTAGCCTATGGTATGATTGTAAGGGTTGTTGATGATATTCCAGTCCTACGGACTAAAGCCATCCGGTTTATATAGACACCGGAGAGGGCTAGGGTTACATAGAGTTGGTTACAATGGTAGGAGATCTACATATCCGTATCGCCAAGCTTGCCTTCCACACCAAGGAAAGTCCCTTCCGGACATGGGGAGAAGTCTTCAATCTTGTATCTTCATAGTCTTGGAGTCCGGATGATGATTATAGCCCGGCCGATGATAGTCCGGCCGATGACGATAGTCCGGCTATCCGGACACCCCCTAATCCTGGACTCCCTCAACAGCATCGTCGTCGTGTTCATGGGGAGGCAACGGAATGCGTCGTGTTCATGGGGAGGCAACGGAATGCGTCGTGTTCATCGGGAGGCAACGGAACGCGTGGGAGCCAACCAGCTGGGTCGGAACGGAATGCGTGGTCGTGTTCATCGGGAGGGGGCTTGGACGGAACAGGCGATGGAAACGAGGCCTAACGTACCGCAAAACGGAGGAAACATCCTTGTGTTCGACCGGCCACGTTCGAAACGGGATCCTGTTCATCGGGAGGGGTCTGGCGTACCGCAAAATGGAGGAAACGGACCTCCCATCGCCGAAACAGGGTCCCGTTGATCGCGAGGGTGTGGCGTCTTTGCAAAACGGAGAAGCGGACTTGTGTTGGAGCGCTACGGTCGAAACAGGGGTCCTGTTGATCGGGAGGGGTGTGGCGTACCGCAAAACGGATGAAGCGGACCTCCTACGGTCGAAACGGGGGTCCTGTTCATCGGGAGGGGTGTGGCGTCCGCAAAACGGGACTCCACGGGATACTTTTCATCTCCACTGTCGACATCCTCCAACCTCCACGGGATCCTGTTCATCCAGCCTCCACCGCGCGCTACTCCACCGGCTACTATTCAACCACCCCTCCACCGCTCTCTGCTCATCCAGCCCTCCACACCATGGGGTCCTGTTCAACCACCCTCCACGGGCACCCTCCACCGCTCACTGTTCATCCAGCCCTCCACACCACGGGTCTGTTCAACCACCCTCCACGGGCACCCTCCACCGTCTCTGTTCATCCAGTCCTCCACCACACCACGGGTCCTGTTCATCCGGAGGCAACGCCACCGCTCCTTGCTCATCCAAACCCCCGCAACGCCATCGCTCATCAATCGATCGGCTTGATTAGCGGCGATGGCGAAGAATCGCTCGATCGGGTTTAGTTAACAGCCATCGATCAATCGCTCGGGTTCAGTAACGCGTAGCCTGCAGTGCGATCGCTCGGGTTCAGTTAGAGCCCAACGCCTCACTCGGGTTCAGTTAGAGCCAACGCCTTGCACACACGCGTGTACGTGTACGAGAGAAACGCACATCGCTCGGCCCCCGACCTCCCACCGTAACCGGGAACTCCCCGAAATTTTCCTCGCCCTCGCTTCTACCACGGTTTTTCCGTCATGGACGGCCCAAAGAATGTCATGCAGCTGCGTCTCCGGCCCGCCCAGGACGAAAAGCCCATTTTCTGTCATGATTTTTATCATAGAAGTAGGAGCCCACCACATCTATGATGATACCGGGTTTTGTAACAATTATCGTCATAGAAGTGTCATATGTATAACAGAATTTTTTTTCGTTCGGCCCAAAATGTCATGGATGTGTCTTTTTTTGTAGTGCATGATTGCAATGATGTTACTATAAATTCTCTTGATGTCAATTGTGCTAATAATATGTAAAACCCTAAGCTTGGGGATGCTAGTTTTGCTATGTCTACTATTTGTTGCAATGATCATGATTGGGGTGATTCTTCTTATGATCTTGAAAATTTATTTAAGCCCCATGATGAACATGAGATTGATAATAATGTTTGCAATAATATTGAAAGTGGGTTTGGAAGAGTGTCAACTTTAGATCCCACATATTTGGATAATGTTCAATCTTATGAAGTTTTTGATAAAAGTGGGTTTGGAGAGGTCTTAACTTTAGTTAATGTTAATCCCACTATTTTGGAAGAGTGTCAACTTTGCATGCATGTGGATCATGTATGTCGGTGTTCTGGGAACGGGGGTACCCAGACTTGCCTGCCTGCGGCCTGCGGCGTGGCTCAAGGGGTGGCCCAGTACGGCCCATCTTCATCAACACAAGCTCAAGACCCTCGCGAGGGGCCAAGCCTCGCGGGGCGAACGATAGGAAGCTTCCTCAGGCACGGCCTCGTCAGGCTGGCTCACGAGGAGGCTGAGAGATCAAGGCTGGGTACCTCACGAGGTGCCCATGACGCAAGCCATGACGACCGAGGGCGCCAGGCGGGCGCCAGCCCGCGCAGTGTCCTCATTTCCCCTTTGGTGCAAAGGAGGCAAGCGCAGGCCAAGGCATCAGGCAAAAGCAACCATTTCGGTGCAACAAGACTAAGACCAGCAGAACGGCAGGGAGGAGGTCATCGTGGAGCCCAAGCCGACGTCACCGTCAAAGTCTTTGGCAGGCGAGGACCGACTTTAGTCAGGATAAGTGTACTAGATGTTCCCCTTCAAAATGGCCAATTGTTGGCGCCCTTCCCGCTCAATATTTGGGAAGAGGCCCAGGGCCTCCGCCTATAAATAGGACTAGCCACCCACAGGGTAAGAGATCGAGCGGAGGGGAGACCGATCGAAATTTGCATAGGCATCTAGAGAGAGAGAGAGAAAGAGAGGCGACTGAACTCCCCCTAGCAGTTCATCGCACCAGCCAAGAACAGACCCTCGCAAGACTGTTCTTCCCTTGTACTATTCATCACCATCCCCAGAGGCAATCCACCACACCACACACTGGAGTAGGGTATTACACCACAATGGTGGCCTGAACCAGTATAAACCTCGTGTCTCTTGTGTTGTTCTTTGTGCAGTTAGATCCTTGCGAGGCGACGAGACGTAGGTAGGTTGGAGGTGCGATCTCCGCGTGCACCCCAGAGTTCGAACCTAGAGGGTCCGCAAGAACCCGAAATCCGACATTTGGTGCGCCAGGTAGGGGTGCACCAGAATCCGGCTTCCGCCACCCCGCTCTTCGCCGCCCCTCGCATCCATGTCAGACGCTCGTCGAGCCCGCGCCGAGCGCCGGGCCGCTCTCGCTACTCGCGTCGCCCAGACGGCCCCCGTCGGCGGCCGCCCCCGCCGTTCCCCGTTGCCTGTCGTCAACGCCGTCACCGGCCCGGCGGGGAACAAGCAGCAGGCGTCGTCTCTGCATCCTTTGGTACGGCGGGAAGGCCGCACTGCCACCCCGTCGCTGGCTCCAGCCGGTTCTTCATCCCACGCCCGTCGCGCTCCTGCGGACGCGCACGCCGCGTTGCTCCTGGCACGGGAACTCCTGCACTACCGTCCCATCGACAACCTCTACGATGTGTGGCTCGCCTGCATCACCGAGCTCGCCAGCGCCGCTGGGGGCTCCCCTGCGCCATCCCTCTCGCTGCACCGCGCCCCGCCTTGCGCGGGCGATGAAGCTCCGGGGGCGCCTCAGCCGCCTCCCATCAAGAAGGCGCCTTGGCCCCAAGGCGCGTGGCCCCTGGGTGGAACCCACTCTGTCCGGCACCAGCGCAGCAAGAGAAGTGCTGCCAAGAGATCCCTCGTCCCCAAGAAGCCGCCCGTGTGCTCCCGCACCGGCCCGGCATGACCGCGCTCCTGGTCCAGCGCACCAAGACCCCGCGCTGCTCCTGGCGGCAGCACACGGAGACCTCCAAGATCAAGCCCTCCGTCACCAAAGGCCTCCCGTGGCCACTGCAGGCTGCCGTGCCTTCACCGCCGAGCTGCGCAGCGTGGCCTGGCCGGGCAAGTTCAAGCCAGACCTGCCCCCACGCTACGATGGCACGGCCGACCCTACGGAGTTCCTCCAGCTCTATGAGCTGGCATCGAAGCCGCCAACAGGGACGAGAAGGTCATGGCGAACTGGTTTCCCATGGCGCTCAAGGACGGTGCCCGCACCTGGCTCCTGAACCTGGCTCCTGGCACGATTTCCTCCTGGAACGAGATGCGCACCCGATTCATCACCAACCTCCAAGGCACCCGCGATCGACCCCCGGCCATGAGTGACTTGCGCCGCATCAAGCAGCAGTCAGGGGAGACCCTGCAAAAGTTCATCCAGCATTTCAACAACGCTCGCCTTAAGATCCCCAGGGTGTCTGAGGAGGCCATCATCTCAGCCTTCTCCGACGGTGTGCGTGACGTCAAGATGAAGGAAGAGCTTGTGATCCATGAAGACCTGTGCACATCCCTGGAGTTGTTTAACTTGGCGACCAAGTGCGCCAGGGCTGAGGAAGGACGCCTTTCCCTTCTCGAGCTGCCGGCTGCTGACCCAGAAGAGAAGAAGCCCAAGGTCAAGGATGTGAAGCGCAAGGGGCTGTCGTGCTTGCAGCAGAGCCGGACACCAAGCGAGGAAGGGATCAGCCTGAGTCATCCAAGGGCAGTCGGTACTGTGTGTACCATGACCTTCACACCCACAACACCAACGAGTGCCAAGAGCTCAGGGCCATGCGAGACGTGCGTGCGGCCGACGCCCCGAGCGCAGCGACCGGGGCTATGGCCGAGGAGGAGGAAGAGGTGGAGGACTATGGGAAGACCGTGGCCCTCGCCAAGGGTGGCGTGACCGACCTCGCGAGGACCGCTGGCAGGATCAGCCTCACGAGGGAGGTTGGAGGGACCCGCCTCACGAGGGAGGCTGGAGGGATCAGCCTCGCGAGGATCGCCCACAAGGCAACGCAGGCCTCCCTCCTCTACCACCGCAGCCAAGGAGAAATGAAGACCATCATCAGGACGAGGGGGCTGGGGGCTTCCAGGAGCCGCGCGCAATCGCTTGCATCCTGGGCGGAGCTCAAGCCCCAGCCTCTCGGCAAGATCTTCAAGCAGTTCGCCCGCAAAGTGAATGCAGTCCTCCCCAGGCTCGAAGCCACATGCCCCCTCAGGTGGTCAGCGTGCGCCATCACATTCAGCTCAGCGGATCAGCTCAAGTGCGCAGCCATAGCCGGAGTCATCCCGATGCTTTGTTCCCCAATTATCAGCAATGTGCAAGTCACCAGGACCCTCATCGATGGCGGAGCAGGGCTCAATGTCCTGTCCGTCGAGACATTCAACAATCTCCAAGTGCCATACAATCAGCTTTAGCCAACCAAGCCTTTCTCCGGAGTCACTGATGGTTCCACGGTTCCGATAGGGCAGGTCCGCCTTCCTGTCACCTTCTGGACGCGCGACAACTACCGCACCGAGCTCATCGACTTCGACGTCGCTCACATTCGACTGCCATACAATGCCATCCTCGGGTACCCAGCCCTGGCCAAGTTCATGGCAGTGACTCATCATGGCTACAATGTCCTCAAGATGCCAGGAAGCGGTGGAGTCATCACAGTGCCTTGTGAAGAGAGAGACGCAGTGTGTTCCCTGGAGCGTGCTTTTCAAGCTGCGTCAATTGAAGATTCAGATCGCAGGAGCGGAGGGCTTCCCGAGGTGGTCCCTAAGAAGAAGAAGACATCCCCTGGTCATAGACCTCAGGAGGCAGGCCCCTCAGAGTCCGCGCCCATTCTAGTGGCGCCTCCTTCTGTCGCATAGGAAGGCGCGCCCGGCGCCCTCCTTAAGCAAGGCTCGGAGGCTCTCTCCTGGAGGGCCACCGACTTTGCTAAGACCACGAGGGAGGCGCTCGGGCACCACTTGGAGGCGTGTTTCAAAGCACGTTTCCCTCAGGAAGGAGCAAGGCAAGGAGGGCCAAACCCTCAGGAGTTCGTCAGCAAGATCATTCAGGAGCTGCAGGAGTCAAGAGTCATGAGTGGCAGCCGCCGCTTACCCGCCGTAGCTCCCCATCCAGGCGAAGATGGTGGGCTGCGTGTCTGCATCGACATACCAGGGCTCAACCGAGCCGCCTCTCAGGAGCGCCTCTAGCCCTCACGCATGGGACGCTGTGAAGGTCCACCCCACAACTATGTTCGCATGCCTTACGGCTTGCTGAACGCGGTTGCCACGCGCCAGCGCCTCATGAGGAGCATCCTGGTGGCTCAAGTGGCCAAGCGTTCCGCAGTCCTGGCGGAGATGGAGATGGTCCGCAAGGAGCCACCAGCGCCTCCGGAGCCTCCCGAGGCTCCTGGGCCTGGGGGCTCATGAAGATCGGCTTCTGCAGCGCACGACGTCCGCTACTTCAGCATTCCTTCATCTCCAACATCACCAGGTGACATCCTTCGAGTTTCATTTTCAGCTGGGAGCGCCCCCCAGGGCTGCATCATTCCCAGGCCGCGTGGGTCCATCCCTGCGGCATGTATCCCTTTTGATTCATGTTTCTAGTTTACTTTATTGGGGGCGCCCCTCGGGCTGCGTCATCCCCAAGTCGCTCGGGCCCGACCCAGCGATGTTCGCCTTCTCTGCGCCTATCTAAATGGATTTGCTCCTTCGTGATTAACGTGTTTGACCTAATCGCCCGCTCGATTGGCACCAACTGATGGAGCTGCTCCCTAACGGCACGACGCTTGCGCATGGGTCCGTCCCTGCAACGTCGACAAACCTGAATGGCTGAGCTCTGGCCGCGGCAGCCCCGCAAGGCGCCACCTCGTCAAGCCTTCAGTGCCTCGTCACCCCTCCAGAGCAACCAACGGCTGACTGTCGATTGTCATGGCGAACTCTCGTTCTTCTTGTGATGAGCCTGCATGATCTCTTCAAGGAGCAGTGTCAGGCGAGGCCTTCGCGGCGTCTCCTTCACTCTCGTCCACATGAACCGCTTGCACGTTAAATGGGGGTACCTGAGCATCGCGACTCATGGACTCCTACTGGCTCTCCAGCCCTCACCTCCTGGCCTTGTCCACGGCATCGCGACCTGGCATACCAGCGACGGCTGAGCTCGCTCGAGGGCTGGGACCCGAGGACATAGAGCAGAAAGGGGAGTAAAGGCGAGAGGGAAGAGGCACGCGGGGACCTCGCCGGGCAACTCCTCAGCTGCCGACGCGCGGACCTAACGCCGCACCAAGAGGCGGTTCCTGGCTCCCGAGATAAGTCATCCTTCGGAAATACTAGCTATCGCAGCACCGACCTCGCACCTAATGCAATCCTGTGTTGGCAACGTTGCGCTCCTTTCTCACTGAACGATGGCTGCTTCAGTGCTAAAGGGGACCTCCTGAGCATCGTGACTCAGGGGCTCTTACTGGACCTCGGGTCGCTCACCTCCTGGCCTTGACCACGGCATCGCGACCTGGCATACCAGCGACGGCTGAAGCCTGCCTTGGGACCGGGACCTGTCAGCGCAGAGCATCAAGTCCTCGCGAGGTTCGAAAGGAGGAACTAAGCTAAGATGGGACGAGCATCCCTCACCACTTCACGAGAATGATCATATTAACAAATTGAACTACAAGCACCTTACAAACCCCCACAGGGCATGTTCTTCGATTCCTCGCAGGGAACAAAAGGTGCAAATCCTAAAGGGTGCTAACTACGCGCGCCATCGCAAGAGACGCCATCATCAACAATGGGCCGCCAGGCACCGGCGCCAACCCCATCCAGATCACCGGCGCGGGGAGCCTGACGCGCCCGCCCGGCTCCGAGCGCGGTGCAAGCTCGGAGGCTCGTAGCTGTCGTCGCTTGTCTCCGGAGTCGCGAAGAGCTCGGCGGAGTCACTGGATCCTCCGACGCCTCCGCTGCCTGAGGAGCTGCTGGGGGAGCGGTCGGCGAGCCTCGTCCTCGCCACGGCAGGGCCCCGGCCGCCTCTCTCAGGGCAGCACTCCAGCCGGCGTCCTTCCGTGTCGAAGACCTTGAAGAACATCAAGGAAGCGCCATCGTACTCCAGGTGGATCACGAGGGCGCCCCTCGTCCGGCAGACCCAGGCGATCTCGCCCCAGCCTCGGGTCATGAAGAACTTGCTCGGAGCGACGACCGCAACCTCCGCTTCGGTCGTAGGGGTGCTGAAGTCGGCATGCTGCAACCAGAGCTCCAGAGAGCCCCTCTGCGGAATCACGAAGGAGAAGGAGGGAGGAAGGCGAATCCAAGTCTGAAGAGGCATGGCGGCGTGGAGCACAAGCTCTCGGGAGGAGCCCTCGACATTGACTCCGGGCGGAACAACGTGCACCGCCGTGACCCGCCGATGCCGACGGCGGCGTCGTCCGTGGCGCTCGGCGTCAACTCCTTCAGGGCCCTTAATGCGGGCGTACAAGGGCAGCGGGAACCCTGGCGGTGGCCGCTCGTACCAGGGCCTCGACACCTCCTGTCGAGCGCCTTCATCTCGGCGGCAGAGGGCTAGCCGTTTCTTCGGTGGAAGCGGATCGGGACCCTCTCGGGGGGCCTTTCCATTCTCTTTTGCGGGGAAACGGCGGATCGGAGCCATTGTCGCAATGTGGACCAAGGGCAAGGATGGAGAAGAAGGAGAAGCAAGAAGAGATGGACTGGAAGGGCTCGCGCCGTTCCGTACATATAGCCGGGGGAGGCCAACCGTCGACCTCCACGATCACAGGTAATCATGACCCGCTTTGCATGCAGGGACTTGTCAATTCGTGCGGTTGCCGAGGCGTCATGGGGAAGCAGGGACGCCCACGTCCAATCAACTGCCACGCGGCGCCCAAGGCCGCAGGCTGTTGGGGCCCGCGGCGCTTCACACGTGCCCCTTCGCTTCCCTGCTAAGCCAAGTCCAGGCGCGCCTTGGGCCCGGGGGCTACTGTCGGCGTTCTGGGAACGGGGGACCCAGACTTGCCTGCCTGCGGCCTGCGGAGTGGCTCAAGGGGTGGCCCAGTACGACCCATCTTCATCAAGACAAGCTCAAGACCCTCATGAGGGGCCAAGCCTCGCGGGGCGGACGACAGGAAGCTTCCTCAGGCACGGCCTCGTCAGGCTGGCTCGCGAGGAGGCGGAGAGATCAAGGCAGGGTACCTCACGAGGAGCCCATGACGCAAGCCGTGACGACCGAGGGCGCCAGGCGGGCGCCAGCCCGCGCAGTGTCCTCATTTCCCCTTTGGTGCAAAGGAGGCAAGCGCAGGCCAAGGCATCAGGCAAAGGCAACCATTTCGGTGCAACAAGACCAAGACCAGCAGAACGGCAGGGAGGAGGTCATCGTGGAGCCCAAGCCGGCGTCACCATCAGAGTCTTTGGCAGGCGAGGACCGACTTTAGTCAGGATAAGTGTACTAGATGTTCCCCTTCAAAATGGCCAATTGTTGGTGCCCTTCCCGCTCAATATTTGGGAAGAGGCCCAGGGCCTCCGCCTATAAATAAGACTAGCCACCCACAGGGTAAGAGATTGAGCGGAGGGGAGACCGATCGAAATCTGCATCGGCATCTAGAGAGAGAGAGAAAGAGAGGTGACTGAACTCCCCCTAGCAGTTCATCGCACCAGCCAAGAACAGACCCTCGCGAGGCTGTTCTTCCCTTGTACTGTTCATCACCAGCCCCAGAGGCAATCCACCACACCACACACTGGAGTAGGGTATTACACCACAATGGTGGCCTGAACCAGTATAAACCTCGTGTCTCTTTTGTTGTTCTTTGTGCAGTTAGATCCTTGCGAGGCGACGAGACGTAGGTAGGTTGGAGGTGCGATCTCCGCGTGCACCCCAGAGTTCGAACCTAGAGGGTCTGCCGGAACCCGAAATCCGACAATGTAGAATTTTTTTATGTGATAGCGATATTGTTGAATTTTAATATGATCCCACATGTAATTATTATGAGAGAGGAAAATATGGTTGGAGAAAATTTCATATTACTAAATTACCTCTCGTCATGTTGAGATTGCTATTGTTTCTTTCCTCTTCCTTGCATATGCCAGTTTTTGCTTGCTATGATCATTTATTTGCCTATAAGATGCCTATGCATAGGAAGTATGTTAGACTTAGATGTGTTTGTTTCGTGTTTCATGATGCTCTCTTTGCGCTTTAATTCTTGTCTTTGATGTGAGCATCGTTAAAATTATCAATGCCTAGCTAGGGGCGTTAGACGATAGCGCTTGTTGGGAGGCAACCCAATTTTATTTTAGTTTTTTGCTTTTTGCTTCTGTTTAGGAATAAATATTTGATCTAGCCTCTGTTTAGATTTGTATTTATGTTTTAATTAGTGTTTGTGCCAAGTTTAACCTATAGGATCTTCTGGATGATAGTTATTTGATCTGGCTGAAAATTGCAAAAACTTTCTGTTCACGAAAATAATTGTTAAAAATCACTAGAACGTGATAAAATATTGATTCCAATTGCTGCTGATCAATAAACAAATTTTCTAGGTCGTCCTATTTTGGCTGAATACTTTGAGTTCCAGAAGTTTGTGTTAGTCCTGTTTTTGACAGATTCTGTTTTTCGTGTTTTGTTTGCTTATTTTGATGAATCTATGGCTAGTAAAATAGTTTATAAACCATAGAGAAGTTGGAATACATTAGGTTTAACACCAATATAAATAAAGAATGAGTTCATTACAGTAACTTGAAGTGGTGTTTTGTTTTCTTTCGCTAACGGAGCTCACGAGATTTTTTGTCAAGTTTTGTGTTGTGAAGCTTTCAAGTTTTTGGTAAAAGATGTGATGGATTATGGAACAAGGAGTGGCAAGAGCCAAAGCTTGGGGATGCCCATGGCACCCCAAGATAATCTAAGGACACCTAAAAGCCAAAGCTTGGGGATGCCCCGGAAGGCATCCCCTCTTTCGTCTACTTCCATCGGTAAGTTTACTTGGAGCTATATTTTTATTCACCACATGTATGTGTTTTGCTTGGAGCGTCTTGTATTATTTGAGTCTTTGTTTGTTAGTTTGCCACAATCATCCTTGTTGTACACACCTTTTGAGAGATACACACATGATTCTGAATTTATTAGAATACTCTATGTGCTTCACTTATATCTTTTGAGCTATATAGTTTTTGCTCTAGTGCTTCACTTATATCTTTTAGAGCACGGTGGTGGTTTTGTTTTATAGATACTATTGTTCTCTCATGCTTCACTTAGATTATTTTGAGAGTCCTACAAAACAGCATGGTAATTTTCTTTAATTATGATAGGCATTCAAGATTAGTAAAAAAAATTCTTATGAGTGTGTTGAATACTATGAGAAGTTAGATGCTTGATAATTGTTTTGAGATATGGAGATGATGATATTAGAGTCATGCTAGTTGAGTAGTTGTGAATTTGAGAAATACTTGTGTTAAAGTTTGTGATTCCCGTAGCATGCACGTATGGTGAACCGTTTTGTGATGAAGTCGGAGCATGATTTATTTATTGATTGTCTTCCTTATGAGTGGCGGACGGGGACGAGCGATGGTCTTTTCCTACCAATCTATCCCCCTAGAAGCATGCGCGTAATACTTTGCTTTGATAACTTGTAGATTATTGCAATAAGTATATGAGTTCTTTATGACTAATGTTGAGTCCATGGATTATATGCACTTTTCTTCCTTCCTTCCACCATTGCTAGCCTCTCTAATACCGCGCACTTTTCGGCGGTATCATACACCTACCATATACCTTCCTCAAAACATTCACCATACCTACCTACCATGGCCTTTCCATAGCCATTCCGAGATATATTACCATGCAACTTTCCACCGTTCCGTTTACTATGACACGCTCCACCATTGTCATATTGCTTCGCATGATCATCTAGTTGACATCGTATTTGTGGCAAAGCCACCGTTCATAATTCTTTCATACATGTCACTCTTGATTCATTGCATATCCCGGTACACTGCCGGAGGCATTCACATAGAGTCATATTTTGTTCTAAGTATTGAGTTGTAATTGTTGAGTTGTAAGTAAATAAAAGTGTGATGATCATCATTTTTTAGAGCATTGTCCCAAGTGAGGAAAGGATGATGGAGACTATGATTCCCCCACAAGTCGGGATGAGACTCCGGACTAAAAAAAGAGGCCATAAAAAGAGAGAGAGAAAAGGCCCAAATAAAAAAATGATGAGAGAAAAAGAGAGAAGGGACAATGTTACTATCCTTTGACCACACTTGTGCTTCAAAGTAGCACCATGATCTTCATGATAGAGAGTCTCCTATGATATCACTTTCATATACTAGTGGGAAATTTTCATTATAGAACTTGGCTTGTATATTCCATGGGCTTCCTCAAAATGCCCTAGGTCTTCGTGAGCAAGCGAGTTGGATGCACACCCACTTAGTTTCTTTTGTTTATCTTTCATATACTTATAGCTCTAGTGCATCCGTTGCATGGCAATCCCTACTCAATCACATTGATATCTATTAATGGCCATCTCCATAGCCCGTTGAAACGCCTAGTTGATGTGAGACTATCTTATCCTTTTTTGTCTTCTCCACAACCACCATTCTATTCCACATATAGTGCTATGTCCATGGCTCACGCTCATGTATTGCGTGAAGATTGAAAAAGTTTGAGAACATCAAAAGTATGAAACAATTGCTTGGCTTGTCATCGGGGTTGTGCATGATTTGAACACTTTGTGTGGTGAAGATAGAGTATACCCAGACTATATGATTTTGTAGCGATAACTTTCTTTGGCCATGTTATTTTGAGAAGACATAATTGCTTAGTTAGTATGCTTGAAGTATTATTATTTTTATGTCAATATTAAAATTTTGTCTTGAATCTTTCGGATCTGAATATTCATACCACAATTAAGAGAATTACATTGAAATTATGCCAAGTAGCATTCCACATCAAAAATTCTGTTTTTATCATTTACCTACTCGAGGATGAGCAGGAATTAAGCTTGGGGATGCTTGATACGTCTCCAACGTATCTATAATTTTTGATTGTTACATGCTAAATTATATTATGTTTTGGATATTAATGGGCTTTATTATACACTTTTATATTATATTTGGGACTAACCTACTAACTTGAGGCCCAACCTAGAATTGTTGTTTTTTGCCTATTTCAGAGTTTCACAGAAAAAGAATATCAAACAGAGTCCAAATGGAATGAAACCTTCGGGAACGTGATTTTCGGAACGAACATGATCCAGAGGACTTGGAACCTACGTCAAGACATCAACCAGGAGGGCACGAGGTAGGGGGCGCGCCCTCCACCCTCGTGGGCCCCATGTTGCTTCACCGACGTACTTCTTCCTCCTATATATACCTACGTACCCCCAAACTACCAGATACGGAGCCAAAAACCTAATTCCACCGCCGCAAACTTCTGTACCCATGAGATCCCATCTTGGGGCCTTTTCCGGAGCTCCACCGGAGGGGGCATCAATCACGGAGGGCTTCTACATCAACACCATAGCCTCTCTGATGATGTGTGAGTAGTTTACCTCAGACCTTCGGGTTCATAGTTATTAGCTAGATGGCTTCTTCTTCTCTTTTTGGATCTGAATACAATGTTCTCCCCCTCTCTTGTGGAGATCTATTCGGTGTAATCTTCTTTTGCGGTGTGTTTGTTGAGATCGATGAATTGTGGGTTTATGATCAAGTTTATCTATGAACAATATTTGAATCTTCTCTGAATTCTTTTATGTATGATTGGTTATCTTTGCAAGTCTCTTCCAATTATCAGTTTGGTTTGGCCTACTAGATTGATCTGTCTTGCAATGGGAGAAGTGCTTAGCTTTGGGTTCAATCTTGTGGTGTCCTTTCCCAGTGACAGTAGGGGCAGCAAGGCACGTATTGTATTGTTGCCATAGAGGATAACAAGATGGGGTTTATATCGTATTGCATGAGTTTATCCCTCTACATCATGTCATCTTACTTAAAGTGTTACTCTGTTCTTATGAACTTAATACTCTAGATGCATGCTGGATAGCGGTCGATGTGTGGAGTAATAGTAGTAGATGCAGGCAGGAGTCGGTCTACTTGTCTCTGACGTGATGCCTATATACATGATCATACCTAGATATTCTCATAACTATGCTCAATTCTGTCAATTGCTCAACAATAATTTGTTCACCCACTGTAATACTTATGCTCTCGAGAGAAGCCACTAGTGAAACCTATGGCCCCCGGGTCTATTTTCCATCATATTAATCTCCAGCCAACAAGTTATTTCTAGCGTCATTTTTATTTTGCTTTCTTTACTTTGCATCTTTATCATAAAAATACCAAAAATATTATCTTATCATATCTATCAGATCTCACTCTCGTAAGTGATCGTGAAGGGATTGACAACCCCTTTATTGTGTTGGTTGCGAGGATTTATTTGTTTATGTAGGTGCGAGGGACTCGTGCGTGGCCTCCTACTGGATTGATACCTTGGTTCTCAAAAAATGAGGGAAATACTTACGCTACTTTGTTGCATCACCCTTTCCTCTTCAAGGGAAAACCAACGCAGTGCTCAAGAGGTAGTAGGAGGGAGGCAGGAGGCGGGGATCACGGCCCTGTCGATGGATCCGGCGGCGGAGGGAGGCAGGAGGCGGCGGCGGATTCGTCGCCGGCCAGTCACGGCGCCGCGGGCTCCCTCGCTCCGGCTGCCGCCATCGCCGCCACCACACAGCTGCCTCCCTCCCGGAAGAAGGCTGGTTGGGTTCGGGCTGGGTCGGGGGATTCTACGATGGTCTGCAAGCGTCAGCGCCTATATAGGGCGGGTGGGGGTAACAGAATAGTCCAACCCTATATATATATATATATATATATATATATATATATATATATATATATATATATATATATATACATATATATATATATATAAATGCATCCTACTACCGGTGTAGCTACACCCATTTCTCATATACTATCATGTGGTAGTATATACTCTACTTTATTATTTTAGTATGTTCATATACTATATCTAAGATACTCTCAAGTGATTTATATGAAAAAATGGCAAGGAGCTCATAATTTTATTGTATTTGTGAAATACGTACATATTTGTAATGAAATAAAGTATCATAAAATATGATACATACTACCAAAAAGTAGTATATATACTACCTAAATATTCTTATATACTACATACTACGCGTACATACTCTTGATATGATAGATACTACATAGAACGTATGAAACAAAAGTGGGAGTAACTACACCTACTAGGGAAATTTTGTCATATATATATATATATATATATATATATATATATATATATATATATATATATATATATATATATATATATATATATATATATATATATATATATATATATATATACAGAGCTATTATTACATTACTCTGTAATGAATATTATTCTATTACCTCGATCCCTATAAGCGCGACCGGCCCAAAAAAAAACTACCCGATCCCCGCAGATCCTTCTTACCCCGCCCCCACCGCCCGACCTCGTCCCTACCGGCCACGGCCGGCCTCCTCCCATCGCGCCACCGCCGGCTTGCTCCCAGCAAGCCTCCGGCCGACCTCCTCCCCGGTGCATGAGCCGGCCTCCTCCCAGCGTGCCTCTGGCGGCCTCCTCCCCACACGCCACTGGCGGCCTCCTCACCTCCAGCTGCCGTCCGGCCTCCTACCCCGCGAGCCCCACCCCGACGAGCCCGGCTCCGGTGACCCCACCCCCATGCGACCCCATCCCAAAGACTCCAGCCCGGCGCCCCCATCCCAAGACCCCCATCCCTAGCGGCCCCAGCCCGACAACCCCCATCTTGGCGACCCCACCCAGCCAGCGTGCACCTCCCTCCCCATCCCTCGTCCCCTCCACTTGGCCAAGCGATGGCAGGCGACGCGCCGCCGATGAAGAGGCCCAAACTGGAGAAGGACGACGGCTGGTCCCGCCACCCCTCCGCGGCCAACGGCTCCGTGCCCAGGCCCCCCACTGCCTCCCCCAGCGACGCACCACTGCCGGGCGGGGAGGAGGACGACGAGGAGCTCCCGGAGGAGGCTTTGCTCGCGCTCATCGCCCACCACGAGCGCGAGCTCGAGCGCTACAAGCTCAAGGTACATCTCCTCTTCCCGCGCCTCTTCCCGCTCCCTCAAACCAGTCCTCCCCCTTCAGTTCTTGGTCACACGATCGATCCTTGCGTCCGCAGCTGGAAGCCGCTGAGAAGAAGTTGGCAGGCTCGCCCGGCACCGAGGCCGCGCCCCCGATCGGAGCCGCCCGCCTCCGCCGCCGCCGCCTGTCCAGAAGGCCGCCCGCCGGATCGCAGGACGCCGCCTCCGAGCCAGAGGGAGCCCCCCAAGCCGTCCGCGCCCAGCCAAAAGCCCCCCGCGCCGCAGGCGAGGCCGCAACTCGTCATCCCCGCACGACCGCTCCTCCTGCCATCCTCGCCCACGAGCTCGCTGTGCTGCACATGCGCCAAACAACCTCGTCTCTGGTTTCGACTCCCTGTAACACTTGGTAAGATAGAAAATTCTTACAGTGTCAGTTCAACGGAAAAAAACCCAGCAGTTCATCAATCTCAAAAATCCCATTTTTGTGCACGCCATGTGTTTGCTAAAATGTCTTAGTGCACTGGACTACTAGTTTTGCTGTGTTCATTGTTCATTTGTAGCTCCCTTGTGCTTGCAAATTGCTACAATTTACAATGCTTAGCATTTGCAGCACCGATGCATCTTCTTCGTTCTATGAATGGCTAGAGGGGCAGCTTTAGTTTCCATGTGTTGTACAAAAAGATCCAGGACTGCAGGAGAAGATTTGTAGTTGAAGAAGTTAAATTCGTTGGGTGCGTGTGCAGAAAAAACGTCATTTCAGTTTTCAAAATTCTGTAAGTTTGTTTTGATTCTATAAAATATGTAAGATTCGTGTGTGTGTGTGTGCTGCTACAAATCTGAACTATTTCAGTTTTCGTAGCTAGGAGTTTTTGTTTGCGTGGTAGTAAAAAGCTTGCTACAAATTGCTGAGTGCTTCCTTGCACGTGCCCATGGTGAAGAGATGTAGATTACTTCTGGCAGTGACTCTGAATGAGACTGAAGGTGCACAATTCTTGGGCCACATCTTGGTTGTCAAAAAAAAAATGCTGATACGTTTAGGAAAAGAAACCCCACACTTGTTTCTTTTAACCATTTATATACACTGGTATCTAGTCTGTAATATAGGAGTTTTGCTCCTTTGCTTTATTTGGTCAGTTAAGACTTCTTCAACTTTGGTTCCAGACAATTTCAAAGTTCATACTCCATTAAGTCAGGGAGACTCTAGTTTTGCTGCTGGATCATCTCATCTCGTTCGTTCAGCAAAAGGCTCAAGATAAGTTCAAACTCCAGACTAGTTCATACTTATGGTATGTGTTCTTTATTTATAATTAAAGTTCAAAAATATCAATGGCAGGGGTACAGAAATGATTATAGTCGTTATAGCAAAAAAAAGTGCAGAAACTTGGATTTATGTGTTATGTAGTATTGGTACTTAAGAACCAAAGTTTAGATTTCAAAATTTCAAATAGTTCAGTACTACGTAGAAAGGAACATAAGTCCACCCTACAAAAAAACCCAGTAAATGCATCTCTATTATGATCTGAATTTCTTTTGGTCTATCTCTTTTAGTCTCTAACCGAGAACTTCCGCTGATATTGTAATAATCGGTAGTTTTTTTATCTTTAGCTCATCAAGTGTTAAGATTTCAGTGAAGTAAAATGCTTCTGAGCTTTGGCCATTTTGGTTATTTTAGGATTTTCCAGATCGGGGAAGGTGCGGAGCTTGCCTGATTGCTAGCTATTTTGCATGTTCTGTTTACCCACTATGCATGTGTTGCTGCTTCTAGGATCCCTAAATTTAGGGTTAGTACCACGCCGACAAGCCAGGCGGCCGGCCTTTGCACCACGAACTGCTGCAGTTTGATCTTGCGCAAGTGGGAAATTCCCTCATGTCGAGTGTATCAGTAACACCCTATGCTCCAAGCACTCCTCCTCCTGGTCGCCCATCAGTTCTCTTGTTCCTTGCTGCTTCTCCTAACATCACCATAAAAGTTTTGCTAGGAAAAAAATATGTGGATAAAAAGAAGATTGCAGTGACAATAGTTTTGGTTGCCATTTCTCTCTATAGCAGATTGCATCCGCACAAAAAATGCTACTGCAGTTTGCTCTATGTGAAAAATGAATAAGGTTCAATTCACAAAAACATGTGGAAGTTCGTTTGGGAAACTCTGCATTCTATTTGATTATGCCAAGATGTACAGGATGACTATTATTTATTGTGTGCCTTTAGCACAATTTAAATTTACTAGTTGACCATATGTCTAATGGTTTTTTTTTGTTTATAGGAAAACTAATATGTGAGGATATTACAGGTTTCTTTGTGAACTTGTAGTGTTACTGTACATGAACTTGTACATTACCTTGTTATCAGTTCATGTGTATGTGTGTTGGTAACCACTTACCGTTGTATTACTGCAGCTGCTCTATGTAATTAGCCCCTTTGTTGGGTGAATCTCGTACTATTTGCTAGCTTTGACATTGTGAAAACACAACAAGTTCACGATTTAAAAGGTTGTAAGTTCAACATGACGTATATAAGTTTGGTAAAAAAGCTCAAACAAAAAGAAACCTCATGAAAATTCAAATGGTAAAAAGTTCAAGTCGTACAATGAGAGAAGTCCAGAACATCATTGCAAAAAAATATTGAGTTAAAAGAACACAAAACATTTTCTTTAAAAAAAAATATCAATCAGCTCAACGTCATAAACCATGCCAGTTCAAGGATGATGATACCGTAAAGCCTTGGAAATTTGTGAGGAAAATCATACTAACAAAACAGAGTAAGTTGATTTTATGAAAAACACGCTCAGTACAAGCGCATACGAACATCAGTTCAAGTACTCTTTTTTCGGAACCATTTAAAATTAATACGGACATCAGCTCAAGTACTCATTTTTCGGAACCATTCAAAATTACTCTCTGAAAAATAGATCAGTACAAACACACACATATATTAGGACCAGTACTTTGTTTTTTCAGACGGGAAAACAACAGGATATGTCTTGCCGTATTGAAAACCTTCTAAAAAAATACAGAGTAAAGTCTAGTATGTGAAACACGCGATTACAAAATATGCCGTGGTTTGTGGGGAGGTTCTGCTCACATGCCGGGTGGCACCATCTCTAGCAGTTCGACAGGGGCGTCCCTCGATTACTACGATGTCAAGGTAGACAGCCGCCCTCTTTGTGACCTGCTGCTATTCCCCATCTTGCCTTTGGGATCGATGATGCGGAGCCGCCCTCTTCGCTACAACCCCACATGGATCTCTTTCTATCTTCTCTCTCAAATTCGTTGAAAAACATGGTTGCTTTTTCTTGTTAAAAAACATGCCGAGACACGCGACAGCCACCCCAGTTTGGGCGTAGTAAGTACCTCAGTACGAGTTAAAATCGGTGGTCCGTTCGGAATAAAATAAATGACAAAAATTTAAATTGTAAAGTTCAAGCAAAAAAAAACCCCATGAAAATCCCGCTTAGTAAGTACCTCAGTACAAGTCCTAAAATGAGAGAAGTTCAGAACAACATTGTCAAATGTCGATTTAAAAAAAGAAACAAAAGAAACACATTTTCTTTTTGAATAAAATATAATTCAGTACGATTATACAAACCATACAAGTACAGGGGCAACGATACAGTAAACCGTTGAAAACTTATGAGAAAAATATTACCCAAAAAACAGAGCAAAGTCTAGTTAGTGAAAACACGCTTAGTACAAACCCATGCAAGCATCAGTACTAGTACCCTTTTTCGGAACCATTCAAAATTACTCTACAAAAAATAGCTCAGTACAAACATACACATATATCAGTATGACTACTCTGTTTTTCAGACAAGAAAACAGCAAGATCCGTCATGCCGTATTCTAAATTACTCTTAAACGGTTGCGAAGTAGAGAAAACGTTCAACATGACTAAGTTTCGCATTTTCGATAGCTATCCAACGGTATATTATTTGCCATATTTCGACAAACTTTAAAAAAAATCGCGTTCAAAATCAAATTCGACCGTATTCGAATTCGTTTTTAAACTGTAAGGAATTAGAAAAACATTTCTATACGAAAACGTTGCACATTTTCCATAGCTTTCCAACGCCGTATCGTTTGTGTCAATCCGACAAACTGTTTGCAAAAAATCGCGAAAATACGTTTCGCCCAGAATTTCACCGTTTTTCAAATTAGTTTTAAATCACATAGAATTAGAAAAAACAATACATATATGGAAGATGCGGATTTTCACCAGCTTTCCAATGCCATCTTAGTTGCTCAATTCCGACAAACTGTTTGAAAACTGAGTCCAAAATACGATTCACGTTTTCGGTTTTGAAAAAAACGGTTTTTTTTAAACTGCTCTTAAACCATAATGATTTTGCAAAAACGTTCAATATACTTGAAATATGGTTGTCAAGAGCTTTCCAACGATATATTACACGCCCCGTTCCGGCAAAAAAATTACAATAAGTTTTTGAACTAAAGAAGACGATCTGTTAAACACAACTGAAAGCATCAGTTCAACCGCTTCGAAAACATCAGTACAACCACCTGAAAACGTCAGTTCAAAAAGGGTAACTGTCGGTGTCAAAACCGGCGGATCTCGGGTAGGGGGTCCCGAACTGTGCGTCTAGGCGGATGGTAACAGGAGACAAGGGACACGATGTTTTACCCAGGTTCGGGCCCTCTTGATGGAGGTAAAACCCTACGTCCTGCTCGATTGATATTGATATTGTGGATGTTTACAAGAGTGGATCTACCACGAGATCAAGGAGGCTAAACCCTAGAAGCTTGCCTATGGTATGATTGTAAGGGTTGTTGTTCTGATAGTCCTACGGACTAGAGCCATCCGGTTTATATAGACACCGGAGAGGGCTAGGGTTACATAGAGTCGGTTACAATGGTAGGAGATCTACATATCCGTATCGCCAAGCTTGCCTTCCACGCCAAGGAAAGTCCCCTCCGGAAACGGGGCGAAGTCTTCAATCTTGTATCTTCATAGTCTTGGAGTCCGGTCGATGATGATAGTCCGGCCGATGATAGTCCGGCCGATGATGGTAGTCCGGCCATCCGGACACCCCTAATCCGGACTCCTCGGTAGCCCCGAACCAGGCTTCAATGGCGATAAGTCCAGCATGCGTGTAGTCTTGGCGTTGCAAGGCGGGTTCTCCTTCAAGTCCTCGTACCTGCGAGCAGTGTCCAGCTTCCTCATCAATGTTGCGCGTCTTGGCTTCCACGCCCAATAATGGCCTTCTTCCACGCGTCGCGCGAATGTGAAAAGCCTGGGTGTCTTTTATGTTTTACCCCCTAGTTGTGCGAACCAATCTGCCTATAAGGGAGGCAAGAATCCAGATCCAAATCACCATCTTCCTCTCGCAAATACTCATCGGAGCGCTTTCGACCAAGAATCCATTCCATCATGGACCGTCAGCGGCTCCACTTCTCGCGCCCGGCCCTTTGCGGAGATTGGAGGAGATGCTCTGTTCCGCTGTGAGCTGGTGAAGCTCCAAATGGGGGATATCTCCTCCGGCCTTCATGGTTCCGGTTCGAGCCGGGCTGGCCACCTACAAAGGTGGGAAGCAAGCGGAGGTTACCCCAAATCCCAACAAAGGGAGCGGGTATGCTTCGTCCCCTATCGATAAGGGGCTCGGTTTCCGTACATCCATTCCTCCGCGGGCTCGGAGTTCTCGGACTCCAGCTTCATCACCTCACGCCCGCCTCAATCCTACATATTGCGGGTTATGTAGCTCTTTGCGAGCTTTTCTGGGCGTCGAGCCCCACTTCATGCTATGGAAGAGGTTGTTACGCCTTGTACCCGCTCTCACGAGGGTCCATATATCAAGTGGGCGGCGCGAAATATGGCGCATTGCGGGACGGATATCCATCCGAACCCCTAAGAAGGCGCGAAGACTGGCCTTGAATGGTTTTATATAGAAGGCGCTCCGCTGCGGACCTGTTGGATCGGCCTCCGGAGTTCAGCAATGCTCCTCTGAAGAAACGCCTTAGTTGGCGTCCACGGAGCCCCATCCGGACGAAGACAAGGCGTCCATTATTTGATGGGCGAATAATGTTCTTGGCCCATGCGGGTTGACCATGATAGGAATCATGGCAACATGCATTACGCGGGGTGCAGCCACTACAATCTGAGGCCACCCATGTGGGATTTCAGCGGGAGGGCGATGCCACCCGTCATGGCCGCAAGGGCGGATTCGGCCAAGATCTGGTGACGATCTTGTCCGGCCTGTATAAGGGGAGAAGGAGGATTTCCTTGGACGAACCCATTAAATGGGTTTTCCATGAATAATCCCGGCCTTGGGTAGCGAACACTCAGCGTGTCCGACCTGTGCCTTCGAAACTTAAGTTTCTTATATTGTGTTCTTCTTTCGGCGCAGGAACTGCGCCGGACCGTGGAGGGCATGCTAAGTCCGGCTCCGCAGCCCGAGGATCGAGAGATCCGGGATCCGGCCTCCGAAGAGATCCGGACATAAAGGTGGAGCTAATCGGCGGGTGTTCCACCAGCTCAGCATGGACAATGCTTTAGTCGCCATCACGGCCGACTATCCGGACTATATCCGGCTTCCCGGTGATTGCGGCGAAGCCACGACACCGTCATTCCTTCCTTGCTTATTTCGACCACCGTATATGATGGCACTGTGCAGGGAGGCGCCTAGGGCGGCGAAGCCGAGCTCGGTGGCTGACCAACAAGGGCGATTCGGACCATGAGGCGGAAGAGGAGCGCCGGATGGAAACGTCGCCCGCAAAGGTGTAGCTCACAATTCAGTATTTAGAACAACGTTCTAGGAAGCGTTTGAGTGCTCATGACTTTTATAGGGAAAAAAGCGTCCGCCGGACTGCGGGCGTGAAAGTTGTCAATCCAACCTCTACCAGCCGGGCTCCCTTTTTGGTCGAGGGGAGGCGGCGCAAGCGCGGCCGGACGTTCCTCCGACGGAGGATGCCGACAGACTGTCCGCCACCAAGTTTGAGGTGGAGAGTGCCTCAATCACAAAGCGCCGCGGACAGTATTCGTGGCGTGCTTCTCCCGAGGCGTTGAATGCCTTTAAGGCGGGGACGCGCACCTTCGTGCTGCTCAAGATGGTTTTATCGAGCCACGGAGCGGTATGTAAAAGACATACTGGTAAGAGAATTTAATAGTTGTATATGCGGTGAGCCCCGAGACTTAAAGTAGTTATATTAACTGATTTAAGGATCATATAAACGTAGGATCTTACCGAGAAGAATACCCAACTGTCTCGGGAGCTGCAAGAGTGCAAGGCCCAACTGGAGGCCGCACTTTCAGCGCGAGGAGGAGGAAATGCAGGACCTCTCACAGTAGCATTATTTTAGAAAGATAAGTAGCGTTTGGCCTTTGCAAAGCTGAAAGAAAAATGGCGTTGCAGGTGCTGCGGACAAGATCCGGACAGGCAAGAACTTCGCGCCAACTAAAGGCGGCGAGAGGTGCTGCATAAGGTGCAGCATGAAAGGAACAAGCTCCGGGATGCCCATGCCCAGCTTGGAGAAGAGCTGAAAGCGTTCGGGCGAGCTGTCGGGCTCCGTTGAGGAGAATCAGCGGCTTCGTCGCGGCATATATAGTAAGTGCTTGGCGAAATCCTTTGAAAAGAAGAGTTTAGCGAGGAAGTCAATTTGATGAATATGTCTGCAGGTATGCTCACAGTCGCCTACTGTGGAGGAGATGCCGTATCAGCGGGTGATCAACTTCGGTTGTTGCAACTGATCGAGCGAGTTCGGCAGGGCAATGGCGGCGTCATCCAGCATTGTGGCCAGCCTTCTCCTTACCCGAGGGTCTTGGGGAGCTTGCGGAGAAGCTGCAAGGAGTGCGGCAGCGCTTCCATTTATGGAAGATTTCGCCTGCCGCCAAGGTGCCGAGGAGGCACAGGCCATGGTAAAGACAGCGGTACAAGAAGGCGGATCCCAACCACATGGCGAAGTCGGACTGTGGGGCCCGATGGGAAGGAGATCCTGTGAGTTTAGTATACGGCCAAGTGGAGTTGGCGCTAAATTTTCCCAACAGGATTGTAAACTAGACACCTGTTAGGCGGGATTGAGGAAGAATACAACGGTCGATTTGACAATGTATTGTAAAATGACATACAAAATGCCTTCTAGCGGATTGTAGATCATTTGTCTTTGCCGACCATTTAAGCCCGACCTCGGGACCCTAGAGTCGGAGTGTGTCCGAATACCGTCTCGGTTATGAAACAACCGGGTATGCATGGAGACCAGGCGTAGGGGTCATCGGTGCTTTATCGGACAAGTGCCCAACTAGTTATGTTATATTACATGGGTAGTAAGAAACATCTTCGGGAGAATAGTTCCGTTAAGGGTTCCTTTCCTCTGGGGTGGCATGCCCTAAAGTGCATGTCCTGTCTGCGAAAAAGTAGAAAAACATCTGGGGCAGATAAATAAGTGGATAAAAATCATCTTTTAAGTCACTCACGAATATTCCCTTAAGAACGCTAGCTTTCGGCTTCACCCGATCTGAGGTACACATCCGGCTGACCCGGCAAGAACAATCGCAGAGGTGCTCCTTTACCTCCTAGCCGAACAATCGGGAGCGTGGGGGGTAAGCACAGGAGCCGAGCAACCCAGCTTGGCCAAAACTTAAGTCATATCGATGCATATAATGGTGAATAAAAGGTACATGTGGAGGCTTGACACATGTGTTGGGCATGAAGCCCGTATAATTAAGCTTCTGGTAAAGAAGCCCCCAGGTATAATGAGTGCGGATAGCACATCAATTGCGCGCGAACGTTGCGCAAGTAGACCCTTTGAGGCTTGGATGAATAGGGTTGAGAAGAAAAAGATAAACAGAAGGCAGCTGAAGTAAAGTAAAAAAAAATTGGATGGGGGGAAGGGGACGAACTCTTAGTCCGGCGCTAGGCATAGAATCGTCGGAGGCGGGCTGCGTTCCATGGGTTCGGCTCGAGTCGGTTATCCGATGCATTTCAGAGAGCAGTGCGCTCCGCCGGTCAGGACTTGATCGATGATGAAGGGCCTTCCCATTTGGGCTTGAGCTTGTCCTTTTTCTTGTCCGCAGCGTAGAACCAGTTCGCCAACGTTGTAAGTCTTGGCCCGTACTTCTCTGCTTTGATATCTTGAGCCTGCTGCTGATAAAATGCGGAGCGAGCCTTGGCGACGTCGCGCTCTTCCTCAATGCGTCCAACTGTCCTGCCGATCCAACTCGGCTTCTCTTTCTTCGTACATGCGCACTCGAGGTGAGTCATGAATGATGTCGCAGGGCAAAACTGCTTCTGCGCCATATACCATAAAAAATGGTGTGAATCCGGTAGCACGGTTAGGCGTTGTCCGCAGCCCCAGTCTGGTCGAACTCCTCTACCCGGTCGTGTCGATTTCGTGAGGACCGCACTAGTGCAGGTTTGATGCGCTCATTATTAGACCATTTGCTCGTTCCACTTGACCGTTGGTTTGAGGATGATAGACTGAAGCGTAATCGAGCTTGATGCCCATATTTTTGCACCATGATTTAACCTCATCGGCGGTGAAGTTAGTGCCGTTATCGGTGATGATGCTGTGTGGGACACCATAGCGGTGTACTACCCGGATATAAAGTCTATCACTGGTCCGGACTCTGCCGTTTTAACTGGCTTGGCCTCTATCCATTTGGTGAATTTATCCACCATGACCAATAGGTACCTTTGCTTGTGGGTTCCCCCTTTAAGTGGTCCAACCATGTCAAGCCCCTGGACATGACGGCGGGTAATGGGTATAGTTTTGAGGCGGTGGGTGCATATGCCTCGATTAGCAAAGAGCGACAACCGACGCATCTTTGGACTAAGTCCTGAGCATCTGGTCGGGCCGTCGGCCAGTAAAATCCTGTACAGAATGCCTTTCCTACAAGGGCCTGAGCTGTGGCGTGGTGTCCGCCTAGTCCGGCATGAATTTCAGCCAGGAGGTTTCGCCCTTCCTCTTTGGAGATACACCTTTGAAGGACTCCGGTTGTACTTTTCTTATAAAGTTCTCCCTCATAGACCTTGTAGGCTTTAGATCGCCGGACAATGCAGCGGGCCTCATTTTGGTCTTCGGGAAGCTCTTGCCTAAGCAAGTAGGCGAGGAATGGTTCTGTCCACGGGGCAATTACTGCCATTATGTCATGGGCGGAAGGTGTTATATCATCGGCTGAATCGCGGTTAGTGCGGCTTGTTCCGTTTGTTAGTTCGGACTCCTCTTCCCATAATACGGATGGCTTGAAGAGCCGTTCGGGAAAGATGTTAGGAGGGACAGCGTCGTGTTTTGCGCCAATGCGTGCGATCGTCGGCTGCTTGGTTATTATCCGGGCTTCGTGATGGAATTCGAGTCCTTGAACCGGGCTGACATTTTAGGACAGCGTTGCGATATGCTGCCATTTTCGGATCTTTGGCGTCAAAGTCTCCGTTTATTTGGGATATTGCGAGGTTTGAATCGCGCACCTCTAGGCGTTGAATGCCCATGGAGATTGCCATCCGGAGACCATGTAAAAGGGCCTCGTATTGACTGCGTTGTTGGAGTCCGTGTACATTATCTGAAGTACGTATTGGACTGTGTCCCCGGTCGGGGACGTCAATACGACGCCAGCCCCCAATCCGGCTAACATTTTAGAGCCGTCGAAGTGCATAATCCAATTGGAGTATGCGCCGTATTCTTTAGGGAGTTGACTTGGTCCATTCAGCGACAAAGTCAGCCAAAACTTGTGACTTTATAGCTCGCCGAGGTTTGTAAGATATATCAAATGGTAAGAGCTCAATGGCCCATTTTGCAATCCTGCCCGTCGCGTCACGGTTGTTTATAATGTCGTTAAGTGGTACTTCAGAGGCCACTGTTATCGAACACTCTTGAAAGTAGTGTCGGAGCTTCCGGGATGCCATGAACACCGCGTATGCTATCTTCTGATAGTGCGGGTAACGGGACTTGCAGGGGGTTAACACAGTGGATACGTAGTATACTGGTTTTTGAAGAGGGAATTTATGCCCTTCTTTTCTCGTTAAACGATGAGTACCGCTTACAACTTGATGCGTAGCTGCGATGTATAACAACATTGGTTCGCCCGGGTTGGGCGCAGCCAGGACCAGATTGTTGCCAATATGGCCTTTATTTCTTGAGTCGGCGGTGGCAGCATCCGTCCACTCAAAGTGTTGATGTGCCTAAGGAGGCGATAGAGGGTAATGCCTTTTCTCCTAGGCGGAGATAAAGCGGCTTAGAGCCGCCACGCATCCATCAATTTTGTATTTGCTTGAGGTCTTTTGGGATATCTAGCTGTGACAGAGCTCGGATCTTGGCTGGGTTTGCTTCAATTCCTCTACGGATACAATGAAGCCCAGCAGCTTTCCACCTGGTACATCAAAACGCATTTTCGGATTCATCTTGATGTCATATGCTCGAGGTTGTCGAATGTGAGCCTCAAGTCGTCTACTAGAGTTTCGGCGTGTTTAGTTTTGGCGACTCGTCGTCTCGTATGCCTCTATTGTTTTGCCGATCTGGGTAGCGGACATGTACGAATCATGCGCTGATATGCGCCGGCGTTTTAAGTCCGAAGGGCATCGTGTTGAAGCGAATGGTCCATATGGAGTAATGAATGCCGTTCTTGGCTTGATCGTTTCGCCATCTTGATTTGATGATAGCGGAGTATCGTCCGGAAGCACAATGAATCGTGCCTGCGGTGGCATCGATGATTTGGTCGATCTTGGGGGGGAAGGATCCTTTGGGAAGGCCTTATTTAGGTCTTTGAAATCGACACATAGGCGCCAGGATTTGTCCTTCTTTGGTACCATTACCAGGTTTGCTAGCCAATCCGGTGCTTGATGTCTCGATGAATCCGGCTTCCAATAGTTTGGCTAGCTCTTCTCCCATTGCCTATCTTTTGGGTTGGAAAATCGTCGAAGAGCCTGTTTGGTGGCTTGAATCCTTTTAGGATGTTTAGGCTGTGTTACGCCAATCTGCGTGGGATTCGGGCATATCCGAGGGGTGCCGGGCAAAATGTCCCAACTTTCGAAGGAATTCTCGCGATCTGGCGTCCACATCGAGGTTCAATTGTGCCCGATGGAGGCCGTCTTTGTCGGGTCCGTTAGGTGGACCTGGAATTTTACTATTTCATCTGCTGGTTTAAAGGAGGTGGACTTGGATCTCTTATCGAGTATCACATCGTCCCTATTCACCGTGAGGCGCAGCATGGTGAGTTCCTCTGCCGCTAGGGCTTGGATAGTGCCTCTAAGGCTAATGCGGCTGTCTTGTTTTCGGCGCAGTGCTATGTCCGGATCACTAACGAGAGTGATTATTCCGCGGGCCCGGGCATTTTGAGCTTCATGTACCCGTAATGGAGTGCGGCTTGAAAAATTGTGAATGCCTCTCGTCCTAATATAGCGTGATATCCGCTGTTGAGCGGGCCACTTGGAACGTGACTTCTTCGATCTGTAATTGTCCGGTGAGCGAATACCACATCAAGTGTGATTTTTCCTGTGCAGCGCGCCTCCCGGCTAGGTATTATTCCTCTAAAGGTTGTGCTGCTTCGCTCAATGCGGCTCCAGTCTATTTCCATTTTTTGAAGGGTTTCCTCGTAGATGAGGTTTAATCCGCTGCCGCCATCCATGAGGACTTTTGTAAGTCGGCCGTCCACTATTGGACTAAGTACTAGTCTTGGTGGAGCTCGGGCTGTCCGAATTTAGGTTAAATCGCTGGCGTTGAAGGTGATGGCTGTGTCGCTCCATGGATTGGTTGTTGCTACTTGGTAGACCTCGGCGAGGCCGCGGATTTTTCGTTTCCGCATATTATTTGATGCGAAAGTCTCAAAGACTGTTGATACCGTACCGATGTTGTTGGAGTGGTTTTCCGGGGCTAGAAGCTCCTCTCCACTTTTGGCCACCTGCCGTAATATCCAACATGCTCGAAGTTTATGTGTTGGGACAACGCCTTCTGTACTGTGAATTTTACAGGGTCCGCTAAGCCATCCCTCTAGTACGGTTCCGTGCCCTTTATGGGGTCTTTGCTTTTTGGTTTTTGTATCTGGTGCCTAAGTGTAATGCACCCTTTTGTTGCGGACTAGGGTTGTATTCGGGCGGATTGTCCCAAAATTATTTTCGGTTGTCCGGAAACTCTCTATCGCATAGTACTTTC
This sequence comes from Aegilops longissima, assembly GCA_021605205.1. Taxonomy (NCBI): domain Eukaryota; kingdom Viridiplantae; phylum Streptophyta; class Magnoliopsida; order Poales; family Poaceae; genus Aegilops; species Aegilops longissima. The sequence goes on along the minus strand of CM038680.1, from coordinate 319,081,220 downwards.
GTACTATGGGCCTTGGTCGTGGCGTGTAATTTCACGACGGTGACGGCGTTCAAGAGTCCTCGTCCGTGCAATTATTGCAAAAAATTGAGATTGCGTTTTCCTCTCGGCAGTCCTTTATCCTGTCCATAACCGGGAGGAATCTGGCCCGATGAGTGATGCACTTGTCTCGGCGGGCTCTTGCGGATTAGAGATAGATCGCATATGTGCGGGCAGGCGGGTGGAATTAAGTCCAAACCCTACCCATCTCAAGGCTCGAAGGCCGAGAAGTTTCAATTTGGAAGCTTGGATTGCTGGGCGTTGTCCAATGAGTCAGTCCGATGCGACTTTAAGTTCGAGTGCTTGATCGAAGTCCGTCCCTCCGCGGAATCGGCATGGGGGTTGGAAGCCGGACATGACTAGTTTTCAATATAGGAGAAGCGTCGCCGCATTGTTCCTCTACCACTTCAACGTGGTGGGTGACCTGGGGAGAGTTAATCTCTCTCAGATCGGTTTTAAGCCCAATCTGTTTGTAGTCTGTAGCGACTCCCGAGGCGGCGATGTGATCCAAGAGCTCGTTCTGGACGAGAGCTCTATTGGATCCAGCCGCTCGGCGAATTCGAGCTGACGTGAAAATTGCTTTTGACGACTTGAGAGGTCATTGTCGAAGCGGTGGCCGGACAGGCGTCCATAAGAAAATACCGTCCTTGAAGACGGGAGGAGGCATCCTTCCTATCGGTGACGGCACAGAGGAACTCTCAATGAAAGCACCAATGTCGGTGTCAAAACCGGCGGATCTCGGGTAGGGGGTCCCGAACTGTGCGTCTAGGCGGATGGTAACAGGAGACAAGGGACACGATGTTTTACCTAGGTTCGGGCCCTCTTGATGGAGGTAAAACCCTACGTCCTGCTCGATTGATATTGATATTGTGGATCTTTACAAGAGTGGATCTACCACGAGATCAAGGATGCTAAACCCTAGAAGCTAGCCTATGGTATGATTGTAAGGGTTGTTGTTCTGATAGTCCTACGGACTAGAGCCATCCGGTTTATATAGACACCGGAGAGGGCTAGGGTTACATAGAGTCGGTTACAATGGTAGGAGATCTACATATCCGTATCGCCAAGCTTGCCTTCCACGCCAAGGAAAGTCCCCTCCGGACACGGGGCGAAGTCTTCAATCTTGTATCTTCATAGTCTTGGAGTCCGGTCGATGATGATAGTCCGGCCGATGATAGTCCGGCCGATGATGGTAGTGTTGGGGAACGTTGCAGAAAATTAAATATTTTCCTACGGTTTCACCAAGATCCATCTATGAGTTCATCTACGCAACAAGTCAAGGGAGTGAGTTTGCATCTACATACCACTTGTAGATCGCGTACGGAAGCGTTCGAGGGAGCGGTGATGATGGAGTCGTACTCAACGTGATTCCGATCACCGATGACCAAGTGCTGAACGGACAACACCTCCGCGTTCAACACAGGTATGGTACGGGTGACGTCTCCTCCGTCTTGATCCAGCAAGGAGGAAGGAGAGGTTGAGGAAGACAACTCCACCGGCAGCACGACGGCGTGATGATGGTGGAGAAGCGATACTCGGCGGGGCCGCCGAGCACACAGCGGAGGAGGAGAGGTGTTGGGAGGGAGGGCTGCGCCTTGGCTTGGGTGCAGCTGCCTCCCTCACCCCTCTATTTATAGGGGAAAGGGAGAGGGGGCGGCCCTCTAGATGCATCTAGAGGGGGCGGCGGCCAAGGGAGGGCTTGCCCCCAAGCAAGGCGCCCCTCTGGGGTCCCCCCACAACCCTAGGCGCAAGGGCCCAAGGGAGGGGGTGCGCCCAGCCACCAGGGGCTGGCCCCTTCCCACGCAGCCCAAGTGGCCCCGAGGGGTGGCCCCTCCCGGTGGACCTCCGGAACCCTTCCGGTGACCCCAGTACAATACCGGTATGCCCCCGAAACTTTTCCGTGTCCGTTTGACAACTTCCATATATAAATCTTTACCTCCGGACCCTTCCGGAACTCCTCGTGACGTCCGGGATCTCATCCGGGACTCCGAACAACATTCAGTAATCACATACAAGTCTTCCTAATAACCCTAAGCGTCACCGAACCTTAAGTGTAGACCCTACGGGTTCGGAGACACGTAGACATGACCGAGGCGGCTCTCGGGCAATAACCAACAGCGGATCTGGATACCCATGTTGGCTCCCACATGCTCCTCGATGATGTCATCGGATGAACCACGATGTTGAGGATTCAATCAACCCCGTATACAATTCCTTTGTGCAGCCGGTATGTTACTTGCCCGAGACTCGATCGTCGGTATCCCAATACCTCGTTCGGTCTCGTTACGGCAAGTCACTTTACTCGTACCGTAATGCATGATCCGTGACCAGACACTTGGTCACTTTGAGCTCATTATGATGATGCACTACCGAGTGGGCCCAGTGATACCTCTCCGTAATACGGAGTGACAAATCCTGTTCGATCCGTGTCAACCCAATGACACTTTCGGAGATACCTGTAATGCACCTTTATAGTCACCCGATTCGTTGTGACGTTTGGTACACCAAAGCACTCCTACGGTATCCGGGAGTTACGATCTCATGGTCTAAGGAATAGATACTTGACATTGAGAAAGCTCTAGCAAAACAAACTACGATCTTGTGCTATGCTTAGGATTGGGTCTTGTCCATCACGTCATTCTCGTAATGGCGTGATCCGTTATCAATGACATCTAATGTCCATAGCCAGGAAACCATGACTATCTATTGACCAACGAGCTAGTCAACTAGAGGCTCACTAGGGACGTATTGTGGTCTATGTATTCACACATGTATTACGATTTCCTGATAATACAATTATAGCATGAATAAAAGACAATTATCATGAACAAGGAAATATAATAATAATGCTTTTATTATTGCCTCTAGGGCATATTTCCAACAGTCTCCCACTTGCACTAGAGTCAATAATCTAGTTACATTGTGATGAATCGAACACCCATAGAGTTACGGTGTTGATCATGTTTTGCCCATGGAAGAGGTTTAGTCAGCGGATCTGCGACATTCAGATCCGTATGCACTTTACAAATTTCTATGTCTCCATCCTGAACATTTTCATGGATGGAGTTGAGCGACGCTTGATGTGCCTGGTCTTCTTGTGAAACCTGGCTCCTTGGCAAGTGCAATAGCTCCAGTGTTGTCACGAGAAGAGTTTGATTGGCCCCGACGCATTGGGTATGACTCCTAGGTCGGTGATGAACTCCTTCACCCAAATTGCTTCATCGCTGCCTCCGAGGCTGCCATGTACTCCGCTTCACATGTAGATCCCACCACGGCGCTTCTGCTTGCAGCTGCACCAGCTTCTGCTCCACCATTCAACATATACACGTATCCGGTTTGTGACTTAGAGTCATCCAGATCGTGTTGAAGCTAGCATCGGCGTAACCCTTCTGACGAGCTCTTCGTCACCTCCATAAGCGAAAACATGTCCTTTGTCCTTTTCGGTACATTAAGATATTCTTGACCGCTGTCCGGTGTTCCTTGCGGGATTACTTTGGTACCTTCCTACCAAACTTACGGCAAGGTTTACATCAGGTCCAGTACACAACATGGCATACATAATAGATCCTATGGCTGAAGCATAGGGATGACACTCATCTCTTCTTTATCTTTTGCCGTGGTGGGGCATTGAGCCGTGCTCAATCTCACACCTTGCAGTCAGGCAAGAACCCTTTCTTGGACTGATCCATTTTGAACTTCTTCAAAATCTTATCAAGGTATGTGCTTTGTGAAAGACCTATGAGGCGTCTCGATCTATCTCTATAGATCTTGATGCCTAATATATAAGCAGCTTCTCCAAGGTCCTTCATTGAAAAACACTTATTCAAGTAGGCCTTAATGCTGTCCAAGAATTCTATATCATTTCCCATCAAAAGTATGTCATCTACATATAATATGAGAAATGCTCTGAGCTCCCACTCACTTTCTTGTAAACGCAGGCTTCTCCATAAGTCGCATATAACCCAAACGCTTTGATCATCTCATCAAAGCGAATGTTCCAACTCGAGATGCTTGCACCAGCCCATAAATGGATCGCTGGAGCTTGCATACTTTGTCGACATTCTTAGGATCGACAAAACCTTCGGCTGCATCATATACAGCTCTTCCTTAAGATAACCGTTAAGGAACGCTGTTTTGGCGTCCATCTGCCATATCTCATAATCATAGTATCGACAATTGCTAACATGATTGGACGGACTTAAGCTTCTCTACGGGAGAGAAAGTCTCATCGTAGTCAATCCCTTGAACTTGCCGATAACCCTTAGCGACAAGTCGAGCTTTATAGATGGTGACATTACCATCGCGTCCGTCTTCTTCTTAAAGATCCATTTGTTTTCTATCGCTCGCGATCATCGGACAAGTCGGTCAAAGTCCATACTTTGTTTTCATACATGGATTCTATCTCGGTTTCATGGCTTCAAGCCATTTGTTGGAATCTGGGCCGCCATCGCTTCTTCATAGTTGAAGGTTCACGTTGTCTAACAACATGATTTCCGGGACAGGGTTGCCGTACCACTGCAGTGCGGAGCGTGTCCTTGTGGACCTCTGAAGTTCAGAGCAACTTGATCCAAGTACCTTGATCATCATCATTATTTTCCTCTTGGTTGGTGTAGGCATCACAGGAACATTTTCCTGAGCTGCACTACTTTCCCGTTCAAGAGGTAGTACTTCATCGAGTTCTACTTTCCTCCCACTTACTTCTTTCGAGAGAAACTCTTTTTCCAGAAAGGATCCGTTCTTGGCAACAAAGATCTTGCCCTCGGATCTTAAGTAGAAGGTATACCCTATGGTTTCCTTAGGGTATCCTATGAAGACGCATTTTTCCGACTTGGGTTCGAGCTTTTCAGGTTGAAGTTTCTTGACATAAGCATCGCATCCCCAAACTTTTAGAAGCGACAGCTTAGGTTTCTTCCCAAACCATAATTCATACGGTGTCGTCTCAGCGGTTTAGGCGGTGCCCTATTTAAAGTGAATGTAGCTGTCTCTAGGCGTATCCCCAAAATGATAGCGATAAATCGGTAAGAGACATCATGGATCGCACCATATCCAATAGAGTGCGATTCGACGTTCGGACACACCGTTCTGTTGAGGTGTTCGGCGGCGTGAGTTGTGAAACGATTCCACATTTTCTTAAGTGTGTACCAAATTCGTGACTTAAATATTCTCCTCCACGATCCGATCGTAAGAATTTTATCTTTCGGTCACGTTGATTCTCTACTTCATTCTGAAATTCCTTGAACTTTTCAAAGGTCTCGGACTTGTGTTTCATCAAGTAGACATACCCATATCTACTCAAGTCATCCGTGAGAGTGAGAACATAACGATATCCTCCATGAGCCTCAACGCTCATTGGACCGCACACATCGGTATGTATGATTTCCAACAAGTTGGTTGCTCGCTCCATTGTTTGGAGAATGGAGTCTTGGTCATCTTGCCCATGAGGCATGGTTAGCATGTGTCAAATGATTCATAATCTAGAGACTCCAAAGTCCATCAGCATGGAGCTTCTTCATGCGCTTGACACCAATGTGACCAAGGCGGCGAGTGCCACAAGTATGTGGGACTATCGTTATCAACTTTACATCTTTTGGTATTCACGCTATGAATATGTGTAATACTACGCCGAGATTCATTAAGAATAAACCATTGACCATTGGAGCATGACCATAAAACATATCTCTCATATAAATAGAACAACCATTATTCTCGGTTTAAATGAGTAGCCATCTCGCATTAAACGAGATCCGGATACAATGTTCATGCTCAAACTTGGCACCAAATAACAATTATTAAGGTTCAAAACTAATCCGTAGGTAAATGTAGAGGTAGCGTGCCGACGGCGATCACATCGACTCGGAACCATTCCCGACGCGCATCGTCACCTCGTCCTTCGCCAGACCTCCGCTTATTCCGCAGCTCTGCTGTGAGTTACAAATATGAACAACGGCACGGTATCAAATACCGGGAGTTACTACGGTATTGGTAAGGTACACATCAATTACATGTATATCAAATATACCTTTGGTGTTGCGGCCTTCTTATCCGCTAAGTATTTGGGGCAGTTCCGCTTCGATGACCCTCCCTTGCAATAAAAGCACTCGGTCTCGGGTTTGGGTCCATTCTTTGACTTCTTCCGGCAAGCTGGCTTACGGCGCGGCAACCTCCTTGCCGTCCTTCTTGAAGTTCTTACCCTTGCCCTTCTTAAACTTAGTGGTCTTATTGACCATCAACACTTGATGTTCTTTCTTGATTTCAACCTCTGCTGATTTCAGCATTGAAAATACTTCAGAATGGTCTTCACCATCCCCTGCATATTGTAGTTCATCACGAAGCTCTTGTAGCTTGGTGGGGCGATTGGATTCTGTCAATGACCGCCTCGTCAGGAGGTTAATCTCCAGTGGGACAGGCGGTTGTGCAACCAGACATTTTGAGTATGTGCTCACTGACAGAACTGTTTTCCTCCATCTTACAACTATAGAACTTGTCGGAGACTTCATATCTCTCGACCCGGGCATGAGCTTGGAAAACTAGTTTCAGCTCTTCGAACATCTCATATGCTCCGTGTTGCTCAAAACGCTTTTGGAAGCCCCGGTTCTAAGCTGTAAAGCATGCCGCCTTGAGCGAGGGAGTAATCATCGATGAAGTGCCTGCCAAATGTTCAAATCGTCTTGCAGTCTTTGGGAGAGCAGGTGGGTCACCTAGCGGTGCTTCTAGGACATATGCCTTCTTGGCAGCTATGAGGATGATCCTCAGGTTCCGGACCCAGTCCGTATAGTTGCTGCCATCATCTTTCAGCTTGGTTTTCTCTAGGAGCGCGTTGAAGTTCATGTTGACATGGCGTTGGCCATTTGATCTACAAGACATATTTTGCAAAAGTTTTAGACTAAGTTCATGATAATTAAGTTCATCTTAATCAAATTATTGAATGAACTCCCACTCAGTTTGACATCCCTCTAGTCATCTAAGTGTTACACGATCCGAGTCGACTAGGCCGTGTCCGATCATCACGTGAGACGGACTAGTCATCGTCGGTGAACATTCTCATGTTGATCGTATCTTCTATCGACTCGTGTTCGACCTTTCGGTCTCCGTGTTCGAGGCCATGTCTGTACATGCTAGGCTCGTCAAGTTAACCCTAAGTGTTTTGCATGTGTAAAACTGTCTTACACCCGTTGTATGTGAGCGTAAGGATCTATCACACCGATCATCACGTGGTGCTTGAAGCATTTAACTTTAGCAGCGGTGCAGTTAGGGAGAACACTTCTTGAAATTGTTGTAAGGATCATCTTATTTACTACCGTCGTTCTAAGTAAACAAGATGCATAAAACATAATAAACATCACATGCAATTATATAAAGTAGTGACATGATATGGCCAATATCATATAGCTCCTTTGATCTTCATCTTCGGGGCTCCATGATCATCTTGTCACCGGCATGACACCATGATCTCCATCATCATGATCTCCATCATTGTGTCTTCATGAAGTTGTCACGCCATGCGACTACTTCTACTTCTATGACTAACGTGTTTAGTAATAAAGTAAAGTAGTTTACATGGCGTTCTTCAATGACACGCAGGTCATACAAAAATAAAGACAACTCCTATGGCTCCTGCGGTTGTCATACTCATCGACATGCAAGTCGTGATTCCTATTACAAGAACATGATCTCATACATCACAATATGTCATTCATCATTCATCACAACTTGGCCATATCACATCACATGACAATTGCTGCAAAAACAAGTTAGGCGTCCTCTAATTGTTGTTGCATCTTTTACGTGGCTGCAATTGGGTTCTAGCAAGAACGTTTTCTTACCTACGAATAACCTGGCGTGATTTTGTCAACTTCTATTTACCCTTCATAAGGACCCTTTTCATCGAATCCGCTCCAACTAAAGTGGGAGAGCAGACACCCGCCAGCCACCTTATGCAACTAGTGCATGTTAGTCGGTGGAACCGGTCTCACGTAAGTGTGCGTGTAAGGTTGGTCGGGCCGCTTCATCCCACAATACCGCGGAAGCAAGATAAGACTAGTAGCGGCAAGCAAGTTGACAAGATCTCGCCCACAACTAAATTGTGTTCTACTCGTGCAATAGAGAACTACGCATAGACCTAGCTCATGATGCCCTTTGTTGGGGAGCGTTGCAGAAAATTAAATTTTTCCTACGGTTTCACCAAGATCCATCTATGAGTTCATCTACAACGAGTCAAGGGAGTGAGTTTGCATCTACATACCACTTGTAGATCGCGTATGCAAGCGTTCGAGGGAGCGGTGATGATGGAGTCGTACTCAGCGTGATTCCGATCACCGATGACCAAGTGCTGAGCGGACAACACCTCCGCGTTCAACACACGCGTGCAGACGGGTGGCGTCTCCTCCGTCTTGATCCAGCAAGGAGGAAGGAGAGGTTGAAAGACAGCTCCACCGCAGCACGACGGCGTGATGATGGTGGAGAAGCAAGATCTCGGCAGGGGCTTCGCCCGAGCACACAGCGGAGGAGGAGAGTGTTGGGAGGGAGGGCTGCGCCTTGGCTTGGTGCGGCTGCCTCCCTCACCCCTCTATTTATAGGGGAAAGGAGAGGGGCGGCCCTCTAGATGCATCTAGAGGGGGCGGACCAAGGGAGGGCTTGCCCCCAAGCAAGGCGCCCCTCTGGGGTTCCCCCCTCAACCCTAGGCGCAAGGGCCCAAGGAGAGGTGCGCCCAGCCACCAGGCTGGCCCCTTCCCACGCAGCCCAAGTGGCCCCCGAGGAGGTGGCCCCTCCAGTGGACCTCCGGAACCCTTCCGGTGACCCCTACAATACCGATATGCACCGAAACTTTTCCGGTGTCCGTTTGACAACTTCCCATATTTATTTACCTCCGGACCCTTCCGAACTCCTCGTGACGTCCGGGATCTCATCCGGGACTCCGAACAACATTCGGTAATCACATACAAGTCTTCCTAATAACCCTAGCGTCACCGAACCTTAAGTGTGTAGACCCTACGGGTTCGGGAGACACGTAGACATGACCGAGACGGCTCTCGGGCAATAACCAACAGCGGGATCTGGATACCCATGTTGGCTCCCACATGCTCCTCGATGATGTCGCCGGATGAACCACGATGTCGAGGATTCAATCAACCCCGTATACAATTCCCTTTGTCAATCGGTATGTTACTTGCCCGAGACTCGATCGTCGGTATCCCAATACCTCGTTCAGTCTCGTTACCGGCAAGTCACTTTACTCGTACCGTAATGCATGATCCTGTGACCAGACACTTGGTCACTTTGAGCTCATTATGATGATGCACTACCGAGTGGGCCCAGTGATACCTCTCCGTGTCTGGAGTGACAAATCCTGTCTCGATCCGTGTCAACCCAATGACACTTTCGAAGATACCTGTAATGCACCTTTATAGTCACCCGATTCGTTGTGGCGTTTGGTACACCAAAGCACTCCTACGGTATCCGGGAGTTACGATCTCATGGTCTAAGGAATAGATACTTGACATTGAAAGCTCTAGCAAAACAAACTACGATCTTGTGCTATGCTTAGGATTGGGTCTTGTCCATCACGTCATTCTCGTAATGGCGTGATCCGTTATCAATGACATCTAATGTCCATAGCCAGGAAACCATGACTATCTATTGACCAACGAGCTAGTCAACTAGAGGTTCACTAGGGACGTATTGTGGTCTATGTATTCACACATGTATTGCGATTTCCGGATAATACAATTATAGCATGAATAAAAGACAATTATCATGAACAAGGAAATATAATAATAATGCTTTTATTATTGCCTCTAGGGCATATTTCCAACAGGTAGTCCGGCCATCCGGACACCCCCTAATCCGGGACTCCCTCAGTAACAGAATAATATTCTGTTACGCGTAACAGAATAGCCCTGGTCGAAATCTGTTGAGGCAACCACGGAGCACTCTGCTTGCGTCCCTCCGCGCACATTCTGCCAGCGGTTGGGCCTGCGCACGATCACGTCGGGGGCCCCATATGCATGCGGTTGTGCCGCGCGCGTTGCCATGTGATGCAGTTATGTGCGGCACGATGGAGTTGCGTGCTGCAAATTAGAACTGCCATCAGGGCCTGCCGATATTCCTGGCCATCTGGCTTCCCCTTTAATTCATGCGGCCATTATAACCTTAGTCTCTTCAACCTTTCGATCGCGCCCCACAACAGAACAAGCACACCCACGACGACACATAGAGAGGGGATGTCCAGCGGTGCTTCAATGGAGTTCGGCGAGCATAGAGTGGAGACCCACATGAGGGAGACGGATCTCTCGGTGGTGTACACCAACGACCCGGCGATGGTGGACGACTACATCAACAGCGTTGAGCAGTTGCTTGCTCGAGACAAGTACAAGGTGGTCGGCATCGACCTCCAATACACCACCGATCGTCCCGGCATAGATCAGAAGGTTGTCGTCGCCTAGTTCTGCGTGGGCCATCATGTCCTCATCTACCACTACTGCATGGCCATAGAGCCTTGCGACCGTTTCAACAGGTTTGTCAACAGCACCCACTACAAGTTCGACAGGGTGGAAACCACCGATGATGTAAACGCGCTCAGTGTTACGGGCTTGGCCTGCAAGGACCTTGTCGAAATCCGTGACCACTATAGGGTCTGGGGCGGCATGAAGAAGGACTCCCTGGTCGAACTCGCCTCGGCCATCATCGACCCCTACTACGAAAAGATGAAGCAGGATGCCGAGAGAACAAGTCCCCTATCCTGGCACAGGGCCTCACTGCGGCAACTGGATGAACCTCACCTCAGGTTCTCGGCCAAGAGCATGTACACATGCTACGAGATGCACATGCGGATCGTTGACATGAGGAAGTCCCTCATTACCCAAATCGACGAGCCCGGATCGAGCCACAAGCAGAGCAAGCGTCACAAGAAGTAGATGATGATCAGATGATCGTTTATGCTAGTTAATCATGCATGTAATATATAGTTTACTTTATTGGTGTGTGGAAATGTCATGTGTGTAGTAGCCACCTATGTAACTATGCATGTAATAGTTTACTTTGGTGTGTGCAAATGTCATGGTTGTAGTAGCCACCTATGTAAGTGGATGTTTAATTTGGTTATGCAAGCATGCCCTTATAAGTGTGTATATATTTATATGTTGTTGTACTATATGCAATCCCATTGCACAACACAAACGTCTTATTAGCAACAATCGTCTGTGTTATTATCAGTCTTCACACACATTTCTGATTACAGACCTATTTGCCGCGTATCACACACATCTTGTTAAGTTCAACCGTTTCTGTTCTCATGTCTCAACGCAAACAGTTCATCCGAGTGAAGCGCCTTCCGTATATCGCACACACCTTCATCTGGCTGACCGTTTCTTTTGTGTTGCCTAATCACAAACAGTTCATCCGAGTGAACCGTATGCTGTATATCGCACACACCTCCATGTGGCTGCCCATTTCTTTTGTTCCTCCTCTTCACCAACAGTTAATTCAACTGAAACGTATGCCCTGCATCACACATGCAACTAAAATCTGAACTGTATTTGATGGCTCCGCCATCGCAAACATTTTGCACCTTTTTTGACAGTTTTTTACACCATCGTTTGCGATGATGGCATCACACATAGTTTCGTCGAAGGGTCTGTGATTGTAGTGTCGCGTTAGCAGCATCCTGCAGTAGTGGTGCATTCTTCAGTGCATATAAATTGGTTGAAAAATCAAATCTGTGTCCTTGGGTGCATGCTTAGGTCCCATGCAAGAAATGGGAATGAATTTTAAACACCAGGGCCGTTGATTGCCTGCAAAATGTTGAGATACTTTGTTTTTAAATTCTAGTAAATCTAAAACTCGTCTGAAATTCATGAAACTTGGCATGCTATCATGGAATGGCACCCGACATGCTATGGTATTTTTCGTGTCCATTTTGAGAGAAGGCGCACTCGAATAACAACCAACAAAGGCATTTTGAAAAAAATAGCTGCCACTTCAATATCTCAAACGGTTGTATAATTCAAATCATGTGCGTTCTATTAACCATTCATGTGACGCCACGTGTCTTCGTTTTAATGGCTATAGGAGGTGCCGTGGGACAGTTGCTTGACCTTGACTAAACGGGAGGCTTGCAAGCGGAGTCGGGTGCGTAGGCTGACCGAGAGGCGTGCAAGCTGTCCTCCAATGCGCAGGCTCACCGGGAAGCGTGCGAGCTATACGCTGCGCAGGCTCACTGGGAAGCGAGCCCTTTAACTTCCATGGCCGCCTGACTTCCTCTCCATTAATGGCGCCCGAGCCGCTATTTAATACGGGTAGCCTTACTGTTCGCCTCCCATTCCCCTCCCTCCCGCAGACCTCCACCAATGCCATGGCGCATAATGATCATTTGCCACTAGTCTTCAAGTTTGGTGAAGTCGACTCTGAGCCGGATGAGATAGAAAATAGGGAGGAATGGGGCGTCATGGACATGGCCCAGAACGAGCTGGCCGCGGCGATTGCTGCCCCCGCTCCCGTCCCAGCTCCCATCCCGCGCCCGTGCCAGCGACCATCCCCGTAGCATTGATGGGCTAGTCACCGAGCACTATGGCAGAGCTGGAAGCCGGGGGCATCATCAAGGTCTCCACGGACCCGCGCGAGCTCATGAACATGCCAGCGCCCGTGCCCGTGCGCGCCCCTCCACCCACTGTGGCGCCGGCCCCCGTGCGTTTGGCTGCACCCGCCGCGCCCGTGCCCCTGCCCGTGCGTGCCCCTCCACCCACCGCGGCGCCGGTCCCCGTGTGTTTGGCTGCACCCGCCACGCCCATGCCCGTCCCCCCCCCCTCAGCGGCATGGGACGCTACCGTAGACCGCTACCTCTCAGCGGCGCCAGTTGCCGTCCTCCGGCGCCCCACCCGTCGATCGTGCGACGACATGATGTTTGATTTACAAGTGAAGAACATTTTGTGCTGCCTTGAAGACTCCAACAACGGCGCCCCGGAGGACGACAACGACGGCGCGACACGCCACCTCCGCCGCCGCCGGAAATAGTTCTTTTGGGGGTTTAATACTGTATCTCGAATTCTCGATCACATGAATATAAATTTGCAGTGTGACGGAATGAAAGACATGGTTTGAACAAACTTACATTTCTCTCTCTTAATGTACAGACTTATCAAACAATTTTCTTTTGAAAAAATGTCAATGGTTTTTAAATATAAAACACTCATCACAAATGTTTTAGTTAGAACACCCGTACGCAAACCGACAGCTTCTCCAGGAAGCCAAGGGAAAATGCGTCGAGCAGGATTTCTGCACCCCTTCAACAGAAATGATTATTTTGCATGACCCATGTGCAACCACGTAGAAACAATTGGGTAAGATTTGTATCTGTCATTTTGGGTATGTTGCCATTTGTCAAGCTGGAAAGATTAACATTTGTTTACCTAGTAAGATTGCCATTTATCAACCTTGTAACACTGCGATTTGTCAAAATATGCAGCTAAAAAGCACTAGCACTATCTAATTTTTGCAATTAAAGTCACTAGCACTGTTCATATGGACACCACTAGCAGGCGTGAGTTGATGGACGCATATGCAAATTTACCGTTGATTACATACAACAAGTCAACAACCCACAACGACAACGAGGATACACGTTGGATTATATATTATTTCCAACAAAACATTCTAGTAAAGTAAAGTTTTTTCTCACACAACAAATAACAAAGCGATGAAATGAGCTTCAGCTCAACCACTCGTTGGCGTTGGAAATGCTTGCTTTGAACCAGAAGTGTTTCTTCGGGAAGGGCCAGCTACTGTCAATCTCGAGACCAACGCAAGACTGATCATCCAGGCTAAAGCGGCCTATGTCAGGACCCATATTGGGACGGTAGGGAAGCATAGCAATGTCCGAGGTACAAATACATTTGCTTCTCATAAATGGTAGTAACGTTGTGTCAACAGCAGCTGGATCGCCTTCCACCATCATTCGATAGTTTTGTCCAAGGAAGAGCGAGTTTCCTGCAAGACTTTCAATACTGAACCAGGGAGAAGGTGTTGGTGCTAGTACACTAGTATCCTTCCCGAATACCCTGCAACGGATGTTGGATTAGGTCCGGAGAGTGCGACCATGCGAGACAACACCTGCTTCCTTTGTAACATCAGCAGTGCCCTGTATACAAACGAGAAGAGGAGATCCATCGGAATAAGTTGCCAGGCGCCACTGAGTATATGGGTCCTCATGCTCGTGATCATCAGCATCGTCATATCCCCCTTGGTTATAATTTTTTTTCAAGTATAGGTGGTGGAAGGTTCACAGGAACTTGGAAACACAAGAAGGTTAATTAGTAAAGGGAAACTAGCTAACCCGCTTGCATGTGGATGAAACAATTAGAATTATGGTGGAAGACAAACGTACTGAAAGCACCAGGGTTCCATGCAAAAACAGTGCCATGAGTGGTGGCAGCAAACACAAGACCCTCGTATTCAATTGCATCATAGTACTCATCTGTGTACAGAAATTGATTTTTGAGCAATATCCATCAAGGCATGGAAGTAAGGAAGGCAATAAGCTTGTCGAAGATAGCAACAACTTCATAGTTCGTGTAATCCCAAGAGCGGTTGGGAACTCGACATATTGTTATCTTCCATAGACGACAGTCACCATGATCGTATTTGAACTCACGTAGAATACCGGTGTAGTCAACCTCTGGGCAGTATGAGATTTTTGGAAGTGGAACCTGGTGACGAGTGTACACATTCACAAGTTCCCACTCGCAGTTGTACCCAATATAAACAACCCAATCTCCATTTGTGCCTGCCCAAGCCTTGACCTCAAGCGATGGGATCTTAACATCACACGTATCATTATCAAGCAACATCAACTTGCACAAGGCAAGGCTTTCATCGTCCCTGCGCCAGTAAGCAAGGTCATGGTGAACAAGATAGGGGAGATCAAACCACTCCTGGACCCTTGGGTTCCTTGTAATTATGTTATTAGTTGAGTTGAGAATAGTCTTGAACGAACCTGCCATGCTAGCCGAGGTGATGACGTCGCACCGATCAATGAGTTCCTCCACCACGTCATCTTTTAGATCATGGCAAGAATAACGGGGTCGTTTCCGGCCTGTTCCCTCCATGGAGAAGATGATCGAACAATGGTAGAAGGAAGGGTGAAGGCAAATGGAGGGAGGAAGAGCGTGCGGCAGCAATTCCAAATCGAGAGGGAAAGGCGAAGAGGCAGTGGACGGTTGCCATGGTACAAGAAGAGGCTAGTGAGGAGCGAATTGTTGCCACAGAGGTCACACACTGACGACAAGGCCGAGTGAACCGCATGCCGTATATCGCACACACCTTGATCTAGCTAACCATTTCTTTTGTGTGGCCTAATCACAAACAGTTGATCCGAGTGAACCATATGCTGTACATCGCACACACACCTTAATCTCGCTGTCCGTTTTTGTTCTCTTGTCTCAATGCGAACAGTTCATCCGAGTGAACCATATGCCATATATCACTCACACCTTGATCTGGTTGACCGTTTGTTTTGTTGCCTAAACACAAACAGTTCATCCGAGTGAATAGTATGCTGTACATCGCACAAACCTCCATCTGGCTGCCCGTTTCTTTTGTTCCTCCTCATCACAAACAGTTAATTGAACTAAACCGTATGCCCTGCATCACACACGCAACTAAAATCCGAACCGTGTTTGATGCATCTTCCATCGCAAACGTTTTGCACCTTTTTGATGGTTTTTTTACACTATCATTTGCGATTATTGCATCACACACAATTTCGTGGAAGGGTCTCTGATCATAGTGTCGCGTTAGCAGCATCCTGCAGTAGTGCCACCATATATGTGAGATGGGAGTTTAATCAGGAAGGAAGACTCGACAGACCTAATGTCAACCGGTTGCATATTGAGTAATATTAATCAGGAAGGAAGACTCGGTATGTGTGAATACTGCAAAGATGAGCGCGGCCTGTGCGACAGGCATCACCTGGTTGGTGGTAGGTGAGGGAGTCCCGGATTAGGGGGTGTCCGGATAGCCGAACTATCACCTTTGGCCGGACTCCCGGACTATGAAGATACAAGATTGAAGACTTCGTCCCGTGTCCGGATGGGACTTTCCTTGGCATGGAAGGCAAGCTTGGCGAGACGGATATGTAGATCTCCTACCATTGTAACCGACTCTGTGTAACCCTAACCCTCTTCGGTGCCTATATAAACCGGAGGGTTTTAGTCCGTAGGACGAAGAACAATCATACCATAGACTAGCTTCTAGGGTTTAGCCTCTCTGATCTCGTGGTAGATCTACTCTTGTACTACCCATATCATCAATATTAATCAAGCAGGAGTAGGGTTTTACCTCCATCGAGAGGGCCCGAACCTGGGTAAAAACATCGTGTCCCTTGTCTCCTGTTACCATCCGCCTAGACGCACAGTTCGGGACCCCCTACCCGAGATCCGCCGGTTTTGACACCGACATTGGTGCTTTCATTGAGAGCTCCTCTGTGTCGTCGCCATCAGGAAGGATGCCTCATCTCGTATTTAAAAACGGCACTGTTGCCAAAGGAGCTTTGGCCATCGGCCAAACTCTCCGGCTAGGCGGTTTTCTTATGACCGCCTGTTCGGCCGCCGCGCCGACGATGGCTTCTCGGGTCATCGAAAGCAATCTTCACGTTAACTCGGAACTCGCCGGGCAGTTAGATCCGATGGAGCTCTCTTCCTTAAACGAGCTCTTGGATCGCATCGCCGCCCTAGGAGTCACTACAGACTATGATCAGATTGGGCCTAAACCCGATCTGAGAGAGATCAACTCTCCCCAGGTTACCCACCACGTTGCTGTGGTAGAGGAACAATACAGCGATCCTTCTTCTATCTTAAGGACTAGCTATGTCCAGATTCCCGACCCCTCCATGCCGGATTCCCGCGGAGGGGAGGACGTCACTCAAGCCCTCAACCTAAAGTCAGGCAACGGGCTAGATTCATTGGACAACATCCAAGAACCCAAGCTTCCAAGTTCAGAAACTTCTTGGCCCCTGAGTCTTAGATTGGACGGGGTTCCGAATTTAATTCCACCCGCCCACCCAAACATAAGCGATCTATCCCAAATCCGGCAAGAGTCCGCAGAAACAGTACACCATTACTGGGCCAGATTCCTCCTGGTCATGAACAGGTTAAAGGATTGCTGCGAGGAGGACGCAATTTCATTCTTCTGCAATAATTGCACGGACAAGGGAATCCTCAACGTTGTAAGTCCTCGTGAAATTACATGCTTCGCTGACTTGGCATCCATAGTACGAAAGTACTGTGCAATAGAAAGCGCCTGGAAAACCGAAATCAAATTTAGGGACAATCCGGCCCTGAATACAACCCCAGTCCGAAATAAAAGGGTGCATCATCGTCAGGCACCTGGGTTAAATACCAAAAAGCAAAAACCCTCTATAGGGCATGGAACCGTACTGGAGGGATGGCTCAATGGACCCTGCAAAATTCATAGTACAAAGGGCGCCACTCCAACTCATAGCCTTAGAGCATGTTTGATACTACGGCAGGTGGCCAAAAGTGGCGAAGAGCTTCTAACTCCAGAGCACCAGCCCAGGGATACCAGTACGGTATTAACAATCTTCGAGACTTTCGCATCAAATAACATGCGAAAACGAACACTCCGCAGCCTTGCCGAAGTCTACCAAGTAGCAACAATAAACCCATGGAGTGACACGACTATTACCTTTAATGCCTGTGACAAACCTAAATTCCGAACAGCCCGAGCACCAGCCACATTGGTCCTCAGTCCAATGGTGGACGGCTTTCGCCTTACCAAGGTACTCATGGACGGCGGCATCGGATTGAACCTCATTTACGAGGAAACCCTCCGAAAAATGGAAATAGACTGGAGCCGCATTGAGCGAAGCAGCACAAACTTTAGAGGAATAATCCCCAGTCGGGAAGCATGCTGCACAAGAAAAATCACACTGGATGTGGTGTTCGGCATGCCGGATAATTACAGGTCCGAGGAGGTCACGTTCCAAGTGGCCCCGTTCAGGAGCGGATACCACACTCTACTAGGGCGAGAGGCATTCACAATTTTTCAAGCTATACCCCATTACGGGTACATGAAGCTCAAAATGCCCGGGCCCAACGGAATCATCACTCTTGCTAGTGACCCGGACATAGCACTCCGCGCTGAAAATAAGACAGCCGCACTGGCCCTTGAGGCACTATCCGAAGCCCTAGCGGCCGAGGAACTCACTGCGCTGTGCTCTACGGTGAATAGGGATGATGTGATACTCGATAAGAGATCCAAGTCCACCTCCTTTAAACCATCGGACGAAATAGTCAAATTCCAAGTCCATCCAACGGACCCTATAAAAATGGCCTCCATCGGGGAACAATTAAACCCTGATGTAGACGCCGCACTAAGAGAATTCCTACGTGAAAATTGGGACATTTTTGCACGCACTCTTCGAGACATGCCAGAATCCCACGCGTTGGCGAAAGCACAGCCTAAACATCCTAAAAGGATTCAAGCCAGTCAAACAAGCTCTTCGGCATTTCTCGGAACCCAAGAGACAGGCCATGGGAGAGGAGCTAGCCAAACTATTGGAGGCCGGATTCATCAAGATATAAAACAAATCCTGGCGCCTACGCATCGATTTCAAGGACCTTAACAAGGCTTGCCCAAAGGATCCCTTCCCCCTCCCCCGCATCGATCAAATTATCGATGCTACCGCAGGACACGATTCATTGTGCTTCCTCGATGCATACTCCGGCTACCACCAAATTAAGATGGCATAGCCCGACCAAGCCGCAACGGCATTCGTCACCCCATACGGCCCATTCTGCTTCAACACAATGCCCTTCGGGCTCAAAAACGCCGGCGCAACATATTAGCGCATGATCCAGACATGTCTGGCAAACCAGATCGGCAAAAAAGTGGAGGCATACGTAGACGATGTGGCCGTTAAAACCAAGCATGTCGAAACTTTAGTAGACGACTTGAGGCTCACATTCGATAATCTCCGAACATATGACATCAAGCTCAACCCGAAAATGCGTTTTGGTACATCAGCGGAAAGCTCTTGGGCTTCATTGTATCCGTAGAGGAATTGAAGCAAACCCAGCCAAGATCCGAGCTCAGTCACAATTGGATATCCCAAAGGACCTCAAAGAAATACAAAAATTGACTGGACGCGTGGCGGCTCTAAGCCGCTTTATCTCCCGTTTGGAGAAAAGGCATTACCCCTTTATCGCCTCCTCCAACGCACCGAACACTTCGAGTGGACGGATGCCGCCACGGCCGGACTCGAAGAAATAAAAGCCATATTGGCAACAAACCCGGTCCTGGCCGCGTCCAACATGGGCGAACCAATGCTATTATATATCGCGGCAACTCATCAAGTTGTGAGCGCGGTGCTCGTTGTCGAACGAGAAAGGACGGACACAAGTTCCCCCTTCAAAAACTAGTTTATTACGTGTCCACTGTCCTAACTACATGCAAGTCACGGTACCCGCATTATCAAAAGATAGCGTACGCGGTGTTCATGGCATCCCGGAAGCTGCGATACTACTTTCAAGAGTGTTCGATAATAGTAGCCTCCGAAGTACATATTAATGACATCATAAACAACCGCGACGCGACGGGCCGGATTGCCAAATGGGCCATTGAGCTCCTCCCGTTCGACATAACCTATAAGCCACGGCGAGCTATTAAGTCGCAAGTTTTGGCTGACTTCATCACCGAATGGACTGAAGCCGAACTCCCTAAAGAGTACGGCGCATATTCCAATTGGATCATGCACTTCGACGGCTCCAAAATGTTGGCTGGCCTGGGGGCTGGCGTCGTTCTGACGTCCCCAACCGGAGATACAGTTCAATACATACTCCAGATAATGTATACGGACTCCAACAACGCAGCCGAATACGAGGCCCTTCTACATGGTCTCCGGATGGCAGTCTCCATGGGCATTCAACGCCTAGAGGTGTGCGGGGATTCGAACCTCGCGATATCCAAATAAATGGAGACTTCGATGCCAAGGATCCGAAAATGGCAGCTTATCGCAACGCCGTCCTAAAAATGTCAGCTTAGTTTGAAGGGCTCAAATTTCACCATATAGCCCGGGATAACAACCAGGCAGCAGACGTATTGGCACGCATTGGCGCAAAGCGCGATGCCGTCCCCCCCAAGATCTTCCTAGAGAGGATGTTCAAGCCATCCGTACTATGGGAGGGGGAGTCCTGAAATAACAACCCGGACCCAACCGCACTGCCCAACACCGAACATTCTGACATAATTGGTGGTTCTGCCAACGAAGTAACATCCTCAGCCCACGTAATAATGGCAGTCATTGCCCCGTGGATGGAGCCATTCCTAGCCTACCTAACCAGGCAGGAACTTCCCGAGGACCAAAACGAGGCCCGCTGCATAGTGCGGCGATCTGAAGCCTATAAGGTCCATGAGGGAGAGCTTTATAAGAAAAGCACAATCGGTGTCCTTCAAAGGTGTATCTCTGAAGAGGAAGGGCGAAATCTTTTGGCTGAAATTCATGCCGGACTCGGTGGGCACCACGCCGCAGCCCGGGCCCTTGTAGGCAAGGCCTTTCGTACAGGATTTTATTGGCCGATGGCCCGTGCAGATGCTCAGGACTTAGTCCAACGATGCGTCGGCTGCCAGCTCTTTGCTAATCAAAGCCACATGCCACCCACCGCCCTCAAAACTATACCCATCACCTGGCCGTTCATGGTCAGGGGCTTGACATGGTTGGACCCTTAAAGGAGGAACCCACAAGCAAAAACACCTATTGGTCATGGTGGATAAATTCACCAAATGGACAGAGGCCAAGCCTGTTAAGACGGCTGAATCCGGACCGGTGATAGACTTCATATCAGGGGTCGTACACCGTTACGGCGTCCCCCATAGCATCATCACTTGTAACGGCACGAACTTCACGGCCGACGAGTTCAAACTCTGGTGCAAAAACAAGGGCATCAAGCTCGACTACGCTTCAGTCTATCACCCTCAAACTAACGGTCAAGTCGAGCAAGCAAATGGTCTAATCATGAGCGGCAATAAACCCAGACTAGTGCGGTCCCTCAAGGAATCTAACACACACTGGGTAGAGGAGCTCGACTCCGTACTCTGGGGGCTGTGGACCACGCCGAATCGCACTACCGGATTCACACCATTCTTTATGGTATACGGCGCAGAGGCAGTTCTGCCCTGCGACATAATTCATGACTCACCTCGCGTGCGCATGTACGAAGAAAGAGAAGCCGAGCTCGATCGGCAGGACAGTTTGGACGCCTTGGAGGAGGAGCGTGACATGGCAAAAGCCCGTTCCGCATTCTATCAACAGCAGGCTCGAAGATATCAAAGTAGAGAAGTACGGGCCAAAACTTATAATGTTGGCGAATTAGTTCTACGCCTGCCGGACAAGAAAAAGGACAAACTTAAGCCCAAATGGAAAGGTCTCTTCATCATCGACCAAGTCCTGACCGGCGGAGCGTACCATCTGCGAAATGCATCGGACAACCAACTCGAGCCGAACCCATGGAACGCAGCCCGTCTCCGAAGATTCTACACCTAGCGCCGGATTCTGAGTTCGTCTCCTTCCTCCGTCTATATTTTACACAATATCTGTCTTATATTTCTCTCCTCCTCCCTCCTTTGTCTTGCAGCCTTTGAAGGCTCGTTTGTGCATTGTTCGCACACACTTGACACGCTATCCGCGCTCATTATACCTGGGGGCTTCTTTAACAGAAGCTTATTTATACGGGCTTCATGCCCAACACATGTGTCACACTTCTGCATGTACCTTTTATTCACCATTATATGCATCGATATGACTTAAGTTTTGGCCAAGATGGGTTGCCTGGCTCCTGTGCTTACCTCTACATTCCCGATTGTTCGGCTAGGTGGTATAGGGAGCACCTCTGCGATTGTTACTGCCGGGTCAGCCGGATGTGTACCTCAGACTAAGTGAAGCCGAAAGCTAGCGTTCTTAAGGGAATATTCGGTCAGTGAACTAAAAGATGATTTCTTACCTATTTATTTATCTGCCCCCAGATGTTTTTCTGCTTTTTTCGCAGCCCGGACATGCACTTTAGGGCATGCCTCCCAAGGAAAGGAACCCCTAACGGAACTATTCTCCCTAGAAGATGTTTCTTACTAACCATGTAATATAACATAACTAGTTGGGAACTTGTCTGATAAAGCACTAATGACCCCTACGCCTGGTCTCCACGCATGCCCCGGTTCTTATATAACCGCGAGGGTATTCGGACACACTCCGGACTATTGGGTCCCGAGGTTGAAGCGAAAAGGTCTGCTATGACAAACGATCTACAATCCTGCTAGAAGGCATTTTACATGTCATCTTAAATTACATAGTCAACTTGACTGATTATATTCCTCTTCAATGCCATCTAATAGGCTGTCTAGTTTACAGTCCTGCTGGGCATACTTTGTGGCCAATTCTACTTGGCCGTACACTAATCTCACAGGGATCTCCTTCCCGTCGGGCCCCACTGGTCCGACCTCGGCCATGTGGTTTGGGTCAGCCTTCGTGTACCGCGTCTTCAACATGGCCCAGGCCTCCCTGGCGCCTTGACGGCAGGCCGATATCTTCCATAATCGGAAGCGCCGCCGCGCTCCCTGAAGCCTCTTGGCAAGCTCTCCAAGGCCTTCGGGCAGGGAGATAGAGGGCCACAAGGCCCGGGCGACGCCTTTCATCACCTGCCTAACTCGTTCGTGCAGTTGCAGTAGATCGGGAAGAAGGTCACCCGTAGAACCGAGCATTTCCTCTGCAGGACGACCTGTGAGCATACCTACAGACATAACTCTGTTAGTCGACTTCCTCGCCGAACTCTTTTTCAAAGTTCGTTCAAGCACTTACTGAAAATGCCGCGTCGAAGCCGCCGATTCTCCTTAACGGAGTCAGACAGCTGGGCACGAACATCCTTTAGTTCCTCACCCAGCTGGGTGTTGGCATCTTGGAGATTATTTTTCTATTGCCTCACCCTTGTAAGCACATTCTCGCCGGCCTTTAACCGGCGCAAGAGCTGTTGCTTGTCCGGATCTATCCCGGCGCCATCTACAATGTTATTGTCAGACTTATACACACGCCGCACTTCATAAACTACTTATCTTTTGAAGGATATATTACCAGAGGGGGTCTCTTTGGCTTCCCCCGTCGCGGCTAGTGTGGCCTCCAGTTGGGCTTTGCACTCCTCCAGCTCCTGGGACAGTTGGGTATTCTTTTCTGTAAGATCCTGCACAATAAATGATCCTTAAATCAGTTATTCTAACTATTTCAAGTCTCGGGGGCTACTGGCATATATAACTGTCAAATTTCCTCACCCGTATGTCTTTTACATACTGCTCCGTGGCTCTGGCTAGACCATCTTGAGCGGCACGGAGGTGCGCATCTCCCAAATTGAAGGCATTCAATGCCTCTTGGGAGAAACATGTGTCACGAAGAACTGTCCGGCGGCGACTGTGATTCATGGCACTCTCCACCTCGGAGTTGGTAGAGGACAATCTGTCGGCATCCTCTGTCGGAGGAGCATCCGATGCAAGCCTCGTGTTCCCTCCGCTTCTGGGCCTGGCTTTGGATTCTGGCTGGCGGAGGCTTGATTGGCAACCTCTCCGGATACAGTCCGGTGAGCGCTCTTTTTCCTGAAGAGAGAACGAGCGTTAGTATGCCTTCCGGGAATCAAACCTGGGAATATGGTGACACGCCATACCGTTGCGCCGGCGTTTCGATCCGGACCACACTTCTTTTTAACCTGCTGGGCCGTGCTGCCCCTTGTTGGCTAGCCGCCGTGGGCTCGGCCTTCCGCCTCAAGGGCAACCCCTGCGAAACACCGTTGGTATACGGTGATCAAAAATAAGCACGGATGGGTCATTATTAAAGTATAGGGACTTCGGTCTCAGTTACCTGCGAGGCTGGAAATATTTCGGGGTAATCGGCCGTGATGGCAACCAAGGCATTATCGATGCTCAGTTGGTGAAATACCCCATCAATCAGCTCCACCGATATGTCCGGATCCTCTTAGGAGGCCGGATCGAGGAACCGTTCCGGATCCTCGGGTTGTGGAGGTGGGCTGTTTATATCCTTTACGGCCCGGCGCAGTTCCTGCGTGTAAACTACAAAATTAGATACTTGACTATGGGAATATGGATCGGATGGGCAAAAAGAAATGTCCGCTTACCCAGCTTGGAGGATTGTACATAGAAAATCCGTCTGGTGGATTGACGCGGAGAAATTCCTCCTCTTCTCCTTTGTACAATGCGGACAAGATCTTCGTCAGATCGGCGACCGATCCCGGCCCCTTACGGCCATGGCGGGTGGCATCGTCCTCCCCGTTGAAATTCCACATGGGGTGGCCTCTATACTGGAGCGGCTGCACCCCCCGCATAATGCATGTGGCCATGACCCCGATCATGGTCAGTCCGGAATGAGCTAACAACCTTATTCGGCTCATCAGGTAAAAGGACGTCCCTGTCATTTTCCCTCTGAGGGCTCCGCGGACGCCAGCTTAGGCGTTTCTTCAAAGGAGCATTATTGAACTCCGGGAGGCCGATCCGAACAGGGTCCGGCAGGGGGACATCTTCTATATAAAACCATTCCAAAGGCCAGTCTTCGGACGCCTTCTTCGGGGTTCCGGATAGATATCCGGTCCCGGTGATGCGCCATAGTTCGGCTCCGCCCACTTGATATATTGACCCCTCCTGAGGACGTGGTACAAGGCAGAACAACCTCTTCCACAGCGCGAAATGAGCCTCAATGCCCAAAAACAGCTCACAAAGGGCCACGAAGCCCGCAATATGCAAAATGGAGGCAGGCGTAAGGTTGTGCAACTGGAGGCCATAGAACTCCAGGAGCCCCCGGAGAAACGGATGAATTGGAAATCCGAGCCCTCTTATCGGATAAGGGACAAGGCATACCCGCTCTCCTTTGGAGGGGCTGGGGACGCTCTCCGCTTGCTTTCCGCCCTTATAGGTGGTGAGTCCGGCTCGAACCAGAACCATGAAGGGTGGGGGAAGAAATCCCTTGGTTTGGAGCGTCGCTAGCTCGCTATGCGGGACGAAGCATCTCTCCCAATCTCCTGGCTGAGGGCTGGGAGCGCGAGAGGAGGGGCCGCGTCGACTGTCCATGATGGAATGGATTTTTGTCAGATGCGCTCCGATGAATGCTCGCGAAGGGAGGATGGTGTGATTCGGATCTAGATCCTCATCTCTTTTATAGGTAGCTCATTTGCGCAGCTAGGGAAGTAAATGTAAAAATACCCTGGCTTTTCGCATTCGTTCAACACGTGGAAGATGGCCATTATTGGGCGTGGAAGCCGAGGAGCGCAATATTTATAAGAAGTCGGACGCTATTCAACAGGTACATAGGATTTGGAGAAGAACCTGCCTTGCAATGCCGAAGACAATCTACGCGCGGACTCGTCGTCATTGAAGCCTGGTTTGGGGGCTAGTGAGGGAGTCCCGGATTAGGGGGTGTCCGGATAGCCGAACTATCACCTTTGGCCGGACTCCCGGACTATGAAGATACAAGATTGAAGACTTCGTCCTGTGTCCGGATGGGACTTTCCTTGGCGTGGAAGGCAAGCTTGGCGAGACGGATATGTATATCTCCTACCATTGCAACCGACTCTGTGTAACCCTAACCCTCTTCGGTGCCTATATAAACCGGAGGGTTTTAGTCCGTAGGACGAAGAACAATCATACCATAGGCTAGCTTCTAGGGTTTAGCCTCTCTGATCTCGTGGTAGATCTACTCTTGTACTACCCATATCATCAATATTAATCAAGCAGGAGTAGGGTTTTACCTCCATCGAGAGGGCCCTAACCTGGGTAAAAACATCGTGTCCCTTGTCTCCTGTTACCATCCGCCTAGACGCACAGTTCGGTACCCCCTACCCGAGATCCGCCGGTTTTGACACCGACATTAGGCGCTTCAGCATCAAGCTGGATGAGACCTTCGAAGTAGATACAGTAACTCACAATGACAAGTCTTTTTTCGTAATTAGGCATGACTTCTGCTTCTTTTGCTTCACCTTATAATCTTCATTTTTACTATTTTACTAGCGTTTCCCCTGCCATGCAAGAATGTATGTCTTGGATAAGATTGTTTTTAGTATGTGGAAAGTATGGAGGTAAAGAGAGTTCACTCGAGGACCGAGCATGGTTATACTTGTGCCGTAAAATTATACAATGCAGACACCTACACCTATTTTGAATGCAAAAATTGGAGAGCACTATGCAAGGCTTATGCATTTGAGACTGATATGCTTATCACCTTTGATATTCGTCCTAAAGGTGAAGTCGAAGGTAATATCGACATCTGGGTCATTGTGCAGACGCCTCCAGTTCTACCATTATGTGAGTTTCTCAACCATATTTATGTCTTGGATATTGTTTATTCAAAAATAGTTGGGAACTAATTTCTATTGACAGCTTATTTCCATTCAAGCAAACATGTCCAGCGCTTGGTATACATAACCTACTACTGTCCCGGGGCTGAACTAAACTGTGAGCAGATATGTCATTATGTTTCATGGATTGAGGATCTTGATACTGTCAAGATAGGTTATTTTCCTGGACTTCGAGATATTAGTACTCAAAATGTGCGACCACTAGTGTGCGTATTGAACTACAGTCACATCTATTTAGGAAAGATGGTAAGATTTTTACTATTTGTCCTCAGTGCATCTTTTGCATACATTATTTTTTAAGCTAAACTTCATTGCTAAGTATGTTACTACAATGTTCTTCAACATGGACTCCCATAATAGTTGTGCCTCATTGGATCAAGGATAAAGGTCGCATGAAAATGGTTAGCTTACGACCAAGACATCATACATTGCACATGAGTGCATTTAAGATTTCTCGAAGCAAGGAAGTCTTAATAGTCAAAGACCGGAGCAAAATTGTGAAGGATCGCAGCAGAGAAGTACTAGGGGGCAGCAATCAGAAGCGCGGCCCACAATTAGGAGACATGTTCATCTACATGCTCCAATATGATGAACCAGGAGTGCTACACATGTTCTATGCTATTTTACCTGAGAGAGACACTACAAAAAAAAAGACACATCCGTGACATTTCGGGCCGAACGGATTTTTTTCCTATCATGCTTATGACACTTATATGATGATAATTGTGACAAAACCCGGTATCATCATAGATGTCGTGGGCTCCTACTTCTATGACAAAAAATCATGACAGAAAATGGGCTTTTCGTCCTGGGCAGGCCTGAGACACAGCTGCATGACATTCTTTGGGCCGTCCATGACGGAAAAAACCGTGGTAGAAGCGAGGGCGAGGAAAAT
This sequence comes from Aegilops longissima, assembly GCA_021605205.1. Classification (NCBI taxonomy): domain Eukaryota; kingdom Viridiplantae; phylum Streptophyta; class Magnoliopsida; order Poales; family Poaceae; genus Aegilops; species Aegilops longissima. Next base: position 319,053,884 of record CM038680.1, on the reverse strand, counting down.
ATCGGGGAGTTCCCGGTTACGCTGGGTGGTCGGGGGCCGAGCGATGTGCATTTCTCTCGTACACGTATCCGCGTGGGTGCGAGGCATTGGGCTCTAACTGAACCCAAGCGAGGCGTTCCCCTACTGAACCCGAGCGATTGCACTGCAGATTACGCATTACTGAACCCGAGCGATCGATCGATCTGGCTGTTAACTGAACCCGCTCGAGCGATTCCTCCCGATGGGGGGTTGGATGAACAGGACCCCGTGGGGGGGGGGGGTGGATGACCAGTTTCCGGTGGGGGGTTGGATGAACAGGACACCATGGTAGTAGAGGCCGTTGCCATTGGATGAACAGGACCCTGATCGAGCCGGTTGGGGGTGGATGAACAGGACCCCATGGAGGGCTGGATGAACAGGACGACCCCGTGGAGGGCTGGATGAATAGTAGCCGGTGTAGGGCTGGATGAAAAGTAGCACGTGGAGGGGTGGTTGAACAGGACCCCGTGGAGAGGGCTGGTTGAACAGTAGCCGGTGGAGGAGTGGTGGAGGCTGGATGCACAGTGGCTGGTGGAGGTAGGAGGGGAGACACCGTGGATGAACAGTCGAAGGTGGAGGCTGGAGGAGGCCGACAGTGTACGAACAGTAGCCCGTGGAGGCAGTCGACGGTGGAGATGAACAGTATCCCGTGGAGTCCCATTTTCTGGTATGCCACACCCCTCCCGATGAAAAGGACCCCCCGTTTCGACCGTAGACTCCAACACAAGTCCGTTTCCTCCATTTTGCGGTACGCCACACCCCTTCCGATCAACAGGACCCTGTTTTGATAGTAGGAGGTCCAAGAGAAGTCTGTTTTTCCGTTTTGCGGTACGCTAGACCCCTCCCGATGAACAAGATCTCGTTTCGACCGTGGCCGGTTGAACACAAGGCCGTTTCCGTCGTTCCGCGGTACGACATGCCTCGTTTCGATTGGCTATTCCGTCCAAGCTGGTTGGCTCCCGATGGACACGACGCATTCCGGCCCAGTCGGTTGCCTCCCGATGAACAGGACGTTGTTTCTCCGTTTCGATCGAGCCGGTTCGCTGCCCGATGAACATGGCGTAGTTGTTGCCGTCCGTTGTCGTGGATCTAAGACTGACAGTAGAATGGGGGGTAGTTATGAGGAGGCAAGATCCTAGCTATGGCGAAGTTGTAGACACAAGTTTTACGAGTTTAGGCCCTTCGCGGAGGAAGTAATAGCCCTACGTCTCGAGCCCGGAGGCGGTCGACTGAATTATGCGTGTGTGTTTTACAGGGGGTGCCATCCCTTGTGCCAGTGGAGGGGGGTGGCTTATATAAAGTGCGCCAGGACCCCAGCCAGCCCACGTTACAGGGAGTTCAATGTACATAAAGAGGGAGCGTTACAGGTAACGCCCATAATAAAGTGATATAAATGATCATTAAGTCTATGAGTAACGCCCAACCGTTGTTGTGCAGAGTGACTTTGGATCTTCTGTCTGTCGAGTGGTTTATGTTACGGTCGAGTGACATCGAATCTTCCGAGTGGAATGTTTCTGGTCGAGTGGATGCTGTTATCCTTTGTATACTTCTGACTTTAGGGTGATGTCCTAGGGGAGGGTGTCTAGGTCAAGCATATGAACCTATCCTAGGTACATAGCTTCATCATTAGCCCCCGAATGGTTCAGGGTTCGAGTGGAGAAGGAGTTGAGAATACTTCCAACTCAATTTTTGCGCTTCGGAGGTGTCTTGCCTGGTCCAATGAATCAACACGATGACTCCAACTTCTTTTTCAGTCGCCTTGATCCATTCTTGGTTTTGTCGAGTGAACTTTTACCGCTAAGCTTCGAGTGTTGATATGGAAAAAATGTTCCTTCTGACAGGTTGCTCTGCTGCTCGCGAATCTCGCGGGATTCGAATTTTGGGAAGCGTGCAGGGCGGAGGAGGCCACAGTAATCGGTTTTGGATTAGGCAGGGCCGCCTTGATTTCTGCGCCATCCTTTTCGCCATGTATCGTGCGCGCAACTGTTGCGGGATTCGATAGGATCGTCTGGGCCCACGGGTCAGCCACTCGGAAACGACCTCATATAAGGTGTCGGACTGAGGTTTTTGCACAGTGCGTTCCCATTCTCCCTCTTTTTCTCCGTTATCTCTACCACATCCACTTATGCCCCCGGCGCCGCCGCTCTGTTCGAGCTCCGCCCGCTGTAATGGGGAAGGAGAAGACGGTGGCCTTGTAGCGCGCGAAGAAGGCGACGGCGAAGGCGAAGTGGAAGAAGTCCAGTCGGGGCGGATCTTCGTCGAGGTCCGGCCTGCCGCGCGGCTGGATCCAGGGCGATTGGATCCGGTCGATGATTCGTCAGGACGACATCGACGATCTGGCCGAGGGGGATTAATCCCAACATGGATCCGCGTGGCTCCCGAAGGGCGAGACCGAGCCGCGGCCGCAGGAGGGTGAGTGCGTTCTCCTCGCCACTCATGTCGACTGCGGGTTTTCTTTGCCTCCTCATCCTTTCTTCCAAGCTTTCTAGAATTTCTTTGGAGCACAACTTCACTTCTTTTCCCCCAACACCATCGTGTACCTTGCTGCCTTCGTGTCTATGTGCGAGAATTTCTTGGGCTGTCGACCACACTGGGGACTCTTCAAGCACATTTTTACGTGTTGCTCTCAGTCGATCAAGAAGGCCAATCCGAGTGATGAAAAGACGCAAGTGATCCAGATGTGTGGGGGTCTTGGGATTCAGATGAGGGGTAAATGCTCTTTCCCAGCCATGATCCTTCCCGAGTCAGTCCGAGGGTGGCAGTCGACCTGGTTCTACTGCAAAGACCAGCCGACTCCAGGTCAGTCGACTGGACTTCCCCCCTTTCCCATGGCTCGAGTAGAGAAGCCCTCCGCCTTGAAAGTGACTCCGGAGGAGAAAGCGGAGGTGAAGGTGCTGGTCGAGCGAGTGGTCCAGCTCGTCCGTGATGGCGTGACCAGCATGGATCTATTGGAGGTCTTAGACGCCGCATTCAGCCGCTTCAGGCTCGTGACCATCCGATGTGGATGTATTCGGGCATTGATGATGCCACCCGGATCCACCCAGAAGAGGTCAACGAGGATACGGTGGAGAAGTGGTTAATGGGTATCACTGGCAACAAAGATAATCCCAGGGGGTCTTGGAGAGTCCCTCCACTCGACAACTCATACGAAACAGACAAGGTCCAACTCTGAATTGTCGAGTGTTTTCTTGATTTATCATGTAACTGCTTGTTGCCAACCGACTGATTTTTGTTTCACTTGTTGTCTTTCAGGCCCTTACTGAGATGTACTCGATGCCCAACGGGGAGCAGGAGCAGGATCCAGAGGGGGAGGCGAGTGGAGGCGAGAGCGGCGAGTGGAGGCGAGAGCGGCGAGTGGCACTCTGATGGAGAGGAGGACAAGGAGAGCGATGACCTTAGTGATAAAGAAGAGGTCGACTCACCTCCCCGTAGGGAAAGGCGATCCAAGCACACTCATGGCCCGGTAAGCATCCGTGGCAAAGCGACCGCGCAGACCGGGCAGTCGTCAAAGCGCCCTCGGACGTCTTCTCCAGCGCCGACTGAGTAGGCACAGAAGCAACCGAAAGCTGCGCCGTCAAAACCGCAGAAAGCCTTTCCCAAGATCAAAATGGCCATTCCCACTGTTTCCGGGTAATAGTTGGACTTGAATTCTTCGTTTAGTACGAATTGGGTTTTGGTCGACTCACTGTTATAGACATGACCGACTGAATCTTGAATTTTGTAGTGCTGCAACCTAAGACTTCCGCTTACAAGAATGAAGATGAGGAAATGGAAGATGCAGTCACCTCCAATCCGGGTCGATTGAATTTCTGGCAATTGATTCTTTTTGCAGCTCCTCCCCGTGTCATTGATCTTCCAGATGACGACAAGGATGTGCTGCTGAGGCCCCAGGGGAGAAGAAACAGGAAGGCGTCAGCTGGAAAGACACCTCAGTCTGCATCGGCTACCGAAACGGCAATCCAGGAAGGTGGCCATGCCAACCGGACTTCTGTAACTTTCGTTGTACCATTGATGAGTGCTCATCCTTCAGCGTCGACTGCTCAGACTCCAGCCGACCCATCTTTGCTCTTTACTGCACATCATGTCCCAGAGGACCAAGTGGGTGCTGCCAAGGAAGCTATAAGCCAGGCGGGCATCATGATGGAGCAGATGAAGGTGGTCCGGGAAGCCAGCCAAGCGTCTTACGACGCCAGCTCAGCCCTTCAGAGCAACGTCCAGGTTGGTTTATCACCGACTGACTCTTTAGCTTGTCGCTTGTTCTGTTAGGATATGCTACCTGAAAAATTTCTTTGAAGAATCTTTGCATCTGTCTGTGTCTCGCATTCATACACCCACTGGGTGTCTTGACTTGCCATTGAGCAAATTTGTATCTTGAGTCAACTAGGTTGTGTCGATTGGATCTTTGAACTAGTGGGGGCATGCTAAGTGCACCCACTGGGTGTAGTCCCCGAGACTATAGTTGACTGCGAGCAGTCGACTATGGTCTTAGAATTGGAATTTTCTCAGTCGGCCTGGACGGACCACGTCGAGTGGAACTTGAACCAGTGGGGGCACGCTCAGTGCACCCACTGGGTGTAGTCCTCGAGACCGTGGTCGAATGCGGGCAGTCGGCTATGGTCTGAGAACAACTTGCTTCTTTTTTTTACACTCGGCCTGGACAGACCACGTCGAGTGGAAACTGGACCAGTGGGGGCACGCTAAGTGCACCCACTGGGTGTAGTCCCCGAGACTACTGTTGGATGTTCGATTCGGCAGTAGTCTTAGAACTTGTTGAATTTATCAGACCATTGCTCTGAAGTAACCAATCTTTTCATATGTCGATTGACTGTGTTTTGATTACAGAAATCTTGTGAACTTGGAGCTTGTTTTGCTGACTTGGAGAAGAAATAGATTCAGCTCAACCTCGATCTGGAGCTAGCCAAGACAAATCTACAGAAGGCCAAGGATGAAGCCAATGGTAAGAGAAAACTTGTCGACTGACTTGTCTGTGACCCGGATGTTATTTGCTTTTTCTGAACCGGGCGTTATTTCTTTCAGAGAACCTGAACCAAGCTCTAGCGAAAAAGGATCAAGACCTTGCAGCCGTACAGAAAACAGCTGATGAGAAAACTGCACTAGCTGAACAGAAGCTAGCTTCAGTCGGCAAACTGGAAGAAGAAAACGCCAAGCTGAAAACTGCCCTTGATGAAGCCAATAAGGAAGCGACTCGCCTGAATAAGGACAAGAATAATCTGAACGAGAAGATGGAAGGCATTGCTCGCAAGAGGGACGATCTGGAGAACTATCTGGGAGGTCTTGCCAAGAAGCTGTTCGTCATGCTTGATGGTATTTTCTTCGGCCCGACTGACTTGTTACTGTCGACTCGACATACAACCACTAACTCATGTTTCAATTGTACGTGCAGAAATTTGCCAGAACTTCGAGGAAGAGACTGGGCGAGTGGAGACAAGCTTGGACCCCATCCACTCTCCAGTGAAGGACGAAGCTGTCAGGAACGTACTCCGACTGGAGTCTCGTGCTGCTGGTGTTGTCGACTATCTTGCTTAACTGAAAGTCGCAATGTAGCAGATCGACACAACACTCTGGCCAAGGGCGACGCTCCAGAATGACCTTGAGTCTCTGATGACTCGACTTAATGAGGTTCCCGGTCGAGTGCAAGAATGGAAGAAGTCTTCTGCTCGGTGCGGCGCTGATATTGCTCTGTCCTTGGTTCATGTCCACTACAAGAAAGCGCGAGAAGACAAGCTGGTGGCGATCAAGGTTGCCAATACCAAGAGGCACGACTTCCAATCTTTCATGGAGACCTTTATTGCTGATGCCACTCAGATTGCTGACGGAATCAACCTGGACGAGTTCGTCGAACCTGCTAGCCCTCCTCCCGTGGAGTGAACACACTTTTATGCCTCACCTTAAATTTGCCTCGGAATGCCGACTGATTTTGTAACCGTTAAACTCCTTCGGGCTTGATGCCCGAGTACTTTAATTCGTGGTCCGGAACCTTAGGATTTATCTGAACTTGGTTTATCTCTAAATGTACTTGTGTTTGCTTTTGAGTGGAACTTGTTCTTCACTCGGAATAGTCCTTGAACTTGTGTTGCAGCTCTGAAGGGAAGGTAATAGTCGACCTCCACCTCTTCGTGCGGATCGGGATGGAACGCACCTTGTATTTGTGGCGCAGCTTCGAGGAGAAGGTCACAGTCGACCTGCACCCCATCGTCCTTGTGGATCAGGATGGAGCACACGTTGTATTTGTAGCGCAGCTCCGAGGAGAAGGTCCTAGTCGACCTGCACCTCATCGTCCTTGCGGATCAGGATGGAGTGCACGTTGTATTTGTGGCGCAGCTCCGAGGAGAAGGTCACAGTCGACCTTCACCTGATCGTCCTTGCGGATAAGGATGGAGCGCACGTAATACTTGTGGCGCAACTCCGAGGAGAAGGTCGTTCTTTACCCGGGAAGTATTTTATCCTTAGGCGAGTACTGGACTGCAGCTAAGCCCTCGAGTGGGAGGGTTGCCTACCACTCGGTAGGATTTTTTTAAACTTAGGCGAGTACTGGACTGCAGCTAAGCCTCCGAGTGGGAGGGTTGCCTACCATTTGGTAGGATTTTTCTAAACTTAGGCGAGTACTGGACTGCAGCTAAGCCTCCGAGTGGGAGGGTTGCTCACCACTCGGTAGGATTTTTTAAACTTAGGCGAGTACTAGACTGCAGCTAAGCCCCCGAGTGGTGGGTTGCTCACCACTCAAGAGGATTTTTAAACTTAGGCGTAGTCATCGGACTGCAGCTAAGCCCCGAGTGAGAGGCTTGCTCACCACTCGGTAGGATTTTTTAAACTTAGGCGAGTACTGCACTGCAGCTAAGCCCCCCGAGTGAGAGGCTTGCTCACCACTCGGTAGGATTTTTTAAACTTAGGCGAGAACTGGACTGCAGCTAAGCCCCAGAGTGGGAGGGTTGCTCACCACTCGGTAGGATTTTTTAAACTTAGGCGAGTACTGGACTGCAGCTAAGCCCCCGAGTGAGATGCTTGCTCACCACCCGGTAGGATTTTATAAACTTAGGCGAGTACTGGACTGCAGCTAAGCCCCTGAGTGAGAGGCTTGCTCACCACTCGATAGGAATTTTTTAAACTTAGGCGAAACGGATTCGCAGCTAAGCCTCCGAGTGAGAGGCTTGCTCTTCACTCGGCAGGATTTTTTAAACTTAGGCGAAACGGATTCGTAGCTAAGCCTCCGAGTGAGAGGCTTGCTATTCACTTGACAGGATTTTCTAAACTTAGGCGAGACGGATTCGCAGCTAAGCCTCCGAGTGAGAGGCTTGCTCTTCACTCGACAGGATTTCTTTTCAAACTTTGGCGAAATGGATTCACATCTAAGGCACCCACTGGGGGATTTGAAACATATAAAAAAGAAACTGCAAACATTTAGGAGACTGTAAAACTGTGTCTTTGGTAATCAAACTAGAAGGTATTTCTTATTACATCTCAACAGTCTGAATGCTTAAGTGTAAAAGGGGCGGAGCAGCTCCGAATTCCAAGCGCGTGGCTCGTATTTCTTGTCCTCGACGTTGTAAAGGTGGTACGCTCCGTTGTGGAGCACTCTGGTGACAATGAAGGGGCCTTCCCAAGTAGGAGCAAGCTTGTGTGGTTTCTGCTGATCCACTCGAAGAACCAAGTCTCCCTCTTGAAATGCTCGACCCCTCACGTTTCTGCCGTGGAATCGACGCATGTCTTGCTGATAGATGGTCGACCGGATCAGGGCCATCTCTCTTTCCTCTTCCAGGATATCAACTGCATCTTTCCGTGCCTGTTCTGCTTCATCTTCTGAGAAAAGCTCGACTCGGGGTGCATTGTGAAGCAAGTCACTCGGAAGTACAGCCTCAGCTCCATAGACCAAGAAGAATGGGGTTTGGCCAGTCGACCGATTGGGAGTTGTCCTCAATCCCCAAAGCACTGATGGAAGTTCATCGACCCAGGCGCCTGCTGCGTGCTTGAGATCACGAATCAGTCGGGGTTTCAGTCCTTTGAGAATCAATCCGTTTGCTCTTTCAGCTTGTCCATTCGACTGGGGGTGGGCGACTGAAGCGTAGTCGACTTCGAGTGCCTTGGGAAGCGCAGAAGGCTCAACTCATCGAATCAAGTTCACCCATTGTCGGTGATGATGCTGTGCGGAACACCATATCTGAATGTTAACTCTCTGATGAAGCTGACAGCAGTACTAGCTTCAAGATTTTTGATAGGCTTGGCTTCAATCCATTTGGTGAACTTGTCAACTGCCATGAGCACATGAGTGAAGCCGCTCCTACCAGTCCTCAGAGGTCCAACCATATCCAATCCCCACACAGCAAAGGGCCAGACGAGTGGAATGGTCTTCAAGGCTGATGCAGGCTTGTGAGACATGTTGGAATAAAACTGGCAACTGAGGGAGTCCTGGACTAGGGGCTGTCCGGATAGCCGGACTACCATCATCGGCCGGACTCCAAGACTATGAAGATACAAGATTGAAGACTTCGTCCCGTGTCCGGATGAGACTTTCCTTGGCGTGGAAGGCAAGCTTGGCGATACGGATATTTAGATCTCCTACCATTGTAACCGACTCTGTGTAACCCTAGCCCTCTCCGGTGTCTATATAAACCGGAGGGTTTTAGTCCGTAGGACAACAACAATCATACCATAGGCTAGCTTCTAGGGTTTAGCCTCCTTGAGCTCGTGGTAGATCCACTCTTGTACTACCCATATCATCAATATCAATCAAGCAGGAGTAGGGTTTTACCTCCATCGAGAGGGCCCGAACCTGGGTAAAAACATCGTGTCCCTTGTCTCCTGTTACCATCCGCCTAGACGCACAGTTCGGGACCCCCTACCCGAGATCTGCCAGTTTTAACACCGACATTGGTGCTTTCATTGACAGTTCCTCTGTGCCGTCACGATCAGGAAGGATGCCTCTTCCCGTCTTTAAAGACGGTGCCATTGCAAAAGGAGCTTTGGCCACCAGCCAAACTATCCGGCTAGGTGGTTTTCTCATGACCACCTGTTCGGCCACCGCTTCGACGATGACCTCTCAGGTCATCGAAAGCAATCTTCACGTCAACTCGGAATTCGCCGAGCAGCTGGATACGATGGAGCTCTCCTCTGTAAATGAGCTCTTGGATCGCATCGCCGCCCTGGGAGTCGCTACAGACTACGACCAGATTGGGCTTAAACCGATCCGAGAGAGATTAACTCTCCCAGTTACCCACCACGCTATGTGGTAGAGGAACAACGTGGCGACTCTTCTTCAGATTAAAACTAGTTATGTCCGACTCGATCGCTTCCATTCCGGATTCTCGCGAGGGATGACGCCAATCAAGTATCGAACCTAAAGTCAGCAGCGGACCAGATTCGTTGGACGACGTCCAGCAATCCAAGCTTCCAGATTCGGAAACTTTTCGGCCATTGAGCCTCAAGTTGGGCAGGGATCCGGACTTAATTCCGCCCGCCCACCCAAACATAAGCGACCTATCTCAAATCTGGCAAGAGCCCACAGAGACAATTCATCATTACTGGGCCAGATTCCTCCTGGTTATGAACAGGATAAAGGACTGCCGTGAGGAGAGCGCAATCTCAATTTTCTGCAATAATTGCACGGACACAGGAATCGCTAACGCCGTAAGTCGCCGCGAAATCACACGCTTCGCCGACCTAGCGTCCATAGTACGAAAGTACTGCGCGATGGAGAGTACCTGGAAAACCGAGACTAAGTTTTGGGACAATCCGGCTCCGAACACATCCCTAGTCCGAAACAAAAGGGTGCATCATGCTCAGGCACCCGGGCAAAACCAAAAGCAAAACCCCATAAAGGGCAATTAAACCATACTTGAGGGATGGCTCGAAGGACCCCAGAAAATTCATAGTACAGAGGGTGCCACTCCAACACATAGCCTTCGAGCATGTTGGATACTTCGGCAGGTGGCCAAAAGTGGCGAAGAGCTTCTAGCCCCGGAAAACCACCCCAACAGTACCAGTATGGTATTAACGGTCTTCGAGACCTTCGCATCAAATAATATGCGGAAACGAACAATCCACAGCCTCGCCGAAGTCTACCAAGTAGCAACAGCAAATCCATGGAGCGACACGGCTATCACCTTCAACGCCAGCGACGAACCTAAATTCCGAATAGCCTGAGCACCAGCCGCATTGGTCCTCAGTCCAATAGTGGACGGCTTTCGTCTTACCAAGGTACTCATGGACGGCGGTAGCGGATTAAACCTCATCTACGAGGAAACCCTTCGAAAAATGGAAATAGACTGGAGCCGCGTTGAGCGAAGCAGCACAACCTTCAGAGGAATAATCCCTAGTCGGGAAGCACGCAGCACAGGAAAAATTACACTGTACGTAGTGTTCGGCACACCGGACAATTACAGGTCCGAGGAAGTCACTTTCCAAGTGGCCCCGTTCAGTAGCGGATATCACTCTTCATTAGGGCGAGAGGCATTCACAATTTCTCAATCTATACCCCATTATGGATACATGAAGCTTAAAATGCCCGGGCCCAATGGAACCATCACTCTTGTCAGTGATCCAGACATAGCACTCCGCGCCGAAAACGAGACAGCCGCACTAGCCCTAGAGGCTCTATCCGAAGCCCTAGCGGCAGAGGAACTTACCGCGCTGCACTCCACGGCAAATAGGGACGACGTGATACTCGATAAGAGATCCAAGTCCACATCTTTTAAACCAACGGACGAAATAGTCAAATTCCAGGTCCATCCAACGGACCCCACAAAGACAGACTCCATTGGGACACAACTAAACCCCGATGTAGACGCCGCACTACGAGAATTCCTTCGGGAAAATTGGGACATTTTTGCCTGGCACCCTTCAGACATGCCAGGAATCCCACGCAGTCAAGCGTAACACAGCCTAAACATCCTAAAAGGATTCAAGCCACCAAAGACTCTTCGCGATTTTCTCGAACCCAAAAGACAGTAATGGGAGAGGAGCTAGCCAAACTACTGGAAGCCGGATTCATCAGAGACATCAAACATCCGGACTGGCTAGCAAACCTGGTAATGGTACCAAAAAAGGACAAATCCTGGCGCCTGTGTGTCGATTTTAAAGACCTTAACAAGGCTTGTCCAAAGGATCCTTTCCCCCTTCCCCGCATCGATCAAATCATCGACGCTACCGCAGGGCACGATTCATTGTGCTTCCTCGACGCATACTCCGGCTACCATCAAATCAAGATGGCGGAGAAAGATCAAGCCACAACGGCATTCATTACTCCATACGGACCATTCTACTTCAACACAATGCCCTTCGGACTCAAAAATGTCGGCGCAACATATCAGCGCATGATTCAGACATGTCTGGCTACCCAGATCGACAAAACAGTAGAGGCATACGTAGACGATGTGGTCGTCAAAACCAAACACGTCGAAACTCTAGTAGACGACTTGAGGCTCACATTCGACAACCTCCGAGCATATGACATTAAGCTCAACCCGGAAAAATGCGTTTTCGGCGTACCAGCCGGAAAGCTTGTGGGCTTCATTGTATCCGGTAGAGGAATTGAAGCAAACCCAGCCAAGATTCGAGCTCTATCACAGTTGGATATTCCAAAAGACCTCAAACAAATACAAAAATTGACTGGATGTGTGGCGGCTCTAAGCCGCTTCATCTCCCGTTTGGGAGAAAAGGCATTGCCCCTCTATCGCCTCCTCAGGCACACCGAACACTTCGAATGGACGGATGCTGCCACGACCGACTCAAGAAATAAAGGCCATATTGGCACCAAATCCGTCTGGCACCCCAACTTGGGCGAACCAATGTTGTTATATATCGCGGCAACACATCAAGTGGTAAGCGCGGTGCTCGTCGTCGAACGAGAAACAGAAGGGCACAAATTCCCTCTTCAAAAACCAGTGTACGACGTATCCACTGTCTTAACCCCATGCAAGTCCCGGTACCCGCATTATCAAAAGATAGCGTACGCAGTGTTCATGTCATCCCGGAAGCTGCGACACTACTTTCAAGAGTGTTCGATAATGGTGGCCTCCGAAGTACCCCTCAACGACATTATAAACAACCGCGACGCGACGGGCAGGATTGCAAAATGGGCCATAGAGCTCTTACCATTCGATATAACCTACAAACCACGACGAGCTATAAAGTCGCATGTTTTGGCCGACTTCATCGCTGAATGGACCGAAGCAGAACTCCCTAAAGAGTACGGTGCATACTCCAATTGGATCATGCACTTCGAGGGCTCTAAAATGTTGGCCGTCTTGGGGGCTGGCGTCGTATTGACGTCCCCAACCGGAGACACAGTCCAATACGTACTTCAGATAATGTACACGGACTCCAACAATGCAGCCGAATACGAGGCCCTCCTGCATGGTCCCCGGATGGCAATCTCCATGGGTATTAAACGCCTAGAGGTGCGCGGGGATTCAAACCTCGCAATATCCCAAGTAAATGGAGACTTCGACGCCAAGGATGCGAAAATGGCAGCCTATCGTAATGCCGTCTTAAAAATGTCAGCTCGGTTCGAAGGACTCGAATTCCATCATGTAGCCCGGGATAATAACCAGGCAGCCGACGTGTTGGCACGCATCGGCGCAAAACGTGACGCCGTACCTCCAAATATCTTCCTGGAACGGCTCTTTAAGCCATCCCTATTATGGGAAGAGGAGTCCGGAAGTAACAACCCGGAAGCAACCACACCACCCAACACAGAGCAATCTGACATAATCGGTGGCTCAGCCAATGAAATAACACCTTCAGCCCACGAAATAATGGCAGTAATTGCCTCGTGGACAGAACCATTCCTAGCCTACTTAATCAGGCAGGAACTCCCCGAAGACCAAAATGAGGCCCGCTCCATAGTCCGGCGATCTAAAGCCTACAAGGTCCATGAGGGAGAACTTTATAAGAAAAGTACAACCGGAGTCCTTCAAAGGTGCATCTCCGAAGAAGAGGGGCGAAATCTACTGGCTGAAATTCATGCCGGACTAGGCGGGCACCACGCTGCAGCCTGGGCCCTTGTAGGCAAGTCCTTCCGTACAGGATTTTACTGGCCGACGGCCCTGGCAGATGCTCAGGACTTAGTCCAGCGATGCGTCGGTTGCCAGCTCTTTGCTAATCAGAGCGACATGCCACCCACCGCCCTCAAAACTATACCCATTACCTGGCCGTTCGCGCTTTGGGGGCTCGACATGGTCGGACCCCTTAAAGGGGGAACCCACAAGAAGAAATACCTATTGGTCATGGTGGACAAATTCACCAAATGGATAGAGGCCAAGCCAGTTAAAACGGCCGAATCCGGACCTGTGATAGACTTCATATCCGGGGTAGTACACCGTTATGGCGTCCCCCACAGCATCATCACTGACAACGGCACGAACTTCACGGCCGACGAGGTTAAACTCTGGTGCAAAAACATGGGGATCAAGCTCGACTACGCTTCAGTCTATCACCCTCAAACTAACGGTCAAGTCGAACGAGCAAATGGTCTAATTATGAGCGGCATCAAACCCAGGTTAGTGCGGTCCCTCACGGAATCTAACACGCACTGGGTAGAGGAGCTCGACTCCGTACTCTGGGGGCTGCGGACCACGCCAAATCGTACTACCGGATTTACACCATTCTTTACGGTATACGGCGCAGAGGCCGTTTTGCCCTGCGATATAATTCATGACTCATCTCGAGTGCGCATGTACAAAGAAAGAGAAGCCGAGTTGGATCGGCAGGACAGTTTGGACGCATTAGAAGAGGAGCGCGACGTGGCAAAAGCTCGTTCTGCATTCTATCAGCAGCAGGCTCGAAGATATCAAAGCAGAGAAGTACGGGCCAAAACTTACAACGTTGGCGAACTAGTTCTACGCCTGCCGGATAAGAAAAAGGACAAACTCAAGCCCAAGTGGGAAGGTCCCTTCATCATCGACCAAGTCCTAACCGGTGGAGCATACCATTTACGAAATGCATCGAACAACCGACTCGAGCCGAACCCATGGAACACAGCCCGCCTCCGAAGATTCTACGACTAGCGCCGGACTCAGAGTTCGTCTCCTTAATCCGTCCAAATTTTATACTTCAGTTGTCTTTTGTTTCTCTCTTTCCTCATCCCTCTTTTCATAAAGCCTTTAAGGGCTGATCTGCGCATTGTTCGCACACACTTGACGTGCTACCCGCACTCATTATACCTGGGGGCTTCTTTAACAGAAGCTTATTTATACGGGCTTTATGCCTCACACATGTGTCAAACTTCCGCATGTACCTTTTATTCACCATTATATGCATCGATATGACTTAAGTTTTGGCCAAGCTGGGTTGCCTGGCTCCTGTGCTTACCCCTCGCTCCCGATTGTTCGGCTAGGAGGTAAAGGAGCACCTCTGCGATTATTATCGCTGGTCAGCGGATGTGTACCTCGACGGGTGAAGCCAAAAGCTAGCGTTTTAAGGGAATATTCGGTCGGTGACTTGAAAGACGATTTCTTACTTATTTATTTATCTGCCCCCAGATGCTTTTCTGCTCTTTTCGCAGCCCGGACATGCACTTTAGGTCATGCCTCCCAGGGAAAGGAACCCCTAACGGAACTATTCTCCCTGGAAGATGTTTCTTACTACCCATGTAATATAACATAACTAGTTGGGCACTTGTCTGGTAAAGCACTAATGACCCCTACGCTTGGTCTCCATGCGTACCCCGGTTTTTTATAACCGTGAGGGTATTCGGACACACTCCGGACTCTAGGGTCCCGAGGCTGAAGCGAAAAGGTCCGCAAAGACAAACGATCTACAGTCCGGCTAGAAGGCATTATACATGTCATTTTAAAATACATCACAAATTGGCTGACTGTATCCTCCTCAATCCCTTCTAACAGTTGTCTAATTTACAGTCCCATCGAATACTTAGCGCCAACTCTACTTGGCTGTACATTAAGCTCACAGGGATCTCCTTCCCATCGGGTCCCACAGGTCCGACCTCGGCCATGTGGTTCAGATCCGCTTTTGTGTACCGCGTCTTCACCATGGCCCAGGCCTCCCGGGCGCCTTGAAGGCAGGCCGATATCTTCCACAAACGGAAGCGCTGCCGTGCTCCCTGAAGCTTCTCCGCAAGCCCTCCAAGACCCTCGGGTAGGGGGCTGGACGGCCATAAGGCATGAACGACGCCACTCATCGCCTGCCGAACACGATCGTGCAGTTGCAGCAGCTCGGGAAGTTGATCACCCGTTGAACCGGGCATTTCCTCCGTAGGGCGACCTGTGAGCACACCTATAGACACATTTCTGTCAATCGACTTCCTCGCCGAATTCTTGTTTTCAAAAGAGTTTGCTCAAGAACTTACTATAGATGCCGCGACGAAGCCGCCGATTCTCCTTTATGGACTCAGACAGCTGGAACCGAACATCTTTTAGTTCTTCGCCCAGCTGGGTGTTGGCATCTCGGAGTTTGTTTTTCTCCTGCTGCACCCTTGTAAGCACGTTTTCGCCGGCCTTTAGCTGGCGTAGTAAATGTTGCTTGTCCGGATCCAATCCGGCGCCCTCTGCAATATTATTGTCAGATTTATATGCACGCCGCACGTCATACATCGATTATATGTTCAAATATGCATTACCAGCAGGGGTCTCTGTGGCTCCTCCTACAGCGGATAGTGCGGCCTCGAGTTGGGCCTTGCACTCTTCAAGCTCCTGGGACAATTGGGTATTCTTCTTCGTCAGACCCTGTATACCAAATGATCCTTAAATCAGTTATTCTAACTACTTTAAGTCTCGGGGGCTACTGGCATATATAACTATTAACTTCTTACCCGTATGTCCTTTACATACTGCTCCGCAGCTCTGGTTAAACCATCTTGAGCGGCACGGAGGTGCGCGTCTCCCGCATTAAAGGCATCTAACGCCTCCGGGGAGAAACACGCGTCACGAAGAACTGTCCGGCGGCGCCTGTGATTCATGGTGCTCTCCACCTCAGACCTGGTGGCGGACAGCCTGTCGGCATCCTTCGTTGGAGGAGCATCCGGCTTGCACCTTGCACTCGCCTCCCCCTCCGGACCGGGTGCTGGAACCTGGCTCACGGAGGTCTGGTTAGCAGCCTCTCCGGACATAGTCCGGCGAGTGCTCTTTTTCCTGGAAAGGACATGAGCATTAATATGTCTCCTAGCAATCTTTCCCTAAACAAGTGGCGGTGTGTCATACCGTTGCGACGACGTTTCGAGTCGCACTGCACCCCTCTTCCGTCTGCTAGGCCGAGCTGGCCCTCGTTGGTCAACCGCCACGGGTTCGGCTTCCCGCCTTGGAGGCACTTCCTGCGAAATGCCATTGGTATACGGTGGTCAGGAATAAGCCCGGATGAAGTAATGGTGTCGGGCTCCGGCCATAGTTACCGGGGGAGCCGAAGATAAACCGGGGTAGTTGGACGTAATGGCAACTAGAGCATTGTCTATGCTAAGTTGGTGGAACACCCCGTCGATCAGCTCCACCTTTATATCCGGATCCTCTTCGGAGGCCGGATCAAGGGATCTTCCCAGATCCTCGGGTTGTGGGGCCGGACTATGTACGCCCTCCACATCCCGGCGCAGTTCCTGCGTTGAAATCGTAAAATAAGACATCTAATTTTGACAGCACGGGTCGGATAGATAAACGTCCGCTTACCCAGCTCCGAGGATTAGTCATGGAGAATCCGTCCAATGGACTCGTTTGGAGGAAGTCCTCCTTCTCCCCCTTGTACAAGCCAGACAGGATCTTCACCAGATCCCCGGTCGATCCCGGCCCTTTGCGGCCATGATGGGTGGCATCATCCTCCCCGTTGAAATCCCACATGGGGTGGCCTCTATATTGAAGCGGCTGCACCCCTCGCATGATGCACGTGGCCATGACTCCAATCATGGTCAATCCGGAATGAGCCAACAACCTTATCCGTCCCATCAGATAATGGACGCTCCTATCATCCTCCCGTTGAGGGCTCTGCGGGCGCCAACTCAGGCGTTTCTTCAGAGGAGCGTTGCTGAACTCCGGGAGGCCGATCTGAACTGGGTCCGGCAGTGGAGCATCTTCCACATAAAACCATTCCGAAGGCCAGTCTTCGGACGCCTTCTTTGGGGTTCCGGATGGATATCCGGTCCCGGCGATGCGCCATATTTCGGCTCCGCCCACTTGATATATCGACCCCTCGCAAGAATGGGGTACGAGGCAAAATAATCTCTTCCACAGCGCAAAATGGGGCTCGATGCCCAAGAACAGCTCGCAAAGAGCTACGAAGCCCGCTATGTGCAGAATGGAGGCGGGCGTAAGGTGATGAAGCTGGAGTCCGTAGAACTCCAGAAGCCCCCGGAGAAACGGATGCACGGGAAACCCGAGCCCCCTTATTAGATAAGGGACGAAGCACACTCGCTCTCCTTTGGAGGGACTAGGGGTATTCTCCGCCTGTTTTCCACCCTTGTAGGTGGCCAGCCCGACTCGAACCGGGACCATGAAGGCCGGAGGGAGGTATCCCTCCGCTTGGAGCATCACCAGCTCGCTGTGCGGGACTGAACATCTCCTCCAATCTCCTGGCTGAGGGCTGGGAGCGCGAGAAGAGGAGCCGCGTCGATGGTCCATGATGGAGTGGATTTTTGGTCAGAAGCGCTCCGATGAGTACTCGCGGAAGGAGGATGGTGCAGTTTAGATCTGGATTCTTGCCTCTCTTATAGGCATCCTACTCGCACGATTTTGGGGGTAAAATGTAAAAATACCCTGGCCTTTCGCATTCGTACAAACACGTGGAAGAAGGCCGTTATTGGGCGTGGAAGCCAAGGAGCGCGACATTTATGAGGAAGCCGGACACTATTCGGCAATCACATGGAATTTGGAGGAGAACCCGCCTTGCAACGCCGAAGACAATATACGCGCCGGACTCATCGTCATTGAAGCCTGGTTCGGGGGCTACTAAGGGAGTCCTGGACTAGGGGGTGTCCGGATAGCCGGACTACCATCATTGGCCGGACTCCAAGACTATGAAGATACAAGATTGAACACTTCGTCCCGTGTCCGGATGGGACTTTCCTTGGCGTGGAAGGCAAGCTTGGCGATACGGATATTTAGATCTCCTACCATTGCAACCGACTCTGTGTAACCCTAGCCCTCTCCGGTGTCTATATAAACCGGAGGGTTTTAGTCCGTAGGACAACAACAATCATACCATAGGCTAGCTTCTAGGGTTTAGCCTCCTTGATCTCGTGGTAGATCCACTCTTGTACTACCCATATCATCAATATCAATCAAGCAGGAGTAGGGTTTTACCTCCATCGAGAGGGCCCGAACCTGGGTAAAAACATCGTGTCCCTTGTCTCCTGTTACCATCCGCCTAGACGCACAGTTCGGGACCCCCTACCCGAGATCTGCCGGTTTTGACACCGACAGCAACCTTCACATTTGTCGACTATTTCTTTTGCCATCTCATTGCTCGTGGCCAATAAAACCCCGCTCGGTATGCTTTGGCCACAATGGTCCGAGAGGACGCATGGTGACCACAGGTCCCCGAGTGAATGTCGTTGAGGATCACTCGACCTTCTTCTGGTGTTATGCATTTCTGGCTGACTCCAGTTACACTTTCTCTGAACAGTTGTCCTCTTATCACAGTAAAGGCCTTGGATCGATGGACGATCTGTCGAGCCTCTTCTTCATCCTGTGCGAGTTCCTTCCTAAGAATGTACACGATGTACGGTACTGTCCAGTCGGGAGTAATGACCAAAACCTCCATGATCAAGTCGACCACGGCCGGGACTTCGACTTCAGTCGGATTATTGACGCTCTTTGGTTGTGGGGGCTCTTCAGTGAAAGGATCTTCTTGAACTGAAGGTGTATGAATATGTTCCAACAACAAATTGCTGGGAATGGCCTCCCTCTTGGAACCTATCTTTGCCAAATCATCGGCTGCTTGATTTTTCAGTCGGGCTATGTGATGGAGCTCTAACCCCTCAAACCTCTTCTCTAACTTTATCACTGCATTACAATAGCCAGTCATAGCTGGGCTTCTGACGTCCCACTCCTTCATCACTTGATTAACCACTAAATCCGAGTCGCCATAGACCATGAGCGACGGACGCCGAGTGAAATGGCCATACGCAACCCGTACAGAAGTGCTTCATATTCAGCTTCATTGTTGGAGGAGTCAATCTGGAGGACATAGTTGAGTTTGTCACCTCGGGGGGATACCAATACCACCCCAGCACCGGAACCATTCAGCATCTTGGATCCGTCAAACAATATGGTCCAATGCTCCAAGTGAATCTGAGTCGACAGTTGCTGTTCGACCCAGTCGGCGAGGAAATCTACTATTGCTTGGGTCTTGATAGCTTTATTTGCCTCAAACTTGATATCCAAGGGAAGGAGTTCAATCGCCCACTTTGCCACTCGACCATTTGCATCTCTGTTGTCAGAATTTCTGACAATGGTGCGTCGCTGACGATTGTGATGGAGTGATCAGAGAAATAGTGTGCAACCTTCTTCATGGTCATGTAAATCCCATAAACAAGCTTCTGATAATGTGGATATCTTTGCTTGGATGAAGTCAGAACTTCAGAAACAAAGTATACCGGGCGCTGAACTTTATAGGCTTTTCCTTCTTGTTCCCGCTTGACCATGATTACTGTACTGACAACTTGTCTAGTGGATGCAATATAAAGCAGTAAAGGCTCTTTGCTGATTGGGGCAGCGAGCACCGGCTGGGTGGAAAGCAGGGCTTTGAGCTCTGCAAATGCTGCATCAGCTTTAGGTGTCCACTCGAACTTGTCAGATTTCTTCATCAATCGATAAAGAGGCAATGCCTTTTCACCGAGGCGAGAAATGAATCGACTCAAGGCGGCCAAACAACCAGTTAGCTTCTGGACATCATGCACACGCACAGGGCGCTTCATCCGGAGTATGGCACCAACTTTCTCTGGGTTCGTGTCGATTCCCTCGTTCGGAAACGAGGAAACAGAGTAACTTTCCGCCAGGAACTCCGAATGTGCACTTAGATGGGTTAAGCTTGATATCATACCTTCTCAGGTTGGCAAAGGTTTCAGAAAGGTCAGCCAGCAGGTCGGAACCTTTACGCGACTTGACCACGATGTCATCCATGTATGCTTCCACATTCCGACTGATTTGAGTGAGCAGACACTTCTGAATCATCCTCATGAATATGGCTCCAGCGTTCTTGAGACCGATTGGCATGGTGACATAACAAAAGCATCCGAATGGAGTGATGAAAGCTGTTTTTATCTCATCGGGTCCATACAGTCGGATCAGATGGTACCCGGAATAGGCATCTAAATAAGACAGACGCTCACACCCCGCAGTCGAGTCGACTATCTGGTCGATGCGGGGGAGAGGAAAATGATCTTTCGGGCACGCCTGATTAATGTGCTTGAAGTCAATGCACATGCGAAGTGAATCGTCCTTGTTGGGGACCATGACAACATTGGCGGGCCACTTGGAGTGGTAAATCTCTCGGATGAATTCAGCCGCCAGGAGCCGAGCCACTTCCTCGCCAATTGCTTTTCTCTTCTGTACGGCGGACCCTCGAAGATGTTCCTTGACTGGTTTTACTTTCGGGTCGACTCGCAAATGATGCTCAGCCAGTCCCCTGGGTACACTCGGCATGTCAGAAGGTTTCCATGCAAAGATGTCCCAATTCTCACGGAGGAACTGGATGAGCGCTTCTTCCTATTTGCAGTCGAGTGATGTTGAGATATGAGTATGTGACGGCCCAAGACCGACGCTTCAGACGCCTTCCATGTTTTCCATTGTCGTCGGGTGTTTTATTTGTTTGTTGCATTTCATCATGGCATCATCCGCATTGCATCGGCACTCGTTGCCGTCATTGTTTTCAAAATTTGCATCCGCTCGTAGTTGCCACGTCCCCCCTTGCTTTTGTTGACCCTTCCGAGACCAACCTTGTTCTTCGGTTTTCCCTCTGGCCTAAACCGGAGTCTCTCTGTAAAGTGCATAGACCCCCTCATGTGCGTGTCCGAAACTTGCCCAAACCCGACCCGCTCAGTCGTCACCGTCGGGTCCGGATCATCCTCAAACATCCCTAAAACATCACCGGTTTCTCATTTTGGACTCCCTAGCCTATTTATCCGGGACCGTCCGATTAAGATTGGAGGTTCCAAAATAGCCTAACCAAAAATCCAATGCTATAAGTAGCAGCCTAACCCTAGCCCTGTCCCATCGATCCATCTAATCCTCCCGCCGCCGCCACCCATGTTCCTCGGGAGCTTGTCCCTTCGCCAACCAAATCTTCCCATCGGGATCCCCTCCCGATCCAGCCCACCAACCAGCACACCCTTCGATCCACCTCGCTCCGACCAACCACCGCGCCTGCAGCCGCACGCCTGAGCCTCCTCGCTCTCCTCGTCGACCCAAGGAGGCGAGGTCCTCCCAAGACCAGCCGCCGCCTCGCACGCCTCTGCCTTTGTTGCGCCAGCCATCCTCGCCTCCCGCGCCCGGACGTCGTCGTCCTCGAGCTCCTCGACCCGTTCCCGCCTACCTCGCCAATGGTGAGTTGCCGCCGATCAGCAAGCCCCCCTCGCGGCCTCCTTGTTTCCTCCTCGATTTCGTTCTCTCTCTGAAACCTTCTCTGCGTTTGAACAAAGAACATGCGCCGCCTCCTCAAGCTCGCTTGCCATCCACCGCTGCGACCAGGAGCGCTGCTGCCCGTCTTCGTTGCCACCACAGGAGCCCCAAGCACCATGGCCTTGGCTCGGCCTCGAGATCCTCAGCGCCGCCGTGGATGCTGCTTGCTCCGTCGACCCAGACGCAAGTTCCAGCCGCCACCATCTTCTTCGAGGAGCCCGCGGCCTTCTCTGCTTCCCCTCCTCGTGCCTCGCCGGCAGCAAGCTCCGCAGCGCCAAGTTCCTCGCATGCTTCCTCCCGTCGAGCGCCGGGACGAACGACAGTAGCTCCAGCCTCGCCTCGGCCCTCCTCGACCTCCTTCGCACCGGATCCGTCCCCCTCGTCCATCCACTCGTCGCAGGAGGTCGCCGCCATGCCCTGCATCCCGCATCGCCAGCCGCCATCCCCTGCTTCACGAACGAGACAACCAGCGCTGCCCCTTCGTTGACTTGGTCCAGCGCCAGCGTGGCCGGTCTCCAAGTCCCAGGCGCCAAGGCCCAAGCCGCCCACTTCGTCAGCCCGAACCGCCAAGCCTGCAGCCAGCTCCACCGACTGGGCCTGGCCCATGGTGAGCGCCCAATACACCCAGTTTCAGCCCGATAACCTTTTTTCCAAGATCTGCGAATTTAGCATTATCCAGAGACTGCAGTTTTTCAGAAAACCCCTTAATGTTCATGCATCAATAATTCACAAACCATGCATCTTATGTAAAAACATTATATATGAAAAATGCTTAGATTTTCATCTAGTTTCATATTATGCTACTTTCATCTATGTTTAAAATGTTTAAACTTGTTGTTTGTTTAAATTTGCATAAATGCCATGTTAAAATGCTTTAATTCATAACTAATTAACCGTAGCTCGGATTTAAATAAACTTTATAGGCAAATGGGGTGGAAAAATGCATATAATAACTTGGTTCACTTTATTTTTACATTTAACAGATCTAAAATATGTTTTAGGGCAGAACAGTGCCATAACCAAAATATGCACATGGGGATTTTCCGGTATTGTTGTTTGTTGTTCCGGCCTCATTTAAACTTGCCTAGATAGGTAGTTTTTCATATGTTCCCCCCTTGCCATGTTTAATGACATTTAATATTGTTGGGTACATAACCGAGAGATAACTAAATAATTGATGTGGCGTTTCGTCAATATGCAACTCGTTGCATATTGATCTCCACTTAATTTGTAGTATTGTTTGTGCACCTTGCCATGCCATGCCTTATTAAATGGACATGCATCATACTTGATTGTGCATCATGTCATGTTTATGTGATGGTTGTTTACTATGTTGTTTGCTTCTTTCTGGTTTGCTTCCCTTGTTAGCTTCGGTTTCGTTCCGGAGTTGTGAGGGTTCATTCGACTACGTCCATTTGTCTTTTTCATGGACTTGATCTTCTTCCTAGCGGAATTTCAGGCAAGATGACCATACCCTCGGAATCACTTCTATCTTTGCTTGCTAGTTGTTCTCTCTATTGCTATGTCTCCCTACCTACCACTTGCTATATCATGCCTCCCATATTGCCATGTCAAGCCTCTAACCATCCTTTCCTAGCAAACCGTTGTTTGGCTAAGTTACCGCTTTTGCTCAGCCCTTCTTATAACGTTGCTAGTTGCAGGTGAAGCTGAAGTTTGTTCCATGTTGGAACATGGATATGTTGGGACATCACAATATCTCTTATTTTAATTAATGCACCTATATACTTGGTAAAGGGTGGAAGGCTCGGCCTTATGCCTGGTGTTTTGTTCCACTCTTGCCGCCCTAGTTTTTGTCATACCGGTGTTATGTTCCTTGATTTTGCGTTCCTTACGTGGTTGGGTGTTATGGGAACCCCTTGACAGTTCGCTTTGAATAAAACTCCTCCAGCAAGGCTCAACATTGGTTTTAACATTTGCCACCTAAGCCTTTTTCCCTTGGGAGTCGCGCTCCTGAGGGTCATCTTTATTTTAACCCCCCGGGCCAGTGCTCCTCTGAGTGTTGGTCCAAACTAGAGCACCGTGCGGGACCGTCCCTTGGCAACTTGGGTTTGGTTGGTACCTGTACGCTTTGCTCATCCGGTGTTCCCTGAGAACGAGATATGTGCAGCTCCTATCGGGATTTGTCGGCACAGTCGGGTGGTCTTGCTGGTCTTTTTTTACCATTGTCGAAACGTCTTGTAACCGGGATTCCGAGCCTGATCGGGTCTTCCCGGGAGAAGGAATATCCTTCGTTGACCGTGAGAGCTTGTGATGGGCTAAGTTGGGACACCTCTGCGGGGTATAAACTTTCGAGAGCCGTGCCCGCAGTTATGTGGCAGATGAGAATTTGTTAATATCCGGTTGTAGAGAACTTGACACTTGACTTAATCAAAATACATCAACCGTGTGTGTAGCCGTGATGGTCTCTTTTCGGCGGAGTCCGGAAAGTGAACTTGGTTTGGGTTCTGTATGAACGTAAGCAGCTTCAGGATCACTTCTTGATCACTTCTAGCTTCTCGACGGTTGCGTTGCTTCTCTTCTCGCTCTTATTTGCGTATGTTAGCCACCATATTTGCTTAGTGCTTGTTGCAGCTCCACCTCATTACCCCTTTCCTGCCCATAAGCTTAAATAATTTTGATCTCGCAGGAGTGAGATTGCTGAGTCCTCGTGACTCACAGATTCTACCAAAACAGTTGCAGGCGCCGACGATACCAGTGCAGGCGACGCAACCGAGCTCAAGTGGGAGTTCGATGAGGAACTTGGTCATTACTATGTTTCGTTTCCTGATGATCAGTAGTGGAGCCTAGTTGGGACAATCAGGGATCTAGCATTTGGGGTTATCTTCTTTTCGTTTGGTTTTGACCGTAGTCGGTCTATGTGTGTATTTTGAATTATGTATGATTTATTTAAGTATATGTGTGAAGTGGCGATTGTAAGCCAACTCTCTTTATCCCATTCTTGTTCATTACATGGGATTGTGTGAAGATGACCCTTCTTGCGACAAAACCACCATGCGGTTCCTCCAAGTTGTGCCTCGACACGTGGGAGATATAGCCGCATCGTGGGCATTACAAGTTGGTATTCAGAGCCATCCCCGACTTAGGAGCCCCCTGCTTGATCGAATCACTGTCGTTGTTGAGTCTAGAAAAAAATGTTTTGAGTCTTAGGATTATATATATCAGAGAGTAGGATTCTTTTTACTCCTCAGTCCCTTCGTCGCTCTGGTGAGGTCTGCTGACGTAGATTTTTTGACTTTCCTCTCCTCAAATTTCACTAAAATTTTTAGGATCACGCGGGTATCTTGGGATCGTTCCGATTTCTTGTGACGAGAACATTGTTCTTGGTGCCTCCTGACATTTAGGGGTTGTGGCAGTGTCCCGGTGAGTTGAGCTCCGAGGTGTTGTCGTCACAATTTTATCGTTGCAGTTCTGGAATACCTGAGTTTCGCCGACATCGAAAATCTCTTTTATGCAGTTGTTGGTGAGATCACCTTGACGCCACCCAGTACTGGGGCGGGAGTTCGGCAGTATTGCCATAACTCGTATAATGGATGCTTTTCGAAGGTTGAGGTACACGATTTCCGGAGTTTTCTTGGTTTTGTGTTGACGGATGGATACAACTGGATCTAGGGATTGTTAGTTTGGGTGAGATATATTGCGTCCCCTGTATCCCCAACACCTGATTGCATAACCAGAAAGTTTCGGGAGTTTATAAGTGGGAATTCAAGTAGCTCCTGGTTTATCTTTCCAACAGACACATGATACGATATGGGATCTATCATATGTTTGTTTCCGGCTTATTTCCTAAGCCAATCCTTTGTTTTGTTTTGGTTTGTGGTATTCGAGTTGCTTCAAAGTCAAGTGTTGATTCCATACCTTTCCTAAGCGGTGTTCTCATACTTCTATGTGAATACCAATCCTTCTTGATCATCGAGATTGTCATGCCAATTCTTTTCCAACCGACGTGCTCTTTTTCAAGTGGATCCGATCATTTCAACATTCGCGAGATCAATTCTCTGTTCTTTGCAACGGTGTTTGCTTCATCCGTCCCAAGTTGTCTTTGTTTTCCCCACCCTCCCACCCTTTTTCTTCAAGGACTCAGATTTCTTAATCAAGTATCCATCTTATAGATGGGAAGTCTCTCCATTCTTTTCCGTCAATGTTCTTATCCGGTGATTCTCAGGAAGACACTAACAGAGCCTTAACTTCATCATTATTTGTTCTCTTTCTTCTCCAGTGGTTTAAATTCAAGCTTTGTCGATCATATCTTTTCCTCGTTTCAAATGTTTTTCTCTTATCAGTGCACCTCTTAATCATCCACTTCTCGCTATTCAATTGTTCCGGAGTGATGAAGATATCTCAGAAGATTCAAGTTTCCATTCTCAATTCACTCAAGTTCTTTTGAGGATGCTATCTCATTCAAGCCATTTAATTCAACCGGTGCAATCTCTCTTTTCAAGCAATCGTTCAACGGTGGCTCTTTTGAGTGAGCCCTAACCCACAGGTCTTTTCCCAGGATCTTACCTGACTCTTCTAATTTTCCCGGAGCTTCTAATTTTTTTTCAAAGTTTGACGTAAGAATGGGTTATCATTAGTCATATGTCTTTCTCCAAGATCTTTCAAATTATTTTCATCGTTGGTTCAACCTTTCCAATTTTCATTCCGGAGTGCCTCAACAATTCATGGTGGTGTTTCTCATCGTCATTCTCAACATTTGAAGACCGAGGAAGAGTTTCTCTTAAATCTTGCTCCATTCTCTTCAAGATTCATGGTTCTAGCTTGATGCCATCCTCTCATAATTGTTTTCGATTGTGAGAATTCTTTTCACCCATCCGGAGCATTTCAGGAGTCTTTTCAGTTTGATTCTCCGGAGCCCATCATCTCAGAATTATCCATTCAAGCTTTCAGCTCTCGTTCTCCAAATCATACCGGTGCATCATTCAAGTATTATCTAATCAGCTCGGGATCTCTGCGTTCACTTGTATCTAAATTCTCTCAAGTATCTTCGTTCATTTTTCTAATTCTTCCCGGTGTTTCTTTATCTTTTCTTCGTTCATTTTAAATTCTTATGGTGGTTCGTTCAAGAGTTCTCTTCCTTCGTTATCATATAGATTCATTCGTTCTTTCCAATCCTACCAGTGGTTCGTTGAAGACCTTCCCAAGTTTGCGCCATATCTATCTTAATCCTTTCTACGAGAATAAGTAGTATGCCAAATCCATTGCTTGTCATCAATTTAATTGGTGAAGGATGAGCATAATGTAATTCTTATTATTGTTTCATCGAGTAAATTCAATTCCTTATTCCGGAGGTTCATCAAAATTCTTGATTTCATTTGTTCATCTTTCTTTCCGGAGTTCCAAGTTTTCTCAGTTATATCATTTCAAAGCTTCATCTTATCACTGCAAGCCTTCACCTTGTGTTTTCAACTTCTCTTTCTTTCTATCATCCTTTTATTGCCGGAGTTCTTCATGGAGTTTCTTCATGGTGGTTCATCAAGGATTTAATTCATTCTCGAAGTGTTCTCAAGATTCTTGTTGGAAGAGCTCAAATATTCTTCTTCCTGCATTCCAAAGTGCAATTCGTTCTACCTTATCATTTGAGGTGGTGTTATGTCATTCTTGACAATTTGAGTTCGCGTTTCGTGATTTACATGTTGTCAAGAATGAGATATTTTAAATCCACCAATCTCTTCGTTGGATTTATCTTGTGTCATGTTTCACCTAAAGCCTTCCCTAAGGGAAGTTGCTATTATGGTGCTTATCAATGATCCAAGTTTTCTCCTATCCTCTTGGTGAAAGAAGTTTTTCATCGCCTTGGTGCTCTCACTCAAATCAATGGCTTCCTTTAGTGGCCATTTGTCATCTCATAATGTTGAGATGTTTCCATAAGTCCACTACAAGCTTATTCTTTTCGTTGTTGGTTTTCCAACAACTCCGTTCAATCCTTCTTTTTAAGGAGGCTATTTCAAATTCAATTGTGATAGAAGTTGTTGTTCTCTTCTCTGTTCTCTTGATTCCACTCTTTCATTTGTCCCGAAGGCATTGTGATGTTTTATTCAACCCATCATCTCATTTTGGAGATCATGTTCTTTTCCTTGCTTATCCATTTAACCGGAGTGTCGTGTTTTCATTCGAGGTCTCTCATCTTATCAAGTTTTGCCTCCTTCCTCAACCAGAGTGCGGTCTGAAATCTTTCTTACCCCTTGTGCCATTTTTCAATAGTTCTGGAGGCAGTGTGTTGTTGATTTCATCAAGTATCATCCCATCTTCTCAAGTTCATGTTAATTCCTTCCATTTTCAGTCAGAGTGTTGTCCAAATTATATCATTCTTAATCCTACTCTATATTGTTTTAACCGGAGTGGCCTCAAAATCTATCTTGTCCCCTAAGCTCTTGGTTCTCATCATGTTCTTTGTTCTACTCTGCTAACGCAGTGTTTGCAATCTCGTTCACCTCCATTTTATTCTTTCTTTCGATTTGTTAAACCTCTCAAGGTTTGTGGGTTTCACTCATTTGTCAAAGAAGCAACTTTGTTTTACCTCTTCCTCTTCTGTTTCTCTCCTGTGCCATCCTTAGATCTCAGGACGAGATCTCTTGTAAGTGGAGGCGTGTTGTGACACCCCAAGACCGAAGCTACAGACGCCTTCCATGTTTTCCGTTGTCGTCGGGTGTTTTATTTGTTTGTTGCATTTCATCATGGCATCATCCGCCTTGCATCGGCACTCGTTGCCCGCGGTTATGTGGCAGATGGGAATTTGTTAATGTCCGGTTGTAGAGAACTTGACACTTGACTTAATTAAACTACATCAACCGCGTGTGTAGCCGTGATGGTCTCTTTTCGGCAGAGTCCGGGAAGTGAACACGGTTTGGGTTATGTATGCACGTAAGTAGCTTCAGGATCACATCTTGATCACTTCTAGCTTCTCGACCGTTGCGTTGCTTCTCTTCTCGCTATTATTTGCGTATGTTAGCCACCATATTTGCTTAGTGCTTGCTGTAGCTCCACCTCATTACCCCTTTCCTGCCCATAAGCTTAAATAGTCTTGATCTCGCGGGAGTGAGTTTGATGAGTCCTCGTGACTCACAGATTCTACCAAAACAGTTGCAGTGTGCCGATTTATACCAAAGGCAAAGCGATTTAACCGAGCTCAAGTGGGAGTTCGACGAGGAACTTGGTCGTTACTATGTTTCGTTTCCTGATGATCAGTAGTGGAGCCCAGTTGGGACGATCGGGGATCTAGCATTTGGGGTTATCTTCTTTTCATTTGATTTTGACCGTGGTCGGTCTATGTGTGTATTTTGAATTATGTATGATTTATTTAAGTATTTGTGTGAAGTGGCGATTGTAAGCCAACTCTCTTTATCCCATTCTTGTTCATTACATGGGATTGTGTGAAGATGACCCTTCTTGCGACAAAACCACCATGCGGTTATGCCTCCAAGTCGTGCCTCGACACGTGGGAGATATAGCCGCATCATGGGCGTTACAGAGTAGGAGCAGCATTAGGATCTGTCGGGTGAATATGAATCGGCTTGGTTTCACCGGACGACTGAAATGCAGAATCAGTGGCAGGCTTCTTGGAGCGCAGAAAATCGCTCGGATCTGCATTCTTCCGGTACTCTTGCATTTCGACTGCTTCCATTTGTGCATCGGCGATTTTTGAGCCCTTTTGGAAGCACTCTCCTGCCTTCTGCCGATTGCCAGTGATAGTGATCACTCTTCTGGGACCAGGCATTTTCAATTTGAGGCACACGTAACATGGTCGAGCCATGAAACGTGCATAGGCAGGCCTACCTAGAATAGCATGATAAGCACTCTGGAAATCCACTACTTCAAATGTCAACTTTTTCTTGCGGTAATTCTTGGAATCACCGAAAACCACATCAAGGGTGATCTCACCGAGTGATTCAGCCTTCTTGCCAGGTATAACGCCATGAAAACTCATATTACTTTCACTAAGCTTGGACATCAGAATGCCCATTCCTTTTAAGGTTTCAGCATAAAGGATATTCAGGCCGCTACCACCATCTATCAGCATTTTAGTCAGTCAAGTGCCTTCAACAACTAGGTCGACCACCAACGCTTGCCTCCCAGGGGTGGCTACACGTGCTGGATGGTCAGACTGATCGAATGTGATGGCAGTCTGGGACCACTTCAAATAACTTGGTGTTGCCGGAGCAACCATGTTCACTTCTCTGTTGATAACTTTCAGTCGACTTTTGCTCTCAACATCAGCAAAAATCATAAGAGTGGAATTGACGTTGGGAAAGCCATCATCATTTTCTTCCTTATCCTCACCCTTGTCTGACTCCTTTTCCTTCTGATTGGGTTGTTTCTCTCCGAACTGCTGGATCAGGAGTCGACACTGTCGAGTGGTGTGTTTAGTGTAAATGAGATTACCCTCTTCATCTTTCTTGGTATGAATGTGGCATGGTAAATCCAATATATCATTCCCGGCTTGATCTTTCGCTTTCTTGGGGTTCCAGGGCCCTTTGGGCTTCCCCTTGAACTTTCCTTGAGCCAGAACTAAACCCTCGCCAGGAGCAGCTGGCTCGGGCTTGCGCTTCTGTTTCCGATTGGAATTCCCTCCTCCAGTTTCCTGGGCGACTATTTTGTGTTTGCCACTCCGGAGTCGGTCTTCCTCTTTGCCGTTAGCGTATTTGGTGGCAATCTCCATCATCCGAGTCAGGGACATATCCCCTGTCCGACCAAATTTCAGATTCAACTCTCGATACTTAACACCTTCTTTGAAGGCACAAACCGCTTGGTGATCTGACATATTCTCCACTATATGGTGCAACGTGATCCATCTCTGGATATATTCTCCTAGGTTTCATTCGGTTTCTGCACGCAGTGCTGCAATTCTGTTAACCCTGCCGGCCATTTGCAAGTACCCTCAAAAGTTCTAACAAACACTCGGGCGAGTTCCTTCCAACTGTATATGCTGCCAGGTGCCAACTGAGTCAACCATGCTCTGGACGAGCCTTCCAACATCAAAGGAAGGTGCTTCATGGCCACTTCATCATTGCCACCACCAATCTATACAACCACTCGGTAATCCTCAATCCAAGTGTCAGGCTTGGACTCACCAGTGAACTTGCTGACTCTATTCGCCAACCTGAAGTTGAGAGGAATCACTGCAGCCCTGATGGCTCGCTTTGAAGCACTCGACCTGAAACATGCACTCGCTGCCAGTCGGGTGATCTCTGTCATGACCCTCTCTGTGTGCTCTGTTCCTGTCAACCAGACCTTGAACGAGAATAGATCTCGCATCAAAGCCCGGCTCCCTTGGGTCGACAGGTACTCTTCGCTCGCCGCTGTGGGGGCGCCTGCATCATGCCGCCGAGGCACGTATGACCTTGTCGGTATCCACGTCCCTCACGCCGCAGGGGTGATCTTGGGCTGTGAGCCGACTGAACTGTGTCTGCCATCACAGATCTGCTATGAATCCTATTCTGCGACTGAGATACTGCTGTGTTCTGCTCTCCTGCTGCCTAGAGTAAAGCCCGGATCTGCATCAAACCTCGGCCAGCTTCCGACTGGGAAGGCAGAATCGACTCTACTATTCGGGCTGCGGCTGTGAGATTTTGAATCGGAGTTAGGTATACCTGAGTTTGAGGCGGAAAAAGCTGTCATCGACTGGACTCAAGAATCCGCTGCCGAGCATACTCATTGAGTGCATGTTGCAGATTTTCCAATCGAGTGCGCTCGACCAAGTTGGCCAGGCACGCCTCCTCCAAGGCCCGGGCCTCGGGGGTTTCTCCAACGATAGGAGTGTGAAGTGCATCCGTATTGTGGCGGCGAAGCTCTTCCCTCTGCTGCGAAGAAAGGGGCTCGGGGCGGTACTCCTCGTGAGCGCGCGACGGATCGCCGCCGCCATCGCCACCATCGTCGCCGGGGAAGACAGGAGAACTGTGTGGTCCGTAGACCATCAAGACTTCCGCCGCGAGATCGCTGCTGTCGCACTCGGATGAAGTCTCGACGGAGCCAGTCGACAGGTCGAACAGGCCGTAGAGAGTTTCGTCGGGCTCGATTACCGCGACTTGCGGGGTGGCCGACTGACGGGCCTCCGCGTGTCTCAACCACCGCTGGAGCCGCGACCGACCAGAACGCTTGCGCCGGCGAACAGCGGGGAGCGAGGACACCACAGGAGCTAACCGATACTGAGTCGACGGCTGCCGGAGAAGGACGTCGCGGACACACGTGCGTAAGTGCATCGCCCCGTGGATGGGGAGCGCCTCGACGTCGAGTGGAGCCTCTTGAAGCCAGGCAGAGTCGTCGGTGATGAAGACGAGCGCGCCGAGACGGATCTCGCGGCCCTCATCCAATCCACCGCCGGAAACCATGATGATGGGAATCGGAAAAATCACAACTTCACCAAAAAGTCGCTAAGACACCTGCCCCAAGGTGGGCACCAACTGTCGTGGATCTAAGACTGACAGTAGAATGGGGGTAGGTATGAGGAGGCAAGATCCTAGCTATGGCGAAGTTGTATACACGAGTTTTACGAGTTCAGGCCCTTCGTAGAGGAAGTAATAGCCCTACGTCTCGGAGCCCGGAGGCGGTCGACTGAATTATGCGTGTGTGTTTTACAGGGGGTGTCAACCCTTGTGCCAATGGAGGGGGGTGGCTTATATAGAGTGCGCCAGGACCCCAGCTAGCCCACGTTACAAGGAGTTCAATATACATAAAGAGGGAGCGTTACAGGGAACACCCATAATTAAGTGATATAAATGATCATTAAGTCTATGAGTAACGCCCGACCGTTGCTGTGTAGAGTGACTTTGGATCTTCTGTCTGTCGAGTGGTTTCTGTTACGGTCGAGTGACATCGAATCTTCCGAGTGGAATGCTTCTGGTTGAGTGGATGCTGTTATCCTTTGTATACTTCTGACTTTAGGGTGATGTCCTAGGGGAGGGTGTCTAGATCAGGCCTATGACCCTACCCTAGGTACATAGCTTCATCATCCGTTGCCTCTCCATGTACACAAGCCCTGGTCGTCCGTATATATGCGTGAGTACGCGCATGAGACCCCGCCCGTATGTACGTACATGGCCGTATTTTTTGCCCTGTGGCTGTATGTACTTGTACAGGACTTAGACGGGACTGCGTGAACTGCTATGTTGGGTGCTCTACAATGACACGTGCCGCTAGTTACTCGGCCACGGTTCATACTTGCAGAGAGACCAATTGACCAGTATGTACGTACACATTCGCGACCAGACAGACAACGCTACGTACGCTTTGACTGGGTGGGTCCCAGCGGTCAGGAAGGATAAGGACGCACTTCCTTGCATGCGGTTGCTCGGTCCCAGCTGTCAGCGGGAGGAATATTTTTATTTTGCGAGTAATAAGGAGGCACTTCCTTGTGTTCGAATATGTAGCTGGTGGGTCTAGCTGTTAGCCTCACTGCCTAAAGTCCTCTTCTGATGGTTGTCCTTCGTTGACCACGTTGACCACACCGTGCTGAGGGCACCAAGGCGGTGGACGACAGCGAGGCCTAGGAAGGGAACGACACGGAGCCAGGGAAGACGCGGCAGTGGATTCCTACACGGAGGAGAGTACGTGGGTTGAATGCTTCGGCAGCGGTGTGAGGCTGCCGTCGCCGGAGAATAACAGGAGGTGTGGGTGAGTATAGAGGGATGGCATGGCCAGCGGTGGCAGCATAGACGGACACAGGAGGCAGGAGCAGGTGGCACGCCTGATGCTGGTTTGGGCGGATGGAGCAAGAAGACCAGAGGTTGAAGAAGCACAATTGCCGTTGGATGGACATCATACGGTCACTGCAGCTAGAATCCTATCCACACCACTACTGCCCACCATGGCATCCTCGCACTCTACCGCTCTTCGGGACGGGCGAATGACGGACCACTTGGAGATGGCAGCCATTGCTGCCGACTGGCTGGCCGGCAGGCAGCCGGAGGACGACGACGTCCCAATAGAGAACATGGTAGTCGATGATCCGGCACCAACCCCCTCCCTCGCGCCATCCTCGCCGGTGCATTGCACCATGACCATCGGCGAGGCCCGTGCCCAATACATGGACACAGTGAGGAAGAATTGTCAGGAGCAGTTTCGGGAGGCGCAGGCTGACGCCACCTACAACCACCATCTCCTCCAGGAGCACATGCAGGAGGAGGAGCAGATCACCGCGGAGCGCTCGGAGTAGGAGGCACTGCTCGACTCGTACTACTCCGCCCGCGAGGGCCGCCTCGAGCGCTGGCGGTACCGCATGCGGGTGGCGGAGGATACGGCCGCCTACAAAGAGGGCAATGAAGCGGGCGAGGCGCTTTTTGGCGCGACCGAGGACGAGGCAGAGGACAATGCCGGCTCCAACGAGTCCCCGCTCCGCTGGCGTCGATGAGGCCCTGCTTCGCCGAGGCCCCACGGCGCCAACAACGAGGCAGAGGACACCGCCAGCTCCGCCGATGCCCCTCCCCGCCGGCACCGAGGCAAAGGATTTTGCCGGCTTTGGCAAGACCCTTTCCACCGAGGAGCCGCCGCGCCAACAACGAGGCAGAGGACATCGCTGGCTCCGCTGAGGCCACGCCCCACCGGCACCGAGTCGAAGGACCTCGCCGGCTTTGGCGAGGTCCTACTCCGCCGAGGCCCCGCCCCGCCAACAATGAGGCAGAGGACATCGCCGGCTCAGCCAAGGCCCCACCCTGCCGGCAACGAGGGGAGGAATTCCCCCGCTCCGCCGAGGCGCCGCCCCGCCGGCAACAAGACATAGGACATCGCTGGCTCCGTCGAGGTCTCGCCCCGCTGCTAACGAGGCCGCGCCCCACAGAAAACAAGGAAGAGTAGAACACGGTAGGTCGCCGCCGCTCGGGTCCAAGCTAGGCGGGTTGACCATTGATGGCCGATTAGCTTCTTGGCGGCAGCGTGGAGTCAGAGATCTATGTTGGAGAAGGACGCTGCTTCAGTTACTTAACTGCTGGTGCAGTTGGGTCACTGACACATGGGCCCAACAGGCATCTGGGCGACATGTCAGTTACGCAACTGCACCTGCAGTTAAGTCACTAAAGCTTAGTTCGCTGGAGAAGAAGCTTCTGTTCAGCTCAGCAGGACAGAGGTGGGTAGCTTTGGCTAATTAATTATACC
The DNA here is from genome assembly GCA_021605205.1 of Aegilops longissima. NCBI lineage: Eukaryota > Viridiplantae > Streptophyta > Magnoliopsida > Poales > Poaceae > Aegilops > Aegilops longissima. Next base: position 319,019,190 of record CM038680.1, on the reverse strand, counting down.
TCTAGCGCACCCATTTTTAGTTGAAGAATGTTTGAAATGTAATGAAATCCGGCATGCTTATATGAAATCCGACCGTGTATGAATGAATTTAGTTTGATTAGTTCGAATTCTTTTATCTATGGCATTGGATGAACATGCAAAACAATACGTACTAGCATTATTCTCAGGGTGATCACCTCGTTTGCAGCAATTTCACATGTACTCCCTCTGGTCCTTTTTAGTATGCATACAAGTTTTGTCTGCAGTCAAAGTATCTCTACTTTGACCAATCTTATAGAAAAAGTATGAACATTCACAATGTAAAATCAACTGACTTGAAAGAAATCTAATATGCAAAGTAAAAAGGAACAGAGGGAGTACAAAGAGTTTGACCAGCTTTTTAGCGTTCCTGTACATTGCAATCAAACACACAGGCCTGGCAATTCATAGAGAACAGTCAAAAAATTGATGATTATGCATCTCAGCGATTCACATGTCAGAGCCAATATTTACTTCACAACTAAAGAATAAAGAAAAATCGATCGATGCTGCTGACAGCAAAGGGCGTCCCATTTGAAAATATCAAACGCATGTCTTCTTGCTAACACCAATGAGCAAAATTTGACAAGGTTGTCCCATTCCAAAATGTCAAATGCGTGTTGTTTTGCGTACATCAATGAGCAAACTTTGACAAGGTTTTCCCATTCCAAAATATCAAATGCCTACGATTGTGGAATGGGTAGGGTTTGCCATCGCTTCAACATTGACATGGCACCTCGTGCTAAATAAACCAGCTGTTCTTTTTGTGCGCCCACCAAAATCAACCAAATTCGCAGTAGCTTGTATGATTTCACCTTTATATGTTGCAACGCCTTGAACATATCGGCACCTCCTTTCTTGTGGTGGAAATGAATGATTCGATGTATTCATGAACATTTTATGCAGTTCCCATTGAAATCAAGCTGAGCACCCCTGTTTGCACAAATACAAAACAAGTGATTAGTATAAAGAAAATTGTACTACGAATTGACAGTTTAAACAGGCACCTACATGGTCCATGTAGAGCACACTTAAAAAATGGAACTCACCGGAAAGAATCCTAGAACAACATTGTACTTGCGCATCACAGCAAAAAAGATGGAGATCTGTCAGTCCTTCTGAGCTGAAGTTATTTTGGTGTTGTGGGGAGTAATGTAACCATCCTTCAACTGCTCCTTCTAATGAGAAGATAGACTAGGCTTCTTCATCCTGGCATAATCGGAACTAGTCACTTCACATACTCCATATTCTTCTTCAGAGGAGGATGATCCTGTTGTGCAAAGACAAGAGGACAACTAAATGCTAGCATCCCTGTTTGCTCGAAAAAAGGAAAGGAAATATTTAAAACAGCACAGATGAAGCACTTCTCAAGGACAATACCACTTTCTCATGACAATTTATAAACAGTAGCACAACACCAATAGAGATGACAAAGCTCAATCATATGGATGAAATCTGTGGGCGAGTACCAACCTTTGTCAGGAGGCTTATTGTCTAGAGCATACAGATCAAGCACTTCTCCGAACCATCTGTTGTTATCTACTTGGTTGCCATGCTTACTATATACCTCGATTAGTTTAATGTTTCCAACATCTTCTTGTGCAGTTCCACAAAATATATGGTATCTTCAAAGAAGATCCCTGTTTGCACAAGTAGAGATAATTACATATTACATTAAGAGTGGCATCAAATCAGTGGCAAAACAATTGCTCGTTCCAGCCATAGAAATAAATTAAGATGCAAAACTATATCATTACTTGTGTCATCACAGTTCCAGTGATTCATTATAGCACCGGGAGTTGATTTTTGTTTTTCTTCCACTTGTTCTTCCCCTTCATCACTTGGTTCAATAACAGACAAGCTTCGCCTTCAATGTAACATTTGGCATGTCAATTAGGGAGCACAAGTTTAACACTAAACAACGACATTAATTTTCTGATGAAAGTGGCAAAATACAGGCCACCAGTTGTGAAATATCCTTATCTTACCTCAATGGGATATTACGGTGCACATACAGATTTGAAGTCCTGTCTCCATTTGTGCAATTCACTAAAATCAAGCAACATTACCGTATAAGTAGCACAATATATGAAAGCACACTGGACAATCATGTGAAAGAAGGCTAGTACTGACCACTCATGACGCATAATTCAAACAACTCACAAGAAGAAGATCTGAACCAAATTTGCCAACACAGATAGGAAGTAAGATCTCCTCTTGTGCAGTTCCACTAAGATCAAGCAATCAAGCAATGTTGTCGGTGTGACATTTTGGTTGAACTGCACAAAACACTCCTAAAACAAAAGTGTTTTGTGTAGTGCAACAAAAGGTCACAATAGCAATGAGGTGAAGTAGATAACCCTACTTACACAGAGGTGCAAAGGAAACAACATAACGGTGGATGACACAGAAGCCAACAAAAAGAAGCATCTAACTTATCCAAATGGGAAAGAAAGCAAGTGATAACCCACAAGTATAGGGGATTGCAACAATTTTCGAGGGTAGAGTATTCAACCGAAATTTATAGATTCGACACAAGGGGAGCCAAAGAATATTTGAAGGTATTAGCAGTTGAGTTCTCAATTCAACCACACCTGGAGATTAATTATCTGCAGCAACATGATCAGTAGAAAAGTAATATGATAGTTTTGATAGTAGTGACAGCCGCAATAGTAATGGTAATAGTGATAGCAGTAATTTTGTAGCAAGTGTAACAGTGATGATAACAGTAGTAGCTTAGCAAGAACAATATAAGATAAAATCGTAGGCATTGGATCGGTGACTTGTTGGATGATATTCATCATGAGACAGTTATAACCTAGGGCGATACATTACTAGCTCCAGTTCGCCAATATAATGTAGGCATGTATTCCGTAAATAGTCATACGTGCTTATGGAAAGAACTTGGATGACATCTTTTATCCTACCCTCCCATGGCAGCGGGGTCCATATTGGACACTAAGGGATATTAAGGCCTCCTTTTAATAGAGAACCGGAACAAAGCATTAACACATAGTGAATACATGAACTCCTCAATCTACGGTCATCACCGGGAGTGGTCCCGAATATTGTCACTCCGGGGTTGCCGGATCATAACACGTAGTAGGTGACTATAACTTGCAAGATCAGATCTAAAACATGGATATAATTATGATAACATAAACGGTTCAGATCTGAGTTCATGGCACCCGGGCCCAAAGTGACAATGATTTAGCATGGCAAAGTCATAGCAACATGAATCTAAGAACATAGTGGATACTAGGGATCAAGACCTAACAAAACTAAGTAGATTACATGATGAATCTCATCCAACTCCTCACCAACCAGCGAGCCTACGAAGGAATTACTCACTCCCGGCAGGGAGCATCATGTAATTGGTGATGGAGAAGGGTTGGTGATGACGATGAACGAAGACCCCCCTCTCCGGAGCCCCAAATGGACTCCAGATCTGGACTCCCCATGAAGAATTGGAGGTGACAGCGGCTCCGTCTCGTGGATCGCGATAATTCTTTCTCCTCGATTTTTTCTGGAAAAATAGGATTTTATAGCGTCGGTTTCAGGGTCTGCGGGGCCACGAGGTGGGCACAACCCACCTGGGCACGCCAGGAGAGGGGGGCGCGCCCTGGTGGGTTGTGCTCACCCAGGTGCCCCTCTCCAGCAGGTCTTGGCTCTAGAAATTCTTATTTATTATGTAATAATTCCTCGCGAAGTTTCGTTCCATTCCGAGAACTTTTATTTCTGCACAAAAACAACACCATGGTACTTCTGCTAAAAACAACGTCAGTCCGGGGTTAGTTTCAGTCAAATCATGCAAATTAGAGTCCAAAACAAGAGGAAAAGCGTTAGGAAAAGTAGATACGTGGGAGATGTATAAACTCCCCCAAGCTTAAACCTTTGCTTGTTATCAATCAATTCAGTTGATAAACTGAAAGTGAAAAGGGAAAACTTTTACGAACACTTTTTCTCTTGTTTGCATAAATACGCTTAAACAACAGCCAGGTTTTCAGCCAACATTGTAACTAACCATGTCGACAATAACTCTTAAAGATTAAAATGACTCATATCAATGCCATAATCAGCTAGCGAGCAATAATAAGGTATCTGTAACGCCCCGGATTCGATGCGCCGGGTGTCTGCCAGTTATTCGCCGTCTTTGCCATGTCATGTGCTTGCGTGTTGCACTTTGCCATGTCATCATCTGCATTTCATATCATGTCATCATGTGCATCGCTTTTGCATACGTGTTCGTCTCATGCATCCGAGCATTTTTCCCGTTGTCCGTTTTGCAATCCGGCACTCCTATGTCTCCCGGCGCCCCCTTTTACCTCTTTTCGTGTGTGGGTATTAAAACGTTCTCGGAATGGACCGAGGTTTGTCAAGCGGCCTTGGTATAGTACCGGTAGACCGCCTGTCAAGTTTCGGATCATTTGGAGGTCGTTTGGTACTCCAACGGTTAACCGGGTAACCGCAGAGGCCTCTTTTGTTTACAGCCCAACACCCCCTTCAAAGTGGCCCAAAACCCATCTAACTCCCCTCCATGCTCTCGGTCGTTCGATCACGATCGTGTGGGCGAAAACCGTGCCTCATTTGGAGCCTCCTAGCTCCCTCTATCTATAAATTAGCCCCCTCCCCCGAAATCTCGGGCAAACCCTAGATCAAATTCGCCCCGCCGCCGCCGGACAAAAATCCGGGCAGCGGACATGTCCGCCCCGCCGCCGCGCCCAATCGGATCCCGCCACCTGTCCCGCCGGCCTCTCTCTCTCTCCTGCGTGCCGCCACGGGCCCGCCGAGCCCATCTGAGGCCCGTGCGAGCCCGTCCCCGCCGCCGTTCGGCCCGCTCCGCGCTGCTCCCCGAGCCGCCGCCCGACCAAGCTCCCACCACCGCCGTCGGCCGGGCTCGCCTGCCGCCTCCCGGCGCTTAGCCTCCGAGACCGGGCCCATGCGCCGCCGGCTCCCGCCCAGCCGGTGCCGCCGCCGCCGCCTAGCCCGGCCCTGCCCGGCTCTGCCACAGCCAGCCGCTTGCTCGGCCGCCTCCAGCCAAGCGCCGCCAAGCGCCTCAAGGCCGCACAGATCCGCCTCTCCGGCTGCCCCCGCCCGCCTCCTCCGCGAGCTACTCCGCGAGGTCCGTGGATCGATCAGATCCACCACCTCGCCCATCCAAATGCCTCTGCCTCGTCCCGGATCCCCCGCCCCGAACGCCTCCGTCCGGGTTGACTTTTCCCGGAGGTATAATTTTTGCTAATCCCCAGATTCTGTTGAAATCATGCCATGTTCATCGTGCTATATATCTGCATCCGTAGCTCCGTTTCGCGCGTGTAATTTTTCGAAATGTTCGCCTAGATGAGCAGATCATTTCATCTCATTGCATCATTTTCATTTCACCTCATCTTGATGCCCGAAATGCGGTTAGAAGAGGGCTATGTGATGTTAGTTTCAGATTCTTACAGAACATGCACTTTTGTCATTTTTGCCATGATTGATGTGTGCACCCTATGAACTTGAGTCCTACATGTGTTTTGTAATATGCCATGCCATCTTTCCAGGGGTGCTTTCCATGTATTTTTGTGATCTCTGTGGTGACTAGCACAAGCATGCAAACTAGGCTTCATGATGTTGCTAAGTTGGGACACCCCTGCAGGGTATAAACTTTCGAGAGCCGTGCCCGCGGTTAGGTGGCAGATGGGAATTTGTTAATATCCGGTTGTAGTAAACTTGAAGCAAACTCTTCTAAAATACACCAACCGTGTGCATAGCCGTGAGTGTCTCTTTTCGGGGTTGATCGAGAGGAGAACACGGTTTCGGGTTATGTCTCGACGAGGCGGAGTTCGTGATCACTTCTTGATCATTACTAGTTGACGAGCTGCCTTTGTTTCTCTTCTCGCCTCATTTATGTATGTTAGCCACCATATATGCTTAGTCGCTGCTGCAACCTCACCACTTTACCTCTTCCTTACCCATTAAGCTTTGCTAGTCTTGATACCCATGGTAATGGGATTGCCGAGTCCTCGTGGCTCACAGATTACTACACCAACAGTTGCAGGTACAGGTTTATGATGATTATGACATGAGAGCGATGTTTGCTTGTGTTGGAGTTCTTCTTCTTCCGCTTCTTCGATCGGGGATAGGTTCCGTGTCGGCAGCCTGGCTAGCAGGTGGTGGATGTCGCTTGAGCTTCATTTATGTTTCATCCGTGACGGATGTTGATCTTGTATTGTGATGTTGTTGTATTCTTGTGGCATTTGTGCCTTATGTATGTATCCCCATCTATTATGTAATGTTGATGTAATGATATCCACCTTGCAAAGCGTTTCAATATGCGGTCTATCCTTGGTGGGACCGTCGAGTTCCTTTTGGATAGGGTCGCATATTGGGCGTGATGTTGGTATCGAGCCTCGACCGACCCTAGGAGCCCCTTGATTGATCGTGTAGTTTGGCCGTTGTTGAGTCTAGAAGAAAACTGTTTTGAGTCTAGTTATATCGAGAGTAGGAATTCTTTTACTCCTCAGCCCCTTCGTCGCTCGGTGAGGAATCTTGACGAGGTGTTTTGAATTACCTCTTCCCTTTCAAATTTTTCCTTAGGTTCACGCAGTTGGTTTTCCGGTAGTTGTTTCTCAGCTCTTTTGATCCGGTGCATTTCTCGTCAAGTCGACTCGACCATCTTCATCTTTGCCAAGTTCAATCCTCAGTTCTTCCTCCAACGTCGTTGTTTTTCCTTGTCCGAAGTTGTCCTTGTTTTTCCCACCGCCTCCCCTGTTTCTTCTTCTCGAACCGGGTCCGTGTCGAGTATCCATCCTATTCATGCGAAGTCTTTCCTTTCTTTCCTCAATGATTTCAACCGGTGTTTTCTCTTCAAGATATTCGTCGGTTTCCCCTTCCAAGTTGCCTTTGTTTTCCCGCCCTCCCACCCTATTATTCCCGGAGTTCGAGTTTCTTCCGACCATAAATTTCAGTTGTGTGGAGCCTCTTCAGTCTTCCCTCAATTATTTCAACCGGTGACTTCTCGTCTTGTTCGTCATTCTTCATCCCTTTCTTTTTCCGGTGGATTCAATTCAAATTTTTCGGGTTGATCACATTCTGTTCCTTGCATCAAGTGTTTTCCCTGCTCGTTCGCCTCTCGCCAGTTTATCATTCCGGAGTTCGGAAGACATCTCAAGAGATTCGTCCGTGTTCCAATTAATTCGAGGTTGTCACCTCATTCAAATATTTCAATTGATCCGGTGCATCATCTATCTGTTCAACATCCTTTCCAACGGTGTTCTATTTCAGTGGGCCCTAACCCACAGGTCTTTTCCCAGGATCTTACCTGACTCTTCTAATTCCCCCGGAGTTATTCTCTAATCCTTTTGAAGTTTGACGTAAGAATGAATTCCACCAGCCACATGCCTTTTCCAAGATCGATTTCAAATCATTTTCATTGTTGACTCAACGTCTTTGTTTTTCATTCTCCCGGAGCGTCTCAACAATTCTACATGGTGGTTCTCGTCGTCATTCTCAACATTTGAAGACCGTCGTAGATTTTTTTCTCTTAAAATCTTGTCCGTTCTCCAGAAGATTCATGGTGATAGCTCGATGTTATCCTATCTAATTGTTTCTAGTCATGCAAATTCTTTTCATCCATCCAGAGCATTTCAGGAGTTGTTTTCCGTCTCGATCATCCGGAGGTCATCTTTTTGGAATATTTCTTCGTTCCAAGTTTTCAGCTTCGTTCATCTCAATATTCTTCCGGTGCCTCGTTTAATTGTTCTTTAATCACCTCATGATATCTGTGTTCTTTTGCATCTAAATCCCCTCAGGCATATTTGATCGTCTAATTCTTCCCGGTGATTCATTCTCTTTCATCAGTCATTTTTGAATTCTTACGGTGGCTCATTCAAGATTCTTTTCTTTGATGATCATATTAATCCATTCGTTTGTTTTTTTTCAATCCTACCGGTGGTTCATGAAGACCTTCTCAAGTTTGCGATATGTCACTTCTCAATCCTTTTCATCAAGAATAAGTAGTATGCAAATCCATTGCTTCTCATCAATTTAGTTGGTGGAGGATAAGCATAGCATAATTCTTATTCTCATGTCATCGTGGTCCAGTTGATTAATTCTTTCTTTGGAGATTGTTCGTGATGAGTGATTTTCTCGGATCTAAGTCGTTCGTCTTTTCTTTCCGGTGTTCATATTTCCTCGGCCATTTCGTCGGAACCTCCATTCAAATCATCGCAAGGCTCATCCTTATTCTTTCCATCCTTCAATTGTATCTCATCATCCTTTTGTTACCGGAGTTCTTCACGGTGGCTCGTCATGATTTAATTCTTTCTTCAAGAGTTCATCAAGATTTTGTTGGTGGAGTTCAAGTATCTTTTCTTTCCGCGTCTCGAAGTGCAATTAATTCTTCATTTTCTTTTCAAGTGGAGTTTTTCACTTCTTCGTTCTTCTAAGTTATCTAATCATTTCCTTTTGCGGCTGGTTATCAGCTCATAATTTTGAGATGTTTTCCATAAGTCCACAACAATCTTATTCTTTCGTTGTTGATTTTCTCAACAACTTCAGTTCAAACCTTCCTTCTAAATTCTTTTCATTCCATTCTTTCAACTCTTCCGGAGGCATTGTGTTGTTCCTCTCGTCATCTATCATTCCATTTTGTCAAACTCAGTTCCAACTCCTTTCATGTTCAGCCGGAGTGCTGCCTAAATCCTTTCAGTCTTATACATTTCTTTTTCTCATTCTAACCACTCCGGTTAGAACGAGTTGTTTCAATAATCTATCTGATTCCGTGAGCTCTCGATTCTCGTCATTCTCGTCGAATGCTCTCGATTCTTTGCTTTTTTTTCTTGAGTTCTTGTCTCACCTCACCCTTTTTCCCTTCCGTCTCGGTCCTAAGATCTCGGGACGAGATCTCTTGTTAGTGGAGGAGTGTTGTAACGCCCCGGATTCGATGCGCCGGGTGTCTGCCAGTTATTCGCCGTCTTTGCCATGTCATGTGCTTGCGTGTTGCACTTTGCCATGTCATCATCTGCATTTCATATCATGTCATCATGTGCATCGCTTTTGCATACGTGTTCGTCTCATGCATCCGAGCATTTTCCCCGTTGTCCGTTTTGCAATCCGGCACTCCTATGTCTCTCGGCGCCCCCTTTTACCTATTTTCATGTGTGGGTATTAAAACGTTCTCGGAATGGACCGAGGTTTGTCAAGAGGCCTTGGTATAGTACCGGTAGACCGCCTGTCAAGTTTCAGATCATTTGGAGGTCGTTTGGTACTCCAACGGTTAACCGGGTAACCGCAGAGGCCTCTTCTGTTTGCAGCCCAACACCCCCTTCAAAGTGGCCCAAAACCCATCTAACTCCCCTCCATGCTCTCGGTCGTTCGATCACGATCGTGTGGGCGAAAACCGTGCCTCATTTTGAGCCTCCTAGCTCCCTCTATCTATAAATTAGCCCCCTCCCTCGAAATCTCGGGCAAACCCTAGATCAAATTCGCCCCGCCGCCGCCGGACAAAAATCCGGGCAGCGGACATGTCCGCCTCCGCCACGCCTAATCGGATCCCGCCACCTGTCCCGCTGGCCTTTCTTCTCCTACGCACACCGCTGGCCCGCTGAGCCCATCCGAGGCCTGCGAGCCTGTCCCCGCCGCCGCTTCGGCCCGCTCACGCTGCTCCTCCCGAGCCGCGCTCGACCGGCTCGCCTGCCGCCCGGCCGGGCTCGCCTCGCCGCCGCCCGAGGCGCTTAGCCTCCGCGACCGGGCCCATGCGCCCGCCCGCCTCCGGCCGGCAGTGCCGGTGCCGCCGCGCTTAGCCCCTGCCTGCCCTGCCCTGCCCGCTCTTCCATGAGCCGCCTGCTCGGCCGCCTCCAGCTCAAGCCAACCGCCCAAGGCCTCACACACCAGGCCTCCGCTTCTCCGCCTGGGCCCTCATTGCCGTCTCCGGCGAGCTACTCCGGCGAGGTCCGTGGATCGGGATCAGATCCACCACCTCGCCCATCCAAATGCCTCTGCCTCGTCCCGGATCCCCCCCCCCCCGTCCCGGAACGCCTCCGTCCCGGGTTGACTTTTCCCGGAGGTATAATTTTTGCTAAGTCCCCAGATTCTGTTGAAATCATGCCATGTTCATCGTGCTATATCTCTGCATCCGTAGCTCCGTTTCGCGCGTGTAATATTTCTAAATGTTCGCCTAGATGAGCAGATCATTTCATCTCATTGCATCATTTTCATTTGAGCTCATCTTGATGCCCGAAATGCGGTTAGAAGAGGGCTATGTGATGTTAGTTTCAGATTCTTATCAGAACATGCACTTTTGTCATTTTTGCCATGATTGATGTGTGCACCCTATGAACTTGAGTCCTACATGTGTTTTGTAATATGCCATGCCATCTTTCCAGGGGTGCTTTCCATGTATTTTTGTGATCTCTGTGGTGACTAGCACAAGCATGCAAACTAGGCTTCATGATGTTGCTGATTTCAGCCCTGTTTTGCTAATATTTTTATGCCATGTTAACTTGATGCTACCAAGAGATCCATGCATATTTTGAGATACTTCAGTAAGGATGTTTTGAACATATGGTTATGCTCTATCCATCCATGCCCTTGTTTGCAATTATGGAGTGCCATAGCTTGAGTCAATCGAGCTCTACTTTTGCTATAAAATGTTTCCTGGCAGATTGTTTACATGTTATTCAATTTTGCCAAGGTTGTTGTAGTTGATCCGTGTATGCTATGATGTTGTTCTTGCCATGTATAGCTTCTATGCCATGTCTTCTTACTATTGGTTGCCTTTCCATGCCATGTATTGCTCTGTGGTGAGTGGTTCAAGCTCACCAACATGCCTACTTATTGTTGTTCCTGCCATGTTTAAATCTGTCATATAACTTGCCATGTTTACATGGGTGTCATCATATTTTCTGATCCTTTTTGGCTCATGGTCAGTAAGGGACATTTGTTCTATGCAATTAGTAGATTCATGCCATGCCTTTGTTTGCCATGATAAGTTCTTGTAGCATGTTGTTTGATAGCTCTAAACATTGCAACCTGATGTTATTTCTGCTAAAGTCTGAAACTGTTAATATTTGCAACCTTGCCATGTCTTTTTGAGCATGTTCTAGTGATTTCTGGAGATAGCTCAGTGTTCATGTTTTGTCATGCTTTACCTGTACATCATGCCCATGCCTTTTTTTATTACATTGGGATGCTGTAGCTTGTTGTTTAGGTGCTTGCAATATGCCTAGTTGCTGTTTTGGGAAGATTGTTGCTATAACTTGTTTCATGTGTGTGTGTTGAACCGTTGCTCCGTTTTGAGTGTGCTCTATATGAAACTTGCTTGTGGTTTTGCATGTAGCTTCATATTATCATGTTGCATCCATGTTTTGAGGTGTTTGCTTGATGTTTGGGTGCATTTTGCATCAATGCCATGTTTAACTTGTTTTGCTCATATCTTCTAGGCCGTAGCTCCGAATCTAATGAACTTTATATGTAACTTGACTAGAATTTCGTGTAGATCATCGTGGTGCATCTTAACTTGCTGTTTAACAACTTGAACATAAGGTTTATTCAGATCTGGACCAATTTCGAAATTTGCATATGAGGACTTACCGGAATTGTTATATGTTGTTCCCGGCCTCATTTAAACTTGCCTTGATGTGTTGCTCTTGTTTGCATCATCTCTTGCCATGAGTAGCTTCATGTAGCTTTGTCATGCATCATGCTTGTTGTGCATCATGTCATGTCTATGTGTGGTGTGTTTACTATGTTGTGTGCTTCTTCTTGTTAGTTCCCGCTTGCTATGCGATCGTGAGGATTCGCTCGCTCACGCTTGGTTCGCCTTCGTGGCTTCATCTTCTTCATGGACTCGTTCTTCTTCCTTGCGGGATTTCAGGCAAGATGACCGCTACCCTGGATCTCACTACTATCATTGCTATGCTAGTTGCTTCGCTCTTTCGCTATGCTGCGCTACCTATCATATGCTCTTCAAGCCATCCCAAATTGCCATGTCAGCCTCTAACCTTTGTCACCCTTCCTAGCAAACCGTTGTTTGGCTATGTTACCGCTTTGCTCAGCCCTCTTATAGCGTTGTTAGTTGCAGGTGAAGATGAAGTTTGTTCCTTGTTGAACATGGAGATGTTGTTCCTTGTGGAACATGTTTACTTGTTGGGATATCACAATATATCTTATATTATTAATGCATCTATATACTTGGTAAAGGGTGGAAGGCTCGGCCTTATGCCTGGTGTTTTGTTCCACTCTTGCCGCCTCTAGTTTCCGCTATATATCGGTATTATGTTCCCGGATTTTGCGTCCCTAACGCGGTCGGGTGATTTATGGGACCCCTTGACAGTTCGCTTGAATAAGACTTTTCCAAAGAAGGCCCAACATTGGTTTTACCATTTGCCTCACCTATGCCCTTTTTCCCTTGGGTTTCGGAGCTCGAGGGTCATCTTTATTTTAGCCCCGGACCAGTGCTCCTTCGAGTGCTGGCCCGAACTAGAGCCCCAGGTAGCGCCCCTCAAGGAAACTTGAGGTCTGGTTTTAGTTGTACGGACTGCTCATCCGGTGTGCCCTCGAGAACGAGGTACGTGCGACTCTGTCGGGATTTGTCGGCACATCCGGGCGGCTTTGCTGGTCTTGTTTTATTGCTGTCGAATGTCTTGTAGCCGGATTCCGAGACTGATCGGGTCTTCCGGGAGAAGGAATATCCTTCGTTGATCGCGAGAGCTTATCATGGGCTGTTGGGACACCCCGCAGGTATAAACTTTCGAGAGCCGTGCCCGCGGTTAGGTGGCAGATGGAATTTGTTAATATCCGGTTGTAGTAAACTTGAAGCAAACTCTTCTAAAATACACCAACCGTGTGCATAACCGTGAGTGTCTCTTTTCGGGTGGATCGAGAGGAGAACACGGTTTCGGGTTATGTCCGACGAGGTAGGAGTTCGTGATCACTTCTTGATCATTACTAGTTGACGACTGCCTTTGTTTCTCTTCTCGCCTCATTTGCGTATGTTAGCCACCATATATGCTTAGTCGCTGCTGCAACCTCACCACTTTACCTCTTCCTTACCCATTAAGCTCTGCTAGTCTTGATACCCATGGTAATGGGATTGCTGAGTCCTCGTGGCTCACAGATTACTACACCAACAGTTGCAGGTACAGGTTTGCGATGATTATGATGTGAGAGCGATGTTTGCTTGTGTTGGAGTTCTTCTTCTTCTGCTTCTTCAATCAGGGGATAGGTTCCAGGTCGGCAACCTGGGCTAGCAGGGTGGATGTCGTTGGAGCTTCTGTTTATGTTTCATCCGTAGACGGATGTTGATCTTGTATTGTGATGTTGTTGTATTCTTGTGGCATTTGTGCCTTATGTATGTATCCCCATCTATTATGTAATGTTGATGTAATGATATCCACCTTGCAAAGCGTTTCAATATGCGGGTCTATCCTTGGTGGGACCGTCGAGTTCCTTTTGGATAGGGTCGCATATTGGGCGTGACAAGTTGGTATCAGAGCCTCGACCGACCCTAGGAGCCCCCTTGATTGATCGTGTAGTTTGGCCGTTGTTGAGTCTAGAAGAAAACTATTTTCGGAGTCTAGTTATATCGGAGAGTAGGAATTCTTTTACTCCTCAGCCCCTTCGTCGCTCTGGTGAGGAATCTTGACGTAGGTGTTTTGAATTACTCCTCTCCCCCTTTCGAATTTTTCCTTAGGTTCACGCAGTTGGTTTTCCGGTAGTTGTTTCTCAGCTCTTTTGATCCGGTGCATTTCTCGTCAAGTCGAATCGACCATCTTCATCTTTGCCAAGTTCAATCCTCAGTTCTTCCTCCAACGTCGTTGTTTTTCCTTGTCCGAAGTTGTCCTTGTTTTTCCCACCCGCCCTCCCTGTTCTTCTTCTCGGAACCGGGGTCCGTAATCGAGTATCCATCCTATTCGTATGCGAAGTCTTTCCTTTCTTTCCTCAATGATTTCAACCGGTGTTTTCTCTTCAAGATATTCGTCGGTTTCCCCTTCCAAGTTGCCTTTGTTTTCCGCCTCCCACCCTATTATTCCCGGAGTTCGAGTTTCTTCCGACCATAAATTTCAGTTGTGTGGAGCCTCTTCAGTCTTCCCTCAATTATTTCAACCGGTGACTTCTCGTCTTGTTCGTCATTCTTCATCCCTTTCTGCAAAACATTTTATTCAACATGAGAAGGCAAGGTAAAACAGGCTCTTTATTAGTTTGACAGTTATTCATATGAGAGCCACTCAACATTTTCATTGTGGTCTTCTCCTCGGTACAACTCGAATAAAAAGAAAAGAAATTCAGAGAGACACACTGAAATATTTTTGGAGTTTTTGGGTTTTCTTGAACAAGCAAATAAAAGGGAAAAGCAAAAACAAGAAAAACTATTTACATGGGAAAGCTCCCAACAAGCAAAAGAAGAACAAGGAAATCTTTTTGGGTTTTCTTTTTAATATTACAACTAAGCATGCATAGAAAGTAAACTAACTACATCTAATTTTTTTGGTTTTTTTCTGATGTTTTTCAAACACACAAGAGGAAAGCAAGAAAATAAATCTAAGCCTGGATGATACAATGAAAAAGTGTGAACACCAACAAATGAAATATGTGGATATGAGTGTAAAGTTGGTGGAAACACGTACTCCCCCAAGCTTAGGATTTTTGCCTAACTTGGTAGTCGATCAGTAGCCTGGATAGTAGTTGGCATGGTAGCTCAAGGAGACTCTCGGTTTGGATGCCTCGGCTTGCCGTGCTGCCTCCACTGTTGTGTTGTGAGCTCGGGCCTCGCTCTCAAGAACAAAATATCTTCCTTTGCTCTGATAGTCAAAAAGAGCAGGCGCAGGCAAATATGTGTGCACAATAGATTTTTGGTTAAACAATAGATTATAAGTGAAGTTATCAACCTTTCCCTTGAGAATCTTATGATCTTTTAAGGTGTCAAAATTTAAATATTGCGTGGGTAGGATAGGATAAAAAGGCAAAGGTGAAACACCCAACCCTCGTGCTAAACGCGTGGCATATATTCCACCATAGAAATAGCCACTATTAGCGTTGTGCTGAAGTCTGCGTGCAACAATTGCCCCAAGGTTATAATTCCTTTCACCGGTGAGAGCGATGCTTATGAGGCTCAAGTCTGGAGCACAAAGTGTACTACAGTCTTGCTTGCCTACTATACATTTCCCATTAAATAATGCAAAGTACTGAATTGCGGGAAAATGAATGCTCTTTATTCTACCTTGTGTCACTCCCCTCGTCTCACCACAACAAATATTAGTTAAGAATGTTTGATACTCAGCCCTTGGCGGTTCGTCAAGCGAACCCCAGAATGGGAGTTTGAAGTGGTAAGCTAAATTCTCTAGTGAGATGGTAAATGGATTATCATAAAGCATAAACGACACCCTAGACTCACGGGGGAGGAATTTAAATCCTTTGACAAATGATTCAGTGAGAAGGTGGCGTTGTTCGCACTTATCTAAATTGTAGGGACTGAGACCGGCATTGTGAACATATTGCTCAAATTCATCCTTAATGCCCACGTGCATCATATACTCGTCGCAAGGCCATGAGCATGTTTTGGTAGCGGCATCTCGTGTGGAACATTCACTTGGTGTGACGCCTCCGATTCAATCGTACACTAATCATGCACGCAAATGTGTACGATCAAGATCAGGGACTCACGGGAAGATATCACAACACAACGCTAAAACATAAATAAGTCATACAAGCATCATAATACAAGCCAGGGGCCTCGAGGGCTCGAATACAAGTGCTCGATCATAGACGAGTCAGCGGAAGCAACAATATCTGAGTACGTATATAGTTAAACAAGTTTCCATAAGATGGCTAGCACAAACCGGGATACAGATCGAAGAGGCGCAGCCTCCTGCCTCGATCCTCCTAACTACTCCTGGTCGTCGCCGCCGGGCTGCACGTAGTAGTAGGCACCTCCAATTATAGTAGGAGTTGTCGCCGACGGTATGCCTCGCTCTCGGCTCCACCGTCTGGTCGTAGCAACCGGGTAAAGAAAGGGGGGAAAGGGGGAACAAGGCAACCGTGAGTACTCATCCAAAGTACTCGCAAGCAAGGAGCTACACTACATATGCATGGATATATGTGTAAAGGGCCATATCAGTGGAATGAACTGCAAAATGCCAAAATAAGAGGGGGATAGCTAGTCTTATCGAAGACTACGCTTCTGGTCGCCTCCGTCTTGGAGCATGTAGAAGAGAGTAGACTGAAGTCCTCCAAGTAGCATCGCATAGCATAATCCTACCCGGCGATCCTCTCCTCGTAGCCCTGTTAGAGAGCAATCACCGGGTTGTATCTGGCACTTGGAAGGGTGTGTTTTATTAAGTATCCGGTTCTAGTTGTGATAAGGTCAAGGTACAACTCCAAGTCGTCCTGTTACCGAAGATCACGGCTATTCGAATAGATTAACTTCCTAGTAGGGGTGCACCACATAGCCCAACACGCTTGATCCCATTTGGCCGGACACACTTTTCTGGGTCATGCCCGGCCGCGGAAGATCAACACGCCGCAGCCCCACCTAGGCATAACAGAGAGGCCAGCACGCGGTTCTAAACCTAAGCGCACAGGGTCCGCCCATCGCCTTAGCACACCTGCACGCTATGAACGCGCCGAAAGCGTAACTAGCCCCTTAATACAAGAGCAGGCTTACGCTCCAATCCGCGCCGCCGCCGGCACAAGGCGCCACGGCGTTCCGACCGATACCACGACGCCGAAAGTGCCCATATCTTTCCCACGTAGTTGGTTAGTGCGATAGGCCAATAGCCGACTCAGATCTGTAGCGACCGACCGAATGGATCAAGTCTCGTGCTCGTTGTCATCCTGGATCAAGAATGCCGACACCACACAAGATTTCAAGGATTTATAGCAGAGTAGCAATCACACACTTATTACATCGTTGTCCACAAGGGAACTTATTACAATAATATGGCTTAAGGCCATCTAACAATAACAGCGAAGGCTTGGAAGATAAGTGAGTCCATCAACTCCATCGGCATCATCGAGTATAGAACCACGACCTAACACCTTACTGTCAGGTGAAAAGTCTGCAACATGAAAGTTGCAGCCCAAAACGGGTCAAGACATGGAATATGCCGCAATGTAACACATAGAGAGCAATGAAGGAATAAGCCTATACTACATGCATATATGGCTGGTGGTAAGGCTCTACGGTTACATTTTTGCATAAAGCTAGTTTTTCCCTACAACAAAGGAATAATTTTATTTAACTATCATGGTGGTTGTTAAACATTGAGAATGGTTGACAAGATCCTCAATCCCAATTAAGAGTACTCATCAAATCCCAATAACATTTATTAGAAGTAACATGTTGAGATTCACATGATATTCAAATACCAGATACTCAAAACGTCCATAACCGGGACACGGCTAATCATGATTAGTTTATACACTCGCAGAGGTTTATGACTTTTCCCCACAAGACTCGATCGCCTCCGCTTGGTTCTCGTGACTACATGGTGTTTGAGAAACGGATGACCGAGACATAGTCTTTCGTAAGCGCTTAGCACCTTACATGTGGGTAGACCGTACCAACCTACATCCCCTACATCAGCTAGCCTACCCGTAAGAGTTCGCACAACTTAGTCAACTACGCCAGAGCCCATAATTGGCTTGTGGCTGCACACGGAAGTTTCCAGCTTGAATAATCTTATGATCCCTTAGAGCCCAGGTGGCGGTCCAAGAAATACAGTAAGTCCTCGATAGAAACCAGTGCCTCAATCCACCCAGATGTGTGTTTAGGTTGCCACCTTAGATAAACCATTAATTAACAATCTCACATCTGTCATGGATATTCACTCACCCAATCCACGTCTACTAGCATAGCATGGCATAATAAGAAAACGTAGAAGTAACTCCCAAGGTTTCATAAGTAACAGGTAATAGGTACTACCCCAGTCTACTTCCCAATCCCACAATTTAATTAGATCCTAAACATGCAAATGTTTGAGGGCTTGATCTAATGCATAAAAACTGGGTAGTAGAAAAAGTATGATCAAGTGTTACTTGCCTTGCTGATGATCCGCGAGAACTAGAGATTCGAAGTAACAAGCGGCGCACTCCGGGTGATCTAACGCACACAAACAACAAGCATACAATAAGTACTCAACTAATGCATAGGGAAATCTCGAATAAACGATCTAACCAGAGAGTTCAACTTAAGAACCCTGGTTACAAAAGAATCAAACCAAATAAAACATCGAAAGTCGAAAATTGAGGGAGAACGACTCGGTTTTTGCAATCTGAAACTAGGTCAAAATTTTACAGTAGCAAAACTTTGTTTAAGTAGGTTAGTCGGAACGGCGGTTTCGTAACGAAACTCCAGGCGCTTGAATCACCTGATTCCGATAAACGAGCGAGAAAATAAACAGATTTGAAATTCGAATCGGAAATCGAAATCAGAAAATAACGGATTAAATCCGATTAAAAGAAAAACGACAAACAGGTTAAACAGCGGATGTTCGTTAAAAGAACTAATCCGACGAACACGTTCATTGAAACGAACGGGTCGGTGAACGTTCACTAAATAATAAAACCGAAAAAAATAAAAACCATCTAGGTTTTAAAAAAAAACCGAACAACGCGAGAAAAACCGGATTGGGTTTTTGAAACAAAAACCGGACCGGGGGGTGGTGGCGGCGGCTACCTCCGGCGGGTCGCCGGCGGGCTCCGGCCTCCGCCGGGGTCGGCGGCGGTCCGCGGAGTCGGCGGGTGGTGGGGTCGGGCGACGGCAGCGGCGGCGGCGCGGCGATGGCTCGGGTCGGGGCGGGGGCGCGGTGAGGAGGAGACGGGGGCCTCCAGATAAATAGGTTGGGGGTGCTGCCTTGGGGAGGGGGCAAGCTGGGGCGGCGGCGGCTGGTCCGAGCCGACTCGGGAGGCGGCGGCGGCGCGGGTCTTCCAGGGCGCGCGAGGGGGAGGGAGGCGGCTGGCGGGGCGGTTGGGCCGGCTCGCCCTTGGCCCAAAGGGGCGCTTTTTTAAACAAAACTAAACAAAATAAAAATCAAACCAAACGAACTCCAAATTAAATAAAATTAATTTTCCCGACTCCTAAAAATGAGTCTAACAAAATGAACTTTAAAACGGGCAAAATGCATATATTTTAAATGCTCATTTTTTTGCCTAAAGCAAATAAACTTTCAAAAACCAAAATTTGATTTATTTATAAAATCTTCATTTTTCCTAAATGTTGGGAAAGTCATATTATTCCCTCTCTTAATTTTTTTATCGGAAAACTTTATGAAGATAATTAAATAAATCCAATGATCCTATATTTTCATAATTTGAGAAATCCCGAATATGAAAATAATGAAACTTCCAACTTCTCCGAGGGTCCTTGAGTTGCGTGAAATTTTCTAGGATCGGAAAAATGCGAGAAAATATGATATGCATGATGACTCAATGTATAACATTCCAAATTGAAAATTTGGGATGTTACAAACCTACCTCTTAAGATGAATCTCGCCCTCGAGATTCGGGTTGGCTAGAAAATAGGTTAGGTGGTCCTTGAGCAAAACTTCCTCTCTTTCCTGTGTGGCTTCATCTTCAAGGTGGTGGCTCCAATCGACTTTGCAAAACTTGATAACCTTGCTGCGAGTAACTCGCTAGCATAATCGAGAATCTTAACCGTTTTTCCTCATATGTTAAATCATCCTTCAACTGAATTGCTTCCAAAGGGCACCGTGTCTCTTAACGGTATCTCTGCTATCTCGGGTGACATTTCTTCAGCTGAGAAACATGGAATACATCATGAACTCCTGACAGTCCTTCTGGAAATTCCAACTTATAAGCAACTTCTCCCATGCGTTGCAAAATCTTGTATGGTCCAACGAAACGTGGTGCTAACTTTCCTTTAACTCCAAAACGCTTAACTCCTCGAAGCGGAGATACTCTAAGATATACTCTGTCTCCAACTTCATACTCAATCGCTTTGCACTTTGAATCGGCATAGCTCTTTTGTCTGGACTGGGCTACCTTGAGCCTATCCCGAATCAACTTAACCTTCTGTTCAGACTCCTTAATCAAATCTGGTCCAAACAACTGACGATCTCCGTTTAGTCCCCATGACAACGGTGTCCTCGTGATCTCCTTCCATACAGAGCCTCGAAGGTGCCATCTTCAAGCTGGTTTGATAACTGTTGTTATACGAAAATTCTGCATACGGCAAATTATCATCCCAACTAGACCCATAATCTAGTGCACAAGCTCTCAGCATATCCTCCAAAATCTGATTGACCCTCTCAGTCTGTCCATCGGTCTGTGGGTGGAAAGCTGTATCAATTCCACCGTTCCCAATGTTTCGTGCAACCGGTTCCAAAATTTTGAGGTAAATTGGGTTCCTCTATCCGACACGATGTTTTTCGAACTCCGTAAACACACGATTCTGGTCATGTATATCTTTGCCAACTTAGCACTGCTATAGGTAGTCTTGACTGGAATAAAATGAGCTACCTTCATCAAGCGGTCGACTATGACCCAAATCGAGTCATAACCTGAACGAGTCTTTGGCAAACCTGTGATGAAATCCATGCCTAGTTTATCCCACTTCCATTCGGGTATCGGCAATGGTTGTAACAATCCTGCTGGCTTCTGATGTTCTCGCCTTTACTTTCGACATACATCGCAAATCGCAACATACTCCGCAATATCCTTCTTCATTCCGTCCACCGTAAAGTATTCTTCAGATCCAAATACATCTTGGTATTTCCTGGGTGAATCGAATAAGGTGAATCATGAGCTTCTTGCAAAATCAACTTCTTGATCTCTGGGTTATTGGGCACATAAACACGGTCCTCAAACCATAGGGTATCGTGCTCATCCTCACGAAATCCTTTAGCTTTTCCTTTGCTCATTTTCTCCTTTATACAGGCAACTTCCTTATCTGCCTTTTGGGCTTCTCTGATTTTGTCCATCAGTGTTGACTAAATCTCCAATGCTGCTACATAGCCTCTCGGAACTATTTCCAAACATAGCTCTCGGAGGTCCTCGGCTAACTCATTGGGTATCCCTCCCATCATTAGGGTATTGACGTGGCTCTTACGGCTCAATGCGTCTGCTACGACATTAGCCTTTCCGGGGTGATAATGCAATCTCATATCATAATCCTTGATAAGCTCTAACCATCTCCTTTGTCTGAGATTCAATTCCTTCTGTGTGAAGATGTACTTTAAACTCTTGTGATCCGTATATAATTCACAATGATTTCCAATGAGAAAATGTCTCCATGTATTTAAGGCATGCACAACGGCTGCTAACTCCAAATCATGTGTGGCATAATTCAACTCATGGGGCTTAAGTTGTCGTGAAGCATACGAAACAACTCTTCCTTCCTGCATAAGCACGGCTCTAAGTCCTCAACGTGAAGCGTCGCAATACACCTCATAATCCTTAGTCTGATCTGGCAATATTAAAACTGGTGAGGTAACCAATCTTTTCTTCAACTCCTGAAAACTTGCCTCACAGTCCTCAGTCCATATGAATTTGTTATCCTTCTTCAACAATTCAGTCATAGGCTTGGCAATCCTTGAGAAATTTTCAATGGATCTTCGGTAGTATCCTGCGAGTCCAAGGAAACTCCAAATCTCTCCAACTGTCGTTGGTGCTTCCCATTTGGTTACGGTCTCAACCTTTGTGGGGTCAACTGCTATCCCTTCTCCGGATATAACATGTCCGAGAAATCCAACTTCCTTTAGCCAAAACTCACATTTGCTGAACTTGGCATACAACTGGTGTTCCCTCGCTTTTCCAAAACCAATCTCAAATGTTCCTTATGTTCCTCTTCATCCTTCGAGAAAATCAAAATGTCATCAATGAACACCACGACGAACTTGTCCAAAAATTCTATAAACACTTTGTTCATCAGGTTCATGAAATAGGCTGGTGCGTTAGTCAGTCCAAATGGCATAACGATATACTCATACAGTCCATATCTCGTGGTAAACGTTGTCTTAGGTATGTCCTGCTCTCGAATCTTCAACTGATGGTACCCTGATCGCAAATCGGTCTTGGAAAACACCTTAGCTCCTTGTAAGCGATCAAACAGATCATTTATCATAGGTAGTGGGTACTTGTTCTTGATTGTTACTTCATTCAATCCACGATAATCAACAACCATTCTTAACGATCCATCCTTCTTCTCCACTAACAATACGGGTGATCCCCAAGGTGAAGAGCTTGGGCGAATAAAACCTTTATCCAATAGTTCCTTAATATGCTTCTTGATTTCCGCCAAATCCTGTGCGGGCATCCTGTACGGTCGCTTCGATATCGGGCCTGTTCCTGGGAACAGCTCGATCAAAAACTCAATGTCTCTATCCGGTGGCATTCCTGGCAACTCTTCCGGAAATACATCAGGAAAATCCTTCACCACTCCTGATAGGCAATTTACTTGCGCTCTCCTCGGCTCGTGCCGGGATACATACTTGATCCTTCTTCCCTCTAGGGTGGTGAGCAAAATTGACTTTGTGGTGCAATCTATGTTCCTCCATACTTTGATAACCAATCCATTCCTAATATCACATCCAATCCTTGGGATTCCGTAACTATTAGGTCCGAGGGGAAAACATAGTGTCCAATCCTTAATGGCAATCGATCACACCATTTACTAGCCATGTACTCTACTCCGGTGAGGTTACTAGCATGGGTGACCTAAGGGCTTGGGTCGGTAATTTGTACTTATCCACAAATCCCTTGATATGTATGAATGCGATGCACCAAAGATCGAAAAGAACAACTGCAGAAATGACTTAACCAAAAACTTACCGACATCGTGATCGGGCTGATCTTCAACCTCCTCCACATCAATGTGGTTCACCCGTCCCCTGTTGAAAGGGTTGGGCTTCTTTCCGAGCTTCCATTGCCATTTCCATTCGCCTTCGAGAGTCATTGGCATAATGCCCATCTTGCGGCACTTAAAGCAAGTGATATGACTTAGGTCTACTTTGGATGGTGTTGACGGGTTGGTGCGGTTCTGTCCATTGCTTCCTCCATTCCCGCTCCCATTCTTGGTGCCATTATGGTTATGCGAATTACCTCCTCCATGGGTATGCTGAAACTGAATTCTGATTTAGGGGTATAATGAGGCTTCTGGGCTCCGAGTTATACTTCCCTGTCCATACTTCCGCTATGTTCTCAATTTGTCTGCTGCTTTCCTTCAATCATGAGGGCTCGGTCTACCAACTCCGGTAGTTGTTGAAACTTGCTACCATCAACGGCATGTCAACTCATCATTCAGTCCTTCTAGAAACTTCTCCGCTTAGCGGCATCTCAGAGTAACGCTATCCGGGGCATAACGTGCTAACTTACTAAAATCATCCACATATCGCCAACAGTCCTTCCTCCTTGGCGTAAGTTGCGAAACTCACGCTTCTTCATGGCCATAGCTCCTGCTGAAACATGGGCAAGTCTGAAAAGCTTGTCAAACCGATCCCATGTGATGTTGTTCACGGGTAAGTGGCTGTAAAATTCTCCCACCATGCTGCTGCGGGTCCTTCAAGCGATGTGCTGCGAATTTCACTCTTTCACCATCCGTGCATCCCGCAGTGGTCAACTCCTTCCTATCTTGCGGAGCCAATCATCTGCCACAATCGCTCGGTGTTATCGAATACACCGCGGATTCGGCCTAAGAAAACGAGTCAGGTGATCCGCAGGTGGTGGTGGTGGTGGTGGGTTGTTGTTGTTGTTGTTGCCCTGGTTCTGCACCAATGTTTGAATCAGGGTATTCTGCTGCTAAATCAATTGGGTGATCTCTGGCGGGAAAACGAACCCGGGGCCGCGTCTCGGAGGCATCTGATGGGTTTGGAAAAGACGAGAATTTAAGAATAGAATGAGGTCTAAAGGGAATCACTACCCAAATGCACATGAGCAAATGCACACAAAATCACTTCATTCAATCAAACAAGGGCTTACAACGATCTAACTATCGCAAAAGTGCGTGTACTAAAATTTTTACATGGAGGGAATACTACTAATATGTGGGGGACTTCTACTAATTTGAACCGGTGGAAGACTCCATGATGTCTGCTCACCTTCGCCTTCAAAGTCGGGTTCACTTGGATCCGATTCGTGTCGCCGATGTTGATGTAGTCGCTGGGCAACCGACATACTGGTCTTCATTCTGAGCGCCAACTTCTTCTTGAGTTCTTCGATCTCGCACTTAAGATCGTTGTTGTGTCTTGCTAGAGCTACGATCTCGCCCATGTAGTCCTTGCGTGTAGTCTTTAGTTCTTCTTCCAGTTCGATGATCCTTCCTTTATGCTCGCAACTCCAACATATCGTTGACATTTGGTTCTCTGGCGCCGAATGTGCTGGTTTAACTCCGGATGAAAGCTGCAATGGATCTATCCTTCTTGGTGCCGATAATGTCCCATTTGTCATCTCGGCGTCCGCAAATCTGGTAGATAGTGTCCTTGAGGTCTTCTTGATAAACTTCTCCAATGCGCCCCATGGTGATGTGAGCTGCCATGCTCTTTCCTGCACTCCAAGTTGGTGCAATCAAAACACTATCTATAGGCTTGGTGATTGGGGCGAATGTCCTTCCCGAACGTGAGCTTGAATCTTCCAGCGCTCCTCTTCGTGCAGAGTGGTGTTGAAAGTTCCGTGAAGCTGGGTAGTCCAATGTTCGTGTACTTGGTGACTTCCTTCAAGTGAAATCCAAAAGGTGTGCCTTCATCTGGTTGGGTGTACTTGATCTTCGCGTCCGTCATCCTAAGAGTAGAAAAGATGAGGAGTTAGAAAATGAGAAGAGAGTAGTGATCTATGGCTTTAACTTAGTGGTCGTGTCCTCACAATCAACGTGTGCTCGATACCATCTCTCAGAGCGACTGCACCTAATGGATCAAGTCTCGTGCTCGTGTCATCCCCGGATCAAGAATGCCGACACCACACAAGATTTCAAGGATTTATAGCAGAGTAGCAATCACACACTTATTACATCGTTGTCCACAAGGAACTTATTACAATAATATGGCTTAAGGCCATCTAACAATAACAGCGAAGGCTTGGAAGATAAGTGAGTCCATCAACTCCATCGGCATCATCGAGTATAGAACCACGACCTAACACGCTTACTCGTCAATTCTAAAAGTCTGCAACATGAAAGTTGCATCCCAAAACGGGTTAGCACATGGAATATGCTGGCAATGTAACACATAGAGAGCAATGAAGGAATAAGCCTATACTACATGCATATATGGCTGGTGGTAAGGCTCTACGGTTACATTTTTGCATAAAGCTAGTTTTTCCCTACAACAAAGGAATAATTTTATTTAACTATCATGGTGGTTGTTAAACATTGAGAATGGTTGACAGCATCCTCAATCCCAATTAAGAGTACTCATCAAATCCCAATAACATTTATTAGAAGTAACATGTTGAGATTCACATGATATACAAATACCAGATACTCAAAACGTCCATAACCGGGGACACGGCTAATCATGATTAGTTTATACACTCTGCAGAGGTTTATGACTTTTCCCCACAAGACTCGATCGCCTCCGCTTGGTTCTCGTGACTACATGGTGTTTGAGAAACGGATGACCGAGACATAGTCTTTCGTAAGCGCTTAGCACCTTACGTGTGGGTAGACCGCACTAACCTACATCCCCTACATCAGCTAGCCTACCCGTAAGAGTTCGCACAACTTAGTCAACTACGCCAGAGCCCATAATTGGCTTGTGGCTGCACACGGAAGTTTCCAGCTTGAATAATCTTATGATCCCTTAGAGCCCGGGTGGCGGTCCAAGAAATACAGTAAGTCCTCGATAGAAACCAGTGCCTCAATCCACCCAGATGTGTGTTTAGGTTGCCACCTTAGATAAACCATTAATTAACAATCTCACATCTGTCATGGATATTCACTCACCCAATCCACGCCTACTAGCATAGCATGGCATAATAAGCAAACGAGAAGTAACTCCCAAGGTTTCATAAGTAATGTAATAGGTACTACCTCGCCTACTTCCCAATCCCACAATTTAATTAGATCCTAAACATGCAAATGTTTGAGGGCTTGATCTAATGCATAAAAACTGGGTAGTAGAAAAAGTATGATCAAGTGTTACTTGCCTTGCTGATGATCCGCGAGAACTAGAGATTTGAAGTAACAAGCGGCGCACTCCGGGTGATCTAACGCAGACAAACAACAAGCATACAATAAGTACTCAACTAATGCACAGGGAAATCTCGAATAAACGATCTAACCAGAGAGTTCAACTTAAGAACCCTGGTTACAAAAGAATCAAACCAAATAAAACATCGGAAGTCGAAAATTGAGGGAGAACGACTCGGTTTTTGCAATCTGAAACTAGGTCAAAATTTTACAGTAGCAAAACTTTGTTTAAGTAGGTTAGTCGGAACGGCGGTTTCGTAACGAAACTCCAGGCGCTTGAATCACCTGATTTCGATAAACGAGCGAGAAAATAAACAGATTTGAAATTCGAATCGGAAATCGAAATCAGAAAATAACGGATTAAATCCGATTAAAAGAAAAACGACAAACAGATTAAACAGCGGACGTTCGTTAAAAGAACTAATCCGACGAACACGTTCATTGAAATGAACGGGTCGGTGAACGTTCACTAAATAATAAAACCGAAAAAAAATAAAAACCATCTAGGTTTAAAAAAAAACCGAACAACGCGAGAAAAACCGGATCGGGTTTTTGAAACAAAACCGACCGGGGTGGTGGCGGCGGCTACCTCGGCGGGTCGCCATGGGGCTCTGGCCTCCGGCGGGTCGGGCGGGCGGGTCCGGCGGGTCGGCGGGTGGTGGGGTCGGGCGACGGCGGCCGGCGACGGCAAGGCGGCGGGCGGGCGGTGGCTGGGTCGGGCGGCGGGCGGCGCGGGAGGAGGAGGGGGGGCTCCAGATAAATAGGTTGGGGGGGCCCGATAAATAGGTTGGGGGTGCTGCCTTGGGGAGGGGGCAAGCCGGGGGGCGGCGGCGGGCGGGTCCGAGCCGACTCGGGAGGCGGCGGCTGGTCTCTCCATGGGCGCGTGAGGGGAGGGAGGCGGGCCGGGCCGGGCGGTGGCGGTTGGGCAGCTGGGCCTTAAGCAGAGGCGGGCGCTTTTTTAAACAAAACTAAACAAAAATAAAAATCAAACCAAACGAACTCCAAATTAAATAAAATTAATTTTCCCCGACTCCTAAAAATGAGTCGAACAAAATGAACTTTAAAACGGGGTAAAATGCATATATTTTTAAAATGCTCATTTTTTTTCCTAAAGCAAATAAACTTTCAAAAACCAAAATTTGATTTATTTATAAAATCTTCATTTTTCCTAAATGTTGGGAAAGTCATATTATTCCCTCTTAATTTTTTTATCGGAAAACTTTATGAAGATAATTAAATAAATCCAATGATCCTATATTTTCATAATTTGAGAAATCCTAATATGAAAATAATGAAACTTCCAACTTCTCCGAGGGTCCTTGAGTTGCGTGAAATTTTCTAGGATCGGAAAAATGCGAGAAAATATGATATGCATGATGACCTAATGTATAACATTCCAAATTGAAAATTTGGGATGTTACAAGATCAAATACCAAGATCTCGTTAAGCGTGTTAAGTATCCGCGAACGCCAACAGGCCAGCCCACCTCTCTCCTAGGCTTTCTCAACCTGCCCCCGCCTCCGCCACAAAGATCCACTCATGGTACTCCTACGAGCCAATCTGCCTTTTAGTCACCACATGTATCATGTATAAGTATATAGTATATACCCATGATCACCTCCCGAGTGATCACGGCCCAATAGTATAGCACAGCAGACGGACAAGAATGTAGGGCCACAGATGGAAATACTAGCATTCTATACTCGACAAGTAGGATTGCGGTAAGGGTATCAATGTATAACAAAGACAAAGCTATGCATCGTGATAGGAATAACGGAAAGCAAGAATATGCTACACTACTCTAATGCAAGCAGTTTAGAGGAGAGTAGGCTATATCTCGTGATCAACGGGGCTTGCCTGGTTGCTCCGCAAGTAGGAGGGGTCGTCAACTCCGTAGTCGAACTAGGCAGCAGCAGCGTCGGTCTCGTAGTCTACCGGAGAGAAGAGGGGGAATAAACAATGAATACAATGCAAACAGATGTGTAACGATGCATGACAAGACAAGTAACGGTGCTAGGGGTGCCCTAGCGAGGTATGAGGTGATACCGGTGAAGGGGGGAAGCATCCGGGAAAGTATTCCCGATGTTTCGCGTTTTCAGGCAGAGGAGCCGGAGGGGGAAAGTTGCGAGTTCGATAGGTTAGGGGGTGTATGCGATTTAACGGGTTGCGATCCGAATCGCCTCATCGCTCGAGCAACTTTCATGTTGAAAATATTTTAACCGAAGTTACGGATTAAAAGAGATGATTTTCTAAAGATTTTATTAATTTCAAATTTAGTTAATTATTTAATTAATTCAAAATGATTTAATGACATCAAGATGATGTCATGTCGACATCGCCAGTCAACAGAGTTGATCGGTCAACCTAACCAGTGGGTTCCATCGTCAAGGACATATTTTAATTAATGATTAATTAAACTAATCATAATTACTTAGGGGGGTGGGCCCCACTTTCATTGTTTGATTAATTAACTAACAGTTAATTAGGTTAATCTAATTGTGATTAATTAACTTAATTAATTCATTAATTAATTAATTAATTTCATTATTATTATCTATTTATTTATTTTTATTTTTTAATGCTCTTTTTTTTATTAAAACGTTATCTGGGCGGGGCCCATGTGTCATAGGGCCATAGGGGCCTAACGGGTACACGGGCGCTACGGAGCGGTTCGGCCGAACTGGTGCGGGTGGTGGTTTTGGGCACGACCCATCGGGCGACGCCTGGGGCGCCGTGGATGAGGCCAGCCGAGGCGGGTGGCCACCGAGGGGAACGCCGACGGGGGGGAGCAGCAGGCGCCACCGGCGACGCTGGTCGGGCAGGAGCTGCCCATGCAAGCGGCGAGCGAGAGGGCGGCCAGATGGGCGGACGAGGGCGCGGGAGCAACGGGCGGCAGGCACGGCGCTGGCGCACGGGCGCAGGCGGTGACAGGGGAGTCGCGGCAAGACGAAGGCAGGCGCATGGCGCGAGGCAGTGGCGAGGCTGGAGGGCGCTGGCCACAAGCGCGCAGAACGGCTGGCGCGCGCCGAGCCGGCTGGCGCAAGGGGTGGCGGGCGTGAGCCAGAGTCAAGGCCGCGGCAACGACGCAAAGGGGAGAGGACGAGAGGAGCGCGGGTGCGGCTATGGGCGCGGCCGAGACGGACAGGCACGGCGAAGCGCGGACACGGAGCGAAGCGCGCTCATGGGGAGGAGGTCAGCTACCTGGTGCGCGAGCGTGGGGGAGGAGAGGGAAGCCGTGGTCGTGGCCTCACCGGGGGGGCAGGGTCTATGGCAATGAGCTCGGGGAAGGTCGGGGGGAACGACGGGGACGAGCGGCGGAGAGGTGCATTCCGGCGAGGGAGAGGCGCCGGGGGTGAGTGACGGAGAGGACGGCGTGGGATCTGGCTCCTCCCTGATCCAATCGAGTGGGGGGGGGGGGCCTGGGAGGAGGCAGCGGGCGGCGTTCGACGGGGTGGAGGCCCGGCGGCTGCGGGCGCTGTGGAGGCGGGGAATTGATCCCATCCAACTGGATCGGGAGGGAAGAGGTGGCGTCGTGGGGGGAGGAGCGACGGGTGGGTTAGGGTTTGGTCTGTAGGGGGATAAGGGAGTGGGAGGGGGTTCTGGCTGGGCTCGTGGGTTGGCCAGCTGGGCCACGCCTGTGGGGTTTCACCTTTTTTTTGTTTTTTGTTTGCTTTTCTTTTTTTAAATTTACTTTCTTTTCTGTTTAAATCATTTTAAATCATTTAGCCATTTTATAAAAATGTGTTTGTTGCACCATAATTACCTTTGTAATATTCGGCAACCATCGAACGTTTTTGTTTTAATTTTTGAAAATTTTATTGTTATCATTAATTTGAATTTGAATTTCGAACGGTTTCGAATTATTGCGAGGATAGCAACAGTAACCGAGGTGTCATGGCACGATTAGCGTGGGATTACTGTAGCATGATTATCCGGGCGTTACAAATCTCCTCCACTACAAGAAATCTCGTCCCGATATTTAGGAGGTAGAAGGAAACAAAGGGGGTATTCATCACGAAGACGATCCTCGCTCCTGTGTGGCTTCGCCTTCGAGTGATTCACCATCGGACCTTGAGGAACTTGATCGCCTTCTGACGTGTGCGGTGTTCATCTTAGTCGAGCGGACCGGATGCTCTTTATATGAGAGGTCCTGTTGCAATTCGAGCACTTCATGACCCACTGCTCGGATTGGGTCCTTGAAGCAGCGACGGAGCTGTGACACGTGGAACACATCATGAACCTGAGAAAGGTTCACGGAAGTTCCAGCTGATATGCCACTTTTCCACGCCTTTTCCGTAATAGGAATGGGCCAATATAGCGAGGAGCTAGCTTGCCTTTGATCCCGGCGGTGAGCACCTTCATTGGTTTAACTCAAGATAGGCCTTTTCGCCAAAGTTGATAGACCATGTCTTTATGATGACGCTCATAATTACTCTTTGGCGTGATCGAGCAGTCTTGAGATTCTCGCGAATAATGCGGACTTGTTCTTCGGCATGTTGGATAATATCCGGATCAAAGAGTGGACGCTTCCCGCTTTCGACCAGTTCGAGGGGTTCGCACTTTCGCCCATATAACACTTCAAGGGGGCCATCTTCGCACTAGCTTGATAGCTATTATTATAAGAGAACTCAAAGATACGGGAGAGATTCCTCCCATTTCTTGCCAAGGAAATAACACAAGCTCAAGCATGTCTTTGAGAACTTGGTTTACACATTCAACTTTCTCATGCATCGAGGATGAAATGCAAGATCAATGATGATGAGTTCCCATAGCTTCTTGAAAACTTGCCTGAAATCTTGAAGTGAATAAGCTTCCACGGTCCGAATCGATAACCAGCGAATACCGTGAAGTGAAACAATTCTCGACATGTAGAGAGTTGCAAGTGACTAGCAAAGTGATCGCTTTTTTGACCGCCGTAAAATGTGCAACTTTAGAACGCTGGTCAATGACGACAAGAATAGCATCATTACCTTTCTACGATTTGGGAAATCCAGTGACGAAGTCCATCTCGACATGGTCCCATTTGCATTCAGGAATAGAGATAGGTTCCAGAGTTCCAGCAGGCCTTTGATGTTCTGCTTTGATACGACGACAAACGTCACACTCCGCAACATAGCGAGCAATATCTTGCTTCATATTAGACCACCAGAATCTTTGACGAATGTCCTGGTACATCTTTGTACTACCAGGATGGATACATAGTGGCGTATCATGAGCTTCTTCCATAACTTTCTGAGTCATATCCAGGTTTTCCTTCTTACTCGGAACCACTAGGCGACCCTTGAAGAATAAAGTGCCATCATCAGCAACAGTGAAGAATGAGGGTTTTCCTTCTGCGAGATAGCGTTTAATCCTCTCCACTTCATCGTCAAATTTATGTATCCATTTGATGGTGTCCACAAGATCTGGGTTTTCAACCAGGGTGTTGAGAGAACCTCTGGGAACAACATGGAGGTTCATCTTGCGAAACTCCTTAGGAGGGGGAGCGAGTGCACCCGGAGGAACAATATGGAGGTTCAACTTTCTGAATTCTTCAACAACTGAGGGCTGAACTTTATGAACCTGGAGGTGGTTGCAGTAAGACTTGTGGCTCAAGGCATCTGCCATTACATTAGCCTTGCCTGGTGTATGGGAAATACCCAAGTCAAAGTCTGCAACAATCTCCATCCATCTCTGCTGACGGAGGTTCAGGTCTGGCTGAGTAAACAGATACTTCAGACTTTGGTGGTCGGTGAAGATATCGCAACGATTACGAGAAGGTAATGTCGCCATCGCTTAGTGCATGAATGACAGCAGAAGTTCGAGGTCGTGAACTGGGTAGTTCTCTTCGTGAGGGCGAATTGCCGAGAGGCATAAGCAATCACTTTGCGCCCCTGCATTAGGACACAGATAATCCTTGACGGAAGCGCCGCAAAGAAATGATGAAGTCCTTCTTAGTATCGTGGAGCTAGTATCGGGCAGAAGTCAACTTGTCTTTGAGTGCCCGAAACTTTCTTGACATTTGTCTATCCATTGGAACTTGACGCCTTTATGCAACAAAGTTAGTCGAGGTCTGGCAATCTTGGAGAAGTTCTCGATTTAATCGACGGCAATAGTCAAGAGACCGAGAAAACTTCTGACTTGCTTAACGTTCTTCGGAGGAGTCCAATCAAGAATAGCCTGGACTCGTTCAGGGTTGACGGCAATACCATCCTTAGAGATGACATGCCCAAGATAGGTTACTTCGGGAAGCCAGAATTCACATTTGGAGAACTTGGCGTATAGTTGATGCTCTCGTAGCTTTTCCAGTACAAGACGAAGATGTTCAACATGTTCTTCTTCATTCTTGGAAAATACCAGGATATCATCCAGAAAAACCACAATGAACTTGTCGAGGTAATCCATGAATATATAATTCATCAGGCGAGAGAAGGTGGCTGGAGCATTGGTTAAGACGAAAGACATGACGGTGTACTCGTATGAACCATAACGAGTCACAAAGGCGGTCTTTGGGATATCCTCTTCCGAACACGGATCTGGTGGTAACCCAACCTCAAGTCGAGTCTAGAGAACACTGATGAACCAGCCAGTTGATCATACAGATCATTGATCCGAGGAAGAGGATACTTATTCTGAATGGTAGCTTGGTTTATAGGACGGTAGTCTTGGACCAATCGGTTTGTCCCATCCTTCTTCTTGACAAAGAGAGAAGGTGCTCCCAAGGAGAGCAACTTGGGCGAATGAAACCACTTCGAAGAGATTTATCGATTTCCTCCTTAAGCTCAAGGAGTTTATGCGGCGGCATCTTGTAGGGTCGTTTGGCTATAGGAGTGGTGCCTGGTTTCAAGTCGATGACGAATTCGACAGCTCTAGCAGGGGGAATCCCTGGAAGTTCTTCAGGAAAGACGTCGAGGAATTCACGCACGACGGGAAGGTTTTCAATGCCCTCGAGTGGTGCGGCGTTCAATGCATTCAATGCATAGAGCCTTGCCTCGGCATTCTGAACCAGACGAGCATTATAGCTTATTATTTCATTAGAAGGGTGTAGCAGATGGACGGTCTTGGTGGCGCAAACGATAGAAGAAGTATGGGCCTTTAACCAATTCATTCCTAGAATGAGATCAATGCTACATGATTTCAGTACGATGGGAGAGACAAAGAATTCCAGTCCTTCGATTTCAACAGGAACGTCGTGACTAACCATAGAGGTTTGACATTGGCCCGCAGGGGTGTGCACCACTAGCGGAGTGTTCACATCTTCGTATTTAATGCCATGCATGAATGCAAATTCTGCCAATATGAATGAATGCGATGCTCCTGTATCAAATAAAACGGATGCTGGTACTGAATTTACGAGGAGTGTACCCATCACAGTAGCAGGATGGTCTTGGGCTTCGTTCAGGTCAACGTGGTTGGCATGAACACGACCATAAGACTTGGCATTGTTGTTGCGGGGCTAGTTGTTTCCACGGCCATTGGCGGGGAGGGCCAGTTGATTCTGATTCTGATTGCAATCCCTAGCACGGTGACCTGGTTGACAACATTTGTAGCACATGCCATTATTGGGAGTGGGAACAGGAGCTTGGGGTGGCGGAGCTGGAAGCCTTGGCTGCCTAGTTGGAGCAGTAGGCAGACGAGGTGCAGCATAAGACTGCCTTGGGGCAGGTGCATTCGGCTGGTACATGCTGTTGGGAATCCATATCTTGCGCTTCTGCGAGGACGGGCCCGAAGATGAACCCGTGTCACGGCCATGCCGTGAGAGCTCGTATTCCTGCGCACCAGTTTCGACATTGATGGCCTTGTTCACCAAGGTGGCGAAATCAAGAAAGTCATGCACTAGAAGGGCGAGCTTGATGTCAGCTTGAAGGCCGCCACGAACTTCTCATGTCTCAAGGCATCGCTTGTAATGTCCTCTTCAAAGATAGCGGACAAGTCCGTAAACTCCCGCCGATAAGCTTCAACAGTTTTGTTGCCTTGGGTGAGATTATGAACTCACGCTTCTTCCGTCCATGAATCCTCGAGGAATGAAGCGGGCACGGAAAGCAGCTTGGGAGTCTAGCCAGGTGATGATTGTTCCATCTGGCTAAGTACGCCTGTGGCTGTCCCACCATTGAGCCGCGGGTCCCTTCAGAAAGAAGGAAGCAAAGGTGGCATAGCTGGCAGGGGCTACATCAGCAGACTCCATCTCATAGGTGATGTCACGGAGCCAGTCATCAGCCTCCAGAGGCTGGGTTGAGCTGCGGTACACAGTTGGGTTGAGGCGCATGAAATCCTGCAGAGTTACCGGGGCTGGCTGCTGAGGAAACTGAGCCATCATATTCTCCATGAACTAGCGATTCATCTCAAGCTGTTGGATCATACATGCCATGTACTCAGGTGGTGGTGGGAAGTTGCCACCACGACCACGACCACCTGGTCTAACCATCCTGCTAATATATAACAGGGGTAGTTCAGTATTTGAGAAATTTGCAAAGGACAAGAATCATTCATGATGAAACAGGCATAATGAAAGCAGCACGATAGATACTACATAGTAGTCGGCATATCTTAAAAAAGGGATCATGCATAGAGTTCGCACACGTAGTTCAAGACATAGACTAAGACATCATAGGCGCACGCAGATCGCGGCGAATGCATCTAACACTAACAAGCAAGCCTACATCAGTCCCACGCGGCATCATGGAGGTAGTCAGAGCCTCAAAGCTGGTAGTGTGGCATCGAGAACTCCACGCCAAGAACCTGGGTCCGCGGATACTCGTGCGTAACCCGACGCCAGGTGGTAGAAGAGGACCAAGTGCGGGAGAGTAGCCTCCCACCCCTGGCCAGCCAACACCCTGGGGCATCACGGTCCTGGCTGGGTAGATCACATAACGTGGCAGCTCTCTGGATCGGACAAAGGGGTGCAACAGCGTCAGAGCACGGTAAAGGTGCTGACGGGTGGTGTACAACTCGTGGCGAAGAGCTCGGTTAGCTCGATCCAGCCCATCGCATGCGTAACAAGGTTCGATGGTAGAAGGGCTCTCGGGTGACAAAGGGAGTAGGCAGCAGTAGTAACCTCCGCACCAACATCAGATGCGATAGCAATGTGCCTGAAGGGGGAGGTGTCCAACTCCCGATACTCTCCACGAAGACGGGTCAGAGCAGCATAAGTAGCATCATGAACTGCCATATCGATGGTCACTCCTACACCATGAGCGTGTGTAGCACAAGAGTGGAGTCATACTCCCGAGAGTAGAGGTGGACGATGGCACGGCATCGCCTCGTTAAAGTCCCGGTACTCCTCAAAGACGGTGTACTCGGGGTGCCGCCGATAACCCAGATAGGTCATCATCTCAGCTAGCACGGCAGTGATCCCGAGGCACCAATGGCCGCCGTGGTGGCGCATTTACCTGCCTCGTGGGTTCCATCTCAAAGCAAAGATGTTTCAAAGGAGTCAAATGACAAGTGTGGAAATTGTTCAAAATACTTTTCTAAGGAATAACTATGGCTTTATCCAACTTTGGGGTGAATGTGGTCACGGGATCCTAGTGTTAGTTAGTAAATTCATTTAACCCGAGTAGAAGAGAATTCAGAGTCCCAGAGTAAATGTCGAGGAGTAAAAGATCCTAGTACCACCCGATGGCGACGTGGGCCCGTAAGACACACAGACATGTTAGTAAAAGTTTTTGCAATGTCTAGACTCGACTTCGGCCAAGGAGTGCGGAAGGGGGATTCCTACAGGCAGTCGGCTCTGATACCAACTTGTGACGCCCTCGATTCAATCGTGCACTAATCATGCACGCAAATGTGTACGATCAAGATCAGGGACTCACGGGAAGATATCACAACACAACTCTAAAACAGAAATAAGTCATACAAGCATCATAATACAAGCCAGGGGCCTCGAGGGCTCGAATACAAGTGCTCGATCATAGACGAGTCAGCGGAAGCAACAATATCTAAGTACAGACATAAGTTAAACAAGTTGCCATAAGATGGCTAGCACAAACCGGGATACAGACGAAGAGGCGCAGCCTCCCGCCGATCCTCCTAACTACTCTTGGTCGCGCCGCCGGGCTGCACGTAGTAGTAGGCACCTCCAACAGATAGGAGTCGTCGCCGACGGTGGCGTCTCGCCCTGGCTCCATCGTCCGTCAGAAAGCAACCGTAAAGAAAGGGGGAAAGGGGAACAAGGCAACCGTGAGTACTCATCCAAAGTACTCGCAAGCAAGGAGCTACATACATATGCATGGATATATGTGTAAAGGGCCATATCAAGGACCGAATCGCAAAATGCCGTAATAAGAGGGGATAGCTAGTCTTATCGAAGACTATGCTTCGGTCGCCACGCCTTGCAAAGATGTAGAAGAGAGTAGATCAAGTCCTCCAAGTAGCATCGCATAGCATAATCCTACCCGCCATCCTCTCCTCATAGCCCTGTTAGAGAGCAATCACCGGGTTGTATCCGCACTTGGAAGGGTGTGTTTTATTAAGTATCCGGTTCTAGTTGTCATAAGGTCAAGGTACAACTCCAAGTCGCCCTGCTATCAAGATCACGGCTATTCAATAGATTAACTTCCTGCAGGGTGCACCACATAGCCCAACACGCTTGATCCCATTTGGCCGGACACACTTTTCTGGGTCATGCCCGGCCGCGGCCCCACCTAGGCACAACAGAGAGGCCAGCACGCCGGTCTAAACCTAAGCGCACAGGGGTCTGGGCCCATCGTCCTTAGCACACCTGCACGCTATGAACGTGGCGAAAGCGTAACTAGCCCCTTAATACAAGAGCAGGCTTACGCCCAATCCGGTAGCCAAGGCCGCCGGTCGGCCAAGGCCACGGCGTTTCGCTGAAAACACGACGCCGAAAGTGCCCATATCTTTCCCACGAGTTGGTTAGTGCGATCGCCAAGAGCTGACTCAGATCAAATACCAAGATCTCGTTAAGCGCAGTTAAGTATCCGCTAACGCCGAACAGGCTGCACCCACCTCTCTCCTAGGCGGTCTCAACCTGCCCTATCGCTCCGCCACAAAGATCCACTCGCGGGTACTCCTACGAGTCGACCCATCTTCAGTCACCACATGTATCATGTATAAGTATATAGTATATACCCGTGATCACCTCCCAAGTGATCACAGCCCAATAGTATAGCACAACAGACGGACAAGAATGTAGGGCCACAGATGGAAATACTAGCATCCTATACTAGGCAAGTAGGATTGCGGTAAAGGTATCAATGTAGTAGCAAAGACAAAGGCTATGCATCAGATAGGAATAATGTAGCACTAACATGCTACACTACTCTAATGCAAGCAGTTTAGAGGAGAGTAGGCGATATCTGGTGATCAATGGGGGGGGGGGGGCTTGCCAGGTTGCTCTGGCAAGTAGGAGGGGTCGTCAACTCCGTAGTCGAACTGGGCAGCAGCAACGTCGGTCTCGTAGTCTACCGGAGAGAAGAGGGCGAAGAAACAATGAATACAATGCAAACAGATGTGTAACGATGCATGACAAGACAAGTAATGGTGCTAGGGGTGCCCTAACACGGTATGAGGTGATACCGGTGAAGGGGGGAAGCATCCGGGAAAGTATTCCCGGTGTTTCGCGTTTTCGGGCAGAGGAGCCGGAGGGGGAAAGTTGCGAGTTCGATAGGTTAGGGGGGTGTGGCGGACGAACGGGTTGCGTATCCGGAATCATCTCATCGTTCTGAGCAACTTTCATGTTGAAAATATTTTAATCCGAGTTACAGATTAAAAGATATGATTTTCTAAAGATTTTATTAATTTCTGAAATTTAATTAATTATTTAATTAATTCGAAAATGATTTAATGACTTCAGCATGATGTCATGCAGACATCAGCAGTCAACAGAGTTGACTGGTCAACCTGACCAGTGGGTCCCACTGGTCAGTGACACATTTTAATTAATAGATTAATTAAACTAATCATAATTACTTAGGGGGGTGGGCCCCACTGTCATTGTTTGACTAATTAACTAACAGTTAATTAGGTTAATCTAATTGTGATTAATTAACTTAATTAATTCATTAATTAATTAATTAATTAATTAATTTAATTATTATTATCTATTTATTTATTTTTATTTTTTTAATTCTCTTTTTTTATTAAAACGTTATCTGGGCGAGGCCCATGTGTCATAGGGCCATAGGGGCCTAAAGGGTACACGGGCGCTACGGAGCGGTTCGGGCGAACGGGTGCGGGTGGTGGTTTTGGGCACGACCCATCGTGCACGCCTGGGGCGCTGTGGCGACGAGGCTGGCCGAGGCCGGGCGGCCACCGGAGGGGAACGCCACTGGGGCGGGAGCAGCAGGGCGAGCAGAGGGGCGACGTGGCGCGGGGAACAACGGGTGGCAGTGCCACGACGCTGGCTCACGGGCGCAGGCGGCGATGGGGAGTCGCGGGCGGCACGAAGGCAGGTCTCAGGGCGAGGCAGGCGAGGCCAGGAGGCGCGGGCCGCAAGGCAGAACTGCTGTGGCACGGCCGGAGCTGGTCGGGCGCAAGGGGGTGGTCGCGGGCGGTGAGCCAGAGCTGGCGCTGCGGCAACGACGGTGCGGGAGAGGACGAGAGGGAGCGCGGGGTGCGGCCATGGGCGCGCGCCGAGCACGCTGGGGAGCAAGCGGCGAAGCGCGACATCGAGCGAAGCGGCTCATGGGGAGGAGGTCAGAACTGGTGCGCGAGCGCGTGGGGGGGAGGAGAGGGAACCGTGGCCGTGGCCTCACCGGGGGGGGGGGCAGGGTCTATGGCAATGAGCTCAGGGAAGGTCGGGGGGACGACGGGGACGAGCGGCGGAGAGGTGCAGTCCGGCGAGGGAGAGGCGCCGGGGGTGAGTGACGGAGAGGACGGCGTGGGATCTGGCTCCTCCCCGATCCAGTCGAGTGGGGGGGGGGCGCCTGGGAGGAGGCAGCGGGCGGCGTTCGACGGGGTGGAGGCCCGGCGGCGGCGGGCGTCATCAGGGAGGCGGGTGGTTCGATCCCGATCAAATCTGGATCGGGAGGGGAATAGGTGGCGTCGTGGGGGGGGGGGGGGCGGGAGTGGGGCGACGGGGTGGGTTAGGGTTTGGTTCGCGGGGGGATAAGGGGAGTGGGGAGTGGGGTTAGGCCGGCTGGGCCTGGTGGGTTGGCCCAGTTGGGCCACGGCCCAGGGGGCTTTCACCTTTTTTTTGTTTTCTGTTTGCTTTTCTTTTTTTAATTTACTTTCTTTTCTGTTTAAATCATTTTAAACCATTTAGCCATTTTATAAAAATGTGTTTGTTGCACCATAATTACCTTTGTAATATTCGGCAACCACCGAACATTTTTGTTTTAATTTTTGAAAAATTTATTGTTATCATTAATTTGAATTTGAATTTCGAACGGTTTCGAATTATTGCGAGGATAGCAACAGTAACCGAGGTGTCATGGCACGATTAGCGTGGGATTACTGTAGCATGATTATCCGGGCGTTACACTTGGTTCAACATATGACCGGTGAGCAGAGCTGTCACTACAAGATGCCCCCGAGGATCGCCTCCTCGAAGAACTCCTTCCAAATAGGTTCATCATGTTCGCGTACCATTTTCTGAAAATTTTTGGGTGACAAAAATTTGTCAACAAAACTTTATTAAATTGATAGCAACTACTCATAGGGATACATAGAAGGCATAGCAAGCATTCAAACTACTTAGAACTCTAAGAATTCAACATGCAAGCTCATCTAAAGAAGCACCAAGAGTAGCTAATTGTTCAAACTATAAACCACTAAAATAAAAACTAATTGGACAAATGGTGGAGTCACATAGCAACAATCCCCTAAAACAGTTTCAAAAACAGAGCTTCGAGCAAAGAGATCGAAATCCGCGGGTTTGAGAGCAAGAACACGGGAGAGAGAGCAATGGAGGTTTTTTTCTGGATGTAAGTGATGATGTGGTATGAAGAGATAAGTGAGGGGGGCCCACGTGGGGACCACAACCCACCAGGGCGCGCCTGGGGGTCCTGGCATGCCCAGGTGGGTTGTGCCCACTTGGCGCACCTCACTCTGATATTATTTGCACTAGAAATTCAGAAATATTTAGAAAAAAAATCGTATTAAATTTCTAGAGCATTCTGAGAAGTTTTATTTTTGGGTCATTTTTTATTGCATACAAAATTCAGAAAACAGATAAAACATGGCATTTTATTTATTTTAACTAGTGAAAACAAAAAACAAAGAGCAGGGACAGAAGGTAGTGCTTACTAAATTCATCAACTTCATACCGCTAAAAAATGATCCATTCATAAGGTTGATCAGGTCTTATTAACAACCACTTTCGATTAGCATGAAACCAAAGAACTTTCATAAATCACTAAGTTACCTCAATGGGGATATGAATGTCCCCAACAATAAGCATTTCATATTTCTTTTTAACAGTAGGTAGAGGTATTTGAAAACTTCCAATAGTGATTGTCGGAGATTTTTCAATAACATTAATACCATTCACTTGGAATTGTTTCTTCGGAAAGTGCACCGTATGCTCATTACCATTGATATGAAAAGTGACCTTGCTTTTATTGCAATCAATAACAGCCCCTGCAGTATTCAAGAAGGGTCTTCCAAGGATAATCGACATGTTGTCGTCCTCTGGCATCTCAAGTATAACAAAGTCAGTCAAAATAGTAACATTAGCAACAACAATGGGCACATCCTCACAGATACCGATAGGTATGGCAGTTGATTTGTCAGCCATTTGCAAAGATATTTCAATAGGTGTGAGTTTATTCAAGTCAAGTCTTTTATATAAAGAGAAAGGCATAACACTAACACCAACTCCTAAATCACACAAAGCAGTTTTCACACAATTTTTTTTGATAGAGCAAGGTATAGTTGGTATTCCTGGATCTCCAAGTTTCTTAGGTACTCCATCATTAAAAGTATAATTAGCAAGCATAGTGGAGATTTTAGCTTCCGGTATTTTTTTCTTATTTGTGATGATGTCTTTCATATACTTTGCATAAGGAGGCATTTTAAAGATATCAGTCAAGCGAGTACGCAAAAAGAATGGCCTCAACAATTCAATAAAGCGTTCAAATTCTTCATCATTTTCTTTTTAGTTGACTTGGGTGGAAAAGGCAAAGGTTTTTGAAACCACGGTTCTCTTTCTTTACCGTGTTTTCTAGCAATGAAGTCTCTTTTATCATATCTTGTATTCTTAGGTTGTGGGTTATCAAGATCAACAGGTGGTTCTATCTCAACATCACTATCTGGTTCTTTATTATTTGTTTGAGTGTCTTCATGAACCTCATCATTATCCTTTCATTATCAGAAGGTGAGTGTTCATTACCAGACTGAGTTTCAGCATCAGAGATAGAAGTTTCGTTGTCATTATCAGGAGGTTTTTCTATTTTAGGTTCACTAGAAGCATGCAAAGTCCTATCATTTTTCTTTTTATTTTTCTTTCTAGAAGGACTAGGTGCATCAGTTTTAACTCTTTGTGAATCTTTTTCAATTCTTTTAGGGTGTCCCTTAGGATAAAGTGGTTCCTAAG
The DNA here is from genome assembly GCA_021605205.1 of Aegilops longissima. Classification (NCBI taxonomy): domain Eukaryota; kingdom Viridiplantae; phylum Streptophyta; class Magnoliopsida; order Poales; family Poaceae; genus Aegilops; species Aegilops longissima. The sequence goes on along the minus strand of CM038680.1, from coordinate 318,977,578 downwards.
TCATTTTACCTCCTCTAGTTGCAACTCTAACAGCAAATTCATGTATATTATTATTCATTTCATCAAGCAACTCTCTTTGAGACGTAGCAACTTGTTCTAACTAAGTTTGAACCATAGAAGCATGTTTTCCAACACCTCTAACATCATCTGACATTCTAAATAACAAGTCACTCAAGCGAGCAATCATATCAGAATTGTATTTCAATTCTTTCATAACATTTGCATTGAAGTGATCTTGCTTTCTAATATAGTTTTCAAACTCATAAAGGCATTGGCTAGGATGCATATTGTGAGGATTGTCATTATCATTGAACTTCATTAGAGAATTTACCTCTACCACCTTTGGCAATGGTGGTGTATTAAGCCCATGTATTTCTTCAATAGGAGGTAAAGTTTTAACATCCTCAACTTTAATACCTTTTTCCTTCATAGATTTCTTTGCCTCTTGCATATCTTCAGGAATGAGATATAATATAACCCTCTTCTTCGGAGTGGGTTTAGGTGGAGGTTCAGGAAGAGTCCAATCATCATAATTTTTCAATATGTTATTCAATAATTCTTTAGCTTGCCCAATAGTTTGTTCCCTGAAAACACAACTAGCACAACTATCTAGGAAATCCTAGAAGCATCGGTTAGTCCATTATAGAAGATATGAAGTATTTCATTTTTCTTAAGAGGATGATCAGGCAAAGCATTAAGTAATTGGCAAAGCATCCCCAAGCATGTGGGAGACTCTCTTCTTTAATTTGCACAAATTTAAATATTTCCTGTAAGGCAGCTTGTTTCTTATGAGCAGGGAAATATTTTTCAAAGAAGTAATAAATCATATCCTGGGGACTACGCACACAACCAGGAGCAAGAGTATTGTACCAAGCTTTAGCATCACCCTTTAATGAGAAAGGAAATAATTTGAGAATAAAGTAATAGCGAGTTTTCTCATCATGAGTAAAAAGGGTGGCTATGTCATTCAACTTAGTAAGATCTGCCACAACAGTGTCAGTTTCATAACCACGGAAAGGATCAGATTCAACCAATGTAATTAACTCTGGGTCGGCAGAGAATTCATAATCCTTATCATCAATAAATATAGGTGAAGTAGCAAACTTAGGATCACATTTCATTCTAGCATTCAGAGATTTTTCTTTATACTTGCATAATAATTTCTCTAGATCGTCTCTATCTCTACAAGCAAGAATATCTCTAGTTGTCTCCTCATTCATAACATAACCTTCCGGTACCTTAGCAATTCATATCTAGGAAGGCTAGTTCTAGCAGGTGCTTCAGGAGTTTCAGTTTCAAGCTCATCATCAGATTCAACAACATCATGTTGTATTATTCTAGCAATTTGTTCATCAAGAAATTCACCTAGTGGCACATCATCAATATCAAGCAAGGTACTAGCATCATCATAAGCAATATCCATAGCAGAAGTAGCATCATCAATAACTTGCGACATATCAGAGTTAATAGCATGTGGTCACTACAAAAAAATACACTTCCGTGATGATACGTGTTTGTCACAGTAGGTCGCGTTTTTTATCATGCATGTACATCCATGATGATTTTATGACAGAATCAAGATAGTCATACCTGTGCTGTTGTAGAAGTGTTCCATAACATTACCAAAATTATCATCACGGAAGTGTCCACTTCCATGATGATAAATCTCGCGTCACAGAAGTGCTTTCGTCAAGGGTGACCGACACGTGGCATCCACCTTAACGGAACGCCGTTAAGCTATCGGGTCGGGTTTTGGATCCGATAACCCGTTAACAGCCCCAACCAATGGGGATTTTCCACGTGTAAAATCATCATTGGCTGGAGGAAACACGTGTCGGCTCATCGTTGGGACAGATGTCATCCACTCATTGGACAGAAGGCGCCTATGATACGTCGACACGTGGCACGACCCAACAGAGGCCGATTCCTGTGAAAAGGCCGGCCCATTTGACTTGGTCAAAAGGTGGCGGGCCGGCCCATGGAAAGACTGTTAATGGCCAGTTCGCATATAGCCCATTTACAGCCCGCTAACCCAAGGCCCGTTACGCCCTATCCAAATTAGGCCCAATAGTGTCATCTGGGCCACCCAATATGATTCCAGCCCATTTTCACTTCTGGCCCATGTATGGCCCATGACGTCTTTCGGCCCATATGAGGCCCTATGTAACTCTTGGCCTATTAACGGCCCGTGGTGAAACTGGCCCGTAATGAACAATGTATCACTTTACACCCATTAACGACCCATGGTGAAACTGGCCCATAATGAACAGTGTATCACTTTATACCCATTAATGGCTTGTTATTCCGTTGGGCCGTTTCCAGCCCATGTTATCTTTCGGCCTTCTCGGAGCCCATTTATTCTTGGGCTCATTTCCAGCATACGTTTACTTACGGCCCGTTACTGTCATTTTCTGCTTGTGGGCCAAATTCAGCTCGTGGTTACAGTCGGCCTGTTTGTGGTCCGTTAATACATTGGGCCGTTTTCATAGCGTCATGAAATACGGCCTATTAACCATGGCCCGTTATGGTCGGCTCACGAACGGACGATTCCAACTCTATCCTGTTTACGGCCATAATGCGGCCTGTTATTGGCCCATGTTATCATACTGCCCGTATAAGGCCCATTGATGATACGGCCCATAGAAGGCCCATTGTTTCTACGGCCCACAGAAGGCCCATTGTTTCTACGTCCCATAGAAGGCCCACTGTTTCTACAGCCCGTATGAAGCCCAGTGTCACTACAGTAAATATTAGCCCATGGTTATTGTAGCCTAGTTTTAAAAAATAGGTTATTGCAGCCACTAGCAAACCGCGGAAAAAGAACTGCAATGACTACAAGCAAACAAATAAACAAGACAACAAGGAAATAAATAAGCAAGCAACTTATGCTAGGCTATCACGGCTATCACATATTACATCCACTGGGCATCAAAGTTCGCCACCAGTGCAAATAAACGCGCCGACAAAAGAATATACAAAACTGAGAGCACTTCAGAAGGCACAAGGCCTGGCAAGCTCGGGCCCCGCAAGCAGCCGAAGAAGCTGAGTAGACCTCAGTTGTGTCAACGATAGATGCATCAACACTAGATTTAAGGCATGCTGGTGCGCACGGCAGTCCTCTCACATCTTCATTGTATCTTTGACTTCAAGTCGGAGCTGAGCTGAAGGAAGCCTTTTCGCTTTAAGTTGAGACTGAAGAAGTCGAACTGATTGAGGCAGCGACTGCACAGAGGTTGTGTCACACCTGCTGGTGAGTAGCTTCAACTCACTGTCTTCATCAAGACAGGACCTTGGGGTCATCTCGCTGTCCTCAAGATGGTTTGGCTCACTATCTTCCCTAAAGTTCTGCCTGGAGTAAGAGATGCGACTCTGAAAGAGAAACAAGGAGACACGTAACAGGTTTCACAATTATATAAGCAAATAAATGGATCTGTTCTGCATAAGGAACATGTTTTTACAACTACAATTTGAAACTGGTAGTTGTTGCAAACATCCAATAAGATGTAAACAACAAAGCAAACAGCAGTGGAGGAAATGATGCCTATCCAAATCTATACTAGAACAAAGTTTGAAGGCTTGAGAAGGATGAACTTACATTACATGTTAACACGGGCTGGACAAAGCCCTTCTCCATGTTGATGGAAGGATAATTCAATAAATTCCCCAAAGAAAATTCTTTATAAGCGTTCCATTATTCTACATTTTGCAAAGAGTAAATATAGATCAAATAATATTGGAAGAAACAGAGGATAATGAAGCTCAAAAGCGGTGATGATACATAATCAAATAGCAATTAATTAAGTACAGCGTTACAAGGCAAAAGGGAGAGAGGTACTGACAAGAGCAATGCAGAGCCCATTATTGTTTTGAGATCGTATGATCCTTTGAGCAAGGAGATTCATCTGAAATTAGTTTTCATACAAGAGACAAGGTAAGGCACAAGCAGAAATTTAGGAGTTCAAATTTTGAATTGATATCATAGACAGTAACTGACGTTGGGCTCCCAGCAGTTCTAATAGGGGTTTGGCCACAGGAGTAGTGGTAAAGTGTGGTACAGTTGGGCTTGTGTTTTCTGTGGCTACTGATCTATGTGATTTAACAGGTATCACTACCTTTTCCAAATACCTAGTTTGTACTCCTTGAGGATCTGCACTCACCCTCTTCCTTTTGGACATCTATTACGAAAGAACAACATTTGACTGGAAAAACATAGTGTGACGACACATGGAATAGGTACAGAAAATGGATAGGTATGGCATATAATCATATATGATGCTTAAACTAAGCAGATGGTGTAACAAAGTAGAAGTAATGCAAGAGGTCGATGCAAAATATGTGTGACCAATACAACTTTGCAAAGTTAGAGCAAGCACCTTGATGGGTGAATAAGATAGGCCATCCTCCACCATGCCAAGTTTGTTAGCCAAAGGATCGTTCGCAATATTCCTCTCGTGCCCATTCTCATATTCATTTTGATAATGTTCAATATCTGACATGCATGAAAACATAAAAACAAGTGAGATTTTCTTTGTAATGCAGAAGTGATTCTAATCCAATACTGCCTCCCTGTAAACCCCTTTGTGCTATCTCTGCAATCTTTTAAAAGATGCCATGCATGCTGTAAGTTTTTGTGTGCATTAATATAATGTGGCCTACTACTCAAAATATGAGAGCTCCAGAGGTGATGACACTTCGTAGATGATAGCTTCAACATATAGTAAAGAAGAACAAGTCGACTTGATCTGACAGATTCAAAATATACTAAGGGAGAACAACTCGACCTGACCAGTCGACCGCAAGAGAAGAGTATCATCTTAAAGAAGAGCAGAAAAGCAAGCAGATTGAAGATATTACAAGTCTTTCAGTACAATGTCGGTTGGCCACCCATGATGAACCAGAGCGCACAGAGAAATACTATTCTTTCCGGTCTCTCCATATGTGGCTCACATGCATTTCGAAACTAAAGTAGGAACATTTAGCTCACCAATTAAACATCTCTCAGTTTTACTAATATCAGATATGAATTTGTACAACTAAGCTTGTTTAGCTCGATGGGTGGAGCAGTGCTATTATGACACGAACCATGTAGCTGATTGTGGTCATCATAAAATGGGGGAAAACATAAGCATGATGAGTACAGTGTTGACCGTGGCAGTTAGATGGCAGATCTGAAGCTGCAAACCGCGCAAAGGGTAGTTAGCAACAGATGTTTGCTTTGAAATAACAACTAAGATTTGGTATGGACAAGAAAGTACGGTCAACAAGTGACAAAGAAATGCAATTATGCTGTCTCTCTATATGTCGCTACATGCATTTGGAAACTCAAGTGGGACCTTTAGCTAACCAATTAAATGTGTCGGTTAACTAATATCAGTATCATATCACAATCATATTTGAACAACTAAGCTTTCGAATTCTGAGTGTTGTGTTGTTTAGCTTGAAGGGTGGAGTAATGCTAGTACGACAGAAAGCACCTACGCAGATCATACTAGAGTAGATACAAGGGGAAAACCCTAAGCATCAAGAGAAAAATCAGGAAAGTGGAACTAGCTGGACCAGTGGGTGGTGCACATGCTTTTCGAAACAAATATAGGAACATTAGGTAACCAATTAAACGTTCTCTGTTTTAGTGATATGAGCATCATATCAGACTCGTATTTCAACACGTAAGCTTTGGGTTGAGGTCTTGAGGAGCAGTGCTAGCACGACACGAAGCACCTACGATGATGGCAGTGAATATAAAGGGGGGGGGTCCATAAGTTTTACGAGTATAGTGCCCGTGCCATGGAAGATCTGAAGGTGCAAACTGGATAAAGCTACTTCACAACCAATGTTTGCTTTCAACTAGCCACTATGATTTGGTACGGACAAGAAAAGTACAGTAAAGAAATTACGATCTATTTCCCGGGTGAGATCAATAACTTAAGCACATATGGAAGAGTACCACCTCTCTTGCGACGTCGTGTAGGCCTATGCTGATACGTTGAGGGTGCTGCGGGTGCGATGGCTGTCGGTGGCGGGGAAGAAGTATTTAGACGGCAGACGGCCGGGTCGGGGGATATATCCTGTTGCCGTGGACGAGGCGGTCGTAGGAGCAGCAACGGCAAGGTGGACGACGGCGCCGATGAAGCAAGAGGAGGCGATGAAAGGATCCTGGTCCAGCGCCATGGATGAGAGACGTCCATCTCTTGTAGTGGACGATGGGGTAGGGGTAGCGGCTCCGGCAAGGTGGAGGATGGGGTGGCGGACGGAGGAGGCTGGCCGCAGTGCGGAGGTTGTCGTGCCGCCGATGGTGTATGAATGGGGAAATGGAGGGGAGGGGGATCTCAAACTTTGGGACGCGCTTCTCTGAAATGGGGGAAAGTTATGAACTTATCCCCCGTTTAAAATTTCGGACATCGCGTCGGTTGAGGATAGGACGGTAATCTCGCATCTCCCAAATATTTGCCGGTAGGCGAGGAGAGGGTGTTTTGCCGCCCACGGTTGACGCCCACGGTGTATGAACGGGGCTGATAGGTAGGGCGGTTGTGTCACGTCTGATGGAAGTTACACATCTGCCCCTATTTAAAATATTAGCCTACATCGATTTCGGACGAGGAGAGTTTGTTTTGCCACCCACCGTGTATGAATGGGGAAATGGAGGAAGAGACACATGTCTTTCGGACGAGCTTGAATCAAATGTGTTTTTCCGCCCACGTTTGGCGCCCACCGTGTCTGAATGGGCTCAGAGGCCGTCGTGTCACGTCTGATTGAAGTTACTAGTCTACCCCTATCGACAGCAGTGTAAATCCGGTCGATAAGGATGTCAAGTGTCAGGGGTAGACAGTAATTTCCATCTCGCAAACACTTGCTTCGGGCAGCCCACAAATTATAGTGGGTGTTTAGCCGCTTCGTTCAAAACTTGGGAGAATTAGCATTCACGTTTGCCCTAGGACCTGGCAAACTAAATTCAAATCCAATTTGTATTCGATTACGAATATCCACAGATAATTAGACATTTTGTTATTTATTTCTTCCAAACCACAACAAAGATTTATTCCACCTTTATATATGATTATGATTTAGAAATGCCGTGATCTTCAATTCAGTGAGGTTGGATACACTCGATTCAAACAGTTATTTCATCCAATACAATATGCTCACACGAAAAACAGTTCACCTTATGTCAATCATACAAGTCTTGAGGATTACCTCGCCTAAAAATTCGGATCATTACAACACATGGGCAACATAGGGGTCTTGCAACATAATCCATTCAGAGACATGACACAACATGCAAGTACAATAATCTAATGACAATTTCAACTGGTATCTAAAGAAGAACCGGATTACCTTGACTTCAGATAGCGAAACAGCAGGACCTCCTCCGTCTTCAAATGCAACATTCTTACTTCCTCCAATTCTTGGGTTGCTTGCATAATGCGTGCCGCTAATTCCGTAATTTCTAGCCTCAAGATAAAGATTACCTCATTCATGGCAGCCACACCATCTCTTTCTGCCTCTAGTAGAGCCTCAAGAACTATAATATCTGTGCTCAGACTACTCTTCGGCGGTGTTGCCTCTGAACTGCTACCATCTGGTAACATGGATGGCGCACTGCTTCCACAAATAGATTCTGGGGTTGTACATTGTGTCCTAGTGTGAACGGCATCCTGAAAGGTTTCTGCAGGACATAAGTAAGAGATAGTTATCGTATGATCCAGGCAGTAAGCTTACATGGTAAACGACGGACGAATTATTGCTGAGCATGGCAAACAATATTTAAATGGTTCGAAGCAGCATCAGCCGAAAAGAAATTAAAATGGTAAGATGAAACTAGGGATGTAAGTGGCAAATAAACGACATCCGCCAGTTCCATCTAGTTAGTTTTTGCTACCTCCCTAGTTCATTTTCCTCAAAAAAAAAAACTCTTTTGAACTATCATACCACTAGTGGACTTTAATCGGGATTAAACGGGACCCAGTTAACATCCCTAGTTGAAAGGGAGTGTACAACCGCTATATTTAAGTTGCCAAGGCATCTAAGGAGTTGAAATAATCTGAGAAAGCACTTAACAGTGTGGCCTCATATAAACTACGAAGACAGTCTTGTGATGAAGTTGAGAGGAAAATTTAAGGACTCAAACGAAATAGGCATGCATTTCTTCACATTAGTACAGCATTCACTGCTGACATATTGGCCAACTCAGGTATAGCGTAACAACAAACAAGCATTCGAATCAAGCAATACAACAAAGCAGACAACTGAACTATTTGTAATTCGGTAGGATTACACGTTGAGGGCACAAGCCAAGAAAGCAGCCCACTCGCATTACATTTCACATGTACTAAAACACACTGGCTTACCATATGTTGCTGTGAAGCCTAGCTGTTGTTGCAATGTTCTTTGAAGATACCGTCAGCATCCCGTGGTTGCAAATCTAGTTATTGTAGTTTATTCTGCACCATCTATTTAGGTAAAACTAATTTTAATCGCATGCACTGGTCCGAATTGATCATCAATGGTTCATCTAAACTAATGAAAGAAGGGTGTGTGCATACACGACAATATATCTGCTTCCCTCTATTTTTATGCTTGTTCGAGGTGCCAGCCCCAAAAGAATAAATATTTTGCTTGATGGGGTTGGCAGCTCCATAATTAATAGAAGCATCAAATTAGTCATGCAACTTGGGAAGATCAAGAACACACAAGCAAGTAATGAACACTCGGAGCAGTGATGTAATAGCTAGCATCAGAAAATGTAGGGTAAAACGAACAAAAAGCAGCGGAACCACATGCTAGTTTGCTTATGTGTAATTAAGCATAAAGAACATTAAGCAGTCTGATGGAACCAACAGGTGGCATCAGAACAAAACTAAAGCATATTAACTATATGTGCACTAGTATGTAATTTAGCACATGTAACATGTTCACTACCAGAAGTATGGCCCTACAGGTGCAAGCAGAATAACGCGTCTCATGAAAAACTGAATGATGCCCTGAAGAAATTCAAAGGTGCGGTACTTATGCTAGGAAAGTGAACGTAGGCGCCGGCCGTTGGATAATAGTACCTGATTCTCGGTGGCATATGGGTATCGTTGTCATACTTGATAGCTAAGGATCGTCAATGGTGCTCGTGTTGCGGTTGAGTTTGGGTCGGCTGTCGCCGTCGTTGAAGTGGCTCCGGTGCTACAGTTGCGGCGCCTGTCGACATACAAGAAAGCTCATCTGTGGTAAGTGAACAGTTGCACGATAAAGAGAAAAACCGAAGGAGTACAAATCGAAATAACCTGATGAGGCTGCAGAGTCGGTAAAGCAGGGCCGGTGGAGTTGAATATGGCATTCGTGGAGCGGGTCCGACGCAGTGGACGAAGGCTTCGGCGGGCGCGTTGTACAGTGCTTTCGGTGAGGCGGATCTGTTGCCGCGGACGAGGGCTTGTATGAAGGGCCAGCGAAGGGGCGGACGAGGGAGTCAGTGAAGGGCCTACGCTGTGGTGGACGAGGGCGTTGGTTAAACAGATCCGGTGCGGTGGACCATGATGGCGGTCAAGGAGATCTAGAGCGGTGGACAAGCCAGTCGCTGAAGCGGCTCCAGTGAAGTGGTGAGTTGGCAGTTGGGGCTTGAAAGGTGCGGAAGGTAGATCCGGCGGGGTGTGAGGTCCACCGCTGCGGCGGAGGACTAGATTTGGCGGTTTGCCGTGGTTTGGGGGGGTCGGGGAGGGAAGGGAGGGCTCTGGGAAGAATGTTGGGGGCAAAGAGGGGAAAACAATGGAGTTACCAAAGCAGCCCTTTTCCGTTCATGTGGCAGGGGTAAAAGAGGAATATCGCAGGGCTAAACTTTCGGGCGCGTGATATTTTGATGTGAGCGGGAAGTTTGAAAGCTTTTGGCGCCTAAAATTATAAGTATTATGCTCTCGTACGGCCGACTATGATATCATGGCCGACAATTTGTTTGTTTTGCACGCAAAAAAATGTGCAAGTTTTGAAAATCAATGTCTCCAACTCGAAACTTAGATTTTCCATTCAATTCAAATATGGATCATTGAGCTACTACAAGCAAATACCATCATATGATCCAATTCAAATGAAATTCCACATGTGTTTATCCTAAATATGATGACAAAAGCAAAAAATGTGTATGTGTATGAATAAAGTGAATGATTGTAAAGTTTGAACATGCCCGTATGTGTATATCTCTAGGTTTGATATATGAATTTGAAATCACAAAATCCCGGCTTAAAAAATGTACCTCCGTTGAAATGAATTACAAATGCTAATGATGGAGTCGAATTCCAAAATTCCAATCTTAGGTTTGTAATTCTGGTACATCAAGGTATATCACGCATGTTCAAAAGTATCGTTATCGCATAGTACAAACTGTGAAACAAATTGATCAACCATGAGTGCACAATATCTCAATTACGCTAATGTCCCTCAAATATAGCACCTCACTGTTTATCTGAAGTCAACCCCCCCCCCCACCACCACCACACACACACACATAGAGAAGTCGTCCTCTCCCCCAAACACCAACACACGAGCACATTAACACCCCTCTCTCTTGTAAAGTTCGGACCCCAACATAGGTCTCTATCACTTTGTCTCTCGGGCATGCACACATCTCTTCCCTCACTCTCTAGGTCTCCCGCTATCTCTCTTACCCAAGCACACGCACTATGTAGAGTGTATATTTCCCATACACACAAAACGTCGCCCCCAAACGTCTATCTCCCTAGTTATGTGGTTCTCGTGCACTCACCTCACACACCACCCTCACTCCAAACATGCACACTTTGTCTCCTTGTGCACCACTCTCCTCTTTCTATCTCTCCCACACGCGGACCCGCCCCAGCTCCTTCCCTGTATACATATATGTCGTGACTCTTTGCATAGCTCCCTAATGTATAATCGTTCTTGATTTCGCACATTGTTCTCTACACCATCTATTCTAGATCTCTCATGATGTCCCTATCACACACACGATGACTCGCTTCCCTTGCGTCTCCGTTCATAGGCCAATTTCGGACAACATCAACATTGTCTCCCTATCTATACGCCATTTATGGACACAAACGACCCCTCTCGCCCCTCTCTTCCTCTCTCTCTCTCTCTCTCTCTCTCTCTCTCTCTCTCTCTCTCTTCGCTAGCTCTCTCTTTATCTTGCTCTCACACCCCTCTCCCACACACACACTCGATGTCTCTTCCAAATAGTCTACTCCCCCCACCCGCACCCGTGCTATCTCGCTACTACACATGTCACACCATTCCCCCTTCCCTTATACTAGGTTTACATCATCAGTGGTCTCTCTACTCCACATACACTCTCTCCCTCTCACACACAAACGCGTGCACAAACACACACAGACATGCACAAACACCCATTTTTCTGGATCCTCATCTCTCCCCATGTCCGCATGTGTATCTCACACACTCACTCTCTAATTATGTATATGTGTCTCCAAGTTACACAACACAAAGCCCCATGTACATGTATCTCTCTATCCTCCACACACATGACACAAAGAATCTGTTATCATTGCCTCGGTCTCTAACATATCACACACGCACACTCTCTCTCTCTCTCTCTCACTCTCTCTCGCAAACACGCTCAACAAGGGTTTCCCCGTGAATAACTTACCGTCTATTCATCAACAGTCGTGACAGTACGGCGAACACGAGACGTGAAAAAAACAAATCTACATGTGCTTAGACCACCTAGTATGACTACTAGGACTAGAGCAAGCCAAAAAGCGCGCCGCCGTCACCCCCTCCTTGTCGGCGACGGGAAAATCTTTGTTTTACATAGTCGAGAAGTCATTGTGCTAAGGCCCCACATGCCGAGGCGTTGAATAGAATGTAGATGCTAGTTTACGGAAGCAAGTATCGATAATACATTTGTATCTCCATACTTATATTTCTTCTCTTATAAAAAACCGAGTTGGTGATGATGGTACGTGTGCCATCTTGCAATATAGACCGTCCGATCTATATCTGACGGATGGAAATTAAACTAAAAGATACCCGCACCCCTCTCCACATTTGCAGACAAGGCCTTACCTCCTTCATCCTTATCTCCAACAAACCTCATTGTTGAGCAATTAAGAAAGGAAGCCTCTGGAACAAACTGGCCTGGTGGCTGCTGCCGGCGTCGTCAATCCCCATGCCTCCGCTCAGTCCGACCACCAACCACCACCACACCCCACTCCTCTTTACCTCATCTCATATTTCTCGAGATATCATTAGTTTTTATACATGGGATTACCCCCGCAAGGGTCAATCACAACAAGTGTTTTATAAAAAAATGCATCTTGATGTTCCGTGCAATGCACGGATCTTGCTAGTACTCCTACACAAGACTAAGGCTGTGATGCTGGTGTGTCTGCCATCCGTCGTTTCTGACCATTAGATCTACATCTGACGATTGTGAGGTAAGTTGTTGCCTTTTCTCACCAACATGCCACTTCTCTACCAATTTGCAGAAAAACCAATAATTAGTATCTTAAAACCAACCACATCCCTCCCTGACCTCACCAAAACAGCCCAAGGAATATATTCTAATTGAAACATAATATATCTCTAGTGACATATGTATGTCAAAATTAGGGTCTTCTGTACCAAGTTTGTGAATGAGTATTATTCTAATTATGATTCGTTGCAACGGACATGAACATTGCTAGTATTTCCAACCATGCATTTTTTCCTAGTATTCCATAGTTTCGAGTTTTCCATCAAGATGTTAGTCACTCATGGTTGATATTTACTTTCAATCATGTACACATATGCACTATGTAACTAGCCTTGCTTATTGGCTTCCAAAGCTTAACTTTCACTCCTACTTACAATATGTAGAGTATTTAACAAAAAACTACCACTTTCAACCAGCCCTATGAAGAATCTATTATACAAAAAATAGCAAAAACATACCCAAAATTTCTAAATCCACGCCAAAAACTACTACCTAGTACTCCTACCGATTAGGTTCGTTTAAACCCATTTTGACTGGGTTGGCCCACACGTCCGTGCTGACGAGGCAGCTTAAACCAACACATTTTGTTTGACCGTTGACACGAGGGACCCACATCTGACCTTCTATCCTGTTATTCCCCCTCAAATCATTATTTTTCCTGAACATTACTTCGAACAGTACTGATGCGTGTTCGTCGATGGCGCCGGTGATGAGCGAGTTGGCCGCCGCTCCGCCGGACGGGCCGGACGCTGCGCTGGCCTCCGCACGGGTTGGCAGGCTGGCCCGAGCGTGACCCACTAGCGAGCAAGCCGCCGCGCTGGCCTTCGCTTTCGAGCCGATGGCTGGCCTAAGCGCGGCGCGCCGACGCAAGCCGTCGGCGCTGCCGTGCCAATCTAGCTAGCAAACCTTGTAGACAAGCAGCTGGGCGGAGCTATCTTGGCTAGCTAGCGGCATGAAGCGCCGGACGGAGCTGGCATCCGGGCTGCCGCAACATGGGCTCCGCACGCGCCGGCGGTTTTGACCCCTATCGCGCGGTGGCGGTAGCTGCGTCCCATGGCCGAGGATGACTAGGTGGACGGGCGGAGGTAGGAGGTCACTCGAGGATTTTTGTTGGTAAGAGCATGTACAATGGTTGATAAGGTAGTCTTATCTTAAGTCTGCCACGTATGCAAGTGGTAGTAGTTTCTTGGCATTTTAGTGGTTTCTTGCATTATTAGGGGTTTCTTGTAAGGAACAATGTACGTACTACTAGCGACAAAGGCGATTCTAGGTTGCGTTGTACTCCAATGAGTACTACTAGTGGTTGCGGAGTGTATACCTCGTTTTGTGGGTTCGATCCGGCGAGCACGGCGACCTTTAAAAAAATAGTACTACTACACTTCGCTGCAAGCCAATATTTTACGGGTAGTTTGAGTTTTGATGTCAAGCGGACGTGCGGCCCCTCAATCTGGGTGCACTGGACAGCCTAGCCACGTGAACGGGTTTTCCTTCCCAGCATCCTATGGCTCGCGTGCTTGCCCTAGCCGCACCTCGCTTGCATCTTCCTCATCAGCTAGTAGCATATTTAATCTAGCGCCTCCCAATTAAGCCCGAGGAGCCGGAAAAGCCTGGCGGGGCATTGGGAACTGTGCAATATGGCTTTGTATGTAAAGTGCTCTACTACTACTATGTAGCTTGTGGCTATGCACGCATGGACTTCACTCCATTATCGGATCTACTATAAAAGAAATTCCTCTTGACGTGTTTTTTTAAATGGAGGCAAAAGCTTTGCTTCATCTCATTCATAAAGAAGGAACTACTAACAAAGTTCGACGAGATCCATTACACCTCCACACATGGAAACGAAAAGCCTAGTCTCGTTGTATCAAATAACTCAAATGTTCTGCCCCCGCAGTAACCGTCGCTGATAAACAGGCTGCTAGTGTGTGCGTGAGAGGAGCGGCTGAATAGAGCACCGAGAGTACCCACTAGGCCACTACGCAGGTGTACTCCCCTGCATTGATAGTACAACGATGGTTCTAGAGAACAGTAGTACCCTCCACTTCCAACTGTAGCTCCTTGGCCCTGAGATTCAAGAGTTCAAAACTGGTGCACTATACTACTAGTAGACTAGACTAGAAGTACAGTACAACGCACTACTAGTTGAGAAAAGTAGTACTAGTACTGCTATAGTACGAGTACGTACTCCTCCGTCACATAATGTAAGACGTTTTTTGACACTAGTTGGCGTGTAAAAAAAATGGCAAGAACATACCCAAAATTTCTTAATCCACGCCAAAAACTACTACCTAGTGCCAAAAATTTCTTACTAGTGCTATTATTTACAATAGAATGCAATCCCATAACATTCCATAATGCTAGTACTTAGTAGTAGTAAATAATAGCCTCACCCCTTCACTGAGGAACGATCTACAGTTGGAAGGGCCGAGGCCCTGCGGTTACTAGGCCCTGCGGTAACTACGCTCTTATCTCCTCCTCGCAAGTCCCCCCCGAAGAGAAGGCAGTTCGTCGCTGCTCCCATGGATTCGCCAGGCGGTTCTCCTCCTCGTCGGGGCTGGGAGACCTTGGACGATGATCCTTTGGGAGAAATCGCACGCCGCTCCGACGTCCTCACCGCCGCAAGACTCGGTGCTTCCTGCACTAACTTTTTCAAGACGCTGCTTAAACAGGCTTGAGAAAAGGCCATGCTTGCTGGTCTTCCATGCGTCCTCGAGGAGAAGGTTCTTCTATGGGAAAATCCTTCAAACAGTCCACCGCTCCCTGGCCATGGTTGCACGTTAACTCCGCTAGAGTTGCCGACGTTGAGAGGTAGTCGGATTTTGTCCGATGAGTAGGTCAGTAATGGAGTTTGATCATGTAGTACTTAGTTATTCCATTTCCATCCTGTAATTTCTCCGCTGCCCACCGTCTTATATATAGGTCTGGGTCGGTGCCAACAAAGATTGGCTTGCATAGCTCCGGCTGGATACCACCATCATTTTGCACAACATCCACAGCAGTGCGGCCGTTCTGGTGGACCCCTTCTCCACCATTGGGATCGGCCTTCCGGACTGGCTAGGCTTGAATACGTATGATGATGCCTACATGAGATTGAAGAAGATAGCAATTGCGGACCCGCCGACAAAGCGACGCGGCTACGACGATTACTATCTCATCGCGGTGTTCGACATAAGGATTGCCATCAATGCAAGAGGCAGTAATGGAAGAGGCTGGCGCATGTTGGCGGCGGCAGATTTGTACCCCTACACGTTCGAAGACGTCGTGCGCCATCTAGGCCGCATCTTCGTGGTGACAAGCCAGGGGACTTGTTTCATCTGGTTGCCATCCTACGGTACGGGAGATTACAAACGGAATGCACATACCATCATTTGCATCCCTAACGGTACTCCATTATTTTGCGGGGACCAGTCATCCCCCGATCAAAATAAGATCGCCTATCCTGGATGTGCATTTGCATCTGCGATTCGGTCTAACCTGGAACCTTGTAGCTGACTTTGGCATATTGGGATCAACTATCTTAGCAGTCGTTACCCATGGTACCACTGATGTGCAACATGGTCACAAAATCTACCACGATCGGACCGTCACCATCTACCCAGGTATTCCATTTTTTAACCCTCTCGCCTTCTCTTTCATTGTTGTACTAGTAGTATACTTAGTAGTACTAGTAGGAGTATTTTTACCTTGGAAGGCGCGTATAGCTAGCTAGGCCCTAGAAGACTTGAACCCACTAGCTGCCACCATTTTTGTTTTCCATGTCTTACTATCTCATCCATGTAGCCAAGAGTGGCTATATATAATAAGCGGTTATTTTACTTCCTCTATACGGAGTAGTACTATTTGCTGCACATTCATGACCGCCATATTTGAGCACAACATTATTATGCATGGACCTTGACTATATACGTCACCATGTGTCCAGATCTGGGATGCCGCGTGTACCAGATGAACGGCGTTGAGTTCGACCCCTGTGATGCTACGTGGGTGCCGAGGAACACTCTTGGAGAGTACTCGCTTTTCATCGGGGACAGCTACCCCATTGTAAAGCGGAAGCCACCTTCCATGCACGACATGGAAGGCCTGCCGTTCATGAAGCATGGTTGTGTCTTCGATCGCACCGCGGATGAGCGACATCTTTGGGACACGATATCCCTGATTTATGCCGCTTCAGCTTGGATGAGTCTCCATCGTGTGGAACCGGACTAGAAAGTTGCGACAATGATTCCCGTTGCCCACCACTATGGATCGTGCCATCCATGAATAACACCTGGGACTGGAACCTGGAGGAGGACATGTAGCCCATCTATAACGTGTAAGTGGAGTACGGTAATTGTGAACCGTAGTGCTGTGAATATATGTAGACTAGTCGTGCACAAAATTATCACATGAATTGGAGATGAACTTGTGTGGCATACTGGCATTTGTCCTTCAGAATTTATTACTAGTAAATGTGTTATGTGTATGTGCAACTTGTGTGGTTGTTGCACGGGCTCCAACACGCTCTTTGAGAAAAAAAGGTGGCACAACTTTTTATATACGTGACGTGGCGGCATCATACAATAGCATCGTTCTCTATAGCTGTAGTACACTCCTACTAGGACGACAACTCCTATAAAACCTTGCGCTTGGCTCTTTGCCTCTTCGGGAGGTTCAACAGTTCGTACTCGTGTGAACCTTGCACCTGGCTCTTCGCCTCTTCGGAAGGTCCAACAATGATGATACTACAGTACAATATGCTTCTGGCAATCTGACACCGATTGAACTGCTGCACGTCCACCGCGAGGGCGAGGGCAAGGGCGAGGGCGAGGGCGAGGGAGCGGGAGAGGGTGAGGGAGAGGGAGAGGGAGAGGGCGCTGTAGTCAAAATCCTCTCCTCGTCCTCCGAACCACCGCGCGCGTGGGCGAGGGAGAGGCGTAGTAAGCAAGCTTCTCCTCGTTCGGCGAGTTTACGGGACACATCAAAGCATTACTAGTACTAGTAGTAGTCCATACTACGTCCTTTCCGATTAATATGGCTTAATTTGAAACGAGAAAAATACACTGGCGGTCAACGTATGTAACAATACGCTCTTACGGTCACTATATATAGTTTTAAATCCGATTATTCGATCACTAGCTCATCGAGAGCAATCGTAGACACCCTCTTGACCGCCACATAGTCGACGTGGCACTTTGTTGACTGGTTAAATTGTCACCTGGTTTTTGGGTCCCACCTGTCAGTTGGCAGAGCAAAGAAATCAGTTAAACAAAACTTTACGCAGGCGGGACATGAGTCCAACCCTTGCGCCCGAACCGCCCTGGCTGTGTATGTGAGTGCATGCACATGTCCTCCCTCGATCTTCCAAGAAAGAGTGTACATCGGCTATAAAACAAAGAGTGTAGTAGTATATGATGTACATCTACACTTCCAATGCATTTAGCCCTTAATCTAAATCGATATTGATTGACTAATGCACCAACTTGTGCTGTAGGTATAGGCTACATGTCTATCCTTAATTACAGCATGCAACGGCCTTCATTTAATCTTCTTATCTCGATGGTCGCATGCACACATAAGTCTGCTACTTTTGGGCGTTAATTATACCCTGGTCAATGTGTAAATCTCTAAGTGTACAGTCTTTCACGGACGTAGGGAGTAGATTGAGCACTTGAGCGTGAGCATGTGTGTTGCATCGTGTGCTGTGTGCCGCATGGGTGCGTGAGTGTTGCGTGCGTCCATGTGGAGTACGTGTTGCATGTTGCATGCATGCATGCGTGGGGCTTACTCCCTCCCATTGACATGTTCATATTTCAAGCTTCCTATGTTCCCTCCATATGGTGATACTCCCTCTGTTCCCAAATAGTACGGAGTAAAAGCCTCCCTCTGTTCCCAAATACGGAGTATTTGTCTTTCTACAGATTTCAACAAGTGACTAGGTACGAAACAAAATGAGTGAAGTGAGCGTAGAGGCATAGGGATACTGTAGAAAGGAAGTCCTCGCGATCCATTATTCGCCATCTCGGTCAGAGAGAACTATTCAACTAGTCTTCGCAGGGAAGTGACAATACACGCTGCAGCAGATGGGACACGTAATTAATAAGCTGAACCAGCGTGTTGGTGTTACTAAATCAGCCTTACCCAGTACTGCCATCAAGTTTGCCAGTTGAGCATGCTGCCGCAAATACGCCTACGCACCTCTGTCCTCCATTAGCTGACATATGGGCCCTCTTGTGGTAGACCCACATGTCATCGGTGTAACTATTTACACTCCGAAGGACGATGCCTATATCCTAGTAGTAGTACTAGTAGAATTGAGATTTAATGCACTTTCTTCCCCGTCTTCCACTCTTCTTCCTCCTCTCTTCTTCTTCCTCCTCTCTTCCCCATCGTCGGCCACACACCATTTACCCCCGCTCACTCGCCATCTTCCTTGGTAGCTCGCGTGTACCATATCCCCCCTCTCACTACTCGGCCACGCGAGGAGAAGCATCTTCGCTCGCCCGCCCGAATCCACTTACCCGCTGGCTCGCAGGCACCGAAAACCCAGACTTGCCTTCCTGCGGCCTGCGGCGTGGCTCAAGTGGGGGCCCAGCGTGGCCCAGCTTCATCAGCTCAAGGTCAAGACCCTCACGAGGGGCCAAGCCTCATGGAGCGGATGACAGGAACCTTCCTCAGGAGCAGCCTCGTCAGGCAGGCTCACGAGGAGGCGGAGAGATCAAGGCAGGGTACCTCACGAGGGTGCCCTGTGACGCAAGCCATGACGATCGAGGCCAGGCGGGCGCCGGCCTGCGCAGTGTCCTCATTTCCCCTTTGGTGCAAAGGAGGCAAGCACATGCCAAGGCATCAGGCAAAGGTTACCGCTTCGGTGCAACAAGACCAAGACCAGCAGAGCGGCAGGAAGGAGGTCATCGTGGAGCCCAGGACGACGTCACCGTCAGAGCCTTCGTAGCCGAAGACCAACTTTAGTCAGGATAAGTGTACTAGATGTTCCCCTTCAAAACGGCCAATTGTTGGCGCCCTTCCCACTCATTATTTTGGGAAGAGGCCCAGGGCCTCCCTCTATAAATAGAGCTAGCCACCACAGAGTAGAGGCGACCGAAGGAAGGGACATGCAAGCTGATAGAGCCCTAGAGAGAGAGAGAGGCGATAGAACTCACCCAAGCAGTTCATCGCACCAGCCCAAGAACACCCCTCGCGAGGCTGTTCTTCCTTTGTACTGTTCATCATTAGCCCCTGAGGCAATCCACCACACCACACACTGGAGTAGGGTATTACACCACATCGGTGGCCCGAACTAGTATAAACCTCGTGTCTCTGTGTTGTTCATCGTTCGTAGTTTAGATCCCTCGCTAACCATTCACGCATGAGCTGGTAGGGGAAAGATCTCCGTGCGCACCCCAGTGTTCGAATCTCAAGGGTCTGCCGGAACCCGAAATCCGACACCCGCGGCCGGCTGTGCTGCCGCGCAGGCCTCACCGCCCCACCGTACTCCCATCGCTGGCCTAGCCATCCCTTAACTCACCCACACCTGCTGTTATTCTCCAGCGAGGGTAGACGAACCAGTAAACCCTCATACAGTCGTACTCCCCTCGGCGTGGGAAACAACTGCTGAGTCTTCCCTGCCTCTGTGTCGTTCCCTTCCTAGGCCTCGCCGCCGTCCACCGCCCTAGTGCTCTCGGCGTGGCGTGGTGAACGTGGTCAAGGAACGGCTTCCATCGGACGTGGATCAGACGTGGAGAGGCCGACAGCTGGGTCCACGGCCGCAGCAAGGAAGTGCCTCCTTATTACGCGCAAAATAATTATTCCTCCACCTGACATCTGGGACCCACTAGAAGGGCCTCTGTATTTTGCGAAAAAAGTGCCCCAGGCTGACATGTCGGACCCACCAGCTATCTTCGCACGCAAGGAAGTGCCTCCTTATTACGAACAAAAAAAATGAATACTCCGTCTGTTAGCTGGGACCTAGTATAGTGGCAGGCTGACTTGTGGGCCTACTAAGTTGACGGGGACGGAGGGCTTTGTCAACTTAGTCAATATGCATGATTCTAGCTCCAGTGACCATACGATGTTCATCCAATGGCCGTAGTGCTTCTTCAACCTCAGGTCTTCTTGCTCCAGCCGCCCAAACCAGTGTCGGTCGTGCCTCGTGCTCCTGCCTCCCGTGGCCGGCTGCAATGCGGCGGAGGCCTCACCGCCCCTACTACTCCCACCGCTAGCCAGGCCATCCCTCTACTCACCCTCACCCCCTGTTATTCTGCAGCGACGGCAGCCTCACCCTCGTACTCCTCTTCGCATGGGCATCCACTGTTGCGTCTTCCCCGGCTCCGCGTCGTCCCCTTCCTAGGCCTCGTTGTCGTCCACCGCCATGGTGCTCTCGGCGCGGCATGGTTTATGTGGTCAATGACCGACTTCCATCGGAAGAGTACTGTGCGTGGAGAGGCTGACAGCTGGGTCCACGGTGGCCGCAAGGAAATGCCTCCTTATTACGCGCAAAATAATTATTCCTCCACCTGACAGCAGGGACCCACCGGACGGGCCACCGTATTTCACGAAAAAAACATTTCCCCCTGACTGCTGGGACCCACTAGCTACATCTTCGCACGCAAGGAAGTGCGTCTAGGCAAAAAAAAACAAATGATTCGCCCCCCTGAGTGCTGGGACCCACCAGCTACATCTTCGCAGGCAAGGAAGTGCGGCGATCGGACCCACCTGGTGAAGCATACGTGGCGTTGTCATTCTGGTCGCGAACGTGTACGTACATATATACTGGTCGATGTAAAGGCGTGCACGTGTCGTAGTAGAGGCGCACACGTAGCATGTACACGTACGTACAGCGGCCAGGGTGCAAGAAAGAAAATACGGCCACGTAAGTGTACATACGGGCGGTGTCTCGAACGCCTACTCGCGCATACGTAAATGGCTGGGTCGGAACGGAGAAACAGCGTCATCGTCGTGTTCATGGGGAGCCAACCGACTAGGTCAGAACGAAATGCGTGGTCGTGTTCATCAGGAGGGCTTGGACGGAACAGGCGATGAAAACGAGGCCTGGCGTACCACACAATGGAGGAAACGGACCTCCTACGTTCGGACCGGGGTCCTGTTGATCGGGAGGGTGTGGCGTGCCGCCAAAGCGGAGGAAACAGACCTCCCTACGGTCGGCACGGGGTCCTGTTGATCGGGAGGGTGTGGCGTATCGCAAAAGCGAACAAGCGGACCTCCCACGGTCCAAACGGGGGTCCTGTTGATCGGGAGGGGTGTGGCGTACCGCAAAACGGACTTGTGTTGGAGCGCTACGGTCGAAACGGGGGTCTTGTTCATCGGGAGGGGTGTGGCGTACCGCTAAACGGGACTACCGTCGACCTCCTCCAGCCTCCACGGGCTACCGTCGACCTCCTGCAGCCTCCACGGGCTCCTGTTCATCCAGCCTCCACCGCGCTACTCCACGGCTACTATTCAACCACCCTCCACCGTCTCACTGCTCATCCAGCCCTCCACACCACGGGTCCTGTTCAACCACCCTCCACGGGCACCCTCCACCGCCTGAGCTCATCCAGCCCTCCACACCACGGGTCTGTTCAACCACCCCTCCACGGGCACCCTCCACCGCCTACTATTCATCCAGCCCTCCACACCATGGGGTCATGTTCATCCGAGGCAAACGCCACCGCCATCGCTCATCAAACCCCCGCAACGCTCCTTTATTCATCCCAGAGGCATCGATCGGCTTCGCTTAGCAGCCATCGATCGATCGCTCGGGTTCGATAATGCGTAGCTGCGCGTCTGTCGCCGGGTTCGATTAGAGCCCAACGCCTCGCTTCGGGTTCGCGAGCCAATGCCTCGCACACACGCAGCGCGTCGTGTACGAGAAAACGCAGCATTGCTCGCCCCTGACCTCCCACCGAAACGGAACTCCTGAAATTTTCCTCCCCTCGCTTCTACCACGGTTTTTCCATCATGGACGGCCCAAAGAATGGAATGCAGCTGCGTCTCCGGCCCGCCTGGACGAAAAGCCCATTTTCATCATGATTTTTGTCATAGAAGTAGGAGCCCACCACATCAATGATGATACCGGGTTTTGTCACAATTATCGTCATAGAAGTGTCATATGTATGACAGAAATTTTTTTCGTTCGGCCCAAAATGTCACGGATGTGTCTTTTTTTTGTAGTGGGTGGTGTTGCAAGTTTACGTATAACAGAAGGTGAATCTAAAGCAGAACTAGATGGCAGTTTATTACCTCCCCTCGTACTAGAGGGAAATATCTTAGTCTTAGCATCCTTTAGATTTTTCATAGTGATAATATGATAATAATCCCAAGTGACTCAACAAATATAGCTATGCTCCCAGGCAACGGTGCCAGAGAAAGGTCTTGATAACCCACAAGTACAGAGGATCGCAACAGTTTTCGAGGGTAGAGTATTCAACCCAAATTTATAGATTCGACACAAGGGGAGCCAAAGAATATTCGAAGGTATTAGCAGTTGAGTTCTCAATTCAACCACACCTGGAGATTAATTATCTACAGCAACGTGATCAGTAGCAAAGTAATATGATAGTTTTGATAGTAGTCACAGCAGCAATAGTAACGGTAATAGTGATATCAGTAATTTTGTACCAAGTGTAACAGTGATGATAACAGTAGTAGCTTAGCAAGTACAATATAAGATAAATTCGTAGGCATTGGATCGGTGACTTGTTGGATGATATTCATCATGAGACAGTTATAACCTAGGGCGTACGGCACTAGCTCCAGTTCATCAATATAATGTAGGCATGTATTCCGTAAATAGTCATACGTGCTTATGGAAAGAACTTGCATGACATTATTTTTCCTACCCTCCCGTGCCAGCAGGGTCCATATTGGAAACTAAGGGATATTAAGGCCTCCTTTTAATAGAGAACCGGAACAAAGCATTAACACATAGTGAATACATGAACTCCTCAAACTACGGTCATCACCGGGAGTGGTCCCGACTATTGTCACTCCGCGGTTGCCGGATCAGAACACATAGTAGGTGACTATAACTTGCAAGATCGGATCTAAAACATGGATATAATTATTATAACATAAACGGTTCAGATCTGAGTTCATAGCACCCAGGCCCAAAGTGACAACCATTAAGCATGGCAAAGTCATAGCAACATCAATCTAAGAACATAGTGGATACTAGAGATCAAGCCCTAACAAAACTAACTCGGTTACATCATGAACCTCATTCAACTCCTCACCGACTAGTGAGCCTATGAAGGAATTACTCACTCCCGGTCGGGAGCATCATGGAATTGGCGATGGAGAAGGGTTGGTGATGACGAAGAATGAAGATCCCCCTCTCCGGAGCCCCGAACGGACTCCAGATCTGGCCTCCCGATGAAGAACATGAGGTGACGGTGGTTCTGTCTCGTGGATCGCGATAATTCTTTCTCCTTGATTTTTTCTAGAAAAATAGGATTTTATAGCGTCGGTTTCAAGACCTGCTGGAGAGGGGTGCGCGCCCTGGTGGGTTGTGCCCACCCAGGTGCCCCTCTCCAGCAGGTCTTGGCTCCAGAAATTCTTATTTATTATATAAAAATTCCTCGCGAAGTTTTGTTCCATTCCGAGAACTTTTATTTCTGCACAAAAACAAAACCATGGTAGTTCTGCTGAAAACAACATCAGTCCGGGGTTAGTTTCATTCAAATCATGCAAATTAGAGTCCAAAACAAGAGGAAAAGTGTTAGGTAAAGTAGGTACATTGGAGACGTATCAGCAAGACAGTAGCATTTCTCAAACGTGGCATTGATGCATATTAACAGAGAGATTATATTACCAATAAAATTTGTTAAACATGTAATTTGCTTTTAACTGTGGTGTTGCATCAATTTTCTAGCAGCATTATTAGAGGGTGTTTGTTTACAGGGACTTTTTGGTGTAGGGACTAAAAACAGCCCCTTTTAGTCCCATCTAAACCAAACAGGAGGGACTTTTAGGGACTAAAAGTGGGCATTTGGGACTAAAGAAAGAAGACCCTAAGGGAGAGTCTTTTTGGGACTTTTTCCAAAAGTTGCCCCTGCCTCGCATCGCACCTTATCTCTATTAATTCATTACTAGGGGTAACATGGTCTTTTAGCATGTCATTTAATAACCTCTAGTCCATGTTTAGTCCATGGAACCAAGCAGGTAGGGACTAAGGAATTTTTAGTTGGGATTAAAAAAAGTCCTAGGACTTTTTAACCAAACAGGGCATTGGATTAACAACAGCTAAAGAGTTGCACGGGACAATGGATGCACCAGCACCATGTGCATCTACCGATGTATAAAGGGGTGATGCACAGTCTATTGCAACAAAGAACAAACAACCAAGGAGCATATTTGTGTTGGTCCCAGTTTTGTTATATTTAGACACCTTTCCTATGCGAGCGCAGCAAATCTAGTCCTGCTCAAACTCTACAGCTGTGTCCCCCAAAACAAAAAGATCTGTT
This sequence comes from Aegilops longissima, assembly GCA_021605205.1. NCBI lineage: Eukaryota > Viridiplantae > Streptophyta > Magnoliopsida > Poales > Poaceae > Aegilops > Aegilops longissima. The sequence continues at coordinate 318,952,696 of CM038680.1, read as the reverse complement.
CGTTACAGATGTGTGTACTGCATTTGTCATTGTTTTCCCTTTTCGACCAACGTAGGTGCTGGATAGCCTGTATGTACTGGTACTTTCCCCCCTTCCTTTCCTCTTTGAACCACGTCCTATATTCATGCGATACAACTTTCCCCCCTTCCTTTCCTTTTTGAACCACGTCCTAGATTCATGCTATAAAACTTTCCCCACTACTTTCCCCCTTTCCTTTCCACTTTGAACCACATCCTAGATTCATGCTATACAACTTTCCCCACTACTTTCCTGTTTGATCCAACACCTACATTCGAGTGCAGAAGCAGAAAAAGCACACATGCAGCTAGAGCAATGCATGTGCGATAAGTAAATTATACCTTAAGGTTCTTAGGGAATGGTTCGGTGGGCGACTAGAGGCCGTTCTACCCACACTATGTATGGCGGTCAGGAAGAAGGGGTCGGAGGCCCTCCCGCGCCGCCGCTGGGTGAAAGAGAACAGCTGCGCCTGTAGTGGATTCCCTCCCTCGCCGACGGCGGCAGCGTTAAGCCTGCTTCCCTTCCCGGCGGACAGATCCTGCCGGCTCTTTGACCGGCTATGAGGGGAGAGAGAGAGAGAGAGGGAGGCCAACGAAGTCTTGTTTAGATCTGGAGAGGGTGAGAGAGTGTGAAGAGAGCAACTACAAGCGCTGAGGCGCCAGCATGTATACATATAGTGGAGAGAGAGTGTGAAGAGTGCAAACCCTAGAAATTAAGCGTCGAGGCTGCAGCGTATACGTGATGAGGTGATTATACGGTCACTACGAGATCGTATAGCTCCGTATCCATCCATTTTGACTAGTCAAAGAATCCTCCTGGCACCGCCCCAGATCAGTTTCTCTCTCTATCATGCGGGGCCTACCTGTCATTGGGTGGAATAAATAAGTCCAACAATAACAAAATTATGCTCAAGTGCGGTTATCGAACCCGAGACGTCAAGTTTGATGAGCGAACATCCTAACCAGCTACACCACCCTGATGTTATGTTTAATGAGAGGAAAATAACCTTTTATACATTCCTGCATTCGTGTGACAAGCATGCCGTGTTTTTTGGCGTGGGAGTCATTGGGATTTAAATCATAATCGTGTCATGTGGCCTTGGTGGTAAGGTCTTCTGGGATTTAAAGCAGTGTTGGTAGTACAAAAATAATGCAGCCTTAGTCACCTTACCTCTCTCCATGTAGTACGTTGGGTCCCACCAGTCAGAGGGTGAAACAAACAAATTAATAAGAAAAATTAAAAGCGCCAGCAATGTATCTTACTTCACACATCTCGCTACTTCTCGTGAACACTCTCCAATTGATCCCTCTGTTCACTCGCGTACTATTTTAAGTGAATCCTTGTTATAACATGCACACAATACGCATGCATAAACTCGTGCACTAGCACGCAGCGGGCAGACACACACTAGTTAGCACACAACACGCACACACACCGGCGACCGGCAATGAAGTTGAGGCCGCAGGGTCGTACTTCGGCAGCCACACGACAATCGTGCGCTCAAGGCGAGTAGAGTGACCTAGTGTGGGTGTCATCATAATCATCATTGATGGCCATGTTATCTCACGCAGATGGAGTTCGTATACGTTGTGCCACAAGCAGCGAGAGCTCAGACTTGGCGTAGTGGTAGAGCAACGGGTCAACGACCTTAGGTGGTAGGGTCAACAATGGGAACGGCGGACAACATGCGAGGTACTGCACGAACTTGCGGCAATAGAGGCCAGTGTGCGACTTGAGTCCGTGCTAGTGCATGTGCATGCACTGCAAGCTGGGCGTTGCATGCGTGTGCTGCTACTAAAGGTACAAAACTATATTTGCCACTAGTTAATCACAACTGGAGGTTGGTGTAGATGGTTAGCCTATTTGCCCATATGAAGCATTAGGTCTAGGGTTCGAACCACGCCCCGTGCTTATTTTTATTTTTGTTCAACATCTTTATTCCACCCAATGACAGGTAGGACCCGCATGACAGAGAGAGAAAACTGATCTGACAAGGCGCCATGAGGATTCTTTGACTGGTTAAAATGGATGAATACAGAGCTATACAATCTCGCAGTGACCATATAGTCACCTCATCACGTATATAGTGACCGTATCGACCGTATTCTTGAGTACAGTTACCAAAGTGAACTTATACGGTAAGTTCAATGACCAACAATGCAGTTTACTCTTTTAATTGTTTAGTTTGTACACTTTGCTCTCTTCCAATAATTTTGGGCACTTGTATTCGACCTAAGTCAGTGTCGCACCGTATCTCATACTACTCCCTTCGTCTAGATGTAAGTCACGTTAGAAGGTGCAGCGGGACCAAGGTGCAAGAAGATTGGAGGAGAAGGAGAAACTTGACAGGTTCTTCCTCCAATCAAAGCCCTGATTTCTGTCTCTAAACGCAACAATTAATCACAACAACTAATATATGAGATGTCGTTTTAGCTACCATGCAGGGCCACATATTAACTCGCATGCAAGCCGACTTTGGTTTCTTGACTGATCAACGCGTAGTTGCGCTCCATGCATTGGGTTTCCGGGGGCAATAACAAGGCAGAGTAAAGAGCGTTTGGTTACATTGCTTAGGCTAGTCATAGTGGTGAGTAACTTGGACTAGTAACATGCATATGTTACTAGTCTATGTTACTACCTTCATAGTGGGTAGTAAAATATGGATGGTAACATGCAAGTATTCATTAATTGACATATAGACTCATTTTACCTCGGGGTGTGTTACGTTTTAGTAACATATTATGTTACCACAAGCATCTCTTTCCTCATTAACTCCATGCCACATAAGCAAATTTTTTGTTGGGATGTGCTATGTTACTACCTAAGTTACTCCCACTATGGCTAGCCTTAGTAAGGAAATTGCTCGGCTAACCCAGCTAGCCAGCTTTCGCTTTGCCAACCTTGCCTGGTTAAACAGTTTAGTTCTTTTTCTTACCAGCCTTGCCCTGTGAAAATCGTTGTCATGAGGGTTGCCGATTTTTCTGTGCGCGAAGTTTGCCGTCAGAAGCGAGCCGATCTAGCTCTCCTGAGCTAGCAAGGTTTTTCTAGCCCACCCAAGCTAGCTGGCCCACAAAAGCTAACATAATTTAACAATTCCAAACATCTAACCTTGCCCGACTAGGCTATAACTGTTCTTGCTAAGGATCCAAACTCTCCCTAAGTAACAACACTCACTAGCAACAAGGACAGGAGGGGATTGAGATGCGAAGTTAATGGATGACGCTTAAACATTTTGGGAATATCTGATTTTCGTAAGATGACTTAACACTAGACGGAGGGAGTACTACTCCTCAGTCCAGGTTTGATGGAATATTCATCACCTCTTCTCTTCTTGTACGTACTCCATTTGTATCTCACTTCCTGTGGCTTTGCACTCGCACGATATTCTTATTTTATGAACTTGTGTGTGTGTGTGTGCATGTGTGTGTGTGTTTAACGACATGTGTGTGTTAGAGAGAGCGACACATCTACCAACTCCTACAGAGAGATGGTGTGTAGTGTACGATTTAGCCGTGAGAGTCGGTGCATCCTCTCGTTTCCAGGCGTCCGGTCGGGATAGGCGGATAGCTGCCACGCCCGCTCCTGACCAGCCTGGCCCACCCAAAGCCCCTCCATCGCCCGCGTGCGCTTCTCTCCCTAAATGGCCAGTGCCGCTCCAAAGAAACGGTGACGCATTCATGCCCGGGCAGAACGGACACGACCTCTCACTAGCGCCTGCGTTGAAGGGAGAAGCGGATTCAAGAGTGATGGTTGCTTCGTCCGTCAAACTTACTGCTGGGTCTATGTGATTTGATGGCTCATTGGTCATTATTACTGAGGTTGTACGGCTGCTGGATGTCCCACGCTTCGGCGGAAGGAGGTACTAGATTACAATTTTCTCCATTCTTACAGCAGAGGAGTGCGAAAGCAGTGAAAACACGCAGGCTTAGTGATTACATGACCCACCTCACACTATCACCATATTTTCTAGACACCGTGCGACACCTAACTCTTTACATAGTACTAGTATAGTACGTACTATAATTTCTAAGCAAGATAAATTTGTACAACGCTATGAAGCTTCCAGCTTCTGTTTCATGTATCCTGCATGCAAGGTTGCCCGTTGCAACATTTCATCAAATACAAAGGAGACTAACATGCATGCTATTGCATCTCAATGATTGATAGATCATAGCCAATATGTACTCCCTCCGTTCCAAAATAAGTGTCTGAACTTTATGCAAACTTTAGTACAAAGTTGTACTACTACTAAAGTTGACACTTATTTTGGAACAGAGACAGCTAAAGAAAAAAAAACGATCCATGCAGTCCCTAGCCCTGGAACCGTAAACCCTAACCAGGATTTAATTTGGTGGCAACGTTGGAGCTTCCCAAGAAATGAAGTTTGCAACCCTTTGACCATCGGATCATTTTGTGCAGTTTCACCAAAATCGAGATGAGCATCCCTGTTGAGGATATAACTATTAGGTATGACCCGCCCAGGAGGGGCCGGGTTATACCAACGACGGTTCATTCTCACGAAGCCCATGATGTATCGAAGATGACGGTTTATGAGGATGACTTATTAAAAGCCCAAGGCCCAAAGGCGGCTTAAGGCCCATAGGTGTAAACCGCCATATATGCATGTCTTGTATTGTAAGGCAAGTGTAATTAGTTAGCAGGCCAGACACGTTTATGAGCCGGCCGAGACTCTGTAAAGACGCAGGGCGTCAACCTGTGTATATAAAGGGACGACCCGGCGGCGGTTTAGGGCAAGAGACAACAGATCGAAAGCTAGGTCAAGCGTATTCGCTCCCTGGTAATCGAGGCATAAGCACCTCAAACTGGATTAGGCATTTACCTTCACCGCAAGGGGCCGAACGAGTATAAACTCATGTGTCCTTTGTCCCGTTTAACCCCTTTAAGCTAAACTAGTGTGATGGCTCCATGACTAAGTCCTCACACTAGGACATCTGCCGTGACGATCACACGACAGTTGGCGCCTACCATGGGGCCAGCGCACGGTGGTTTTGAGTTCTTACATGGCAACTTTGAAGGGATCAAAGGATACGCTATGGGCCGGATGACCAATAGTCGTCGCGGCAAGCTCTACATCGACGATGCAGGCTGGGGCCCCGAGGCCGGCTCAATCGAGTATGGGTATCGGGTCCCCTTCGATGGAATTCACGTCTTCATCGGCAAGATCGACGAACCGGGCCCTGAGCCAGACACCTGCACCGACATCATCGAGACGGCTTAGGGTGCACGACTCGCCCGGGTTCAACCCGTCGTGAAGTGCGCCTTCGTTGGATTCATCCACGGGGTAGAATTTGAGGAAGGATCCATGTCTGGCGGTGAGACGGCAATCTTTTCTGATGGTGAGTCGTCCATGGGCGAAACTACTTCATTGTATCAACTGCAAGACAGCAGGCTTGGGGGCTGTTCCAGTGGCGACAGTATTCCGGACCCCTATGAGCCGCCGAACCGGGTCGCGATTTTCATGGCCGGTACACAGCCAGGGCAGAATTCTACGACTACGGCGGCAATGATTTCCAGGTCTGCAGCGGCGATGGTAGCGGGGCAGGAGGCCCTGCGCACCTACCAGCTCAGACCTTGTCTGACTTATTGGACAATTTGACAACATTGTTGACAGCAGAGGTTAACCCGGCAAATCAAGCTCAGCATAACGGGGAAGTTGCAAAACTACGAGATGAGATAGCTCAAGCCAAGGAAGATCTGGCGGCTGAGGACGCGAGGATGGCCACGGAGCGAGCTGCTTTGGATGCTCAAGCGCAACGAATCCAGGCTGATTCCTTCTGCCCTCTCGTTGGATCAAAACGCTTCAAACGAAGTCCTGAGGAGAAGGCACCGGAGTCGTCTGCCTCCGGTTTACGAGGCGAGGAACCTCTTCAACACACCTGGTGCAGGGATCAGTGACCCGCCAGGGGTAAATCTGGTGGTATCCGCGCCTAGGACTGGAGCGCCGGCTCAACCACTTACAACGGATCTGCCTCGTCTGAATAATATCCCGCCACAATATGTACCGACGCCACTGGGTCATTATTCTAACCCTTTGGATAATATGATCGCTGCGGCGACACGATTGGCGGCTCTCCCAGTTGAAGGCGAGTCTCCAGTTGCGGTTGAAACACGGAGGGCTAGAGAGCTTCTTCAGACAGCATTGGTACAACAGGAGGCTTATTCGTACATGTAGTACCTTGAAGTATGTCTAGAGGGGGGGTGATTAAACTACTTGACCGATTAAAAACTTAACCTTTTCCCAATTTTAGACTTTGGCAAATTCTAGCTATTTTTGCACAAGTCAAGCAATCTTCACACAATTCAAGCAAGCATGCAAAGAGTATATAGGCATTGGAAATTAAAGCATGCAACTTGCAAGAATGTAAAGGGAAGGGTTTGGAGGATTCAAACGCAATTGGAGACACGGATGTTTTTGTCGTGGTTCCTATAGGTGGTGCTATCGTACATCCACGTTGATGGAGACTTCAACCCACGAAGGGTAACAGTTGTGCGAGTCCACGGAGGGCTCCACCCACGAAGGGTCCACGAAGAAGCAACCTTGTCTATCCCACCATGGCCGTCGCCCACGAAGGACTTGCCTCACTAGCGGTAGATCTTCATGAAGTAGGCGATCTCCTTTCCATTACAAACTCCTTGGTTCAACTCCACAATCTTGTCGGAGGCTCCCAAGTGACACCTAGCCAATCTAGGAGACACCACTCTCCAAGAAGTAACAAATAGTGTGTTGATGATGAACTCCTTGCTCTTGTGCTTCAAATGATAGTCTCCCCAACACTCAACTCTCTCTCTCACAGGATTTGGATTTGGTGGAAAGAAGATTTGAGTGGAAAGCAACTTGGGGAAGGCTAGAGACCAAGATTCATGTGGTTGGATTGGAATATCTTGGCCTCAACACATGAGTAGGTGGTTCTCTCTCAGAACTGGTAAGTTGGAAGTGTAGGTTTGTTCTGATGGCTCTCTCCACGAATGAAGAGGAGGTGGAGGGGTATATATAGCCTCCACACAAAATCTAACCGTTACACACAATTTACCAAACTCGGTGGGACCGAATCAACAAACTCGGTCGGACCGATTTAGTAAACCTAGTGACCGTTAGGGTTTTTGGTGGGACTGACATGCAACTCGGTAGGACCGGTATGGTTAGGGTTAGGGCATAACGTAATCTCGGTGAGACCGATTACACAAACTCGGTGAGACCGATTTTGGTAATTAGCTAACCAGAGAGTTGGTCAGGTAAACTCGGTGGGACCGATTCGCTCTTTCGGTGAGACCGAAATGTTACGAAAGGGAAACAGAGAGTTTACATTGCAATCTCGGTGAGACCGAGATCCCTATCGGTGAAACCGATTTGCCTAGGGTTTGTGGCAGTGGCTATGACATTTGAACTCATTGGCGCCGGATAGAAAGAATCGGTAGGACCGATTTTGACTTTAGGTTTAGGTCATATGTGGATGTGAGAAAGTAGTTGAGGGTTTTGGAGCATATCACTAAGCACATGAAGCAAGAGGCTCATTAAGCAACACCTCATCCCTCCTTGATAGTATTGGCTTTTCCTATAGACTCAATGTGATCTTGGATCACTAAAATGTAAAATGTAGAGTCTCGAGCTTTTGAGCTTGAGCCAATCCTTTGTCCTTAATATTTTGAGGGATCCACTTTCATCATCCATGCCATGCCATTCATTGAGCTTTCCTGAAATATTTGTCTTGGAATAGCATTAGCTCAATGAGCTATATGTTGTTATGAATTACCAAAACCACCTAGGGATAGTTGCACTTTCAATCTCCCCCTTTTTGGTAATTGATGACAACATATAGATCAAAGCTTCGACAAATGATAATAAGATTGAGAAACATCGTCGCTTTGAGATGTATGTGATAAGCAAGAGCTCCCCCTAAATTTGTGCATATTTTAAGATTTTCTTTGGACTGCAAATGCACAAGGAATTAGGCTCATGGGTTACTCTTCCATGTCACATACATCTTGGTGGAGCGCTCAAAATAATAAGGATTGAATACATTCACTCATCACCAAGCACAGTGAATGATCATATAAGGGTAAGTAAGATAATATCATCTAACAAGCATAAGTGTAGCTTATGATCAAACACATGATCATCAATGTCTCACAGGTAATAGCATAGTATCTCAAGCAATCAAAGGCAAACAAAGTTCAACCAAGAAGACAAGAGAGAACAAAAGAAAACTCTCTCTCTCGAAGCCCTATGATCTATACATTTTTCTCCCTCTTTGGCAACAAGTTACCAAAAAGTTCCTATAAAATGCATAGGACTATATCGTCTCTCAGGCTTGGTCTTCAACTGGTGGCGTAGAGATGGCTCCTTGGACGAAGACTTCAGTTGATGTGGAAGGAGCTGAAGGAGTTGGTGCTGGAGCTGTAGCTGGAGCTGTAGCTGGAGCAGATGAAGTAACTCTGGTGTCTGTTACTGGCTTTGCAGCTGATCTCTGAGCTCGAGGCACTCTCGCAAATGCATCAGCTGTTGTCCTGCCCTTCCTCTCCTGCATGTCATCCTGTAGCTGCTCCACAACTGACTGAATCTCGGTTACTTTGACATCAAGATCATAGAATTTTTGTTCCATGATTCTTTCCAGTGCTCTCCTGGTTTTGAGTTAGGTGGCCATCCCTTCTCAATCCATGAGTTGATGCTATCAAGTAACCAAGCTGGTCCTGCTTGTTCTTCAAAAAGTACTCAGATGCCTCTGCTAGAGTTGGCATCTTGGCAGCCTTCTCTTTCCTTGCTTTCTCCTTCTTTTCTTGAGCTTGTACTGATGATGGTTCATTCTCAGTCATGACAACTTGATTGTCCTCAAAGTCAGGATAGAGAACAAAGTGTTCCTTATCCAATAGATACTTCTCTGTGCCCATCTTTGAGTTAATCAACTCCTGAATTTGTGGGGCATATCCACAGCTCCTCTTTTGGTCTGCTGATGTCCTCTTTGATAGTTTCAACTATGAGGCTCATGACCTTGAATTTCTGGGGCACATCAAATATGTGTAGCAAATTAATTGCATGCCCTCTGATCATGTTGTGGTCACCTCATTTGGGCAATAGAGTGTGTCTTAGGATCTAGTTGATCGTTGGCAACCCTGACAGAAGAAAATGAACTGACCCAAACTTGAAAGTCTCAAGTGCCTCATCTGGGATCTCCTTGTACATCTGTGACATAGAGTTGTGATCCATCTTCTTCTTGGCATAAACGTCCAAGTCATCTTCACTCTCCTTTGGGGCATTGATCAAACTTGCCCATTCCTCAATGGTTGATTGGTATCTCGTTCCTTCAGACATCCAAACTATCCTGCCATCTGGATAGAAATGTCTGTGGAGTAAAATTGCATAATGAGCTCATCATTCCAGTTTATGAGCTTCGGCCCAGCAAAGTCTGCAACTCCACACGCACTGAAGCTGTCATACACTCCAGGATAGTGTTCTTCATTTTCCTGTATGTAGGTCCAGTCGACCCACCTCATATCACACACTACGGGCTTCTTGTCCAACAACATTGTCTCATAGAAGTCCTGCTGCTCCTTTGTATGGAACCTATAATCAACAGCAGTCCTTCTCCTGGTGGCATATGGATCTGACTCTCTCCATAGCCTCAACCCTGAATCTCTCCCGATCTTCATGTTTTCAGCCACAGGATGAGCATCATTGTGGTCTGGAATCTTGGGTTTGAGCTTCCTTAGGACTTGCCCTTCATCATCTTCCATCATGGAAGGCTTTCCTATTACTCTGGCCATGGTCTTCTTGACCCTTTCCTTCCTTGTCCTAGTGGCAGCTTTGGGCAAATTGCTGGGAGTGCTTCTGCTTCCCTCATCTGAGCTGCTAGAGGGACTAGTGCCCTCACTCATGTGAATCTGCTCTTCTGACTTGTTCTGGCTGTCACTTTGGTATGACATGCTGCACACAATCGATCGCTGACCACGTGAATAGTTATAGATGAGGTAGAGTGGATGAGCATCACAAAATGTAGAGATTTTTTCAAAAGAATGATTCAAAAAACTTAGTTTTAGTTTTCCACAGAAAGCATTTCGGATCTACCGATTTTCAAACTCGGTGATACCGAAGCAGTTTTAGAACCTAAACTAGTGAACTCGGTCAGATCGAGTCACAGTTTGGTGGCACCGAGACTGCTAGGGTTTCACAAAGTTTTAAAATCGGTCACACCGATTAGCAATTCTCGGTCAGACCGAGAGTTACTAGTGCAATGGCGTTAGCCAAATCGGTGGGACCGAGTTTTTCAACTTGGTGGGTCCAAGATGGTTTTGGCGGAAACCTAACCCTAAATTTTCGAATCACATCTATTCTAAGGATTGTATTGAATGGATAGAGGTGTTTCAATCATGGCAAGAAGCATAATGAACACAATGTGCTGAGAATCAGACGAGGATAGCACTGTGATCGAGTTCATACCCTAGTTCGGCGGTGAACTCGCTACGGCGGCAACGGCAGAGATGAAATCCGTTGACGGCAGCGGAGAACAGCGACAGGAGGCGGCTGGCGACGAAGTCGACGATCCGGAGACCTAGTAGGCAGATCGAGCTATGCGCGGGCGAAGAGTTTTGGAGAAAGTTTTCCAAAATTTTGCCCGTGTGAATATATAGCCCGACACTGTCGGTGTGACCAAGTGGAACAACTCGGTGGCACCGAGATGCACAACTGTTAACAGTTACAGCAACTCGGTGTGACCGAAAAGTTCAAATCGGTTGCACCGAGATGAAAACCTAGATCGACTTAGTGATCTCGGTATGACCGAAATGGATGAAACGGTCAGACCGAAAATCACAAAGAAGTTTTGGAAGTTTTAAGTCTATGACGAATCGGGGACTCCGAGTGCTCCTCACACAGAGTGGTTCGAACCTGACTTGATCAAATTTTGTGATGTAGCATGAATAGAGTTTGAGACGAGAAAAGCATAGATAGCTAGAGAAGGTTCTTAGGCATTCTTGTCCATCCACTTTGCCAAGGAAGAAGAAACCAATCAATCAAAACAACAAGTGGATGTCCTCGAATGAGTAAAATATGCAACCAACATGCTCACACAATAAAATGACAAATGAAATATGTGAAAAAGCATGCACAACCAATTCTAGCATCTATCAAACAATTGGCGATGACTAGGTCATCTATATATGAGTATATTGACTTAGAAGTCAAATGAGAACATTTGATCATAGGTCATACTCATCGTTTAAGCTCAAGTGGGGTTACCACTTTTACATAAAGCATTTATGTGTTCACATCATTAGAGTTGCTTTGACTCAATTCTTAGAGTTAAGCTCCCCCTAGATGTGAGATCCCCCCTTAGAGGGATGAACTAACCTTGGGTTTTGTCGATGATGACTTCATGTAGGTGTTGAAGATGTGGATGCTCAATGTTGATGTAGATCTTTTGGAGCAAACCTTTGGAGTGAGTTGCACTTTCAATACCTACATGGGTTAGTCCCACAAGGAACAAACAAGAATATCCATAGACATAGAGTGATGCATTCACAAAATGATGTCCATGAAAACATTAGGTTACCTTGTCCCTTGCCTTACCAACATGAGGGTTTGTGACTCCTTAAACTAGTGTAAGATATGGAAGATGATTGCACTTGTCCTTGCCATAATGATATGAGTGAAGAATGTTGGCGGAGTCACCCTCAAGAACTCTCTAGTTCTTCTTCTTCGGGATTCACATCATCTTGATGGGAATCCTTGGTGTAGTAGTTGTACTTGATGAAGTAGAACTTGACGTAGTCTTGGAACCCACTTGACCAAGGCCTTAGGTTCTTCTTCAAATGCATCAATCTCCTCTTGAAGCTTGTCCTTGCCTTTGTTCTTGTGGTCTTGTGGTGGAAGATCATCTTGTGCTTGTGTTCCCTTGAAGGAAGTAGGATCATACTTCTCTTGTTGAGGAACAAACTTCGTCTTGGGGTATTGATCTTCTTCCCACTCTACTCCATTGGCATTAAACTTTCGTTCAAAACCAACACCTTGATTCTTCTGATGCCTTTCTGGCTTGCGTACAATTTCCTCAAATTTCTTACTCCCGGCAAGGCTCTTGTATACGCCTTTCTCTATAATTCCCTTCAATAAGCATTTTTCTTGCTCAAGAGTAACTTGGCTAAGAGAATCATTAGTGGAATCAAGAGAACTACTAGAAGCAACAATATTGGATTTAGCACTGTTATTGTTACTACTAGAGAAAGAATCTTTCTTGTTCTTGTTACTAGACTTGACTGAGGCATGTAAGTAGATAAGAGTAAACGCTTGGCAATGTAAGAAGAACTTTTCTTACGGAGATCATCATTAATTGCTTTTAGGAACTCATGCTCTTGCTCAAGATTGAGTTTTTCAAAGCGTAACTTCTCATGAGCCCTTAAAAGTTCTCGATGATCTTCGAAGATAGTTTCATGAGCTAACTTAAGAGTATTTAGTTCTTTAGTTAGAAGCTCAATCTTCTCCTTATCATTGTCATAAGTTTCATCTTGATTAGCATGATTAATTGACGTTTCATCATAGTATTCATCACTAGAGTTGTCAACAAGTAAATCATCATCACCTAGCAAGTCATCTTCATCACTATTAAAATCAACATACTCGGGGTGTGTTACCTTAGGACCTTTGGCCATGAAGCATCTTCCAATTCCTTCATTTGGTGAATCAAATATGTCGTAGGAGTTGGTTGACACAAGTGCTAGACCGGCAACACCTTCATCTTGAGTGTATTCGGAGTCGGAGTGATAGCTTCTCTCGGAGTGATTGTCGGAGTCGGAGCCGGATACCCATTCACCAACGTGAGCTTGATGTCTTTGTTTTGTGTAGCTCTTTGATGACTTGTCCTTCCTTTCCGAATCCTTGCTTCTCCGTGAGGGTCTTCGTTCATAACGATCATCTCTACACCTTCTCTCTTTTGGTGGTGATTCTTCTCTTCTACTTCTTCTCTTGAGAGAATCTTCTCTTCTTTTGTAGGGTGCTGTACACTCATTGGAATAGTGTCCGGGTCTCCCACAATTGTAGCAATTGCGCTCTTGACTAGAAGATCTTTTGTCATTGTAGGACCTTGACTTAGAGCTTCTTTCTTTGCTTCTACTCTTGTAGAATTTGTTGAAGTTCTTCACCATTAAGCTTAATTCTTCATTGAAGGTTTATTTCTCACTTGATGATCTGGGGGCTTCACATGAGGCTTTGTAAGCACCACTTGACTTGTTGTGAAGTTCCTCCTTATCCTTGAGTGACATCTCATGAGCAACAATTCTTCCAATGACTTCCGTTGGCTTGAGATCTTTGTAATTTGGCATCATTTGGACCAATGTGCACACGGTATCATATTTTCCATCCGATGCTCTTAGGATCTTCTTGATGATGAATCATCGGTCATCCTTCACTTCCTAAGCCGGCAATCTCATTTGTGATAAGAGCAAGCCTAGAGTACATTTCAGCGACACCTTCACCATCCTTGATTTTGAACTTGTCAAGCTGACTTTGGAGCACATCCAACTTGGATTCCTTGACGGAGTCGGTACCTTCATGCATATCAATCAAAGTATCCCAAATTTCCTTTGCATTCTCAAGACGGTTGATTTTGTTGAATTCTTCGGGGCACAAGCCATTGAAGAGGATATCACAAGCTTGAGCACTGTATTGCAGCATCTTCAACTCTTCCGCGCTAGCTTCACGATTCGGTTCTCTCCCATCAAAGAATTCACCTCGCAAACCAATACACACAATAGCCCAAACGGCGGGGTTATGTCCGAGAATATGCATTTTCATCTTATGCTTCCAACTAGCAAAATTAGTGCCATCAAAGTAGGGACCTCTACGGTGATAATTTCCCTCGCTAGACGCCATACTCTCTTAGGTTGTGAAACCAAGGCTATGACCACCAAAAGCTATGGAAATCAAAGCAAATTGAGACCAAAGCTCTGATACCACTTCTAGGACCTTGAAGTATGTCTAGAGGGGGGTGATTAGACTACTTGACCGATTAAAAACTTAACCTTTTCCCAATTTTAGACTTTGGCAGATTTTAGCTATCTTTGCACAAGTCAAGCAATCTTCACACAATTCAATCAAGCATGCAAAGAGTATATAGGCAGCAAAAATTAAAGCATGCAACTTGCAAGAATGTAAAGGGAAGGGTTTGGAGGATTCAAACGCAATTGGACACACGGATTTTTTTTGTCGTGGTTCCGATAGGTGGTGCTATCGTACATCCACGTTGATGGAGACTTCAACCCACGAAGGGTAACGGTTGCGTGAGTCCACGGAGGGCTCCACCCACGAAGGGTCCACGAAGAAGCAACCTTGTATATCCCACCATGGTCGTCGCCCACGAAGGACTTGCCTCACTAGCGGTAGATCTTCACGAAGTAGGCGATCTCCTTGCCCATACAAACTCCTTGGTTCAACTCCACAATCTTGTCGGAGGCTCCCAAGTGACACCTAGCCAATCTAGGAGACACCACTCTCCAAGAAGTAACAAATGGTGTGCTGATGATGAACTCCTTGCTCTTGTGCTTCAAATGATAATCTCCCCAACACTCAACTCTCTCTCATAGGATTTGGATTTGGTGGAAAGAAGATTTGAGTGGAAAGCAACTTGGGGAAGGCTAGAGATCAAGATTCATGTGGTTGGAATGGAATATCTTGGCCTCAGCACATGACTAGGTGGTTCTCTCTCAGAACTGGTAAGTTGGAAGTGTAGGTTTGTTCTGATGGCTCTATCCACGAATGAAGAGGAGGTGGAGGGGTATATATAGCCTCCACACAAAATATAACCGTTACACACAATTTACCAAACTCGGTGGGACCGAATCAACAAACTCGGTCGGACCAATTTAGTAAACCTAGTGACCGTTAGGGTTTTCGGTGGGACTGACATGCAACTCAATAGGACCGATATGGTTAGGGTTAGGGAATAACGTAATCTCGGTGAGACCAATTACACAAACTCGGTGAGACCGATTTTGGTAATTAGCTAACCAGAGAGTTGGTCAGGTAAACTCGGTGGGACCGATTCGCTCTTTCGGTGAGACCGAAATGTTACGAAAGGGAAGCAGAGAGTTTATATTGCAATCTCGTTGAGACCGAGATCCCTATCGGTGAAGCCGATTTGCCTAGGGTTTGTGGAAGTGGCTATGACATTTGAACTCGGTGGCGCCGGAAAGAATCGGTAGGACCGATTTTGACTTTAGGTTTAGGTCATATGTGGATGTGAGAAAGTAGTTGAGGGTTTTGGAGCATATCACTAAGCACATGAAGCAAGAGGCTCATTAAGCAACACCTCATCCCTCCTTGACTCAATGTGATCTTGGATCACTAAAAAGTAAAATGTAGAGTCTTGAGCTTTTGAGCTTGAGCCAATCCTTTGTCCTTAATATTTTGAGGGATCCACTTTCATCATCCATGCCATGACATTCATTGAGCTTTCCTGAAATATTTGTCTTGGAATAGCATTAGCACAATGAGCTATATGTTATTATGAATTACCAAAACCACCTAGGGATAGTTGCACTTTAGTACAGTTGTGAGAGGATTCATTCAACCCCTCGCCCAAGTTGGAGTTATAGCAGACACATGGACTCCCTGGCGGTATCAAGAAGTGGGCAGCGTCGTATCCCGCCCCGAGGACATGACCCGGGCCGTGGTGGTAATACTCAGGCCCTGATGGATTAGGATAGAGCACGTCGGGAGGCTGAGCTGGTGGCTCAGTACACGGCTCATCAACCATCTCCGGTTTACCCAACGACTTCGGTGGAGACATGTGTGACCTCTAGGACCACGGGCATACCATGTTTAGTACCGGCTTTGCAGAATGAACGTTTTCCCAAGGATTTCAAAGGACCTCGTAAGGTGCCTAACTATACAGCCGACTTACCCCGTGAGGCGTGGATTGAAAGTTACGAGATGGCCATGGAGCTGTTGGAGGTCAGCGATGCCGCGTGTGCCAAGTACTTCACCATGATGCTGGATGGGACGACCCATACTTGGCTAAAGGGACTGCCTGCCAATTCAATTGGATCATGGGCCGAGTTGAAGGCCCGGTTCATCCAGAATTTTAAAGGTACATGCAAACAGCCCATGTCGATTGTGGATTTGGATGCCTGTGCCCAAGAAGAGGGCGAGTCAATGACCCATTGGGTGCGCCGGGTAAAAGCCATCCTGCACTCATCAGATAACATTAATGCCGGCTCAGCGATCCTAATGTTGGAGAAAAATTGCCGTTTTTGCCTCTTAAACAGAAGCTAGGGCGAATCAAGCACCACTGCAATTACTTGGGGGAGCTGATGACAACTCTGATTAAATATGCCAACTCTGATAGTACCAAGGACCCCGAGTCTGATGATGAAAAGACGGAAAATGGAAATAAGAGTGGCAACACCAAGGGCCAGCATCATAACCCGGTGAGTTAGGGGGGCAATGGTAAGCACAAGGCCGATAACAATTTAGATTTTGTGGCCAATACCAACACGCAGAATAATGGTCAACGTCATAAGGGAAAGCCACCTCCTCGGGCAGGAGGGTCAGGTATAAATCTTGAGCAGATGCTGAATCAGCCTTGCCCAAAGCATGGCACACGGGAAAGGCCGTCTAGTCACCTTTGGAAGGATTGCCACATTATGAAGGAGTTCAAAAATTCTGATTTGTTCTAGAGTAATCATGGGCCGGGAGGCGGCTCAGGTCCCGGCTCTCATGGTCCGGGTTACGGTGGTGATGGTTCTAATTTCGATTTCCAGGGTCACCCAAGAAATCAAGGCAATCAGAGTGGTTACAATCAGCAATCCGGTCAGGGGAATCAGCAACAGCAATCTGGGTATCAGAGTAACCCGAAGCAGTTAAATAGTGGGCAGTACCACGTCTTCACCACAAGTTTATGCAAGCGGGATCAGAACCTCCATAAAAGGGCTGTGAACATCGTTGAGCCGGCGGTTCCCCGTTACTTAAGATGGCCCGAGCATCCAAATTGTGTGGAGTCAGGAAGATCACCTGCCCCGGGTTGATAATCCGGGTCACTTGGCTTTGGTGGTGGCGCCTCAGGTGGGAGGATATAAATTCACTAAGGTACTCATGGACGGAGGAAGCAGAATCAATATCCTTTATTATGAAACCTTCCATCGCATGGGGCTAACTGATAAAAATCTTAAGCCATCGAACACTATTTTTCACGGTGTGGTGCCTGGTAAGTCGGCGTATCCGGTTGGTAAAATAGCCCTGGAGGTTGCTTTTGGAGATGATTATGATTCCAGATCTAAGACATTGACCTTTGAAGTAGTGAAGATTCAGAGTCCATATCACGCTCTGTTTGGACGGCCGGCTTATGCCAAGTTCATGGCATGACCTTGTTATGTTTATCTGTAGCTCAAAATGCCGGGTCACAAGGGGACCATCATAGTGCAATGAAGCCGGAAGATAGCTTTGGAGTGCGAAGAAGGTGATGCGGCTTATGCTGAGTCTGTTTGCACAACAGAGGAATTGAAGTTTTACAGAGATAATGTTGACCCGGCAGATATGACATCTTTGAAGAAGCCAACTACGGAGCATGATCCAGTCTTGAAGTTTAAGTCGGCGGATGACACCAAGCTAATTGATTTCGTTCCTGGTGATTCATCCAAGCAGTTCAGCATCAGTGCTAATCTGGATCCGAAATAGGAAGGTGCGCTCATCGAGTTCATCCATGAGAATTGGGACATCTTTGCATGGGAACCTTCTGACATGCCAGGTGTACTGAGGGAACTCGCTGAGCACACTCTTAATATTGATCCGAAGTTTAAGCCGGTCAAGCAGTTTCTTCGTCGTTTTAATGAAGAGAGGCGTAAGGCCATTGGTGAAGAAGTGGCTCGGCTCTTGGCGGCTGGGTTCATTGTCGAAGTTTTTCATCGTGAGTGGTTGGCTAACCCGGTGCTAGTTCTTAAGAAGAACGACACTTGGTGTATGTGTGTGGATTACACGGACTTAAATAAGGCTTGTCCGGCTGATCCTTTTGCTCTCCCTCGTATTGATCAAATTATTGATGCTACGGCGGGTTGCGAGTGTTTGAGCTTTTTGGATGCTTATTCTGGTTATCATCAGATCAAAATGGCAGTTAAGGGCCAGGAGAAGACAGCTTTCATTACTCCGTTTGGACCCTTCTGCTATCTGTCCATGCCTTTTGGGCTCAAGAGTGCCCAGGCGACTTACCAACGGTGTGTGCAAAATTTCCTTCATAATCAAATCGGGCGTAATGTTCATGCTTATGTGGATGACATTGTGGTGAAATCCAAAAAGAAGGAAACCCTGATTGATGATTTGAAGGAGACCTTTGATAATCTCTGGGTTTATAAGATGATGCTTTACCTTGCCAAGTGTGTCTTTGGTGTGCCAGCTGGTAAGCTTCTGGGTTTTCTGCTTTCCAACAGAGGCATTGAAGCTAATCCGGAGAAGATCAAGGCCATCACTTCCTTGGCTAAGCCGGCGTGTGTCAATGATGTTCAACGTCTGGCAGGTCGTATTGCGGCCTTAAGCCGGTTGGGTGAAAAGGCTATACCGCTGTACCAAATGATGAAGAAAACAGATCACATTTGTCTGGAGTGATGCTGCTAATCAAGCATTTGAGGATTTGAAGAAACAGTTGGCTGAGCCGCCCGTTCTTGCTGCTTCCATTGATAAAGAGCCTTTGTTGTTATATGTGGCTGCCAATAGCCGAGCTATCAGTGCAGCCATTATGGTGGAAAGGAAGGAGCCAGGCAAGGAGTATCCGGTTCAACGGCCGGTTTACTACATCAGTGAGGTGCTTATTGAGTCCAAACAGAGATACCCACATTGGCAGAAGCTTGTGTATGGGGTTTTCATGGCTAGCCGGAAGCTTAAGCAGTATTTTCTGGGTCATCCTATCACTGTGGTTAGTTCTGCCCCTTTAGGGGATATCATCCAAAACAGAGAAGCCACAGGTCGGGTAGCCAAATGGGCCATTGAGCTTCGACCTCATGGTTTAAAGTATGTGCCTCGTACAACCGTCAAATCTCAAGCACTTGTGGATTTCATCAATGATTGGACAGAGTTGCAGATGCCTGGGGAGAAGCCCGATAACACATATTGGACTATTCACTTTGATGGGTCCAGGCAGTTGGAAGGCTTGGGGGCTGGAGTGGTATTAACTTCCCCACGAGGTGATAAATTTTCTTATGTTCTCTGGCTGATGTTCCCTTGTACTAACAATGCATCTGAGTATGAGGCCTTGCTCCATGGTCTTTGGATGGCTAAGGAGATGAACTTAAGCCGGGTTAGATGTTTCGGCGACTCATCTGGTGGCTCAGCAAGTTTCTAGCACTTGGGATTCTAAGGATCCACTCATGGCGGCTTATCGTCGAGAGGTTGATGCTATTGCGGGTCAATTTAAGGGTTATCAAGTTGAACATGTTGATCACAGTAAAAATGAGGCGGCTGATGCTTTAAGCCGGTTAGGGTCTCAGTGTAAGCCGGTGCCACCTAACACTTTCCTGGATATTCTGCATAACCCTACTGTCAAATTGCTTACAGAGGAAGGTCTTGGTATTCCTGACCTAGAAGCACAAGTGGTGGCGGCTCTTCATGCTATTCCTGATTGGACAGTTCCTTATTTGGCTTATATGACCCGGGGTGAGTTACCTGAGGATGAAACTTTGGCCAGGTAGATAACCCGGCGGTCCAAGTCAATGACTATCGTTCATGGAGAGTTGCATCATCGCAGTCTCACATGGGCGTTTCAACGTTGTGTTTCTCCAGAGGAGGGCCGTGAGATTCTGCGTGAAATTCATGAAGGAGATTGTGGCCATCATGCCGGTTCTAAGTCTCTTGTGGCTAAGGCTTTTTGTCATGGATTTTATTGGCTGACGGCTCACGCTGATCCTGAGGATCTAGTCAGTAAATGTGATGGTTGTCAGAAATTCTCCCGACGAGCTCATGTGCCGGCTCAAGAATTGAGGATGATTCTAATAACTTGGCCGTTTGCTGTCTGGGGGCTTGATATGGTTGGGCCTTTCAAAAGGTCCAAGGATAAAAAGACACACCTCCTGGTGGCAGTTGACAGATTTAAAAAGTGGGTTGAGGCAGAGCCGGTCAGTAAATGTGATGTGGTGGCGGCGGTTCAATTCATCAAAAAGGTGATTTTTCGTTTTGACTTTCCCCACAGTATCATAACTGATAATGGCACTAATCTATCCAAGGGTGCCATGAAAGAATTTTGTCAACGTGAGCATATCCAGCTTGATGTATCATCAGTGGCTCACCCCCCAGTCTTATGGTTCCCTTACAAAGGACGCCGGGTTGTTGGGTGGAGGAGTTACCTTCCGTGTTATGGAGCATTAATACCACCCCCAACAGATCTATGGGTTACACGCCTTTCTTCATGGTCTACGGAGCAGAGGCGGTTCTCCCCAGTGACATCCGCCGCGATTCGCCTCGTGTGGCAGCTTATGTTGAAGCTGATAATGAAAGAGCATGTCAGGATGCACTTGACTTATTGGATGAGGAGCGTGACCTTGCGCCGGCTCGTTCGTCGATTTACCAGCAAGATATGCGCCGTTATCATAGCGCCGGTTAAAACCAGAATTTTTCAAGAAGGTGACCTGGTGCTCCGGCTTATCCAGGATCAAATTGATATGCACAAGTTATCCCCACCTTGGGAAGGACCCTTTGTGGTCAGCAAAAATCTGAACAATGAATCGTACTACCTTATCGACATTCGAGACCACAAGGACTCATGTAAGTCGAAGGAGGAGACCCGCCGGTCGTGGAATATTTCTCATCTTCGGCCTTACTACACCTGAAGCCATTAGCTCTGGTGATGTACATATTTTGATAATGTATACATTATAAAGAGTATAATAAAGCCGGCATCCCTGATAAATCAAGGCCTTTGTTGTTTCATTTCCAAGAATAATGAGTCTTTATCACTTCAAATGGTCATTTGGGGGCTTCCTGCTCAATGAGCATAGTTGTGAATATCCTTCTTGATCCGGAGCAATGCCACATCTTCAGATTCTCATTTGGGGGCTTCCTGCTCATTGAGCATAGCTGTGAATATCCCTTTTGATTGGCTCAATGCCACAGGTCACTTGGGGGCTTCCAGCTCATTGAGCATAGATGTGAATATCCCTCTTGATCGGCTCAATGCCACAGGTCACTTGGGGGCTTCGTGCTCATTGAGCATAGCTGTGAATATCCCTCTTGATCGGCTCAATGCCACAAGCCATTTGGGGGCTTCCTGCTCATTGAGCCTAGCTGTGAATATCCCTCTTGGTCCGGCTTATACGTCCTAAAGCAGGGCTTCCTGTTCAAACATAGGTGTATTCACCAAAGAGAATATAGTGTTACTACCCTTGTGAGCTAGTTTGGAACACCAAGTGTATTCACCAAAACCTTTCGGGTTCCCCTGCTTTGTAGAAACTGCCACTCCGCCCGGGTAATCCCGGAATGACAAGCCGAACGCTTGATAGTCAATCTTATATAGACCCTGAACTTGTCAAGGTTAAAATGGCGGTCATGTGAGGCCGGTTTCACAAAGTGTAAAAGGTTAACTCAGGGGCTTGGCAGCCCATGAAAGCCTCGGAGCTTTAGACTTGGCGGCCTATGAAAGCCTCGTTTTCTCGCTTTGATTCATTTTTTGAACATTTTGGGTTCATCTTGGTACCACATTGACATATGGCTTCAAATGATTCAGGCAATGTAGCCTCAGTTCTTCTAGCTCACATTTAAGTATATTCGTGGTTCCTGATAACCTAGCCTGGCTTTGGACGTTAAGTCGCCAGTATATGATGATATTAAATACTTGGAAGTATCGTCTTCTAAGTTTTGGGTTATCACCCTTACTGCATTGGTATGGTAAGCCGGCAGTTTTAATCACATATCACAGTTATGATATTTTTGAATATATTTAATCATGATTAAACCGGCCTTGGTTATGAATTGTTTTAGTCACCAGTGGTTTTATATGGGGTATTATGACCCGCCTGCGGTAAACCGCCAGGGCACTTGTGATCTACTTGTATGCATGGTAATGCTAAATCTCATCTGCATAAATCGACATCATCATAAGCATAAAATGGTAGCTTTTCAAATGGCGGATCAAACAGGGTTGCACAAAACAAAAGCGTGCACGATGGCACGACAGATCAAAGTTTCACTAGCCTATTACATGCCTCAGTGAGCCAAAAAGATCAAGTGTTTTCAGAAGTTCAAATATTTGAACCGCCCAGCGGATCTATCTTCTTGGTCTTGACGACTTGAAGCTTCTGGATCGTCCTTCTTCGGTTCTTCGTCCTCCTCTGCCGTCTGGAAGTTTGGTGATGACCAATCAATGCCACATAAGGCATGGAATTCAGCTTCATCATCTATAAGGTCGGACGGATCAACTTCGGGGGCGAAAGTATGCTTACAGATTGGGGGAATCAAATCCATCACTTTATAAGCTGGCGTGGGCATCTTCTGGTTTTCTGTATCATAAGCCGGTTGATATTTTGATAGATTTGTTTCAACAACAATCAGAGTCGCCAGAGGACGTATTTCCTTAACACAAGCAACAAAGTCCCTTTGGTCAAATGGAGTGCCATATTCTTTCAAGCTTGGATATCCAGTAGCTACCTCAGCTGGGTCTAGCTCTGGTAACCATGCCTTGGCCCGGCTCAAGGCCTTCACGGCACCGGCTCTTGCAGATGACCGCTTCATCTCGTCAATCCTAGCAGGCAGAACAGAGAGTTTTCTCAAGACATCACTCAAGAGAGTATGTGCTTGGTTAGTTGGAGAAATCGTGGACAGTGCATGCTGAGTTCCAGTATATAGCTGTTCAACAAGTGTATAAACAGCCTTGAGCTTCACAAGCATTTCTTGGCTAAGATTGCTGCTCCTGGGACCTGAGTAATAATTATGAGTTGGTTAGAGGCGGGTTATACCATCAAGGAAGAGATTCAATTTTGATGCTAGCAAGGCGACTCACCAAAGATAGCAGAAACCATCTGGGATACATGGTGTTTTAAACCGGTAAGCTCAGTCGTCACCTATTGAAGAGTTGCCTCCACCTTTTCAGCCCGCTGCTTCAAGGCAGTTTTCTCTTCAGCCTAGGCATTTCTGTCAACTTCAAAACTGGTCTTCAGTTTTTCCGTTTCAGCCACTCTAAATTGCGACTTTCCGGGTCTCAGATTCTTGATTCTCCAGCCGGGTCTTTGCATCAGCCAATTGCGATTGAAGTTGAGCAGTGGCGTCCTGTACAAGCACAGATTTGTGAACACATTCATATCCGGTTTACAGGGGTATAAGTGGCTAATGCCAGCCGAAAAAATTATTCATACAATGGCTTATGTGAATAAGTCCCAAGCCCTTTGCAAGCAAGAGTACTTGGCACTTGGGGGCTAATGCATATTGCTTGCATCTTCTTACTACTTTATGATGACCCGGTTGTGCCGTATACAATCACGGCCGGTTCATGGGGGCTACACAGGTAAGCTCTCCTTTATAAACAATGGTGAACAGGACTGGCTCGTTCATGCTGATTAAACCGGCCTTTGGAGACTACGGATGCAATGTTAATTGTTTAAAATCCGGTTTAATTCTATAGGTGAAAACTGGCCTTGGAAGGATTCTACCAAAGATTCTCATTGTTATTTTAAGTCTACAACACACTCAATTCTATCATATATAGTAGACTTGGGGGCTGGAAGGATATACATAATTTATTAAAGGAGGAAATTGTACCTCATATTTTTGATGCATCTGTCTCACCATATCAATTTCAAGGTCGCGGCTGGGGTGCAATTGATTGAGGTAGCCAGAGAGTACTTCACTAGTACTTAATTTATAATAGTTAGCGATGTCAAATCTCACATTACGCTTTTCCATGAACTCCTGTTTGGCGGAGTGCTTAGCCAAGACAGTTGGAGTTCCCGGTTCTTTAAAGCCGGTGCCAGTGATCATGACATCGTCGGCATGTGTTTCTGACGATTTAAGTGGGCTTGACGATTCGGTACTCAAAGGATTGAGCTTTGTCTGGTTGATGGAGAGGTCAGGAATATCTGGAGGAACATCATGGACAGGCTCGTCGGGATGTAGCACGGAGGTGTCAGATGCTGGAATTTGTTGTTCCGGCTCATGGGCTTTGGGATCTTCAGCCGACTTGATCACCTTTGCCTTCTTGCTTGGCTTTGTCTTTCCACTACATGGATCATGAGAAGTCAGTACAAATATAAAAGAGCACAAGGAGACAGAAGATGAAGAAATTGTTATTACCCAGGAGCAGTCCTGAAAGCCGGCAACTGGGTCTGTGATGAGTCACCAGAAGAAGAGCGAGAAGCCTCCTGGTAGTTTGAATCGGAAGAATTAAGTGGCTGGCGAATGAGACCCGCCAGTGGGTAAAAAGAGTTTAAGTTTGGAAGGACCTCGTTTCGGCGTTTCCGTGGAACTGGAATATTCCGTAAGCTGGAGGATAATTCTTCACCTCCGCTGGTCCGAGTCTGTCGCCGGTTCTCGTGCTGCTGTTGCTTCAAAAGAAAGTGAGGATCCAAATGAGCTAAGGGGTGTGAAAAGCTTACTTTCCGGGTTACTCGTCGAATTTTCTGTCTTGGCAAAGGTGCTGAGCCGAAGGAAATAATAGTTACCTCTTCTTCAACTGCTTAGCTGGCCCCCGTGTCATCTTGATAATAATCAGTGTGAATAATATAATTGAAAAAGGAGCCAAGGGAGTCAAGGGCTACCTCCAACTCAGAGCTGTCATTCAGTTCAAACATCTCAGAAGCGCTTGATTTCTTCTTATTTTTCTTGACGGCTTTCTTGGCAGCCCTGGCCTTTTTGGCAGCTTCATAGTCATATTGCTTTTTCCAAATGTCAGAGTCAGCCTATGAAAGTCATCAAAGTTGAGTTAATAGAATATTTGAATGATGAGGGAAAAGTAAGTGATTTAGAGACTCACATCTGATGGCGCGTTAACTTTGTAGAAAGGGTTCAGACCCAATTTGCTGCAGTCTTCCGGATCTTCATTCAGAAGGGTCTTTGTCATTCCATTGATTGCCTCATCAGTTAAACGCACGGAACTGTGGCGCAATGGATCCTTTATACCACCTGTGTAAGTACACATTAAGCCGGGTCGGCGACTCAAGGGTATGATTCGCCAAGAAACCCAGCACCGAACCAAGTCAATGCCAGTTAACCTATTTCCCAGCAGAGCCTTGACCTTTGCAATGGTGGGGGCAAGCTTTGCACGATGCTTTGGGTCAAGACGCTGGGCGCGATAACCCGACAGTGGGTGCTCATCAGCCGGAGAGGTATCTTTGTAGTAAAACCATGTCTGGTTCCAATCTTTGGGGTGACTCGGCAAGCAAGCATAGGGGAAGATAACATCTCTTCTTTGTTGAATTGAGATTCCACCAAGTTCCAAGATGGGTCCGTTCGTAAACTCGTTTTGGCTGTTCAAATAAAATATTCCCTAAAGAGTTCAACACTGGGTTCCTCTTGAAGGTATACTTCGCAGAAAACTTGAAAGTTGCAGATGTTTGACACGGAATTGGGTCCGATGTCTTGAGGATGAATTTGAAAGAAGTGCAAAACGTCCTGGAAAAATTTGGACCCAGGTGGGGAGAAGCGCCGATTCATGTGATCAGTAAAAACAATGACCTCACCATCCTTTGGTTGAGGTCTTTCTTCACTTGGTTTGGGGCGCGGAAATGCATGATATCTTTTTGCTGGTAAATAGCCGGTTTTGACAAAATCTTTGAGTGTGTTCTTAGTGAAAATTGAGGGAACCCAATTACATGAAGTAACTGTCTTCGGCGGCATTGTGAAGGAAGAAGCCTAAAAGAAAGAAAATTTTGTCGGTTTAAGTTGATTCATTAAGCCAGAAGTAAACGCTACAGTATGTATTCACATTGGCGGCTTAAATGGGGCCTAATGACATATGGATAGTGATAACCGGTGATGTAAGCCGCCATGACCAGATTGGTATGTGAGATCTATCAAGAGTGAAATCTACTAAGTGTCAAATAAACAAGTTTTACAGACCGGAGCAGGTGATTCGGATCTAGCGCTGTGTGAAAAAGAGAAAATAAATCAAAGCCTAAAATATTGCAGCACCAGAGGAACTAGCACATTGGCAAGATGTCTGCATCTACGAAGTGTGTTCAGTGGTTAAGAAAAGGTACGGAAATAATTTTCTGTGTATTTTGAAAGTTATTTTTGGATTAAAGAATCAAACCGAGGTATGATGAAGAACGACGACGAACTCTGAAGAACTTCGAGAAACCCTAATGGAGATCTACAGTGGAGAAAACTTACTGGATCCACTGAGCAATGGAGAGGCGTTGCGGTTTCTTTGGTCATGTTCAGGTCGATGCAGCGGCCAGGGATGAGGAAGTTGACGAGCTCAGCGGCAGCAGGGCTCAGGTGTGCAAATGCGTTGCAGAGAGAGGTGGAAGACGAGAAGAAAAGGAGGGATAAATTAAAAGAGGGCTGCCTGACCCTATTTATAAGGAGAAGGGTAACAGGTGGGCACAAAAACGAGGAGGCCAAAGAATGATTATCCAGCTAATCGGACGCCTCGATTTTCAGGAGGTTATTAAAAGATAAGGATCTGTTAAGATAAGTTGGGTATTGTGCGAAATTAATGACAGATGACGTCATGGCGGTTTTATGTAATTCCAGGAGATGCCATCATGGAGGTTACAATTGTAACGCCCCGGATTCGATGCGCCAGGTGTTTGCCTGTTATTCGCCGTCGTTGCCATGTCATTTGCTTGCGTGTTGCATTTTGTCATGTCATCATGTGCATTGCATTGCATTGCATACGTGTTCGTCTCATGCATCCGAGCATTTTCCCCGTTGTCCGTTTTGCGATCCGGCACTCCTATGTCTCCCGGCGCCCCCTTTTGCCTCTTTTCGTGTGTGGGTGTTAAACGGTCTCGGAATGGCCCGAGGTTTGTCAAGCGGCCTTGGTATAGCACCGGTAGACCGCCTGTCAAGTTTCGGGTCATTTGGAGGTCGTTTGATACTCCAACGGTTAACCGGGTAACCGTAAAGGCCTCTTTTGTGTGCAGCCCAACACCCCTTTCAAAGTGGCCCAAAACCCAGCAAACTCCCCTCCATGCTCTCCGCTGTTCGATCACGATCGCGTGGCCGAAAACCGCTCCTCATTTGGACTCTCCTAGCTCCCTCTACCTATAAATATGTGCATCTCCCCCGAAATCCCGGTCTAACCCTAGTCCTCTTCCTCCCGTCGCCGACGGACACGTCCACCCACCGCCCGGACATGTCCGCCCCGCCGCCTAATCAGATCCGCCACATGGCGCGCCGCCGCCGCCGCCAGCAGCCCGCCAACCCGCAGTTGGCCCGCGCAGCCTGCCAGCGCGCCGCCGCCGCTCCCGCCCGGCAGCCTGCCTGCCGCCCGTCATGGGAGCTCCACCGCCGCCGGTCCCTCGCCGTCCCGCCGTCAGCCCTCTCGCTTCGCCGCCCGCCGTGGCGAGGCCCGCCCGCGCCCGCGCCAGCCCGGCAGTCGCCACCGTGGCCCGCCCTGCCACGGTGGTCGTGCAACCCCGCCGCCCGTGGGCCTCGCCCGCGCTTCACATCGCCTCCTCCGCTCCCATGGCCGCCCTCGCCGCGCCTCCCCAGCCCAAGCTCCGCCGCCATCTGCCTCGCCGGAGGCCGGGTCTCCCCTCCGACCTCGCCGGCCTCCACGCCGTTCCCCTCCAGCTCCGGCCGCCTTCTCCGGCGAGATCCGGCCCTGCCTCGGAATCCGTGCACGAGGTTGACTTCCCCCCCCCTCTGTTTTCGTCCAAGTCCCGAGTATTTCTGTAATTTTCATGCCATGTTCATCGCATCATATCTCTGCATCTGTAGCTCCGTTTCGTGCGTGTAATATGTCAAATTGTTCGCCTCAACGAGTACATCATTTCATCTCATTGCATCATTTACATTTGAGCTCATCTTGATGCCCGAAATGCTGTTAGAAGAGGGCTATGTGATGTTAGTTTCAGATTCTTATCAGAACATGCACTTTTGCCATTTTTTCCATGATTGATGTGTGCACCCTATGAACTTGAGTCCTACATGTGTTTTGTAATATGCCATGCCATCTTTACAGGGGTGTATTCCATGTATTTTTGTGATCTCTGTGGTGACTAGCACAAGCATGCAAACTAGGCTTCATGATGTTGCTGATTTCAGCCCCGGTTCTGCTGATATTTTTATGCCATGTAAACTTGTTGCTACAGAGAGATCCATGCATATTTTGAGATACTTCAGTAAGGATGTTTTGAACATATGGTTATTATCTATCCATCCATGCCCTTGTTTGCAATTATGAAGTGCCATAGCTTGAGTCAATCGAGCTCTACTTTTGCTATAAAATGTTTCCTGGCAGATTGTTTACATGTTATTCAATTTTGCCAAGGTTTGTTGTTAGTGATCCATGCACTCTATGAACTTGCTATTGCCATGCTTAGCTTCATAAACATGTCTTCTTACTGTTGGGTTCCTTGCCATGCCATGTATTGCTCTGTGGTGAGTGGTTCAAGCTCACCAACATGCCTACTTATTGTTGTTCCTGCCATGTTTAAATCTGTAATATAACTTGCTATGTTTACATGGTGCCATCATATTTTCTGATCCTTTTTGGCTCATGGTCACTAAAGGACATTTGATCTATGCTTTTAGTAGATTCATGCCATGCCTTTTTTTGCCATGATGAGTTCCTGTAACATACTGTTTCATAGCTCTAAACATTGCAACCTGATGTTATTTCCTGATAAGTCTGAAACTGTTATTATTTGCAATCTTGCCATGTGTTTTTGAGCATGTTCTAGTGATTTCTGGAGATAGCTCAGTGTTCATGTTTTGTCATGCTTTACCTGTACATCATGCCCATGCCTTTTTTTATCATGTTGAGATTCTGTATCATGTTGTTTTGATGCTTGTAATATGCCTAGTTACTGTTTTGGACAGCTTGTCCTTTAAACTTGTTTCATGTGTATGTGTTGAACCGTTGCTCCGTTTTGAGTGTGCTCTATATGAAACTTGCTTGTTTTTGCATGTAGCTTCATATTATCATTTTGCATCCATGTTTTGAGGTGTTTGATTGATGTTTATATGCTTTTTTGCATCAATGCCATGTTTAACTTGTTTTGCTCATATCTTCTAGGCCGTAGCTCCGAATTAAATGAACTTTATATGTAACTTGACTAGAATTTCGTGTAGATCATCTTGGTGCATCTTAACTTGCTGTTTAACAACTTGAACATAAGGTTTATTCAGATCTGGACCAATTTCGAAATTTGCATATGAGGACTTCTAGAATTGTTCTATGTTGTCCCGGCCTCATTTAAACTTGCTTTGATGTGTTGCTCTTGTTTGCATCATCTCTTGCCATGAGTAGCTTCATGTAGCTTTGTCATGCATCATGCTTGTTGTGCATCATGCCTTGTTCATGTGTGGTGTGTTTACTATGTTGTGTGCTTCTTCTCGATAGTTCCCGTTTCGTTGCGATCGTGAGGATTCGTTCGTCTACGCTTGGTTCGTCTTCATGGCTTCATCTTCTTCATGGAATCGTTCTTCTTCCTAGCGGGATTTCAGGCAAGATGACCGTCACCTTGGATCTCATTACTATCATTGCTATGCTAGTTGCTTCGTTCTTTCACTATGCTGCGCTACCTATCACTTGCTGCTCAAGCCTCCCAAATTGCCAGGAACCTCTAATCGTTGTCACCTTCCCAGCAAACTGTTGTTTGGCTATGTTACCGCTTTGCTCAGCCCCTCTTATAGCGTTGCTAGTTGCAGGTGAAGTTGAAGATTGCTCCATGGTGGACATGATTGTGGTTGGGATATCACAATATATCTTATATTATTAATGCACCTATATACTTGGTAAAGGGTGGAAGGCTCGGCCTTATGCCTGGTGTTTTGTTCCACTCTTGCCGCCCTAGTTTCCGTCATATCGGTATTATGTTCCCGGATTTTGCGTCCCTAACACGGTCGGGTGATTTATGGGACCCCCTTGACAGTTCGCTTTGAATAAGACTCCTCCAGCAAGGCCCAACATTGGTTTTACCATTTGCCTCAACACCACCTACTTTTCCCTTGGGAGTCGCTCTCTCGAGGGTCATCTTTATTTAGCCCCCCCCCGGGCCAATGCTTCTCTAAGTGCTGGTTCGAACCGAGCTGCCTGCGGGGCCACATTGAGGCAACCCGAGGGTTGGTTTTACTCGTAGCTAGTCTCATCCGGTGTTGCCCTGAGAACGAGATATGTGCAGCTCCTATCGGGATTGTCGGCGCATCGGGCGGTCTTGCTGGTCTTGTTCTATTACTGTCGAAATGTCTTGTAGCCGGGATTCCGAGACTGATCGGGTCTTCCCGGGGAGAAGGAATATCCTTCGTTGATCGCGAGAGCTTATCATGGGCTAAGTTGGGACACCCCTGCAGGGTATAAACTTTCGAGAGCCGTGCCCGCGGTTATGTGGCAGATGGGAATTTGTTAATATCCGGTTGTAGTAAACTTGAAGCAAACTCTTCTAAAATACACCAACCGTGTGTGTAACCGTGAGTGTCTCTTTTCGGGGTTGATCGAGAGGAGAACACGGTTTCTGAGTTATGTCTGACGTAGGTAGGAGTTCAGGATCACTTCTTGATCATTGCTAGCTTCACGACCGTTCCTTTGTTTCTCTTCTCGCTCTCATTTGCGTATGTTAGCCACCATATATGCTTAGTCGCTGCTGTAGCCTCACCAATTTACCCCTTCCTTTTCCCATTAAGCTTTGCTAGTCTTGATACCCATGGTAATGGGATTCCTGAGTCCTCGTGGCTCACAGATTACTACACCACCAGTTGCAGGTACAGGTTTGCGATGATCAGGACGTGAGAGCGATGTTTGCTTGTATTGGAGTTCTTCTTACCTTCTTCTTGATCGGGGATAGGTTCGGTCGGCGATCAGGCTAGCAGGGGTGGATGTCGTTTGAGCTTCATTTATGTTTCATCCGTAGTGGGATCTTGATCTTATATATGATGTTGATGTATTCTTGTGGCATTTGTGCCTTATGTATGTATCCCCATCTATTATGTAATGTTGATGTAATGATATCCACCTTGCAAAAGCGTCTTCAAGATGCGCTTCTATCCTTGGTGGGACCTTCGAGTTCCTTTTGGATAGGGTCGCATCTTGGGCGTGACAACAATATCTTGCGAGAACAAGTGAAGAAGGATTTTTCCTGAAGTGTTGAAGATTGACATGAACAAGTTCAAATCAACCTGGGGCCTAATGATGAGGATATAACTATTAGGTATGACCCGCCCAGGAGGGGCCGGGTTATACCAACGGCGGTTCATTGTCACGAAGCCCATGAAGGTATCGAAGATGACGGTTCATGAGGATGACTTATTAAGAGCCCAAGGCCCAAAGGCGGCTTAAGGCCCATAGGTGTAAACCGCCATATATGCATGACTTGTATCATAAGGTAAGTGTAATTAGTTACCAGGCCAGACACGTTTATGAGCCGACCGGGACTCTGTAAAGCCACAGGGCATCAACCTGTGTATATAAAGGGACGACCCGGCGGCGGTTTAGGGCAAGAGACAATAGATCGAAAGCTAGGTCCAGCGTATTCGCTCCCTGGTAATCGAGGCATAAGCAATACCACCTGAAATGGATTAGGCCTTTACCTTCACCGCAAGGGGCCGAACCAGTATAAACTCCTGTGTCCTTTGTCCCGTTTAACCCCTTTGAGCTAACCTAGTGCGATGGCTCAACGACTAAGTCCTCACACTAGGACATCTACCGTGACAATCCCACGACAATCCATGTGGCGAAGAAATTGAAGAAGCATGATTGGAATATGATTACTGGGACTAGTGGATGAGACATAAACACATCACAAATACAGTACGTAGAAGCCAGTAGAGGTATGTGCGGGGCAGATAAGTAGAGAAAAATCCACATGGAGTGATGTGGGCAGCTGGGGCAGTGGTGCAAGCCGACTGTAAAGGAAGTTGTACCTGAGGGATGTCGGGACGTAGCTCAACCTAGAGGAGAGCGGCGGGAGGCGGCAACTGCCCACGTCGCGGCAGTGAGCAAGTGACGAATGCAACCTCACCATCTTTGTGAGAGAGAATGGAGGGGACCCCTGATTGGGACGTGCCAACTGTGGGTTTTCACTGTCGGCGATGGCGACCGCATGTACACTAAGCATCCATCCCTTCCCCCGACGGACGTGACACGCCTGGACGTTAGACATGTGGCCAAAGTCGTTTTGTGTGAGAGAGTGTGAAGAGAGCAACCCCAGGAGGAAACCGTGTAGGCTTGTCCTGGCTGTGTATATAGTGGGGCGGTTTCCTTTTCTCTCCATGTGAACCTATTTATATTGCGTACATGCCACTGAAGAAAAAAAAACTTTAGTTATAAATGACGTGGCACCGTTCATGCGTGGTTCCCGACCCTCTATTATTTATAAGTGAGTAACTACTACCAGACACATCAAATTATCACGTGGGCTGCATCATCTTACAGAAATGAGCTCCACCGTGTCACGTGTGTGATTGGGGAAGATGCAAAGAGTGCTACTAGCACACTACGTGTGTGGGTGCATGCACCTCTTCTCTTCGAGCATGGTTATTAAAATTATAGCCCACTACTGTACTACCACGCGGTTATTATATATGGGCAAAGAGTATAGGCAGTAATGATCACTAATAAGCCGTGAAATCACGAGGCCCACCTTTCTCTATGTTTGACCGAGGAAGCAGCCATCATTTCACTCCTCGTTGAATATCCATCCGCTGCTACCTCCGCAAATAAAAATCTGCTTCTACCTCCGTAGCATGGTTAATAATATAGCCATGTCAATCACGATGTAGAAATATCATTCACTAATACAATAGGGCTGGATCTAAGGCTGGTGATTTTTTTTACTTTATCTCTTTCTCTTTTTGTCTCATTTACTCATTTTACATAGGAGCACGTGTAGAGAATGGCTATTCCTTTCGATGGGACTTCTTCATGGGTTTAAGACTAAGCAGCTCCGAATTATGCCCGCTACCCACCTCTGAATCGTGCCATCTATGATAGGGAGTAGTCCCATTGCAACAATGAGGTCCACTAGGTCTAGCACGTCCTGTAAGAAGAGACTGTCACGCAAAACATACATCTTGTTGCCTTCTTCCTCATACAGTACGTACCACTGGTACGTACTACTAGTACTACTAGTACTCGTTCTCCTATAAACCTTGCGCTTGGCATCTCCAAAATATTAACCTTGCGATTGGCTCTTCGCCTTTTCGGGAAGTTGAGCAATAATGGTACTGTAGTATATATCGTTCTGGCTATCTGAGACCAAATGAATTGCTGCACGTCCACCACGTGGGCGAGGGTCGAACGAGGGTCGAGAGGCGAGGGAGAGTCCTTGCTATTACGTTCATTTCAATATGGACTACATACGGAGCAAAATGAATGAATCTACACTCTAAAATACGTCTATATACATAAGTGTTTGGAGTATGTACTAGTAGTTCATATTTAAATGTAGTAAAGGACATATATTTCAAACAATATGATAATCTCTCTAACCAAGGTAGGGACGAGGAGTAAACGAAGGGAGTAGTAAAATTTTCTCCTCGTCCCGCGAGCCACCACGCGCATGGGCGAGGGAGCGGGCGTAAGGCATAGTAAGCAAGCTTCACCACATCCTATGAGTCACCACGCCCGTGGGCGGGGGAGACGGCGTACTAAGCAAGCTTCTCCTCGTTCTGCGAGTTGATGGGACACATCAGAAGTAATACGTACAGAGCATCTCCAGTGTATAGAGCCTTGCCTCTAGGTAGGCCCCACATGGTTTGCCTCTTTTTTTAACATAACGCGTCAAGTCGCAATTTGTTTGTTCACCCGTGATAGATGATCCTCCATCAAGTGGACAACTAGTGCACGTGTGAAATTACCACGTGGGCTGCCTTTTCGTATGGAAATGAGCTCCACCGTGTACCCGCGCGCGTGTGGTTGCGAAAGAGATGGGAGTACGTGCGCCGTGCGTGCACCTCTTCTCTTCGTGCATGTCGCCCACCTATGTGGGTGTGTGTGAGAGAGATACAAACCTAGACAGATGGCGTGTGCGTTCGTGAGTGTTTTTTGTTGGGGGGGTGTGATTTCGTGAATGTATTTGTGGGAATATGTGTCGATCATATCTCAAACAAAAATTTGACACATGCAATGTGTGTGAAATAGAGGCCTATCTATATCATATATAGAGGTGGCGATCCACGAGAAGAGAGGGAGGGGTCATAGATATCGATAGAGTCAAAGAGAGGATCAAGTGGGTGGGTGCGAGATCGATGGAGAGAGCCATCGAAATTGTGTGTGTGCAAGTCAAAGATATAGGGCGACTAACCTACCGAAACATCATAGGTCACATGGCAAGTTCGTGTGTGGCAGGGAGACATGACTAGAGCGCTCGATGTATTGGTGTGTGTGGGGGGGAGGGGGAGGCAGAGACCTAACTATAGAGGTAGAACGACTCGTATATGTGTTGAGAAGGAGAGACCCAGCTATGTGTTGAGGGAGATCGGTCGACATCCATACATAACTGAAGGATGGGAAATAGGTTGGAGAGAGAGAGAGAGAGAGAGAGAGAGAGAGAGAGAGATGGAGGGAGAGGGATAGAGTGTTGGATGGGTGATGGAGTTACTTCTCAAAGATGGTGGGAGAGGCCTACTAGACAAACTGAGGGTAGAACTGCAATATTATCAATAAGAGTGGGGATATGTTTCTGTGTGTGCGTGTGCGTGATAGATGTGTCGGGATGCATGCATGGATGATGAAGGGGAACCATGTGTTTGGTAAGCAAACCTAACTAGATCGGTAGATCAACTGTTGTATTTCGGAGGAAGGGGGAGACATAACTAATGAGGTAGATGATCGACGCGTGGGAAAAACGAGTTATAATGACCTAGCTAGCTATATGTATAGCGGGAGATCGATCGGTGTACATCCATTTGTTAGAGGCAAATAAGGCCCTGATACGTCTCCAACGTATCTATAATTTTTTATTGTTCCATGCTGTTATATTATCAATCT
Source organism: Aegilops longissima (assembly GCA_021605205.1). Taxonomy (NCBI): domain Eukaryota; kingdom Viridiplantae; phylum Streptophyta; class Magnoliopsida; order Poales; family Poaceae; genus Aegilops; species Aegilops longissima. The sequence goes on along the minus strand of CM038680.1, from coordinate 318,917,612 downwards.
TGGATGTTTTATAATCATTTTATAGTCATTTTATATCATTTTTTGTTACTAACCTATTGACATAGTGCCAAGTGCCAATTGCTGTTTTCTGCATGTTTTTTATATTACAGGAAATCAATACCAGACAGAGTCCAAACGCAACGAAACTTCACGGAGATTTTTTTGGACCAGAAGGAACATAATGGGCCCTGGGTGCGCCTGGGGGTGCTCCGAGGAGAGCACAACCCACCAGGGCATGCCAGGAGGCCCAGGCGCGCCCTGGTGAGTTGAGCCCACCTCGGGTGCCCCCGGACCGCCTCTTTGCTCTATAAATGCCCCAATATTCCCAAAACCGTAGGGGAGTCAACGAAATATTCATCCAGCTGCCGCAGAGTTCAGAACCACCAGATCCAATCTAGACACCATCTCGTATGGGGTTCACCACCTCCATTGGTGCCTGTTCGATGATGCGTGAGCAGTTCTTTGTAGACCTTCGGGTCCGTAGTTAGTAACTAGATGGCTTAATCTCTCTCTATATCTCACTCTGAATTCTCAATACAATGGTCTCTTGGAGATCCATATGATGTAACTCTTTTGCGGTGTGTTTGATGGGATCGATAAACTTTGAGTTTATGATCAGATCTATCTTTTTATATCCACGAAAGTATTTGAGTTTCTTTGATCTCTTTTATGCGTGATTGCTTATAACCTCGTATTTCTTCTCCGATATTTGGGTTTTGTTTGGACAAATTGATCTATTTATCTTGCAATGGGAAGAGGTGCTTTGTAGTGGGTTCAATCTTACGGTGCTTGATCCCAGTGACAGAAAGGGAACCGACACGTATGTATCGTTGCTACTAAGGATAAAACGATGGGGTCTGTCTCTACATAGATAGATCTTGTCTACATCATGTCATCATTCTTATTGCATTACTCCGTTTTTCCATGAACTTAATACACTAGATGCATGTTGGATAGCGGTCGATGTGTGGAGTAATAGTAGTAGTAGATGCAGGCAGGAGTCGGTCTAATAATCTTGGACGTGATGCCTATATAATGATCATTGCCCGGATATCATCATGAGTATTTGAAGTTCTATCAATTGCCCAACAGTAATTTGTTCACCCACCGTTTGCTATTTTTCTTGAGAGAAGCCACTAGTGAAATCTACGCCCCCGGGTCTCTTTCTCATATATATGCCTTTGCGATCTACTTTTTCCTTGCATTTATTTTCAGATCTATTATACCAAAAATACAAAAATACCTTGCTACAATTTATTCTTATTTATTTTATTTGGCGTTCGATCTATCAATCTACTACAATTTTATCTAACGTCCGTTTGCCTACTTGAGGCACCGTACCCGGAAGGGATTGACAGCCCCTTTAACACGCCGGGTTGCGAGAATTTGTTATCTATGTGCAGGGGTTGTTTACGTTGTGTTGCTTGGTTCTCCTACTGGTTCGATAACCTTGGTTTCATATCTGAGGGAAATGCCTACCGCCGCTGTGCTGCATCATCCCTTCCTCTTTGGGGAAATACCGACGTAGCTTCAAGCGACATCAGGCCCAGCGAGACGGATAGACAGAGAGAATGGAGCTAGGACGTGGTGCGAGAGGCCTAGCTACTAGCTAGATAGGGGGAGGAGTGTGCGATTGTGAGATCGATGAAAAGAGGGGTGATAGTTTACACGTGTGTGGGACCGTATGAGAGACACGAGGCATGGACACAGAAAGGAGGAGATGGAATGTGCGTGTGTATGTTGTAGGCAGACATCGTTGGAGAGGTTTATCGATCGGTGTGTGTCGGAAAGGTGTTGTGGAGACTGTGGGAGAACGACCTAAAGAATAAAAATGAATGTGCATGATGGATAGAATGCTCAGGGAGGGGGAGGGCGAGGAGGGCGTGTGCATGCACGAGAGAAAGTTAGTGCTAGCTACAAAGGTTAGAAGATTGTGTGGGTGTAAGATACTAACAAAGATCATAATTTTATATGAGAGTGGATTCATATATTTGAATAGGAGATCATAGTGTTATAAACATATGCATGCATGAATATAGCGGTGATATACGTGCTGTGGTTTTGCACATGTTATACCATAATGTGATAATGCATGGCGTTTGCAACTCACAGCTAAATATCGAACAATCTAAACCATCTATACATCGAACAATCTCACATTTTATTTGAATTTGTGATAATGTGTGGCATTTGCAGCTTACAACGAAATATCGAACAATCTAAACAATACTATATATCGAACAATATCACATTTTATTTGAATTTGTGGTAATGTGTGGCGTTTGTAACTCACATCTAAATACTTGTAGGCGTAGGGGGCGGGCACCATACATTATGTGATAAACACATTATACATATGAGACATGGTTTAGATTATGAAGATCTAGCTAGAGCTTGAAATGTACTATGATTTGGAATCAACATAAAGTGGATTCAAAAAATCGAGTTCGAGTTCATATAGTACACATAGTTCATATCTAACTCGACAGTAATCATGTGGTGTGTTTTGAAGATAATACGCAAACTGTCAGGACCCCGATTCCAAGTCACATCGATCTAGCCGGTAACACCTCATATCACTTTGCGGCCTCACGCACGGTATTCCCACGGGTGTCGCCTTACCATGGCCCGGGACCGTTTGTGCCTTTTCGCTCACGGATATGATAGTGTCGCTAGCATCCATATGACAGAGAACCCGGGCCGACATGGCTAGTCGTGAACCCGAAGCGGCACTAACCCATGGGGACAGGCATACATGAATCACATCGAGCATGTCGGTCAGCAGCGTGTGAATCTGGGCTGTAGCACAGGGCTAGCAGGACTCTGGGAACCCGGGCTGTAGCAGGCTAGGCAGGACTCCGGATGTCACCGCGTGACATTTCCCCGAAGGGACAGACACAGGAACGAAGTGAAACACATGCCGGCCAGTCAAGTGTCCAGAGCAGTAGTGTTGGGCTAGCAGGACTCCGGTGAACCGGGCTGTAGCGGACTACTATCGCTCAGGAAGCACTAGACTACATTTCCCCATATGAGAGGCTGCCAAGGATAAACAACTAGATTGTCGGATCCCACACATACCGAGCATTTCAAACATACACACAATATGCTCAATATGTGTAAATACAACATGGCATCACAACATAACTCTACGACTCAAATATTTATTCATTAGGCTCCGAGGAGCGAGATATTACAAACATGGGTCTCATGACCCAACACTCAGAGCATACAAGTCAAAACACAAGCGGAAGCTTAACATGTCTGAGTACAGACATCTACAAATGAAAAAGGCTGAGAAGCCTGACTATCTACCAGATCCTACCGAGGGCACAAGATCGTAGCTGAGGTAACAAGCTAAACGTCGAAATCCAAGCGGAACTACTAGCGAGACTGACGTCTCTCTGCAAAAACATAAAATAGGCAAACGTGAGTACAAATGTACTCAGCAAGACTTACATCAGAACTAACTACATATGCATCATTATCAAAAGGGGGGTGGTGGAGTTTAATAGCAGCAAGCCAGCTTTGACTCGGTGGCTATCCTAAACTACAACTGCAAGTAACTCTTTTGAGGTGGCGCACACGAGTCCACATATTCACCATATCAATACACTACTATGGACCCGCTCCCGTCTCCCTACGAGAACGCCATCCATAGCACTCACGCTTATCTTGCGCATTTTAGAGTATCCACTTTCACTTGTCTATGAACTGATATAGGCAACCCAGAAGTCCTTTTCCGTGGACACGGCTATTCGAATAGATCATATTAACCCTGCAGGGGTGTACTTCTTCACACACGCTCTCGCCACTTACCGCCATGTACACCTCGTGTATCTCGGCAACCTTCAAGCGGAAACCTGGCGAGGGAGTCGACCACGACCTGACTAACCACACAAGTCTCTAGTCCAGGTTTATCGCCTATTCGGGTTCCATCCGCGAGGAGATCCGGCCAGGGTGTCGCTCACGGCCCTAAACGATGAGAGCAGGGTTCCCGAGGCACCAAACGGGCGTCTCGGTACACCGTGCCTCGTGTCTCTACCGCAACATAGCCCACCCCTAGGGTCAGCGCTACGCACGGCCCCCAACACATATCCTACAAACACCGAAACTAGTTGCAACTCACGGACGTAGATCGAGGCGATTAATAAGCCGAGAGGGGTCGAGTTACGGAACCCAATGTGTGGTAGTAGTTGTTCATGGATCACAAACACGAACTCAGTTCACGAGGGCGGCTGCAATGAGACAACCCACCATGTACTCCTACATGGCCTCTCACCGCTACCTTTACCAAATCGTGTTCACACACTTAGCTCTCAACAAGAGGGACATGTTTACACACCTCCGATTCATTCCCGATGAATCGACCTGACTCAACTCTAAGCGATAGCAGGCATGACAAACAAGCATGAATGAGTAGGCACAACAGGGCTCAAACAACTCCTACTCATGCTAGTGGGTTTCATCTATTCTTGTGGAATGATAGGTCATCAGAGGATAAAGGGGTTCAGCTACATGCAAGCAACAGATAAATCGTTGTTGTCCTAATGCAGTAAAAGAGAGCAGGAGGCGAGAGAGTGGGATTGTATCGGAATGAACAAGGGGGTTTTGCTTGCCTGACACTTCTGAAGATAATATAGTTCTTCATCGGTGTCATCGAACTCATCGTCGGGATACGCCTACCGAGAGGGGAAAGAACACCGGCAACAGAGAAAGAACACAATCAATGCAATGCCACAATATGATGCATGATCATAACATGGCAATATGCTGTGATTTGAGCTAATGCATCTAGCTATGATTTAAATGAAGTTAGTTTGAATACATGATTCAAATTCCAACTCCATATATGATTATTTAAATGCCCTTTATTTGTTTTGTCCAAAACAGAGGACAAACATTGTTCAAACATGCATGAAAATGGTACAGATGGATTCCTTGAATTTTTCTGATAATTTTTCATATATAAATTATTTGATTTGGAGCTACGGTTGAATTACTATGATTTTTAGAAGTTTTAAACATTTTCTGGAATTTCCTGAATTAGATTTAATCCAGAAATTCCTTTACTGCGTCAGCAATGTGCAAGCATGACGTCAGCAGGTCAAAGGGGCTGGTCCCGGTCAAACCTGACCTGTGGGACCCATACGTCAGTGTCTCAGTCTGGTTTGGGTGTATGACAGGTGGGACCGGTCAACATTGACTTGACCAAAGTCAAAGCTGACACGTGGGGTCCACACGTATTAGTACTAATCTTAACAGAAAAATTAGACTAATCTAATCAGGCTCAGGGGCCCACATGGCAGTGGCTCAAGGGGGTGTTTAGAGTGGTCATTAGCAGCTAATGAGACGGTGTAACATCCCAAAATTCTAAATTTTGGAATGTTATAAACAAATAGATAGTTTTGGCTGATTGTTTGATTGATTGACTGAAAGTGAGTGAATTGAAACTTTTGAAAGTTAGATGAGAGGAATAAAGGACTTTCCCAAACTTTCATTTTCTTTTATGATCTTGAGAATTCAAATTCTTTTCATCACAAAACCACGGAGAGAAGATGACATGACTTCTTCCATTTATTTAAATGACAAGGGTGTTGAAAATATTTGAATTTCATTTGGAAAATATTTCCAATTCTGAAACTTTATGCAACTCAATGATTTTCACGAGAGAAGATAAAATGACTTCTTCAAAACATATGAAATATGAGTTGGGAGTTTCAAAGAATTAAATTCAAAGTTCTTTGAATTTATTTTCAATTTGGAGTTATTTGAGTTTTATTCAAATTATTTTTCTCCAAAAATAAAATACATGGAAAATAGGGTAACATGATTCCCTACAACAGAAAATTGGAGAGCAATTAATTTGAAATCATTTTGGTATTTTTAAAATAATTTTCAGTGGATTTTATTAGGGCAGTAGCACTGTTTGTTTTATTTGAATTTTTGTGTATTTTATTTGAAGCTAGAATAAAGTTTATCATGTAGGAAATCTTTTTCCGAAAATTTTGATATATTATATGCCTATATAATATATTTATTTATTTGGTTTTATTATTTTTATTTGTCTCTGTTAAATTTTTTTTTTTTTAAAAAAAAGGAGCGCAGCGCCTTGGGCCAAAGGCCCAAGCCGCCAAGTCACCGGCCGGCCGAAGGCCACAAGGTCACGCACGCACCACGCACCTAGGGGAGTCAGGAGCCCCAAGTTTCCTATTCTTTTACGATTCCTAGTAGAATTTGACCCCGTTTTGTTATTCCGTTTTTTATTCCTAGGATTCCTAATCCTAATCTATTTCTTGTCCCCTACCCCAAGCAAAACCCGTCCCCTCCCCAATATAAATACCCAAGCACCCCCCCTCCAACACATCAAATCAACTCTCCTCTCCTCTCCTCCATGGCAGAAGCAGCAGCAGTCCGCCGCCGCCATAGCCATAGCCGCCGCCGCCCCTCCTGCCGCCGCCTCACCAGCCGCCGCCGCCCCTCACCAGCGCCGCCGCCACTTGCCGCCGCCGCCGCCCTCGCCGCCACCACCGAGCCCTCGCCTTTTGAGTACTAGCCCGTGCAGCGTCCACGTTTTCTAGATCGGTTTTCTAGATCGGTTTCCGTTCGTTTTCTAGATCGGTTTTTTGTTTTGGTTTCCTTTCCAAACCCTAGATCAGTTTTCTCGCGGTTTTCTTTCGGTTTTGTTTAGCGGCGTTAAGCTCGATAGATTTTCTTTTATTTTTAATTCCCGTCATGGACCTATCCGTAGTCCCTAATCTTCAAACGGCTATAACTTTTTACTCGTAAGTCGGAATCCAACGAAACCAACGCCCACTTCTTCGTTATGATCTCCTCTATCCAATAATACAACTCAAACATGTTTTTGAAAGTTTTAAAATTTGAATTCAAACAGATTTGTATTTGAACTTCGTTTGATCATAACTTGAGTTTCAGAAACTCGATTTAGTTGATTCTTTTGCAAATCGAAGCTCTTGACCTAAACTTTCTGATAAGACCAAATACACATAGTTTTGGTACTGTTAGAAATTGTTTTATGCTGCAAGAGTTATTAGATTTAGTTTTGACGTTTTCGAATTGTTTCTTCGATCCTTCCGATCTTTTGGTGATTGCTTATGTGTGGTTACTATTGCTTGATTACGATAGATTGACGGAGTGTGACGAGTAGAGCTATCAAGAGTTTTGAGTGCGAATCATCTTCATCAACTTTGCAGGCAAGTAACACTTGATCATATCCTTTCTACTACCCAGTTTTTATGCATTAGATCAATCCTCAAAACACTTGCATGGTTAGGATCTAATTAAATTGTGGGATGGGAAGTAGATTGAGGTAGTACCTATTACCTATTTTACTTATGAACCTTTGGGAGTTACTTCTACGTTTGCTTATTACGCTATGCTATGCTCGTAGACGTGGATTGGGTTTAAGTGAATATCGATGACAGATGTGAGATTGATAATTAATGGTTTATCTAAGGTGGCAACTTAAACACACATCTGGGTGGATTGAGGCACCTGGCTATTCCAGGACTTGCCTGTCAAGGCACACAGGTAGACAGGATTTGCTGTATTTCTTGGACCGCCACCCAGGCCCAAAGGGATCATAAGATTATTCAAACTAGAAACTTCCGTGTGCAGCCACAAGCCATTATGGGCTCTGCATAGTTGAGTAAGTTGTGCGAACTCTTACGGGTAGGCTAGCTGATGTAGGGGATGTAGGTTGGTACGGTCTACCCACATGTAAGGTGCTAGCGCTTACGAAAGACTATGTCTCGGTCATCCGTTTCTCAAACACCATGTAGTCACGAGAACCAAGCGGAGGCGATCGAGTCTTGTGGGGAAAAGTCGCAGACCTCTGCAGAGTGTACAAACTAATCATGGTTAGCCGTGTCCCGGTTATGGAAATTTTGAGTATCTAGTACTGGATATCCTGTTGATCTCATCATGTTACTTCTAATTAATATTGTTGGGTTTTAATGAGTACTTTTAATTGGGATTGAGAATGCTGTCAACCATTCTCAATGTTTAACAACCACCATGATAGTTAAATAAATTTATTCCTTTGCGGTAGGGAAAAATTGGCTTTTCATAAAAACTGTAACCATAGAGCTTTCCACCAGCCATATATGCATGTAGTATAGCCTATTCTTTCATTACTCTCTATGTGTTACATTGCCAGCATATTCCATGTCTGACCCGTTTCGGGCTGCAACCTTTCATGTTGCAGACTTTTGAACGACAGTAAGTGATACGTTAGGGTTACGATTTCCTATACTCAACTTTGCCGTTGGTGTTGATGGGAATCCACAACCTTGTTGCTTCCGCTATATAATTTGGATCGAGGTAATAGTATTTACGTTACTTTATACATGTGATTTACCTCTGTTATAAATCCTTGAGTAATGTGTGTCAAACATACCGATCGAGGATGACACGAAGCACAGAGACTTGATCCATTCGGTCGGGTCGCTACAAGATGGTATCGAGCACATGTTGACCGAGGACGTGACCCTAAAACCGACAAGCCCATAGGAAAGATTTTTCTCTACAACTTCATTTTCAAAAGATCTTTTACCTCTCTTCTCTTGAGCTTATTCAAATATTCCTTTTAGTGAGACCATACCCTTTTCCTTTTGACCACTCGAAGATTTGGTGATGAGACCACTCCAAGGAGACAAGATATTGGACAACTAAGACTACTTTGGAATGAACAGGATTTTACCATACATTATGATGATGGAAACTATGACGGATAAAGACTTCGAAGACTAGGAGAATATGAAGAATTTCCAGATATTGTATGACAAAGGAAGGCTACACTTATGGAACTAGTCAGACTATTGAAGCTGTCAATACCCGAGATCAAGGTGTATCGGAGAAAGACCGGAACGTGGAGCATTAGAACTCAAAGTTTTTGTCAAGGAAACCCTAAGGAAGGAGATATCAATTATGGAATGAGGCTCATGGCAGTAACATGGGCATAGACACGGCTGACCATGGTATTATTGCTTATGCTATTGTCACCGTGCGGAGTTAAGCATGCAGATGCATGGAAGGATTGGATGGTAGAAAGCTGATGGAGCATCTATCTACAAACGTTGGAGTTTTAACCTTAGCTGGTGTATCACCAGGATCTGGAGTATTACATGAAGAAGTTTAAGGTGGATCTGCAGGAAGCAGTTCGTGAAGAACTCAGGACCCAGAAGCTGAAAGTAGACAAAATGAAGGAGCAAAACATCGAGATACCGGAGATTTGACAATGGCGAAGGACGAGTGGGATCATGGATCATGTCAAGGATGTTGAAACCGGCGGTTGGAACGTAACTCCGAAATATTGAAGGGCGTCGCGAGAGACTTCGCATCAACAGAGATGATCTGGCAAAAGAACTTGAGAAGGACAAGCATGATCGAAGGAGCCATCGAGACATGATCAAGATTGGAAGAGTTTGATGACTTTGAAGATTTATTGACCGTTAGAAGACCAAACCCTGTTACATACCTCGTTAGATGCAACGATTGTGAGCTGTCATTTGTTTGATGTTTTCCGACAGCCACAATAAAATCTGTCTTTTCAAAACCATTGTTTGTATTGTGTGCATCCTCTCGATCTCTCTTATCCCACCCCACCCATGGACCCATTAGAGGATGGATGGAGATGAGCTTGTAATTTCGGACCAATGAGTCAATTGGAGACAGACCGATGGATTGAACATGGAGGATCATATGAAGAATAACCCTACAGCCGAAAGGATATGACCCAAAGATGCTCTTGATTGCTTTGAAAGAGGTGCTGCTATCTAGTGAAGGATGTACCAAACCATCAATGTGGCCAGGAGTAACCACTTGGGAAGAATTTAAGCTGACTTTGCTAAAGTCTCGGTTTGTGTCCCAGAAGTTGAAGCCTTATGGAAATGATATGGAGAAAGTGCATGCAAGCTTTGTGGAGAAATAGGACACAACCATAAAGAAAATAAGGACGAATACCCTCATAATCGGAGGATTATCAAAGGAGTTAGCCGAGGATTTTCAGGGAACTTTGGTTGGAGATTGTTCCCAACGGTTTTGTTGCAGCAATGGAAGTTCAGTCTACATTGTTGAGAAAGATCCGTGAAGCTCAGAAGGATGACAAAGATATTGTTGAGGTAAAACAGAGGATGAGCAAAGGAAAGGCCAAAAGTTTTTGTAAGGATGAGCACGACACCTTATGGTTTGAGGACAGTGTACATGTACCCAATAATGCAAAGATCAGGAAGTTAAAACTTGGAGGCTCATGACTCACCATACTCGATTATACTCGAAACACCAAGATGTATTTGGATTTGAAGGAGTGTTTACGGTGAACTGGTATGAAGAAGGATATTGCGAGTATGTAGTCGTAAGTGATGTATGCGGAGAAAGTAAAAGCGAGCATCGAAGCCAGCAGGATTATTGCAGCCTATGCCGATACCGAATGGAAGTAGGATAAGCTTGGTATGATTTCATTTCGGATTTCCCGAACCCGATTGGGATATGATTCTATCTGGGTAGTAGTTGACTCGCTTGACCAAAGTGGCTCACTTTATCCAAGTGAAATACGAGTGCGAAGTTGGCCAAGATATATTGGACAAGGATCGTAAGTCTGCATGGAGTTCCGAGGACCATCATAGAGGAACACAGTTTACCTCAAAGTTTTGGAATCAGCCACACCAGACTATAGGTACTAGGCTAGAGTTCAGTACAGCCTTTCATCCGCATACAGATGGATAGACCGAGAGAGTCAATCAGATACCGGAGGACATGTTGAGAGTGTGTGCGCTAGATTATGGATCTAGTAGTGATGATAATCTACCCTACGGGAGTTCTCATACAACAACAGCTACCAAGTCGGTTTGAAGATGGCCCTTTTGAAGCTTTGTATGGGAGAAGGAGCGGACACCGTTGATGTGGGATGAAGTTGGAGACCGTCGGTTGTTTGGACCAAATATGATCAAGGAGTCAAGAAGAAATGTTAAGTTGATTCGAGATAGGCGAAGATAGCTCATCCAGTGCGTAAGAGTTATGCACTCAAAAATGCAAGGAGGTAGTCTATGAAATCGGAGATGAGCATATCTTTGTGTGCCACCTCTGCGAGGAGTTAAATGATTTGGAGTTAAGGAAAGTTAGCCCGAGATTTGTAGGACCATACCGAGTTTTGGGCGTATGGGAGAATAGACTAATAAGTTGAAGTCACCCGAAGGACTGTCAGGAGTTCATGATGTGTTTCACGTTTTCCAGTTGAAGAAGTGCCATGATGGCCAATATTTCCTTGTAAGGACGCTTGACCCTGGAAAGGATAATGAGGTTCCACGAAGTGGAGTATGGACTTCATAAGTATAAGTTTTATCTCGGTATGTGGGATATCCCACGAGGATGAAGAGATAAATTACTATTGGACGTAAATGAGGTATGATGTTGGAAATATGGATCAATGGAAATTCCATGATGAGTCTGAGTAATCACGTCTTAGTTTGGTGCAAATATAAGGAAAAGAGACAGTACAATTGGATGGATTTAAGTATGCCAGGGAGTTGGATGTTGGGATAACGATCAGTTGCCCCGAGGATGTGTTCAAGGATTGCAAGTGATGAGATGGGCCATAACCCACAGGCCCCAGGACCTGCCAAGAAGCAAGCACACTCTTGCTGAAGGAAAAACCCTGGAAGAAGTTACGACTTGTATCAACCGACGATTCTATAGGAGTTTACGCAAAACCTGAGAGTTGTTAAGGAACGATAGATGTTTGTTTGGCTTGCAGAATCAATGGATTTTCCGGACTTGGTTCGTCGACAAGAGAAATTCTGCAATGCTTGTGAGGATGACCGAGTGTTAGAATGCGAGATTAAGCTAAACCATGTACAAGGTAATGATTTGGGTGCGGGATGGATTGATCACCATACCGACTTACTCTTATTATTAAGCTTTGCTATATGGGATAGTAAATCTGAGTGACTTACCTATAGTTGCAAGACGACGATATTAAACCTTGTTTAAACCTTAGAACGGTATAGGTATTTCTTTTCCCCTTGTACACGGCAGCTGTTGCCAACCGTAGGTCATACGGTGAGGTTCAACCTAGACCCGTTTTCTGCAGGAGAAACCATAAATTGTTGACCACCATGAGATACCGATATTTGTTTAGAATTGGCGCGGACCGTCGACTAAGAAGACCCGATTTGGGATAACCTTACCAAGAGGAAAGGACAAAGGAATTGAGGAAAAGGTTATGCCACTACCGAAGAGCCCAGAGAAGGAATTATCCTTACGATCGAGAAGACCGACACTGTCGATAATAAGGATGGAGTATATGAGTTTTGATGGAACCGTAACAAGCTTCTAAGGGTGGTAGCACCGAGACCCGGAGACGAGCGATGGATTTTGAGAAGACCCCAAACCCTAACCTATTTCTTTCTAGCCTCTCCGAATCTCGAGGACGAGATTCATTTTAAGGTGGTAGTTTGTAACATCCCAAAATTCTAAATTTTGGAATGTTATAAACAAATAGATAGTTTTGATGATTGTTTGATTGATTGACTGAAAGTGAGTGAATTGAAACTTTTGAAAGTTAGATGAGAGGAATAAAGGACTTTCCCAAACTTTCATTTTCTTTTATGATCTTGAGAATTCAAATTCTTTTCATCACAAAACCCTGGAGAGAAGATGACATGAATTCTTCCATTTATTTAAATGACAAGGGTGTTGAAAATATTTGAATTTCATTTGGAAAATATTTCCAATTCTGAAACTTTATGCAACTCAATGATTTTCACGAGAGAAGATAAAATGACTTCTTCAAAACATATGAAATATGAGTTGGGAGTTTCAAAGAATTAAATTCAAAGTTCTTCTGAATTTATTTTCAATTTGGAGTTATTTGAGTTTTATTCAAATTATTTTCTCCAAAAATAAAATACATGGAAAATAGGGTAACATGATTCCCTACAACAGAAAATTGGAGAGCAATTAATTTGAAATCATTTTGGTATTTTTAAAATAATTTTCAGTGGATTTTATTAGGGCAGTAGCACTATTTGTTTTATTTGAATTTTTATGTATTTTATTTGAAGCTAGAATAAAGTTTATCATGTAGAAATCTTTTTCTTAAAATTTTGATATATTATATGCCTATATAATATATTTATTTATTTGGTTTTATTATTTTTATTTGTCTCTGTTAAAATTTTTTTTTTAAAAAAAAAGGAGCGCAGCGCCTTGGGCCAAAGGCCCAAGCCGCCAAGTCACCGGCCGGCCGAAGGCCACAAGGTCACGCACGCACCACGCACCTAGGGGAGCCAGGAGCCCCAAGTTTCCTATTCTTTTACGATTCCTAGTAGAATTTGACCCCGTTTTGTTATTCCGTTTTTTATTCCTAGGATTCCTAATCCTAATCTATTTCTTGTCCCCTACCCCAAGCAAAACCCGTCCCCTCCCCAATATAAATACCCAAGCACCCCCCCTCCAACACATCAAATCAACTCTCCTCTCCTCTCCTCCGCAGCAGCAGCAGCAGCAGTGCCGCCGCCGCCGCCCTACGCCGCCGCCCCTCACCAGCCCGCCGCCGCCCCTCACTGGCAGCCGCCGCCTCCCTCACCAGCGCCGCCGCCCCCCTCACCAGCGCCGCCGCCGCCACTTGCCTCCGCCACCGCCCTCGCCGCCACCACCGAGCCCTCGCCTTTGAGTACTAGCCCGTGCAGCGTCCGTTTTCTAGATCGGTTTTCTAGATCGGTTTCCGTTCTGTTTTCTAGATCGGTTTTTGTTTGGTTTCCTTTCCAAACCCTAGATCGATTTTCTCGCGGTTTTTCTTTCCGGTTTTGTTTAGCGGCGTTAAGCTCGATAGATTTTTCTTTTATTTTAATTCCCGTCATGGACCTATCCGTAGTCCCTAATCTTCAAACGGCTATAACTTTTTACTCGTAAGTCGGAATCCAACGAAACCAACGCCCATTTCTTCGTTATGATCTCCTCTATCCAGTAATGCAACTCAAACATGTTTTTGAAAGTTTTAAAATTTGAATTCAAACAGATTTGTATTTGAACTTCGTTTGATCATAACTTGAGTTTCGTAACTCCGATTTAGTTGATTCTTTTTGCAAATCGAAGCTCTTGACCTAAACTTTCTGATAAGACCAAATACACATAGTTTTGGTACTGTTAGAAATTGTTTTATGCTGCAAGAGTTATTAGATTTGGTTTTGACGTTTTCCGAATTGTTTCTTCGATCCTTCCGATCTTTTGAGTGATTGCTTATGTGTGGTTACTATTGCTTGATTACGATAGATTGACGGAGTGTGACGAGTAGAGCTATCAAGAGTTTTGAGTGCGAATCATCTTCATCAACTTTGCAGGCAAGTAACACTTGATCATATCCTTTCTACTACCCAGTTTTTATGCATTAGATCAATCCTCAAAACACTTGCATGGTTAGGATCTAATTAAATTGTGGGATGGGAAGTAGATTGAGGTAGTACCTATTACCTGTTTTACTTATGAACCTTTGGGAGTTACTTCTCGTTTGCTTATTACGCCATGCTATGCTCGTGACGTGGATTGGGTTTAAGTGAATATCCATGACAGATGTGAGATTGATAATTAATGGTTTATCTAAGGTGGCAACTTAAACACACATCTGGGTGGATTGAGGCACTGGCTATTCAGGACTTGCTGTCAGGGCACCAGGTGACAGGATTTGCTGTATTTCTTGGACCGCCACCCAGGCCCAAAGGGATCATAAGATTATTCAAACTAGAAACTTCCGTGTGCAGCCACAAGCCATTATGGGCTCTGGCATAGTTGAGTAAGTTGTGCGAACTCTTACGGGTAGGCTAGCTGATGTAGGGGATGTAGGTTGGTACGGTCTACCCACATGTAAGGTGCTAAGCGCTTACGAAAGACTATGTCTCGGTCATCCGTTTCTCAAACACCATGTAGTGCGAGAACCAAGCGGAGGCGATCGAGTCTTGTGGGGAAAAGTGCACAGACCTCTGCAGAGTGTACAAACTAATCATGGTTAGCCGTGTCCCCGGTTATGGACAATTTTGAGTATCTAGTACCTGGATATCCTGTTGATCTCATCATGTTACTTCTAATTAATATTGTTGGGTTTGAATGAGTACTTTTAATTGGGATTGAGAATGCTGTCAACCATTCTCAATGTTTAACAACCACCATGATAGTTAAATAAATTTATTCCTTTGCAGTAGGGAAAAATTGGCTTTTCGCAAAAACTGTAACCATAGAGCTTTCCACCAGCCATATATGCATGTAGTATAGCCTATTCTTTCATTACTCTCTATGTGTTACATTGCCAGCATATTCCATGTGCTGACCCGTTTTCGGGCTGCAACCTTTCATGTTGCAGACTTTTCAGACGACGAGTAAGTGATACGTTAGGGTTACGATTTCCTATACTCAACTTTGCCGTTGGTGTTGATGGGAATCCACAACCTTGTTGCTTCCGCTATATAATTTGGATCGAGGTAATAGTATTTACGTTACTTTATACATGTGATTTACCTCTGTTATACATCCTTGAGTCTTGTGTGTGTCGACATACCGATCCGGGATGACACGAAGCACGAGACTTGATCCATTCGGTCGGGTCGCTCTGAGGCGGCCACGTCACTCGCGGAGTTCAGCCGGCGGCGACCCCAAAACACGCGGAGGTTTGCGGAGTGGCGCTTCGTGCGATGTTGGGCCAAGCCAAGGGCACGGAGGGGTTGCCCTTGATCGCGCATCCAGAGGGAGGCACGCGGAGGGCGCGGGATGGCCGGGCTTCGCGGAACGAAGCTTCATGGCGGCGGCGCGTTCGGGCTGGGGCAGGGGGCGGCTGCAGCGCTTCGGGCGAAAGCAAGCGGAGTGGAGAGGCATCCTCTGGAGGCGCCAGAGGCGTGTCGGTGCCCTCGAGCGGCGGGAGAGGCTCGAGCGCGCGGCTCGCCGGCCATGGCGGACGGCGGCCTCGGGTGACCTCGGGGCTACGGCTAGAGGGCGGGAGCAAGCGAAGGGGAGAGGCGCTCGCCAGCTCACCGCGAGCACGATGGGAAGGTCAGTGGGCGCGGGGGAGGTCCGGAGGCGACGAAATCACAGCGGCGATCTCGGTTGCCCGAGGAGGAAGACGACGACGTCGAGGGCGTTGCAGCGCTTCCCGGCTCTTGTGGCTCGGTGGGGTTGACGGGGACGGAGTGGCAGATCTCTGGAGCATGTTGGATGGGCGAGGGAGGGCCGGTGGGCACGGCTATGGCGAGCGGCGGCGACGACGGCTCTCGGGCGCGTGCAAGAAGCCTGAGGAGGAGGGGAGCTCGGGAAGAGGCTGAGAGGGCCTAGGGGAGCGCGTGGCTCTCGAGCGGCGTCGGGAGGGCGGCAAGCGCGGAGGTGGCAGGCGCGACGTCGGCGCTTCGCCAATGAGCTGCTTGTCTTGGCCGGCAAGGGAAGAAGACGAGCGTGCCCCTGGTGGGCTGGGCCGCCAAGTGGACTAGCCAGATGGGCTGGCCAACACAGGTAAGGCCCAGGTGGGTCCTTCTCTCTCTCTCTCTAATTACATTCCTGTTTTCTATTTATTTTTTTGATATGTTTTGAATTAGAAAAAAAATACTAACTCATTTTATAAAATCCTGACAAAAATTGTGGGCACTATTTGAATTATTTCCAATAGCCCCCAAGTACTTTCAGGATTATTTGGACATTTAAAAATATTTATAAGATTTAAATGTCCAAATTCAAATACTTATGAATTAATTCAAAAATCCAGAATAGCCTCCAAAAATATGAAACCATTTTTGGCAGAGGGTTTAACCAGGACTAAAGATGGTGAACATTTATGAAGGGCATTTTTGGTTTCATTGAAAAGATTTTGGTAAACCCTAGTTGAATTCATTTAGTGCTAGGGTTTCAACATCCCCATTTCAAGTTTCTTAGTAATTTAAACATGATGACATGATGAGCAGGCAAAGTCAAGCAAGGGCTGATCTGGGGCTGTGACAGCTCACCCCCACTAAACAAGAATCTCCTCCCGAGATTCGAGACGTGAGGTAAGAAGACAGAGGGGACACTGGCTAACACGAACTTGTCGATCCAATTGCCCTTCCCGAAGATGTTGGTTCATTGCTCCAATTGAACTTGACGTCCTTGCTTTCGAGATCTTCATCCAGCATGATGGCGACAGAGAGAAACTCTACAGGAATTTATCTCCTCGAAGACCAAGCACTCAGGATCAACTCATGGAGTGAGACATTCAATCATCTCTTGAGCTGAGACTCAAACACATACATCGAGAGAGGTGGATAGTAACAGATGACGAGGGTTCAATTTGGTAAGCATAACACTTAGGTAAGATGGTGCAAGGTTTTAGAGTAGCGAGGAATTGAATTGCTATGATACCATAACGAGACATCTTAAAGGAAGGTGACTCGCAGAAATATTCCCTTAAGTGGGAAAAAGAATTACTTTTGATTCAGAGATCATTGGAACTCTTTATACCAGCCTAAGGCAATCACAATCGATCATTTGAAGGAGTTCGAAAGAATGACATACTCGGACTAGAATGGATGATGTGGACTACCTTGTTGAAGACAACGCAATGGATGATTTTGCTTATCATCGGAAATGGATGGGACCCATGGTAGGACCGCTTTTGAAGATGATCCTGGGCAACAATTGCTGGGGTGCAAGCTGGAAACATAATGCAAATGCTGGGAATGTTTCAACCATCATATCTGCCTGATATTCAGATCTGGTTGGTAACGGGACATTTCAGGCAGCATGTCTGAAAAGGAAAGGTTGCAACACAACAAGATGACATTGCGAGATTCTCGGGATATGAACTACGATAGCAAGCTCCAAAACATGAGCTGGTTCTGCTACATACATGTGAGCATGTTGTCCAAGACAAGAATGACCACGTATTAGTCTTATAATTAAACACTACCGAGTTCTTGTTGGGAACCATCATCGAGGATAACGGAATCTTGTGCATGATCTAGAATTAGCACAACACGCTCCTTTTCCTTGAGAAATCAATCAGTGGCTTGGTGTGCTAGGAAACACATATGGAGTGGAGGCGGCCAACCTATCAAACCATAGGGCACTTCGCGTGCATGACTAACTTGGGGCGATTCGGAGGAAACAAAACAAACCTTTCTCAAATTCATGGCGGCAACTTACACCTAAAGCACATGAATTCAAGGAAGTCACTTCTTCCATCCAAGCATAGGCTTCATGAACGGAACACGAAGGCATTGCTTACAAAGTTTTCAACACTAGGTTGATGTTCAACATGAATCATGGGGAGAAAAATGCTGCGATGGGCTCAACGGCAACTCATCGAATTTCCATATCACTGGACTTCCACCATCATGTGAACACGGTGATAGCATTGATCAGACAAAAAGATGTAATGGGGTTTGCTCGAGGGATCAACCACGAGTAAGACAACATTACGAACATCGTTGGTTCTGATTTGACTTAATAATAGCCCATACTCAAGTCAAAGTTTTGACAAGACAATATATCCGACAACTGA
The DNA here is from genome assembly GCA_021605205.1 of Aegilops longissima. Taxonomy (NCBI): domain Eukaryota; kingdom Viridiplantae; phylum Streptophyta; class Magnoliopsida; order Poales; family Poaceae; genus Aegilops; species Aegilops longissima. The sequence continues at coordinate 318,899,086 of CM038680.1, read as the reverse complement.
TCACGAGGACCCATCGATGAAGATATCATCTTTCTTCAACACACACTCAAAGGGATATCCCTTAAGATGAACTAAGTCGGACAAGCTTTTATCTTCCAACTCTCCAAGTTGTTGTTTAGCCCAACTAACTAGCTCAGGGTATCCAACACAGATTCTTGGAGAAAAGGGTGGTTCACAAGAAACCAACTTGATCACGAGCTCAACATAACGGTCAGGGGACAACCTGGTAATACTTCCGAGAAGATATTCGGAAATCACGAACCACCGATATGTCTCTAAGCTCGAGAACAATCTTGCTTTTCAAGGCAAGACGACATGATCAGAAGAGTGAGGGATTGACACAATCCTAACTCATTGATCGAAGGGTGCACCAGAAATAAGGACTAGGTAGCACGATTAATCTTAGGATGATGATTCAATAACCAACAGCTAAGAATGAGAATATTGTCCATTTACTACCAAGCAAGGGGGTTGCTAGGCGTATCGATTTCACATACCACAATTCACTTGTCGGCATTCCAGTTGCAACAACACGGAACCGAGGAGCAAATGATGATGGCGAGAAGTATCACTGCATCAAGAATTCACAAGAAAAGGTGCAATTCTCATGACATTCCTGACATAAAGTGGGTAATACTTCAGGGTAGAACAGAACCAGAAGCTGGATTGGCATTTTGATCTGCGAAGTACAATTGCTTTGACCCAATCCTAGATATGGATGAGGTACTGGAGTTTGTTTCTCCTAGTTATTCCAGAATAGAATGACTTGACAGACCACAAGAATAATAGGCATCGATGAACGAATGCACGCATACTCTTGATTATCAATTGACAGATGGAGGTCAGAAAACAACTAAAGAGGGACAACTCAAAGGAACATATAACTTTCCGAGTTGTGGATGCATAGATTAGTATATCGAGCGAAGCTCAACATTTCTTCCGATAACCCATGCGGAGAAGGTAGAACTGGCAGAGTCACAATTATGAATGGAGAACTCCTCAAGAGTACTTTGATTGTGATCTTTTGGTTCAAATAACTTCTGCCTTAAATAGTTCATGGTATTTGGAAGAAGGAAATGCCACGAAACTCGAGGACCAATGCAAAGGTTACTAATATCCTAAAGGAGCTAGCAAATACTAACAACATGAAGTAGGGTGAATCTCGGGTTCAAGAACCCAGGAATAGATTGCCTACTAACTAATAACATCACAGGATGCTTTCAAGAATAATGGCCAGAATCATCACACTGGGGATACAAAAGCATTGCTAAGTTACTAGGTGACTTCCTAAAACACCTAGGGTCATAATAATAGTTCCAACATATATGTTGAGGCAACAGAGTACCTTGACTGACTGGTTAGTGTGCTTATTCTGACCAAAAAACATCGGGAACGGAAAGAAAGGATTTGCAATGCATCAGACTATTTAGAGACCTAGGATGACTCAGACAGCATAACGGCTGTAAATGCTCAAAATGATTTGAGACATCCTGCAAAAATTGTGGCATAACCACTCAACATCACAATATCAAGGTTCCGAGATCAACAGTTATCATAGAGAAATAGTAGGAACTGAACTGGGGCTTAAAACCAACAATCTTAAAGGTCTATGGATTAGTAACACGTCATCCTGATAGATAGATGAGAAGGCCTAGTTCTTAATCCCCGTAGAAGAGAAGAGGATGACTTAGATTACAAGGCCATGAGGTATAAGGAGTAAAAAGAGCCTTACGTTCCCTTCCACAATCAATTCCCTTACATAACTAAAGCAGTTCTAGACACAACTTCGACCAGTTTGGCTTGGTAATCCTCTGAGCGATCAGGCTCGATACCAATGCTATCGGACCCCGATTCCAAGTCACATCGATCTAGCCGGTAACACCTCATATCACTTTGCGGCCTCACGCACGGTATTCCCACGGTGTCGCCTTACCATGGCCCGGACCGTTTATGCCTTTTGGCTCACGTATATGATAGTGTCGCTAGCATCCATAAGACAGAGAACCGGGCCGACATGGCTAGTCGTGAACCCAAAGCGGCACTAACCCATGGGGACAGCATACATGAATCACACCGAGCATGTCGGTCAGCAGCGTGAAATCCGGGCTGTAGCACTGGCTAACAGGACTCCGGGAACCCGGGCTGTAGCAGAGCTAGGCAGGACTCGGATGTCACCGCGTGACATTTCCCGAAGGGATGAACACGAACGAAGTGAAACACATGCCGCCAGTCAAGTGTCCAGAGCAGTAGTGTTGGGCTAGCAGGACTCGGTGAACCGGGCATAGCGGACTACTATCGCTCGAAGCACTAGACCACATTTCCCCATATGAGAGGCTGCCAAGGATAAACAACTAGATTGTCGGATCCCACACATACCAAGCATTTCAAACATACACACAATATGCTCAATATGTGTAAATACAACATGGCATCACAACATAACTCTACGACTCAAATATTTATTCATTAGGCTCCGAGGAGAGAGATATTACAAACATTGGTCTCATGACCCAACACCCAGAGCATACAAGTCAAAACACAAGCGGAAGCTTAACATGTCTGAGTACAGACATCTACAAATGAAAAAGGCTGAGAAGCCTGACTATCTACCAGATCCTGCCGAGGGCACAAGATCGTAGCTGAGGTAATAAGCTAAACGTCAAAATCCAAGCGGAACTACTAGCGAGACTGATGTCTCTCTGCAAAAACATAAAATAGGCAAACGTGAGTACAAATGTACTCAGCAAGACTTACATCAGAACTAACTACATATGCATCATTATCAAAAGGGGGGTGGTGGAGTTTAACAGCAGCAAGCCAGCTTTGACTCGGTGGCTATCCTGAACTACGACTGCAAGTAACTCTTTTGAGGTGGCGCACATGAGTCCACATATTCACCATATCAATACACTACTATGGACCCGCTCCCGTCTCCCTACGAGAACGCCATCCATAGCACTCACGCTTATCTTGCGCATTTTAGAGTATCCACTTTCACTTTTCTATGAATTGATATAGGCAACCCAGAAGTCCTTTTCGTGGACACGGCTATTCAATAGATCATATTAACCCTGCAGGGTGTACTTCTTCACACGCTCTCGCCACTTACCGCCATGTACACCTCGTGTATCTCGGCAACCTTCAAGCGGAAACCTGGCGAGGGAGTCGGCCACGACCTGACTAACCACACAAGTCTCTAGTCCAGGTTTAGCGCCTATTCGGGTTCCATCCGCGAGGAGATCCGGCCGGGGTGTCGCTCACGGCCCCAAACAATGAGAGCAGGGTTCCCGAGGCACCAAACCGGCGTCTCGGTACACCGTGCCTCGTGTCTCTACCGCAACATAGCCCACCCCTAGGGTCAGCGCTACGCACGGCCCCCAACACATATCCTACAAACACCAGAAACTAGTTGCAACTCCTGGACAGAGATCGAGGCGATTAATAAGCCGAGAGGGGTCGAGTTACCGGAACCCAATGTGTGGTAGTAGTTGTTCATGGATCACAAACACAGAACTCAGTTCCTGAGGACGGCTGCAATGAGACAACCCACCATGTACTCCTACATGGCCTCTCACCGCTACCTTTACCAAATCGTGTTCACACACTTAGCTCTCAACAAGAGGGACATGTTTACACACCTCCGATTCATTCCCGATGAATCAGACCTGACTCAACTCTAGGCAGTAGCAGGCATGACAAACAAGCATGAATGAGTAGGCACAACAGGGCTCAAACAACTCCTACTCATGCTAGTGGGTTTCATCTATTTACTGTGGAATGACAGGTCATGCAGAGGATAAAGGGGTTCAGCTACCGCAGCAAGTAACAGATAAATCGTTGTTGTCCTAATGCAGTAAAAGAGAGCAGGAGCGAGAGAGTGGGATTGTATTGGAATGAACAAGGGGGTTTTGCTTGCCTGGCACTTCTGAAGATAATATAGTTCTTCATCGGTGTCATCGAACTCATCGTCGGGATACGCCTACCCAGAGGGGGAACAAACACCGGCAACAGAGAAAGAACACAATCAATGCAATGCCACAATATGATGCATGATCATGACATGGCAATATGCTGTGATTTGAGCTAATGCATCTAGCTATGATTTAAATGAAGTTGGTTTGAATACATGATTCAAATTCCAACTCCATATATGATTATTTAAACGCCCTTTATTTGTTTTGTCCAAAACAGAGGACAAACATTGTTCAAACATGCATGAAAATGGTACAGATGGATTCCTTGAATTTTTCTGATAATTTTTCATATATAAATTATTTGATTTGGAGCTACGGTTGAATTACTATGATTTTTAGAAGTTTTAAACATTTTCTGGAATTTCCTGAATTAGATTTAATCCAGAAATTCCTTTACTGCGTCAGCAATGTGCAAGCATGACGTCAGCAGGTCAAAGGGGCTGGTCCGGGTCAAACCTGACCTATGGGACCCATACGTCAGTGTCTCAGTCTGGTTTGGGTGTATGACTGGTGGGACCGGTCAACATTGACTTGACCAAAGTCAAAGCGGACACGTGGGGTCCACACGTATTAGTACTAATCTTAACAGAAAAATTAGACTAATCTAATCAGGCTCAGGGGCCCACATGGTAGTGGCTCAAGGGGGTGTTTAGAGTGGTCATTAGCAGCTAATGAGACGGCCACGTCAGCTCGCCGGAGTTCAGCCGGCAGCGACCCCAAAACACGGCGGAGGTTTGCCGGAGTGATGCTACATGCGATGTTGGGCCAAGCCAAGGGCACCAGAGGGTTGCCCTTGATCGCGCGCATCCAGGGGAGGCACGCGGAGGGCGCGGATGGCCGGAGCTCGCCGGAACGAGCTCATGGCGGCGGCGCGCTTCGGGCTGGGCAGGGACGCGGCTGCAGCGCTCGGGCGAGCAAGCGGAGTGGAGAGGCATCCTCTGAGGCGCCAGTGCGTGTCGAGTGCCTCGAGCGAGCAGAGAGGCTCGAGGCGCGGGCTCGCCGGCCATGGCGGACGGCGGCCTCGGGTGACCTCGGGGCTACGGCTAGAGGGCGGGAGCAAGCAGGGGGCAGAGGGGAAACACTCAGTAGCTCACCGCGAGCACGATGGGAAGGTCAGTGGGCGCGGGGGAGGTCCGGAGGCGACGAAATCACGGCGGTGATCTCGGTTGCCCGAGGAGGAAGACGACGACGTCGAGGGCGTTGCAGGGCTTCCCGGATCATGTGGCTCGGTGGGGTTGACGGGGACGGAGTGGCGGATCTCTGGAGCATGTTGGATGGGCGAGGGAGGGCCGGTGGGCACGGCTATGGCGAGCGGCGGTGACGGCGGCTCTCGGGCGCATGCAAGAAGCCAGAGGAGGAGGGGAGCTCGGGGAGAGGCTGAGAGGGCCTAGGGGGGCGCATGGCTCTCCAGGGCGACGTCGGGGAGGGCGGCAGCAAGAAGGAGGTGGCCGGGCGCGACGTCGGTGCTCGCCACCGAGCTGCTTCGTGCGCTGGCAAGGGGAAGAAGACGAGCGTGCCCCTGGTGGGCTGGGCCGCCAAGTGTACTAGCCAGATGGGCTGGCTAGCACAGGTAAGGCCCAGGTGGGTCCTTCTCTCTCTCTCTCTCTCTCTCTCTCTCTCTCTCTCTAATTCTGTTACTGTTTTCTATTTATTTTGATATGTTTTGAATTAGTAAAAATACTAACTCATTTTGTAAAATCCTGACAAAAATTGTGGGCACTATTTGAATTATTTCCAATAGCCCCCACGTACTTTCAGGATTATTTGGACATTTAAAAATATTTATAAGATTTAAATGTCCAAATTCAAATACTTATGAATTAATTCAAAAATCCAGAATAGCCTCCAAAAATATGAAACCATTTTTGGCAGAGGGTTTAACCAGGACCAAAGATGGTGAACATTTATGAAGGGCATTTTTGGTTTCATTGAAAAGATTTTGGTAAACCCTAGTTGAATTCATTTAGTGCTAGGGTTTCAACATCCCCATTTCAAGTTTCTTAGTAATTTAAATATGATGACATGATGAGCAGGCAAAGTCAAGCAAGGGCTGATCTAGGGCTGTGACACAAATGATGGTTTAACTTGACAATAATGATGATTGTAGATCTTATTAAAATAAAGAAACGAATTCAAATGGTTTGACTTCACAACAATTATTATTTTAGATCTTATTCAAATAGAGACATGAATTCAATTTTAGTTCATATTGAAGCGGTAGTATATACGTTTGGAATGCACTAAAACGTTCATTTGAGTTGCAGGTTGCAGGCATTATACACGTAGCGAAATATTTTAATTGAACATAACATGAATTCAAAGTTTTGAATGGCATTTTAGTGCGAATTGATTTGGTACATTACACGAGACTAGACATTCTTGTGTGGTGCGAATTGATTTCTTTTTGTTTTTTCTTTGACGGAAGTGCGAATTGATTTGGTACAGTACACATTAGGCTTGTCCGGAAATTTCAACCCGCGCCTTGTTACCCCGAAATATTTAAGATATATCTTTTTCTCGCTGTGCTCTGACAACTCCTCCATCTCAACCCGCGCATTGCTATCCCAAAATTACAACGCGTGCAAAAACTCCCACCTCCTGCGAAATCCCGACACGTGAAATGCCCGTGATACCCCAGAACCGAGAGAACTGCCTAGCTCAAATCGGTGGGGTACTTTTGTAACTTACCCCACATTTCGGATAAGCGCGTCCCTAAGCAATGGTTTCCCACTCCCATCACATCAGCCCACCCATTTGTACACCGAGGCCGCGAAAACCCGCGAAGACCCACACGCTCCTCCGTCCGCCACCCAACCGGAGCCCCTTCCCCAACGACGTCATCCACAGCAACACCTCGACGTCCCTCATCCACCGTACCGGATGAGGATCCGTCGTCAATCTCATCATCCTGCCGGTTCAGCCACCTCGTCCTCCACCTCCAAGGAGCTGCCCCGATGTTCCCCTCGTCTTTCGTGCCACCTCCATTCCCACACCATCGTCTTCACCTGCACCACTGAAAGAGCAGCATCATCACCATTTCCTCGGATGAAGCTGAGGCCTAATTGGCACCACCAAAGAGGTTGTACACTAATCGCCGCATTTTCTTCTATATTCAATCTCACGGTGCTGCCGCCGCTCGGTCCTGATCCGACATGGCGCGGCTCCATCCATGGCAGCGTCGCCGACCTACTTCCTCCACGGCGTCGCTCCCTCGGTAGCGACGTCCACATTAGTAGGAGGTGCTGCTGCTTTAGCTCTTGCTCGCGCTACTACTCTGCTCTTACTCTCGGTCCCCTGCCTGGTCTGCTCTTGCTCGCGCTACTACTCTGCTCTTACTCTCGGTCCCCTGCCTGGTCTGCTCCTGCTATTGGTCTTGCTCGCATTGCTGCTCTCGCTCTTGCTCTTGCTTGCGATGCTGCTCCGATTTAGCTACACTTCAGTCCACTGAATCGACTTTTGGGTCAGTCGATTTTCAGGGGGTGGGGGGGCTCGCTGGAGTTAAGGAAGAACCAGCCGCAGCGGGGAGGGGGGCTCGCTGGAGAGGTACCCCACTATCTATCTTAGGGTTCAGGGTGGGGGCGGTGGTCGTTGGCGGTGGTGGGGCGGTGGCGTGGGGATCGCCCGAGAAAAAGCTGGGAGGGGGGGGGGGCTAGAGGGACGGACCGGGCGTCGGCGAACCGGCAGTGGGGAGTGGTTTCAGGGCGGGAGGGGCGGCACACCGCCTGCCGCGGGCGGCGGGGGTTGGCGGTTTGGCCGGTGGTGGCTGGCGGCTCAGGGGGGTGGAGGTTGAAGATGAACTATAGGCCCTTGATTTCGTATCCAACAGCTTGAAAATCGAGTGACCAGAGATGAAAAAGTCAGTCGACTGACGTGTAGCCTCACCCCTACTAGTGCGTTCAGTTTCGACAGTAAAATTCAGTTTCGACTACAAAATTCAGTTTCGATAGTTAAGTTCAGTTTCGATAGTTAAATTCAGTTTCGATAGTTAAGTTCAGAGATGAGCGGCTGATGTATTTTATACCTAGCACTTTGTGGTTATGTATTTTTGTCAGGACACCGATTCCAAGTCACATCGATCTAGCCGGTAACACCTGATATCACTTTGCGGCCTCACGCACGGTATTCCCACGGGTGTCGCCTTACCATGGCCCGGGACCGTTTGCGCCTTTTGGCTCACGTATATGATAGTGTCGCTAGAATCCATATGACAGAGAAGCTGGGCCGACATGACTAGTCGTGAACCCAAAGTGGCAGTAACTTACGGGCACAGGCATACATGAATCAACATCGAGCATGTCGGTCAGCAGCGTGCGAATCCAGGCTGTAGCACTGGGCCAACAGGACTCCGATGAACCGGGCTGTAGCAGGCTAGGCAGGGCTCCGGATGTCACCGTGTGACATTTCCCCGAAGGGACAGACACAGGAACGAAGTGAATCACATGCCGGCTAGTCAAGTGTTCCGGAGCAGTAGTGCTGGGCTAGCAGGACTTCGGTGAACCGGGCTGTAGTGGACTACTATGGCTCATGGAAGCACAAGACTACATTTCCCCATAAGGGAGGCTACCAAGGATAGACAACTAGGTTGTCGGATCCCACACATACCAAGCATTTCAATCATACACACAATATGCTCGACATGTGTAAATACAACATGGCATCACAACTAGACTCTACGACTCAAAGTATTTATTCATTAGGCTCCGAGAAGCCAATTATTACAAACCTGGTCTCATGACCCAACATACAGAGCATACAAGCATTGAGCGGAAGCATAAACATGTCTGAGTACAGCCAACTACAAATGGAAAAGGCGGAGAAGCCTGACTATCTACAAGATCCTGCTGAGGGCACAAGATCGTAGCTGAGGTAACAAGCTCAACGTCGAAGTCCACACGGAACTACTAGAGAGACTGACATCTCTCTACAAAACATAAAATAGGCAAACGTGAGTACAAATGTACGCAGCAAGACTTACATCAGAACTAGCTACATATGCATCGGTATCAACAAAGGGGGTGGTGGAGTTTAACTGCAGCAAGCCAACTTTGACTCGGTGGCTATCCTAAACTACGACTGCAAGTAACTCTTTTGAGGTGGCACACATGAGTCCACATATTCACCATATCAATACACCACTATGGATCCGCTCCCGTCTCCCTACCAGAACGCCATCCATAGCACTCACGCTTATCTTGCGCATTTTAGTGTATCCACTTTCACTTGTCTATGAACTATACAAGCAACCCAGAAGTCCTTTACCACAGACACGGCTATTTGAATAGATCATTTATAACCCTGCAGGGGTGTACTTCTTCACACACGCTCTCGCCACTTACCACCATGTACACGTCGTGTATCTCGGCAACCTTCAAGAGGAAGCCTGGTGAGGGAGTCGGCCACGACCTGACTAACCACACAAGTCTCTAGTCCAGGTTTATCGCCTATTCGGGTTCCATCCGCAAGGAGATCCGGCCGGGGTGTCGCCCACGGCCCCAAACGATGAGAGTAGGGTTCCCGAGGCACCAAACGGGCGTCCCGGTACATCGTGCCTCGTGTCTCTACCGCAACATAGCCCACCCCTAGGGTCAACGCTATGCACGGCCCCCAACACATATCCTAGAAACACCAGAAACTAGTTGCAATTCCTGGACAGAGATCTAGGCGGTTAATAAGTCGAGAGGGGCACTTAAGCATTCCAATGCGTGGTAGTAGCTGTTCATGGATCACAAACACAGAACTCAGTTCCTGAGGACGGTTTCAATGAGACAACCCACCATGTACTCCTACATGGCCTCTCACCGCTATCTTTACCAAATCGTGTTCACACACTTAGCTCACACACAGTAGGACATGTTCATCACCATTCCAATTCATCCCCGATGAATCAGACCTGACTCAACTCTAAGCAATAGCAGGCATGACAAACAAGCCTGAATGAGTAGGCACAACAGGGCTCAAACAACTCTTACTCACGCTAGTGGGTTTCATCTATTTACTGTGGCAATGACAGGTCATGCAGAGGAAAAGGGGTTCAACTATACCGCAGCATGTAATAGTTGAATCACTGTTGTCCTAATGCAGTAAAATAGAGCAGGATTGAGAGAGTGGGGTTATATCGGAATGAACAAGGGGGGGTTTTCTTGCCTGGCACTTCTGAAGATAGTATAGTTCTTCATCGGTGTCATCGATCTCATCGTCGGAACACGTCTATCGAGAGGGGACAACCACCGGCAATAGAGAAAGAACACAATCAATGCAATGCAACAATATGATGCATGAATGTGACATGGCAATATGAGTGTGTTGGCCTAATGCAACTACAACCAAATGGGTTTGGGTCATTTTGAACCAAAGGTTCAATCCCAAACTCAACTTATGAATTTAAATAGGGCCTTATCATGTTTTGCACTAAACAGCAAGGTTAAGTTGCTTGAACCTGCATGAAACCAGTACAGATGGATAGATTGGATTTTCTGATCATTTTTCATATATAATCTATTTCATGGTGGCGCCATGGACGGCATGGACGGCGGCGAGGTGCTTGTGGGCTCTGGTCACGGTGGCGCCATGGACGGTGGCGAGGTGCTCGCGGGTTCGACAGGTAGCAGGCTACGGCGTGCAAGCAAAGGAACGGAGAGGGGGAGATGGACGGTGAGCTCACGTGTATCCCGTAGAGGTGGACGGCGAGCTCGGGGAAGGCCGAACCGTGATGAATTTTACGGCGGCGATCCGCGGCACCGACGAGGAAGACGACGTCGAGGGAAGCTCTACAGGGCGTCCCGGCTTACGTGAGTCGTCAGAGAGGTTGAGGACGGCAGTGGCGGTGGGCGCGGCAACAGCGTGCGGCAACAAGGGCAGCACTTGGGCGCGGTGAGAGAGAGTGAGGGAGAGGAGGGGAAGGAACGAGAGAGAGTGAGAGAGGTGCGGGGCGTCTCCGTGGCGCATCCAGAAGAGCCGGGGTGTCGCAGTGGAAGCAGGAGATGGCGCGCGTGCGGCGACCACGTGCCCTGCCTACTGGCGTGAGAAGGAAGACGACAGAGGGGGCTGCGATGGGCTGGGCCAGTAGTAGGTTGGCCGGGTGGGCTGCACAGTAGGTAAGCCTAGGTAGGTATCCTTTCTCTCTCTCGCTTCTTTTTTTGTTTTAGTTTTTCTATTTATCTGCAACTTTAGAGCTTTATTAAAAATACTAAAACTCACTCAAAAATCATGAAACTTCTCATGCCCATTGCTTGCAATATTTCCAACAGTAAACATTTTAGTTTATGATTATTTGGACATTTTAAATATTTTATATTATTTAAATGCCCAAATGCAAATAGAGTATGATTTAATCCAGTGACCTTATGATGCCATAGAAAATTGTGCACCATTATTTTCAGAGGTTCTAGACCAAGGCAAAGATGATGAACATTTTAGAAGGGCATTTTAGGTTCATTGAAAATAATTTTGGTAAACCATAGTTGGTTTAAGGGGTGCTGGGGGTTCTGTCATCCCCATTTCAAGTTTCTGCGAAATTTAAACATGATGCACACATGAAGGCCTAGCCTAGTGCAAACCAGATCTAGGGATGTGACAATTTTCGTCATCTATTGGAGATGCTATTAGAATCCCACTCAGGTTAACATTGTTTCTCTTGTCCTGCTTCAGCCTCGGTGTCGTACAACTCACCAGAGCTGCTCCAACGACGAAACCCTCCATCACGGCGGAGCTGTACCCCGAGCTCCATCTCCAGACTGAGTACACGTAGTAACGTGGAATACGATTAGTTTCTCCTACTATATGACAAGCAGTGAGGTACCAGGAAACTTAGCTATCAGTGATGGACTCTCTTGAACGCCATCATTATTTATATCTGCGCGTTTGAGCTGTGCATTTGTCGATGGGCCTGGGAGTTGAGCTAGTATGGCAGTGGCCTGGGTCCAAAGTAGTAGAAGTATCACAAAAACATTTTTTGTGTGTAGGCTTTTCCTTGCTCAAGCCTGCCTACTAGAATCGCTAGTGCTTGAAAGGAAAAGTGAAGGAAAAACATAGGAATTGGAAAGTTTCCTATGGTACTACTATTCATGCATTTGGTTCAAAGGAATGGAGCAAAAGGAAAACTATAGGATTTGTTTCTTTAGTGTCTCCTTGAAAGAAAAACCGTAGGAATTTTAATATCCACTTGTCCTCCTTTTCAAATTAATATTCATGAAGCACAAGACTAAGAGATAGTAGCATAATAGCATTATAACCGTACATTTTCTTGTGGTTTGACTTAATCTCACCATGCTTCTTTGCATCCTGTGATCTTCCAATTCTTGTGAACCAAACACCAAGATTGGCAGAAATCCTGTGTTTCTAAATTCTCTATTTTGCACATGCATTCCTATCCTATTACTATGCATTTCCTATCCCTGCGTTGTTAGAATCCTCCAATTCAAATGAGCCCTTACAGAATTACTTCTCTTACAGATAGTTGTCAAAGAAAACCTTGTGTGGTTTGTCTCGCTCCTGCTGTGTCGTCGTCCACCCCCAGCTCAGCTGCTCCAACGACAGAAGGGTCCAGCACAGCAGGGATCCGGCCTCCAGACTATCTTTCGCCGCCTCAGATCTTCTTCCGCTGCCGGCAGCTGACGGTGTCCTGGACTAGGGGGTACTCACCACGTCGTCTCCCGATCAGTTGGATTGGGCGGAGGACCCCCATGGCCGTATACTCATGGGCGAGTCCGGACAGCTGCCGCATAGAAGGAAGATTCCACAAGACTTGGCGATCAAGACAAGGACTCCTCCCCACCAGCGTATTCGGCTAGGACTCTTGTTATCCTAGGCCTCTGGTGCATTATATAAACCGAGGCCAGGCTAGTCGATAGATATACAACAATCATAACCATAGGCTAGCTTCTAGGGTTTAGCCTCTACGATCTCGTGGTAGATCAACTCTTGTAATAATCATATTCATCAAGATCAATCAAGCAGGAAGTAGGGTATTACCTCCATAGAGAGGGCCCGAACCTGGGTAAACATCGTGTCCCTTGCTTCCAGTTACCATCCACCTTAGATGCACAGTTCGGGACCCCCTACCCGAGATCCGCCGATTTTGACACCGACATTGGTGCTTTCATTGAGAGTTCCACTGTGTGTTCGGCAAAAGGTCGATAGCTCGCCTGCAGATCAACTGCGACTTCGGCATCTTCTTCACCAGCTCGACTGGTCACCTTGGTTTGACCAAGGACTGCGCCCTACCTCCGATCATCGTGTTCGGATGAGGGCTTTCATCAACATCGACTCCGATCTCTATCAAGATCATGGAGGAATCATCCAGGGAGCCCGGGGGCTCAACACCAACATTGCCCTCGGGCGACCGAGCTGTTTTTCTGGACAGCAAACTTGTATCCGACGCCACTGCCTCCTCAAGTGTCGTTTTGACGATTGCTTGAGTCTACAACAACCCTGGAAAATTTCGTCGAGTTTCGATGGAGGAATCTCTGGCAATACCGGAGCCCTCTTAAATCTGGACGAGAATCTGGATGAGTTTAGGGCGTGGTGTCCAGCTTCAACCTCATACGTCCTTTGGAAGATCCAACCGTTGGTCGGCTGCGGAATTCCTATATCTACCACCCCTCAAAATTTCAGCTCGATCCGACCGTCCAAACTCCGGGAACCTTCCGATTAGTGCATCACTTTTCGGATCTGTTTTCTGCGTGAAAACGAATCCGACCCGATTTCGTCTTTTTTATGAACGGGATTTCGGACATCCTTTTGGAAGGAAGTTTTGTAGGGGGTATTGTGTTTTGTTCCCGAACACATCCCGCTAACTTTAAAATCTTTTGAACATGATCTTCAACATCATGCTGGTGTCAAACCAGTCCGGCAATATTGCTCCACGGCCGTCGACGTGCGCTAAACACGTCGTCACTTTGTTGAGCCGAGCTCAACTTCTTTGGATCATCATCTCGGCAAGCCGAACAATAGTCAGGCATCGGAAAGGATAAATCATCACCAACATCGCCGCCCCATGGATTACACGGAGCAGGCACACCGACATCACCGCACGGTCACTTCATCAAGCCGGCATTGACCACGTCATGACCTGCAACGGCAGGGCCACACTGTTGCTCCTTCAAGCCGGTGTCCATCATGCCGACCTACTTCGACTCATCGGCTGACATCGAGGCTTCAACATCTCAGCTGGACCGGGGGCTTCACCATCTCTTCATCAACCTATACTCCAGAGACTTCGGCGTCACTAGCCGACCAGCTCCGTCACGTTAGCTAGACCGAGGGCTTTGCCTTAGCGAGCCAACCTTTGCCAGCATTGCCATGCTGTCGCTTTATCACCCGTCAGGCAATGGGTGCGTGGATCGATTCCCAATTTTGGGAATCACCTTCCTTCGGATTGCTACAACAAATAATCCAGGTGCTATTAATCCTAATATTTTTTGCTTGTTTGGGCTCATTTTTCCCAAGGAATTATTACTCTGGTTTGTCCATCATATGTACGCAGGTCTATCAAATGGTGGCCGCGTTAACGATCGCATGGTGGTTCGGTCGGTTTCGTACATAGTCCGGTGAACGCCGCATCCGAACTCGGACCGACCTGTGAATTCAGGCTTTGCGACGCCTTTACCAAGATCACCGACGCCTGCATCGACATTGACTTGGCGCCAGCCATATTTCTTTTATTACTCACTTTGCATAAATTATTTATTATGCAACATTTTTTTATTATTACTATTATCCACGATCTGCACTATTTTTTGTGCACAGGAAAATGATCCAGCCGGTCTATATCCTTTGGCGTCACCTCGGCTGGACGGGGGGCTTCGTCAACACTTCATTACCCCATGCCGGGGACTTCGGCATCACTCTGCCGGCCTGCATTGACCGTGCTATATCACCACTTCGGAGTGCCGAGCTCTTTGCTCCGCCACCTCGGGACCGGCTTGGGGGATGGAACCTTGTCCCACATCAAGCTCAGACCGCGTCATCAATACCCACCAGCTAAGTCTCCTTCATGCTCAAAGTTTTAAATTTCTTCGGTCCAACCAAGCATTATACCTTTTTTGACAAAAGGTTGTTTCCGAAAAACTTCCTTGTCCAAACTTTGTTTGTGACGGACAAATTCAAATACCCCGATTACTTGGGGGCTCCCTTGCTGGAGCTTTTCCTCTTGCATATGGTTATACTTGTACGGCTTCATTCCTTGTTCGTGTATTACGCCACAATATGCACCATATTGACCTAAGTGATTTGCAAGCTGGGTTGCCTTGCTCCTGTGTTTACCCCTACGTTCCCGATTGTTCGGCTAGGGAGTAAAGGGAGCACCTCTGCGATTGTCACGATCGGGTCACCCGAGCGGACCTCGACTGGTGAAGCCGAAGCTAAGCGCTCTTCTGTTTTCAATTATGGTCGGCACACAACGGAACTCATGAGTACAAAAATCTACTGCACAAGTCTCATATTAACAATGAGCACCAAGAAAGGTATCGGTGGGGTACTATTTTCTTGAAGATGCTTCTTACACTTTATCGGTAATATAGCATAAGTTCCTGGCGCACTTTGTCTGTTACAGCCTTATGACCCGATTGCCTGGTTATCGGAAGCACCGTCGATATTCTCGACAGGTGGAGTACATCACACTTTTCGGTCCTTGACCGAAGAGGGAGAAGCCGACGGTCGGTTAAGAGGCGTTTAAAGTTCGGGTGAACATAGATATGATATAAGTACTTCGGTACATACAATCATTATACATAAAATTCTTTTACCCAAGTTACGTGGGGGCTCTTAAATTAGTATGAGCTATTTTTCTTCTTGGTCGTTGCAAAGTCTTTTTTCTATCACTCCTTTCTCGATGCAAGTGTGTGGTAAATAGCCTTGCTTCTCTCTAAATCCGCTCGAGTGCAGTTTGCTAAACTAGCCTCGGAGAAGCACTCTGCCTTCGGGATAAGGAGTTCGAGGCCATAGGCTGACCCGCTTGGAGTCTTGAGATAGGATGTGTCATGTTAAAGCACGACAGAAGCACCTTTTAAAAAAATCCAATTTCTGGATTGGCACCGAACACTTGATCTAGTTTGGACATTACACTTTTGAATAAGTTTTTTGGCTTTTCGAGCCTATGGCACTTTTAAACTATTTGTGCGTTTCTAGCATTAGTCTCATGATTACAACGCCGGATACCTTCGGGATTCGCAAAACATTCTCGGATATCGCCATATATGCATCGGTTTGGTTGTGTCTTATGTCAATAGTTGGGTTGCCTGGCTCCTGTGCTTGCCTCCTATGTTCCGCTTTGTTCGGCTAGGTGTGCAAAGGGAGAACCACTGCGATTGTGGTTCCAGCTCGCATGGTCAAGCACCTCAGTGGAGAAAGCCAAAAACTGACTATCACAATAGGCGTTAACTGGTCAGTGATCCAATGACTATGTTAAATGACGGGCCGTTCATAACATTGGCCGAAGTGTTTACGGCTTGACCTCGGCTGTCGCTGAACACTAACCGGGGGCTCATAGCTAGCTTCCCCAGTATAAAGCTCCTATGACTAAGCGAAAGTTTTAAAGACCGCATATCTGATTGCCTCATTTCTGTTAACACAACCGCCTTCGGGCACCGAGACATCGGCTAAGGGTTGTTTTGTTAGTACGGAAACACCCTGTGTAGTATCTACCGAGGGTAGAAGCCGACGATGGGCCACTTTCAAGCGATAAGCGGTCGCAATGGAGTCAAAATAATGATGTAAAGTACTTGGATACATAGAATCATTACACATAATCTGTGATTTTACTCTGGATATCGATCCTTAATTCGGCCACCCGTGCCCACATTAAGGCTCGGGGCTCTTGGGCTTTGCGCTCATTATTTACAAATATTAAAGGGCATATCGATCCCCGATCGGTGTTGCCACCCGACCGGTGTCTCGGGGGCTACTGCATTGTCTACTATGCAGAAAATTCAAAGTGCTTTCAGTGATTCGGCTTGAACGAACTATGCGCATACATGTCTTCGGACAATAATAGGTACCATATGGACCTATCCGGCATCAAGCTAGTATATTGCGGCGACTTCTCACGACCCTCTCTCAGGGGACCGTTCACCGATCACTATTATCTCTAATATATTACACTTCGTTTTTATTCCTATGTATGCTGCCGAGCTAGGAATTGATCCTCAGGCCGATTTCACGCATCGACCTAAGTCTCAGGGGCTACTGGGAACAGCGGTTTTTATGCTTGCCTTCAGGTGCATCTCGGGTTTTAGACTGATACACACCTTGAGGGATACTGGCTATATATCTCGGCGGAGGATAAAGCGCACAAGTTAAAAATATTCACAAAAATCAGCCCATGATCGGGTGGTGCACCACCTCGAGGCGTCCGGCATAAAGCTCGGGCGCCAGCGGCTAGCTCCATAAAGGGCATTTCCAGCATTAAGCTCGGCTAAACTCCTTCAACTTTTTTGAACCAAGATGATCTATGACATCTTGGATATAGTCCGGCGTTGGAGCTTGGACACAGTCCGGCGTTTTAGCTCGGATACATTTCGGCGTTGGAGCTCGGAAGTAGTCCGGCATTGGTGCTCGGCTGCAAAAGATACCTCGAAGGCAGTACGGCATTGGAGCTCGGACGCAAGAGGACACTGCCTCCCGGGAAAAACTTCAAACCCGAGGTATGGCATAAAAATAACAAGGCATTGATAAAGGCCGGAAACTTAAAGGGGCTCCTCGGATATCCGGCGTATAAACTCTTTGGATGCACTTCGGCGATCCTCAAGATCGAAGATGAGAAGATTTGTTGAACTAGTTTTCAAGACCGACGACCGAAGATGAAGAACAGTTCGGATGAATCGAGGAGCGTACCTAACTTGAAGACCAGTTCAGGGGGCTACTGACGGTGTCCTGGACTAGGGGGTACTCACCACGTCGTCTCCCGATCAGTTGGATTGGGCCGAGGACGCCCATGGCCCTATACTCATGGGCCAGTCCGGACAGCTGCCGCATACAAGGAAGATTCTACAAGACTTGGCGATCAAGACAAGGACTCCTCCCCACCGGCGTATTCGGCTAGGACTCTTGTTATCCTAGGTCATGTTCACCGATTAGACTCTGAGTCAGCTCCAAACTACTGGTAAAACTTGAGTTTTTAAATGGTTATGGGGTACATATCGGGGCCGCAATAAATAGTATCTATCTACTATCTGGTTAATCTCTGGTGTCTACTATGAGTTTCATGTTGGATGGGAAACAAACAGTAAAGAAGCCATTATCTGTATTTTTTAACTGAAGCCATTATCTGCTAGCTATCATTGGTTTCGTGTCTATCCACAGGGTGCTACCATCACTCTAGATTTCTGCATGCACTCCTTACATAATCTCACTATGTTTTATTCCTATGCATGTCAGTTATTATACACAATGGAACTGAACATGTAGAGCAAAAGAGACGAGCCTTGCATGGCAATAAAATTTCATTTAGATGTTGCTCCATGGTAGGCGCAAAGGCAGCCCCCCTCCACCCATTTTGGATTGTAATCGAGTGGAAGATATCTGTTCTGAGGGGGATTCAGAAGGAGAAGACCACTCGTATTTACCCCCTGAGGTCTTTGCTCTAACTTGGCATGCTGATGTTGTTTATATCATGCATATGGTGCCTTGCATTGCTTACTTTATACATCAAATATGTCATCTGCTTAGTTTAGACATGCTTTGTGTGAATGCCATCTGTTTAGTTTATTCATCGTATATGTGAATTTTGCAATGCCATCCTGCTTAGCTAGTCATCTTATATGTGAATTATATCAGGCCATCCTTTTTTCCGTTATGTATTACATTTGTCAACAATGTTAGTACATTCAACTACTCTTCGTGTGCATCAGCCATTTGACACGGTGATGGAAAATTCTGGAGTGAAAACAAGGTCTTCAGAGCAGACTATGCTATCTGACGAAGCGCATATCTCGCTAGTTACGGATAGCTCCTTAGAGGAGGATTCAGAGACAGATGACCAGTCCTATCCCCCCCCCCCCCGAGGTGTATGCTCTAACGTGGCGGGGTTATGTTGCTCATATCGTGCGTATGGTGTCTTGCATTGCTATGCCATTTGATTAGTTCAGACATGCTTTGTGTGAATGCCACCTGTTTAGTGTCTAATTACCATATATGTGAATTATGCATTGCCATCTTGTTGCAAGACATTATATATGTGAATTATGCAATGCTATCTTGTTGCATGGCATTATATATGTGAATTATGCAATGCCATGTTGTTTAGCCAATCATCATGTATGTGAATTATATCATGCTATCATTTTTTTGTATTACGTGTTCCATTTGTCGACAATGTTTGTATATTCAACTACTCTTCCTGCGCATCAGCCATTTGAAGTGGTGATGGAAGTACCTGGATTGAAAATAAGGTATTTAGGGTAGACAATGCTACCTGCTGAAGCAGACTTCTTGCTAGTTACACAGAGCTCCTCAGAGGAGGATTCAAAGACTGATGACCAGTCCTATTTCCCCCTGAGGTCTATGCTCAAACTTGGCAGGGTTATATTACTCATGTCATGCATGTTGTCTTGCATTGCTTAGTTTTTACATCATATATGGATTGCCATCTACTTACTTTCTTACTATATAAATCATATATTTGAATTATATCATGCCATCATGTTTACATACACAGCATCTATCTGAGTTATGGCATGGCAACCCATTGAATAAAGACATCATATAGTTATATCATCTCATCCTGTTTAGTGTTTACAGTCATCATATTTTGCATTATGCCATTCAATCCGTGAATTATATCATGCTACCATGTTTCCGTAGGCGGCATGTATGTAAATTATGGCATGCCAACCTATTTAATTAACACATTATATAGTTATATCATGTCATCCTATTTACATAGTCATCATATTTTGAACTATGTCTTTCCATCTTTTTTAGTTAGCCATCATAATGTGAAATTGTGTCATGCTATCCTGTTTAGTTAGCCATCATATATGTGAAATTGTGTCATGCTATCATGTTTGGTTAGACAACATAAATGTGAATTATTTCATGCCCTCTTTTATTCCCCACTATCCATTGCACATGTCTATCATACAATGTATGTACATTCAATTACTTTTCTTGTTTATCAGCCATTTGAATTGGAGAGGGTGATGGCAGTATCCAACAGAGTAACAACACGGTCTTCAGAAAAGATAGTGCTACCAGTTGATGCAGATAGAACCATGGTTGTACTTGCCCAAGAACCAGCCCCACCACACATAAACCAGACTCTCGTAGATTGTACCCCTACCTAGTTGGACAGAGAAGCAGATAATCCCCTTCTAACCCCAACCCCAGTAGATAGTAACCCAGTTCCAGTTGACACAACATCGTCTCCACCACAGAGCACCCAAACACAAGCAGTTAGTAAGGGAACTGTTGTGCCCAAAGCACGAGGACCACCACTCCGAATCCCAACTCAACGCTTAAAGGATAAGAAGAATTGTTCTCAGGTCAGGTTCTGTAGCTATGGTTCATACTCCTTTGCTCTTGCATCACTGTATTTACTCATACCAACTATTTTCAAATTTGAAGGTTGGAATTGAAACTCCAATGGTGCAACAGGTATGTTTTAAACCTATTTCTTTAACTGGTTTGCTGTTGTAAGTTGCTCTATGTTGATTTCAGTTTCAATTGAATAAACAGTTATGTTCTCATGTCATGCACATTACAAGTGTTGTTATTGCTCTGTAGTTTCCCACACTTATATTTTGTCTATTCTGCTTTGTCTTGAACAAATATTATTTGAAGTATGTCTCTATCTTGATTTGGCAACAAAAACTAGAATGATATAAACCATAATGTGACCATGGTACATGGATATATGTTTGTTTCATGTTGTTATCCTGTCCACTTTACTACTGAACTGATTTACCAAAATCAGTTTCATATACAACATGGTAAACATGTGATGTGTCTGCTTTTTTCTCTTTTAGAATGCGGACAAAATATTGGAGAACAGTACCCTGTTATGCAATGGTAAAGGAAGTAATGCAGATAAGGTTCAAGATAGTGAGACATCCCCGTTGGTCTCCAAGAAAGCTGATAAAACTATCTTGACGACAGTGAGAGAACCCAAAAGTCCAGTCTTGATGTAGTGTTCGAGTTACTGGCCACTACTACTGGCACAAGCTCTTCGAACTCGCTGCCTGAATCAGTTCGTCTTCTTGAGTATCAACTTCAAGTTGAAAGACATCGATCAGGTGTGCTGTGATAGGAAGCTGAAGGACTGAGGAAGTCCCTGCAGAATTCAGATGCATACTTTCTGGTGCAACAACAAGCGTTGTAGGATTTAAGCGCCAAACAAGAGAAAGTTAATAAGCTTGCTAAGCATCTTGCCAGCATTATGGGTACCCAAGATATTGTTTCTTGAGCTCTTTTGAAGTGCTTTTAGTTCTGGACTTGTTTTGCTGCGTCATTTATTTGCACTGGTCGCCAACTTTGACAACCAGTGTATATGATATGCTGCTTCATTCCCTATATTTGCACCGGTGGCGAACTTTGATGCTCAGTGGATGTAATATGTGTAATAGCCGTGATAGCCTAGCGTAAGTTGCTTGCTTATTTATTTCCTTGTTGTCTTGTTTATTTGTTTGCTTGTAGTCAGTGCAGTTCTTTTTCTGCGGTTTTCTAGTGGCCTCAATAACCTATTCTAGGCCACAATAACCATGGGCTACATATTTACTGTAGTTACCATGGGCCTCCTACGGGCCGTAGAAACAATGTGCCTTCTAAGGTTCATAGAAACAATGGGCATTCTATGGGCCGTAGCATCAATGGGCCTTCTACGGGCCGTATGATCGATCAGCCAAACATGGGCCAATAATATACAGCATTATGGGCCGTAAACGGGCTAGATTTGGAATCGTCTGTTCATGGCCGACCATGACATGCCATCATTAAGCAGCCGTATTTGATGGCGCTATGAAAATGGCCCAACGGATTAACAGGCCGCAAACGGGCCGATTGTAACCACAGGCTGAATTTGGCCCACAAGCGGAAAGGGCCAGTAACGGGCCATGAGAATGCTGGAAATAAGCCCAAGAATAAATGGGCCATGAGAAGGCCGAAAGATAACACGGGTTGGAAATTTCCCAATGGAATAATGGACCGTTAATGGGTATAAAGTGGTACAATGTTCATTGCGCGCCAGATTCACCACATGCCGTTAATGGGCCAAGAGTTACCAATGGCCTCGTATGGGCCGAAATACATCATGGGCCATACATGGGCCGGAAGTTACAACGGGCTGGAATCATATTGGACGGACCAGATGAAGCTACTGGGCTTAATTCCGATAGGCCGTAACGGGTCGTGAGTTAGCGGGCTGTAAATGGGCAATATCCAAACAGGCCGTTAACACGCTTTCCGTGGGCCGGCCCGTTACCTTTTGACCAAGTCAAACGGGCCGGCCTTTTCACCAGAATGGGCCTCTGTTGGGCCGTGCCACGTGTTGACGTATCATAGGCGCCTCCTTTCCAATAAATGGATGACATCTGTCCCAACGGTGAGCCAACACTTGTTTCCTCCGGCAAATGACAATTTTACATGTGGAAAATCCCCATTGGTCTGGGCTGTTAACGGGTTATCGAATCCAAAACCGGACCCGATAGCTTAACGGCTACCTGTTACGGTGGATGCCACGTGTCGGTCACCCTTGACGAAAGCACTTCCATGACGCGCCATTTATCAACATGGAAGTGGACACTTGCGTGATGATAATTTTGGTAATGTCATGGAACACTTCTACGACAGCACAGGTATGACTATCTTGATTCTGTCATAAAATCGTCATGGATGTGCGTGCATGACAGAAAACGTGACCTACTGTGACAAACACGTATCATCACGGAAGTGTATTTTTTTGTAGTGAGAGCAGCAGGAGTGATTAGCTAGCTAGAATGAGTTTGAAGATGATGATGTGCTACACTATGACTATGATGATTAAATATCTAGTATTGGTCGTAATGACTATGATGATTATTATTAGCTATTGTTGGTGGTGATTAGATAGATACACTATGACTATGATGATTAAATAGTGTTGGTGGTAATTGTCGGCGTTCTGGGAACGGGGGTCCCCAGACTTGCCTGCCTGCGGCCCACGGCGTGGCTCCACGAGCAGCTTGGTACGGCCCATCTTCACCAGAAAACACTCAAGACATTCGCGAGCGGCCAAGCCTCGCGAGGCGGACGACACAAGACCTCCTCAGCGGCGGCCTCACTAGGCTGGCTCGTGAGGAGCGGAGAGATGAAGGCGAGGGGCACCTCGTGAGGTTCCCATGACGTGAGCCGTGACGACCAAGGCCAGGTGGGCGCCAACGGGCGCGGAGTACCCGTTGCCTCTTTAGTGCTAAAGGGGCAAGCATAGGCGAGGAGTACCGAGGCATCAGGTAAAGGTTTCCATATCGGTGCAATGAGACCAAGACCAGCAGGACGGCAGGACGGAGGTCATCACGGAGCCCACGACGGCGTCACTACCAGAGCCTTTGGCAGGCGAAGACCACCTTTTGTCAGGATAGCTTGTACTAGTTGTCCCCCTTCAAATTGGCTGTTGTGGGATCCCTTCCCGCCTAATATTTGGGGAGAGGACCCGGGCCTCTATAAATAGGACTAGCCACCACCTTAGCAAGGGGAGAGGATTGAGATCACCATCAACCACACAAGCTCACAAGCTCTAGAACACCTCTCCTCAGGAGGCTGTTCATCCCTTGTACTTGTTCATCCTCAGCCTACAAGGCAATCCACCACACCACACTGGAGTAGGGTATTACACCACATCGGTGGCCCGAACCAGTATAAACTCTTGTGTCCCCTGTTCTTCGAGTTCGACGTGCTGAGCTTTGAGATCGTGGTGAGCGTGTGAGCTAGGGGAGGGAGAGATCTTCGTGCGCACCCCAGTGTTTGAACCTTAAGGGTTTTGCCGGAACCCAAAATCTGACATTTGGTGCCCCAGGTAGGGGTGCGCCGAAGCCTCTCTTCCATCAGCAGACCCGCCAACATTCCGCGGTGCCGATGTCCGGCGACCTGAGGGCCAACGCTGACCACTGGGCACTTGGCCAGCCCGGGCGGCATCGTCCACCCAAGAAGAACTCAATTCCGCGCTCCAAGCGGCATGCGCACCGCCGAACATCGTAGGGCATGGGCGGCGCGGTCCGACGCCTTCCACCCTTACCCCGTGGCACGCGCGGGCCGCCGCAAGGGCCTCGAGCTACGCCGCGGCAACGGTGCCGCGCACCCGACGGGAGCAAGCAAACATGAGGGCCGCACTCATAGTGGCGCGGGAGCTACTGTGGTGCCGACTAGCAGAGAGTGGCCGCGATGCGTTGTTGGAGCGCGTCGCTGAGCTGTTGGACGTTGCGACCAGGGGCACGCCGCCTTTCTGCTCTCTACCTACGCCTCAAGTTGTGGCCAGATCGCACGGTGGGTCTCACCGTGCCCGCGTGCTTCCAGGCGCACCAGGAGGGTTCATCGGCAGCAATGCGGCCAGTGGAGCCGGGCACCCAGCCGCACCTATGCCTCCTCCGGTGGGTGCAGTCGCAAGCGTCGCCCCCTACGGCCCCGGCGGGATGCCGCCCTTCCATCCTCGGGGCGGCGCACAGGGCCCGACGGCGTGGATCGTGGGGCACTTCGGCGGGGTTTCCGGGACGACGGCTCCGGAGGCCTATGTGCCCCACATGATGGACCAGGAGTACACGCCGGAGGATGACCCCGGCTCGTTCCTCGAGCCGGGTTGGGAAGAGGAGACGTTGGAAGTTGAGGCCTTCCAAGAGCCACCCAGGAGCCTCACCGACCCCGCCGGGGACAACAGCTACAAGGTACCACTAATCTCTCAGGAGCAGGCTTATGCTAACCATGAGTCGCAAGTGGATCAGGTCACAGCGGTGGACGATTGCCCCAACACGGCAGCCTCCCTTCCACTAGGGGTAGCGCACTGGGGGCTGCATGGGAGGAGCCAGGATCAAGGCCCCTTCCTGCATCGCACAGAGCAAGGCGTCGCCTGGAGGTAGGTCCTCTGTCGGGGAGGCGCTGGCGAGCCTTCCTCTAGCAGAGGGCCCGAGGTCGCCGAGGGTGGCGCTAGCGTCCCCATGGCCCCTTGGCATCGTCCTGGTTTCCGGACGCCCCAACGGTGGTCGAGGGTGGTGCTAGGCGGGGCCCTCATCTGGCGATATGAAGCAAGGCTCACGCCTGTGAAGGTCTACGCTCATGACACTCTCACGTAATAATGAGTGTTGCTGTAGACGCCCCGGAGTCTCCGGAGTGCCACCCTCGGGCCTCGGGGGCTCCCGCCCATGTCCTAGTGGAAGCACCATGCTCGGTGCTGGCCGTCGACACTGTCCCTCAATGACTATGCTCACAGCCAGTGAAAGCACTTAGCTCCGCTCTGGTGGGAAGACAAGAAGACTAGCTAGGTGCCGAACGCGGCCATTTGCTTTTGACCTCTTTTCTGTAGCTCAAATTTGCAGCCTTTGATCTTGAATTTGAAGTTGTATTTCCATTGGCAATCGTGGGGTGCATCCTTTCTCGTCCGTATTGATTCTGGGAGTTTCTGGATTCGTGCTTTGTTTTGAGATTTGCGTCCGCTATCTCCCCCCCCCCCCCACTCCGAGCACCTCGCGAGCGGGGGCTGGTAGTGGCCTACGCGCACCATGCGTGCGTCTCGCCATCACTGGCGTTCACTTCTCGCGAGGCCCTCTCGGGTGGACTAGCGGACCCCTTAGGAAACCAAAACCTCACGAGCTCGCAAGGGGCTCCCCTCAGAAGAAATGCACATCCGCAGCTACCAAATCAGTTTGAAGCCCGACTGGACCAAAGTAAGTTACGGCAGCAAGCCCTCGAGGGGCTCGCAAGCACACAAGAGCACGTTTTTAAGCCTAGACTAAGCAGTAAAATGGTAGTATGTTTACATGAGGGGCTCCCCCTCCCCAAAATGCTCTTACATTGTCAGGGGCCGTGCCCAAGCTTTTGCGTGCAGGTTCAAAATAAAGGAGCGCGGGCTCAGTCGGACATATCGCTCGCCGGGTCCCCCGAGTCGCTCCCGGACAGGCTGCTAGCACTGTCACTGGTGCTACCTTCACCGTCATCAACCGCGCCGCCCTCATCCACCACGATCACCACCGCGTCGTCATCAGAAGCAAAGGCCCTAACCAGAGCATCCACATTGTCGTCCACCCAGAACGCTAGGTTGTTTCGGATGACCTCAGCCACTAGGGCAATGGCGGCGTCATAGTTAAAGTCAGGATTAGTGTTCAGGAGATGGCTGAAGACGCGGGAGAATGCGCGCCCGAGGAGGCCTCGGCTCTTTTCGTCCACAAGCTCGCGAGCCCTCTTGGCCCGGTTCTCCAGGCACGTCACGACGTCGGTAAAGAAGCAAAGATGGCTGGCATTGGATTCTGCATGGGGATGAGGGGCGTGCTCATCGCAAATGGCGCCCAGCGCCTGGTTCGACCTCGTCCTGAGGTCCCGGAGCATGGAGATGTGCTCACGCAGCAGAGTCTATCGGTGGAGCGCCTCCCCCCTGCTCTGCTGCGCAAGGGACTCAGTGGTGGTGACTCGCTGCTGAAGAGGGAGCAGCTCGGCACGGTTGGAGGCCAGCTCGGCCTGCACAGAAATCAGGGCAGCAGCGGCGGACTTCTCGCGCTGCTCTGCCTCAGGCAACCTTGACCTGAGGGCGCCGGACCTGCCTTCAACTTTGGCTTCCATGAGCTTCAGCTTCTGGTCATACCTATTGGCAAGATCAGCACGAGCCTCGGCCACCCTGCGGTCGATCTCCTCCTGGGCACTGGCCTCGCGCGTGCTGACAGCATCCTCCGCTTGGGTGACCTGGCGTTCCCTCGTCTCCAACCGCTCAAGTTCAAGACTGCGCTTTGTGGCCTCCAACATCAGCGCTTCCTCACGCCTCAGTACCTCCTCCACGTCGGACGGCGCCCCCTTCATCGATGCCAAGGCAGCTCTGCGCACCTCCACTTGCTGCTCCAAGGAAGCGTTCAGGGCCTGGAGCTCCTGCCAGTGCTTCTCGACGATCTCGCAGCGGTGGTCCGCCTCCCTGGCCTCCTCCAAGGCCTGGGCGCTGGCCCCGCGTGAGGTAGCCAGGGTCGCCTCGGCCTCCGTGTTGGCGTGCTGACGCTGGAGGCGCCCAAGGTTAATGGTGTCGGATCTGGGGTTCCGGCAAACCCTTAAGGTTCGAACACTGGGGTGCGCGCGGAGTCTTTGCCTCCTACCGATCTACACTCTAGCTCGCTAAGATCTTGCGGACGAACTCGACGAACTCACAACACAGAAAGACACGGGGTTTATACTGGTTCGGGCCACCATTGTGGTGTAATACCCTACTCCAGTGTGGTGGTGGTGGATTGCCTCTTGGGCGGATGATGAACAGTACAAGGGAAGAACAGCCTCCTGAGATTGAGGTGTTGTTGTGCGCATGAACTTGTGGTGTGAGGATTTGATCTGCCCAGGCTTGCGTGCCTTCTACTGTGGTGGCTAGTCCTATTTATAGAGACCCTGGTCCTCTTCCCAAATATCGAGCGGGAAGGGAGCCAACAACGGCGTGCAAATTTGAAGGGGGACAGCTAGTACAAGCTATCCTGACAAAAGCGGTCTTCGCCTGCGAAAAGCTCTGGGGTGACACCGTCTTGGGCTCCACGATGACCTCCGCCTTGCCGTCCTCCTGGTCTTGGTCTCATTGCACCAATATGGCAACCTTTGCCTGATGCCTCAGTACTCTTCGCCTGCGCTTGCCTCCTTAGCACCAAAGAGGAAATAAGGACGATGCGTGCACCGGCGCCCGCCTAGCACCCGCCTAGCACCGTTCGTCATGGCTCACGTCACGAGTGCCTCGTGAGGTTTGCCCCACCTTGGTATCTCCGCTCCTCGTGAGCCTACCTTGCTAGGCCACTCCAGAGGAGGTCTTGCATCGTCCGCCTCGCGAGGCTTGGACCCTCGCGAGGGTCTTGACTGCCTTGTTGATGAAGATGGGCCATACGGCCTGCTGCTTGGCCATGCCGTGGGCCGTAGGCAGGCAAGTCTGGGGACCCCCATTCCCAGAACGCCGACAGTAGCCCCCGGGCCCAAGGTGCGCTCGGGCTTGTCTTCGCGGCGAAGCCAAGGGTCAAGTTCGGAGCACCGCTTGCCCCCAAAGCTCTGGGCCTCGACGGCGTGTGGCGGTTGATTGGACGTGGGCGTCTCCATTTCCCCATGCTGCCTCGGCAACTGCACGACTTGACAAGTCCCTGCGACATGCAAGGAAAACCATCATTACCTGCGATCGTGGGAGACGCCGGTTGGCCTTCTCTTCCTATAAATGGGGAGGGGGGCGGAGCCCCCGTTGCCAATCTCTTCCTCGCTTGCTTGCTTCTCTGCTCCATTGCTTGTAGTGCCATCGATGGTGCCACGAAAGAAGTTCTCTGCCGCCGAGAAAGTAAAGGCCCCTCGCGAGGGCCCCGGCTCCCCGACGCCCAAGCGCGGCTGTGGCCGTCCGCGCAAGCACGCCGCGACCCCCGCCGTGGTCCACCGTCGAGGTGTTGCCACGGCACACGGTGGGGATCGTCCCGTCCATGGTGGTTCAGCCGATGACGGGGAGGCGCGCAATGGTGGCACGGCCTCCCCGCCCGTGCTTCCATTCGGCTGAGGTGTTGCCAGAGTTCGTTGTCTGGTCGGAGAGCCCGACCCGCAGCTGGCTCCAACTTCCGCGCTTCTTCGCTGGCTAATTGCCGGCTTCTGGTCCGGGCGGACTCTGGCTGCAGGCGGACGGCTGCTACAGCAGGGCCTCTTGGGTTGCGGTCGAGATTTCCGCCGCGGGCAACATAGCCCTGTCCCGCGGCTGGCAGACGTTCGACCGCGTGCGCGGCCTGGGCAGGCGGTGCACCCTCCACTCTAGGTACGATGGTGAATTGACCCTTTATGTGAGGGTGTTCGGGGAAGATGGTCGCCGCGCCGGGTGCTGCCCCGAGACGAACGACGGTGAGGAGGTGCTCGGCCTTGGTGATGGTCGCGATGAGGACGTGGGCGACCTGCCCTCGGCGACGACCGCGCCTCCTCCAGCTACGGCGGCTCTTGCTCCGGTGACAGCTCCAGTAGCGGTGGCTACGACCAGCCACGCCCGCTTCGAAGGAGGCAGCGGGTCATCTCGTCGCGCCTCCGTGAAGCGCGAGGAGGAGACTGGCTAGGCTTAGGGCGTCGCCAAGGGCCTGCCTCCACAGATTGCTCCAATGCTACTTTGCCTAGCTTTTTTCTTTCTTCCCTGCATCAGAAAACGAAACCAGTATGGGCCCACAGGGGCGTGTATCAAACTGTGGTTCTTTGGTTAATGCATTGTGCAAGTCGTTCCCATGCCGTGTTGTTATTTTGCGCAAAGATAACTTAACCTGGCGTGTTTAGGAAACCCTTTCCCTCGCGTGGTGTTTATGTTGCTCGGAAACTGCAAAAAAATCGTTAAGGGGTGTACCAAAAGATTTGCCGTCCACCCAAGCCTTGACTTGGCGCCTTGTATCGCGGTACCCGAGGGGCATAGATTTACGAAAGGTGTGCCAGCTTCCAAGCTCGAACAAGGGTGGCTCACATGAAGGCAAAGAGAAGAGAAATGCTCGCGAGAGCACCTGCCTAGCCCCCTCGCGAGGTATGCGAGAGAGAGAACAAGAGCAAACTAGAGCCAAAAAAAGAGGTAAAAG
The DNA here is from genome assembly GCA_021605205.1 of Aegilops longissima. Classification (NCBI taxonomy): domain Eukaryota; kingdom Viridiplantae; phylum Streptophyta; class Magnoliopsida; order Poales; family Poaceae; genus Aegilops; species Aegilops longissima. The sequence continues at coordinate 318,869,418 of CM038680.1, read as the reverse complement.
GCCGGGGAACCAAATCAGCAACGAACACCAAGAGCAACTCTGACTAAGGAAAAGCAAGCCAACTACGGAAAGCAAATGAAAAGCCGCATCCGGCACCTAATCTAGTCTTCAAGTCTTCTCACCAGCGCAGAGCTAAGTGCTGTCCACTAGGCGTGGGAGGGAGCCCCATGGCCTGAGGCCGACGCTCCTGAGACTCCAGGGCGTGTACAGCCCCAACTCATTATTACGCGAGAGTGTCACGGGTGGCGATTCTTCATAGGCACCGGGCCTTCTTCACAGGATCTGGGCCTTTCTTCTCAGGCTCTGGGCCTTGCTTCTCAGGCTCTGGGCCTTGCTTCATGCATAGAACTTCCGGAGGTGCTGGATGTTCCAGGCATTCTGGATGGGTGTCGCATCCTGCGTCTCCAGGCGTGCTGCACCCGGCCTGGAGACATGAACGACTGTCGGTGTCAAAACCGGCGGATCTCGGGTAGGGGGTCCCGAACTGTGCGTCTAGGCGGATGGTAACAAGAGACAAGGGACATGATGTTTTACCCAGGTTCGTGCCCTCTTGATGGAGGTAAAACCCTACATCCTGCTTGATTAATATTGATGATGTGTGTTACAAGAGTGGATCTACGACGAGATCAAAGAGGCTAAACCCTAGAAGCTAGCCTATGGTATGATTGTTGTTCGTCCTATGGACTACAGCCGTCCGGTTTATATAGGCACCGGGGAGGGCTAGGGTTACATAGACTCGGTTACAATGGTAGGAGATCTACATATCCGTATCGCCAAGCTTGCCTTCCACGCCAAGGAAAGTCCCATCCGGACACGGGACGAAGTCTTCAATCTTGTATCTTCATAGTCTTGGAGTCTGGCCGATGATGATAGTTCGACTATCCGGACACCCCCTAATCCGGAACTCCCTCAGTAGCCCCTGAACCAGGCTTCAATGACGACGAGTCCGGCGCGCATATTGTCTTCGGCATTGCAAGGCGGGTTCCTCCTCCGAATACTTCATAGAAGGTTTTGAACACAAGTATAGTGTCCGGCTCTGCAAAACAAGTTCCACATAACACCGTAGAGAGAATAATTTTTGCACAGATCTGCTGACGTATTCCGCGGCGTGACATCACACCACGGCCAGGCCTTCATATGAATCGTTTTTTATTGTTCCACCTCAGCGTGTTTAGTGAGGCGGTTTCCTTGGCACGTCTCATCAAAGCGTAGATCATGCCCCCTTATTCCAGGATTCTCATCAATACGGACGTGGGTAACCAAACCATGCCCGTTAGCCTGCCTTCTCTATCGAAGGCGAGCCCTAATCGACCACGGGGTGGGCTCTTGGTATTCAAGCTCTTTATGATGAGACCAAGGCCCTCTTCTTTTTTACACCCTCCATCGAGTTTGCCTCGCGCTTTGAGTTCCAACACCCAAAGCATCAGATTCAGGCGCTTCGGACTTTCGACGATGTTCGGCTCCGACCAACACGGCCGATGGATGTCTTCCTCCGTTACAGAAGAAGATGTGCTAAAGCTGCGAGACGTCAGGTATCTAACCGGCGAGGTCTCGCATAGGCTGCCTGCTCCAGGGCAGGTCACTCCCACTCCTGAGCCCGGCGAGAACGTGGTGTTCGTGTCCCACTTACTTGGGGGTTTAGGCTTCCCGACGGACCCCTTTGTGCGGGGGCTCATGTTTTATTATGGGCTTGATTTCCATGACTTGAATCCGGAGTCCATCCTCCATATCTCGTCATTCATTGTCGTATGTGAGGCCTTCCTCCATATTACCCCCCACTTTGGATTGTGGCTCAAGACCTTCAAGGTGGAGCCAAAGATGATCAAGGGGCAGCAAGCGGAGTGCGGAGGGGCGGTCATAAGCAAATGCGCTGATGCTCTGTGGCCCGAGGGCTCTTTTCAAGAGGAGCTTGGTTTGTGGCAACGGGAGTGGTTTTATATCACCGCTCCTAGGGGCACCAAATGGGCGGCGCTCCCTGCCTTCCGCTCAGGTCCACCATAGCGGCTAGCATCACGGGTCAACAAGGGGCTCGACTAGGGGCCGTCCAAGGACGTTCCCCTGCTGCAGGGCCATATTCGAGATCTCCAGGAAAGAGGGATCAATCTGGTTGCAGTGGCGCAGGTTATGGTGATCCGGCGCCTTCAGCCCTACAAACGTCGCCCCCTCCGCCTCTGGGAATTCAATCCGGAGGGACCACGAGCTCTCCAAAATTTTATGGGCACGACGCCCGTGGAGATGTATAAACTGTTCTTCGGATCACAAGAGAAGTGTCCGGACTTGACCGAGGACGCAGGACTAAGCTCCAATCGCCCAGATACTCAAGTAAGTAGTCCGGTAACTGGACAAGCTGTTCATTCATTTATTTCATATATATATATATATATATGCCCTTTAAAGGAGCCGTTTCTTGAACAGGAGTGGATAGCCAAGGCAAAGTTAATAAGGTATCCGGCTCCCCTCCCAGAGACCACGGCGGATCCCATGTTGACCAAGATGTTCAAGGTCGCGCCTTTTGAAGAAGGCGAAGGGGGGAGCGGGGAAGCAACCGCCTCTGCGAAGGAGGATATCAAGGAAGGAGGGATTAAGAGTCCCACCTTCCGAGGAGAGAAGAGGACCGCTTCGGAAGATCCGGAGGTCAAGGCCTCAAAGAGGGGGAAGGAATCTTCGGCAGAGAGTCCGGCGCTGGGAAGTAACCCAGCCGCATTATTTCCCCAAGGGGATCAGCCCTCCAGCCAGCCGTAAGTAAAAATAAGGGGTCTTGTAAATAAGGAACATCCCTGTATTTATTCATGAGGATAACCGAAATACCTTGTAGTTCGGACGTCGGCCCTTCTCGTGAGCTTCGTCTTGAGGATCTTCTTTGGAGATGATGGAGAGCGAACGCCTCCACCTGTCGCACCCTCATGTGAGGACGACCCGGAGATGTCGTCGCGAGGGTTCCCCAAGCCAGCGGGGCCGAAGGTCCGCGCCAAGTGGCGTCTTGATCGGAGGAGCTGAAGGATCTGCTTTCGGGCGGCGGCTATTTTCAGAGGATCACCGTGCTCTAATGGATGCGGTGATTGAAAGAATTGCATCCGCAGAGAGCGGATTGTATGAAGCCGTCGAAGCTTCTTGGCGACGGGTTTGAGGTACGCAAAATGATGTACCTTCGACGCTTATGCATATAAAATCGCCTGTATAGATAGTAGCCCTAAGACTTGGTATGTTGTCAAAATTGACAATGTGCCAAGGATCAAATCTCGATTATAACATATCACCGCTCCTGAACAGGTGGCGGGGCGTCCAGAGGCCAGCCGGACTGCTGAATATGCCGAACTAAAGCGGCAACTTGACGAGGCGGATGCGGACATCGCGCTGGTCAATAAAAGGTTTGACGAGTCACAAGGTATGCGACCTCTATGTGGACACCTTGTAAGGGAGCTTGACGCTCATGTCTTACTGTTTGTATGCTTAATGCAGATGGTGCTGCTGCCGTGGAGGAGCTGCGGGCAGAACTCGCCCGAGCGAAAGTGCAAGCCAGAATTAATAATCGGTCGCCAGAAGGCGCGAAGAGCTAGAAGCTGAACGGGCTGCTCACTGCCGAAGAGGAGATGGCCGATATGGCCAAAAAGTTAAGGAATACTACCGATCGCTGCGCGGTTCTTGAAAAGGAACGTCAAGCGGAACAAGAGGGCCTAAATAAGGCCGCCACCGAATCCAAGAATGCCCAATCGGCTTTGAGAGCTGCCAAGGAGGAGCTGAGTTAGGCCGGGGCAATTGCGGCTGGAAAACCGTTTCTGCTGTGGAGAAAATATACAGATCCAAAGTATGCTCAGTTGGAGAACTTGTGGAGTTCAGAGGATGCTTATCTGGACTTGGCGGCGAGCGCTGTGGACGCGGTTGAGCACTTCCGGGGCCAGAAGGGGCACAGAAGGGAAGAGCTATATTGGTCACAATTCCATAGTCCGGAGCGTCCTCTGCCGCTGATAACATGAGAAAAGCTTCTGGGCCCGTCCAAGATGGGATGGGAGAAAAAAAGCTTCCCAACTTATCCCAGCATTCCTTGTAAGCGTTGCTATCACTATTTCTCCCTCCGGTGGCGGGAGCAATAAAACCAAGAATCTCTTTCTTTTCTTTCCAAATACTTTATGAAGTTAAGGGGCAAAGAGAAGCGCTTTCGCTACTGAGAAAGTGAATGGTCGGCGCGAGGGTTCGACGACTTAGCCGAGTTGCAGGCCATTGGCCTGTTCTAGTTCCATTCCTTCCATGCGTCCTGCCATTCCTTCTTCTTGCGATCCAGTTCCAGCAGAAGAAGTGATTTTGATTCCTATCAGGGAAGACTCGGCACTTTTACGACCCGCAAAGGACTTGAAACTAGTTAGTATTCTAAAGAAGATACCCGGCTTTAAGTAGTTCCTCCCATGCCAACGTAAGATAGAATGCTAAACTGAACTTAGAGCGAGGAAAGGTCAGCTCAGCCTGTTATCCCTAGAGTAACTTTTATCCGTTGAGCGACGGCCCTTCCACTCGGCACCGTCGGATCACTCGGTTGGCCGAATGGGCCGAGCTGAATCGATTGTCCGGATTTGCCATGAAGCATGTCTTGACTCACTTGTGGCCGGACGGACCCTAGCCGAAGAGCTATTTTGGTTTAGTGCACCAGTTTCTTGGTGCGGTGCCGCGTATCGACGCAATGAAGCGGTTGGCGTGTATTGAGGGAGCGCGGATGGCTCTTGCCCGTGTCAAGACATACTGGGTAGAGATGAAGGCCACTGACGTTGCATCCCAGGATTCGGACAGAGGCCGAGTACCTGTCGAGCACTACTTTGAAGAAGTCCTGCCGGGCGCTCGTTTAATAGAGACGCAGTGCTCGAAGGATATTATGTTTAAATGACATGTATGATTTGTGAAAACAATGTTTCAATGTAATATAAGTGCTTTTTATACTTGTGTGTTCAAGTAGTAAACTACTCCCTGTGCGGCCGTTCATGTATATGTGTATATATCCTGAAAGATGGCAGTCCTTGGCTTCAGCCCCCACGCACATAGTGCGGGGGTGTTTGCAAAAAAAGCGCTTTTTCAAACTTAATCCAACGTCTTGGTCCTGTTAAGGAGGTGATAGCGTAGCAAACCAGGTAATCGGACTATAATGCTTTATCACTTTCACTTAGCCATAGGAGTTCGAGGGTGGGGCTACTATATAGCCCCTGGGGGCACCGCACTCTCCCTAATTCGGGGTGCGTATGTGCCTGACCGAAAACTGGTCCTTTGTTAATGCGGAGGAATCCTAAACATTCCTGTGAGTCATTGAGTGGTTGACCAGTCTCTCGCTATATCATGACAGTCAGTTTTCGGCTTTCTCTATTGAGGTGCTCGCCCGGCCGAACCGGGGCACAATCGCAGTAGTTCTCCTGGTTCCGCGTTAGCCGTGGAAACGGAACGTAAGGCAGCAAAACACAGGAGCCGGGCAACCCAACATTAGACCAAAGACATGATTTGGAGCTGATGCATATAAGGCCTAACTCGAGACGCCGAATACTCCCTAAGGTATTCGGTCTTTTATGAAAATGGGCAAAATAATGCCCTAAGCCCCTTGTGTCCAGGTACGCGCAAAAATTCTGGTGCGGCCAATGCCAAAGCACCAGCCTCCTCCTCGGTTATATGAAGGAACCAGGGGAATGTATATCAATAAGAGACAGTGAAAAAAGGTTTACGCAGGGTCTTAATCTGAAAAGAATCCTTGCAACGGGTCCCTGCTGCACGTCTGCGCTTTGTGTCTCCGTTGCCGTATCCTGGGCCAGGTGTAGCACGTTGTTCATCTGTAAAAGAGAGGAACTTAGTTTGAAAGAAAAAAGATCGTGCGAAAGATGTACTTAATATTAAATGAACAGAGTACGGTTCAAAGAATAAAATTGAGTTCTATTGTCTCTTGTTATACATGCATGTAGCCCCTCGTATGGGGGTATGCCGCTAGTAGGCGCCGGACTCGTCTAGCCGTGTCCGGGGTTTGAATGACCAATTTCAGGTTCTTTGCTTAGTGGAGCCGGATAGCTGTGGAGCTGTCGATGCAGTCTCCCCTTCTTCCATGCTCGAGTAACATAATACTTCCTTTTAACGAGATGATGCAGCGTGGACCGGCATTTTAAGTGTTAGAGGCGATAATGCGGTATTGCGTTAAAGCGGGCGAAGCTTGGCGTCCCAATAGTGCTTGATGGCTACTTTTAAGCAGGCGACATGGAAGAGTAACCTTCGCGACGGAAGTTGTCGGATGAACCAAACACAACTTCTAGCGGTATGGAGCCCGTGCAAAGGCGTATGGGCTGGCAATACTCCTTTAAAGGAGGTGTTGCTCTGGCGAATTTTGGTTGGGTTTATCCCCATCCTGCGATTGTGTCCTCGATATATCGGGTTTATGTCCTTGCCGCCATCCATGAGGACATGTGTAAATTGGAATTCGTCGATTATAGGATCCAATATCAAGGCAGTCCATCCCGCGTTCCGGATATTATCGGACTAGTCCTTATGGTCGAAGGTGATTGGTTTTGACAACCAGTGTGCGGCGCACCTTTTAGGGGGCGCCGCTCTGTTTTTCCTTTTGATCACGTGAAGTGAGTTTACTGTTTTGATCTCCTGTGGGAAAGTTTTTTGTTTTCCGAGGCTCTGCTTGTGGTGCTTTTGGGTTTCGTCACTTTCACTTGGTGTGTCGAGCCCCCTGTGTTCGGCGTTAAGTCGGCCAGACTACTTGAAGACCCAACAATCTCTGTGGGTATGGTTTGCAGGCTTCCCGGAGGTACCATGTATTTGGCACAGTCTATCCAGAATCTTGTTTAGGTTTGATAGCTCGTCACTGTTATCCTTTAGGGGCAGTGTTTTGTTGTTCGGCCAAGAGCTTTTGAATCCAGCTTTGACCGCCGTACTATTTGGGCCATTTTCCTTATTCCGGCGCTGATCTTTTCTGCGTCGTGATTTCCCATTTCCATCCCTGATTTCGGATGTACTCGGGTCGCTGGTGCTGCATCTAGCCAGCTAGCTGTCTTCCCTAGCATAAAAGCGTGTCATGAGGCTTGTTAGTGCGGCCATTGTTCTTGGCTTTTCTTGGCGAGGTGTCTGCGAGCCATTCGTCTCGGACGTTGTGTTTGAAAGCTGCTAAGGCTTGGCGTCCGGACGATCGACTATTTGGTTCTTTTAATACGGAACCTGTTCCAGAATTTCGGGCTGACTCTCCGGCTGTTGAGTTATGTGACTTAGATCGTCTGCGTCGGGGCGGACATAGGTCCCCTGAAAATTTGCCCAAATGCATCCTCGAGCTCTTCCCAGCTTCCAATGGTATTTTCGGGAGGCTCTTAAGCCAATGCCGAGCTGGCCCTTTGAGTTTAAGGGTAAGTATTTTATGGCGTGGAGATCATCTCCTCTAGCCATGTGTATGTGGAGGATGTAATCCTCAATCCGCATCTCGAGGTCTGTTGTTCCGTCGTATGCCTCTATGTTTACTGGTTTGAATCCGCTGGAAATTCATGATCCAAACCTCATCGGTGAAACATAGGGGTGTCTGGCGCCCCTATATTTGGGTGTGCCGTGACCTTCGGAATTTTGGCGTATTGCATTTCTTTGACGAGCATGCTTTCTTGGCCCATAGATGGACCTAACTGGGCCATCCTTTTGATGTGAATCCTAAAGCGGATTGCATATTGGCTTGTGTGCGGCACCATTCGCCGCTCTCTTTTTGCCGTGAGGGCATCCATCCGACCGGGTGGCCTTCTTGCTTTTTAATTGCGGGGGCTCTAAGGCCTCCTCGTCGAATTCGGGCGTAGCTTTCTTTTGGGTAGCTCTTTGTTCGGGCGATCGTCGCCCGTACTTATCTCGGTGCTGAATACTTTGCTCCATCTAATCCTGAGTGCATCTTCCGCTGTTTTGAGCTTCCGCTTCCTTTTTCAGGCTCTGCGCAGCGATGGCGGCGAGCCTTTATCGGAGGTCATTTGCTCCAATGGTTTGTCCGTGAGATCGTCCGGACTGTTGTCTTCGCCGGGGACAGATTCTTTATCCAAGTTGTCTTGTTCGGACGATTGCTCGATAGCTTGTTCGTTGTCCACCAGTTCGCCCTGCTTTATGGCTGGGTCTTTGTTGAGGCGGGACTTTGTTCGGCGTTTACGTTGCCGTTTTGACTGCTTTTCGAGGGATTTATCCTTCATGGCGTCCCGTTGTTCCTCGTCTTCATTTCCTTTAGGTGTATCCACCATGTATACATCATGGGATGAGGTTGTCCAGCATCCTATAGGTGCTGGTTCATTGTTGTCTCCTACATGTCATCCATACCGTCGATGTCTTCGGAGTCGAAATCGAGCACGTCGTGTAAGCTTTCGACAGTGGCTATGAAGTGGGTAGTGGGTGGGCATTGAATTTCTTCATCGACCGTATCCCAACCTTCCTGATCGTAGTCCGGCCAGGGCTCTCCGGATAAAGAGAGAGACTTTAGTGAATTCAGGATGTCGCCAAAGGCGAGTCTTTGAAAAGATGTCATGTCCGTGAAATCCATGACGGCGCCTAATCGGATCCGATTGGCGGTAGCGGAGGTTCGAGTCCGGAGAGGAGTCCGCACCACAGTCGAGGTCTTCGCAAAGGATAGGGATGGAGTTCGGCTCGATCGCCGTAGAGATTGTAGCCCCCGAGGCGGTGTCCAACCACTCGTCCTCGGTCGGGGAATCCGGCTCCGGATTAAGGGTCGGAGCGGATACTGGTGCGGCCTCTAGGGAACTGTTCGGCTGTAGAGTTAGATCATGCCCATCGAGATAGTGCGGCACGCTTGGCTGCGGCTCGAATCCGTCGAAGAACAAGTCTCCGCGGATATCGGCCGTATAATTCAAACTTCCAAATCTGACATGATGGCCAGGGGCGTAGCTTTCGTTCTGCTCCGGATGGCTGCGAATCGACCACATCTTGAAGCCGCCCGAATCTGAAGATCTGTCCGGGGAGAAAGGTCTCACCCTGGACTACATCGTTGATGATGGTCGAAGAAGCCATCGAGCCTATCGGTGACGACACCGAGGAACTCTCAATGAAAGCACCAATGTCGGTGTCAAAACCGGCGGATCTCGGGTAGGGGGTCCCGAGCTGTGCGTCTAGGCGGATGGTAACAGGAGACAAGGGACACGATGTTTTACCCAGGTTCGGGCCCTCTTGATGGAGGTAAAACCCTACGTCCTGCTTGATTAATATTGATGATGTGTGTTACAAGAGTGGATCTACCACGAGATCAAAGAGGCTAAACCCTAGAAGCTAGCCTATGGTATTATTGTTGTTCGTCCTATGGACTACAGCCGTCCGGTTTATATAGGCACCGGAGAGGGCTAGGGTTACACAGAGTCGGTTACAATGGTAGGAGATCTACATATCTGTATCGCCAAGCTTGCCTTCCACGCCAAGGAAAGTCCCATCCGGACACGGGACGAAGTCTTCAATCTTGTATCTTCATAGTCTTGGAGTCCGGCCGATGATGATAGTTCGGCTATCCGGACACCCCCTAATCTGGAACTCCCTCAATGACCCTGAACGGGCCCTCCCACATGGGCGAAAGCTTGTGCAGCCCTTCCCTGGAGAGGACCCGCCTCAGGACGAGGTCGCCTACCTCGAGCGTCCTGGAGCAGATGTTGCGGCAATGGTACCGCCGCAGAGCTTGTTGGTACCTTGCCGCCCTCAATGCAGCTTTGAGACGGCGCTCCTCCCCCAGCACGAGATCCATCCCCTGCGTGGCGCCTGCTGTGCTTCGTCGAACGCCAAGACCCGCGCGGAGCAATGCTTGACCTCGTGAGGAAGGACTGCCTCAGCTCCATAGACGAGGAAGAATGGAGTCTCGCCCATTGGATTGGTGGCAGTGGTATGAATGGACCACAACACGGACTGGAGTTCGTCGTGCCAGCCCCTGCCGCAGGCCTCCAGCTTCTTCTTGAAGGTCCTGGTCTTGAGGCCCCTCAGGACCTCAGCGTTGGCACGTTCGGTCTGACCATTGCTCCTGGGGCGGGCCACCGAAGCATAGCAGATCTGCGTTCCAGTGTTAGCACAGTAGGTTTTGAAGAGGTTACTAGTAAACTGCGAACCGTTATCTGTGATGATGCGGTTGGGAACCCCGAAGCGGCTCACGAGGCCCTTGATGAACTTGACAGTAGAGCCGGTTGGAATGGTACGGACGGCTTCCACTTCCGCCCACTTGGTGAACTTGTCAATGACGACGTAGAGATAGCGGTAGCCCCCTGGCGCTCATGGGAACGGGCCCAAGATGTCCAACCCCCAGACCGCGAACAGCCACATGAGCGGAATGGTTTGGAGGCCCTGTGCAGGCTGATGGATCTGCTTGGCGTGGAATTGGCAAGCTTCACAAGACTTCACCAGCCCGTCCGCGTCGTTGGGTGCTGTAGGCCAATAGAACCCACTTCGGAACACCTTGTCAACAAGGGTCCGCGATGACGAGTGGTGTCCGCAATCACCGCCGTGTATGTCAATCAGCAACTCCCTTCCTTGATCGCTGGAGATGCAGCGCAGCGTGACATCGTTCGATCGCTTCCTGTACAACTCACCGTCTTGAATGCAGTATGCCGTGGCGTGTTGGGCCACGCGCTCCGCATCTTCTTCCTTCTCCGGTAGCGTCTCGTGCATCAGGTAGTCCTTGAATTCCTGGATCCAGCACTCCTCCTGGGGCTCGAGCGCCAGGAGCAGCCAAGTTCCTGTGGTTGGGCAGCAGGCTGGGCTCCCGTGGCCGGGGGCTGTGGGAGCTCCTCCCGAGGCTGAGTCGTTCTTGAAAGAGGTGGCATAGCCGATGGCTTGAAGAGCCGCTCTTCGAAGACGCCGGGCTCTTGCGGTTGCCACTTGGATGCTCTCTTGGCGATGTCGTCGGCTTCCTCGTTGGTGCCCCGGGGCACGTGCTGCAGCTCCAGGCCCGAGAACTGCTTTTCCATCTTGCGCACCTCCGCAAGGGTAGGCCTCCATGTGCTCGTCCTTCGACTCGTACACTTTGTTGGAGAAGTTGACGAGGAGCTGTGAGTCGTCCTTGATGGTAAGGCGCCTCACCCCCAAAGCCGCCGTGGCCTTCAGGCCAGCTATGAGGCCTTCGTATTCTGCGATATTGTTGGAGACCTTCTCGCCGTGCTGGAAGCAGAGTTGCACGGTGTAGTAAAGCTTGTCCTGAGTGGGCGAGATGAGCACTGCTCAGCCCAGCATACTGGTGCTGGCGGCTGCATAGAAATACATGACCCAGCCGTCTGGTGCCTCACTTCCTGGGGAGGTGGACCGGTCTTCTCCTTCCTCAAGAGCCGGGGCATCGGTCCATTCTGCCACAAAATCGGCGAGCGCGGCTCCCTTGATGACCCTGGTAGTGCTGAACTCCAGCTGGAATGCTTGCAGCTCGATGTTCCATTCAGCGACCCTTCCGGCCGAGTTCGGGCTCCTGAGTACCCTCTCCAATGGGTAAGATGAGACGACCTTGATGGGGTGGCCCTGGATGTAGTGTTGCAGCTTGCACGAGTCCACCAAGAGTGCGAGCAGGAGCTTTTGCGGCATGGGGTAGCGTGCCCTCGCGTCCCGCAGTACGGTGCTGACGAAGTACACCGGGTTCTCGACGAGGGCTGGCACACTGTTAGGGCTCGGGTCCTGCGGAGATTGTGGCGTATCCTGAGGTGGAGGGTTTCCTGAGATCTACCGTCCTCGGGAGCTTCTGTGATGTTGCCCTGCTGAGCTTGGTCTTCCGCCGCTGACGGCTCTGCCGCGCCTTCCTGACCCTGCGCTGCATCAGCTCTGGCTTGGCGCGGCGCACCCTTGTCTTGGCGCTCCTCCCGAACCGCCACCAGCGCAGCGCTGGCGGAGTACGGGGTGGCGGCAAGGTAAAGTACCAGAGGCTTGAGAGGCCGTGGTGCCACCATCACCGGGGGGCTGGTGAGGTATCTCTTGAGGTCTTGGAAGGCCCGGTCAGCCTCTGGGGTCCACTCGAAGGGGCCCTTCTTCTTCATGAGCTTAAAGAAGGGCGAAGCATGCTCGCCTAGCTTGGAGATGAAACGCCCTAACACGGTTACCCGTCCTGCTAGCTTTTGCATCTCCTTGAGGGTCTGTGGTGGGCTCATGTCTTCGATGGCCTTGATCTTCTCCGGGTTCGCCTCGATCCCTCTGTGGGATACGAGGAACCCTAGTAGCTAACCGGAGGGGACGCCAAACACGCACTTCTCTTGGTTAAGCCTCAAGTTCACCCGGCGCAAGCTCTCAAAGGTCTCCTCCAAGTCTTGAATCAACGTCTTCGCCTCGCGAGATTTGACCATTATGTCATCAACTTAGGTCTCTGTGTTCCAGCCGAGCTGCTGCCCCAAGGCGTAGGCCGGAGGGCATGCAGGTGTAGCAATACACCCCACACGGTTGCAGGAAGGACGTTTTCTCCACATTCTCCACCGCCATCTTGATTTGATGGTATCCAGAGAACGCATCCAGGAAACATAAAAAGTCGCACTCAGCGTAGTCGACGATTTGATCGATGCGCGGAAGGGGGAACGGATCTTGGGGGCAAGCTTTGTTAAGGTTGGTGAAGTCGACGCACATATGTTCCTTCCCACCTTTCTTCGGTACCACGACAGGGTTCGTCAGCCATTCGGGGCATCGAACCTCTCGGATGGTACCTGCTGCCTCCAGCTTGCGCGTCTCTTGGACGATGAAGGCCTGCTTCTTAGTGGACTGCCATGTTGCCCGCTGCTTCACGGGGCGCATGTTGGGGCACACCCTTAGATGATGCTGGATCACGTCTCTCGGGACCCCTACCAGCTGATTGGGCTCCCACGCGAATATCTCCTTGTTTGCGTGCAAAAACCTCACCAAAGCTTCTTCTTGTTCCGGGTCAAGGCTGGTTCCTATGGTAAAGCTGGCTCCTGAAGACCCGTCCTCGTCAACCGGCACCTGCTTGGTCTCCGCCTTGTCTTGGGTGAACAACTGCTTCTTCTTGGCGGGTGTGGTCTCCTTGGCCTCGGGCGTACTGGCGCCGGCTAGCTGTGATGCTACCGCGGCCTTGAAGGCGAGCCTGGCGCCCACATGTAACACCGGATACAACTTTCCATATTAAGTAACTCCAACTCTTGCCTTTTTGGAGATGCGATATGATATTTCCTTCGTGGTTGGGTTTTATCTGTTGTTTTGCATTTTGTTCTTGTTATGCATCTCATCTCATGTCATCATCTGCATTTCATCCGCATGTTTTTCAAAACTTGCATCCGTTCGAGTTCCGCCGGTTCTCTCCGTTGTCCGTTCAGTCGGATACACTCGCATGCGCCTGCATGCACCTCCGAAATATTATTTTATAAGTGGCATAATAATGTTCTCGGAATGGGTTGCAACTTGTCGTGCGGTCTTATTATAGTGTAGACAGGCCGCCTGCCAAGTTTCGTCGCATTCGGAGTCCGTTTGATAGCCCAACCGTTAAACATATAACCGGGATATAGTCGGTATATTAAATCGGATGTTTGGTCTCGAAATCGTGCGGGCTGCATTTCTCCTCTCTCTCCTATCAGTCCAGACCCTCTCGTCACAGCCCACCGCAGCCCACCTAACCCCCCCTCGCGTCCGGAACCGTGGATCGAGATCCGAGGGCTCCCAAAACCCCCTAAAACCAAACCCTAGCCCCCTTTCCTATTTAAACCCCCCTCCTCCATTTCTGGGCATCCTACCCCCTTCTCTCCTCCTCATCCTTTGAAATCAGCGCCTCCTCCCACCTCGGGGCAGCGCCGCCAGCCTCCTCCGCCACTTGGCGCACCCCGGCCAGCCCTCGCCCCACCATCCAACGCCCTGACCACTCCCAAGCCTCCACGTCACCTCCCCTCTCCTCCACTCATCGTCGCCAGCGTCCCAGCCTCTCCCTCCGGCCCGCCGAGCCAGTTCCAGCCCGTCGCCGCCCGCAACCCTAGCGCCTCTGGTGCCCGCGCCCGCGGCCGCTGCCGCCTCCTCCTCGCCTCCGCCCGTGCTCGTCCGGCGCTCCACGCCCGCTCCACTCGCCGCGCGCCTCGAGCTCCTCTGCCGTGCCCGCCGCGTCGGCGCCGTCGCCCCCCACCCAGCGCCTCCGTTCCTCTCTCTTCTCTCTCTCCCCATCACTAACCACCCTGCAGCCTCCAGCCTCTTCGCCCGCCCGCCAAGCCCGCTTTTCCCGTCGCGGTGCCCTCGCCGGATCCGGCGGAATGGATCCGAGATCCGCCTTGCCTCGCCCGCGGATCGTCCCCGTTCCGCCGGATCAGAGATCCGCTCGTCGCCTCCGTCGCCTTCCTCCTCCTCCCGGAAATGCAGTAGCGCCGCGTGACCCCCGTCTTCTTCGTGGCGCAAGCACCAGCGCTGCCCTTCCCAGCGCCTCCGTGCGAGCCCAGCCCGACCCGTGGGCCTCCTCGGCCCGATCCGGTCCGCCACCCTCCGGCCCTCCTTCCTCACCGACCGGGCCTTGGCCCATGGTGAGCAGCCCCGCCCCTCCCTGTGCACTTGTGGGCTGACTAGATTGACCCGTTGCTATTTTTTTTCCGTCTGCGATTTTCTATTTATCCATTGAATTACAGATTTGAAAAACCCTTAGAGTTCATGCATTTAATAACTCATCAACCGTGCATCGGTTAAAATGGTTTAAACATGTAAATTGCTTAGAATTTCGTGTAGATTAATTATATGCCATTTTCATCCATGTTTAAAATGTTTAACTTGATGTTTGTTTAAATTTGCTAATATGCCATGCTAAAATGCTTTAATTCATAACTAAATAACCGTAACTTCGAATTAAATGTTCTTTATATGTAAATGGGGTGGAAAAATGCCTAGATTAACATGGTCCACTTTATTTTGCTGTTTAACAACTCTAAAATTGTGTTTAGGGCAGAACAGTACCGAATCTAAAATATTGCTCATGGGGATTTTCGGAATTGTTGTTTCTTATTTCCGGCCTCATTTAAACTTGCCTAAATAGCTAGTTTAATTATGCTTCACCTCTTGCCATGTTTAATAACATTTAATATTGTTGAGTACCTAACGAGAGAAACTAAATAAGTGTTGTGGTGTTTTGTCAATATGCAACTTCGTTGCATATTGAGCTCCACTAACTTGTAGTGTTGTTTGTGCATATTGCCATGCCATGCCTCATTAAACGGACATGCATCATACTTGATTGTGCATCATGCCATGTTTATGCTTGTGCATTTATCATGTTGTTTGTTTCTTTCGGTGTTGCTTCTTAGTTCCGGTAATGTTGCGATTGTGAGGATTCGTTCGACTACGCCCGTTCATCTTCTTCATGGACTCGATCTTCTTCCTTGCGGGATTTCGAGGCAAGATGACCATACCCTCGAAATCACTTCTATCTTTGCTTGCTAGATGCTCGCTCTTTTGCTATGCCTATGCTCGATGCCTACCACTTGCTATATCATGCCACCCACATTGCCATGTCAAACCTCTAACCATCCTTTCCTAGCAAACCGTTGTTTGGCTATGTTACCGCTTTGCTCAGCCCTCTTATAGCGTTGTTAGTTGCGGTGAAGATGAAGTTTGTTCCTTGTTGGAACATGGAGATGTTGTTCCTTGTTGGAACATGTTTACTTGTTGGGATATCACAATATATCTTATTTAATTAATGCATCTATATACTTGGTAAAGGGTGGAAGGCTCGGCCTTATGCAGTGTTTTGTTCCACTCTTGCCGCCCTAGTTTCCGTCATATCGGTGTTATGTTCCCGGATTTTTGCGTCCCTAACGCGGTCGGGTGATTTATGGGACCCCTTGACAGTTCGCTTTGAATAAGACTTTTCCAGCAAGGCCCAACATTGGTTTTACATTTGCCTCACCTAGCCTTTTTCCCTTGGGAGTCGCGCATCCGAGGTCATCTTTATTACCCCGGGCCAATGCTTGTCTAAGTGTTGGTCCAAACTAAACCACTTGCGGTGCCGCCCGAGGCAACTTGGGGTATCGTCGGTTGCCGTCGCGTAGTGTTCATCCGGTCGTGGCTGAGGCGAGATCTGTGCGGCTACTATCGAGGTGTCGACACGCCGGGAGGTCTTCTTGGACTTGTTTTATTGCTGTGAAATGTCTTGTAGCAGGATTCGAGACTGATCGGGCTTCCGGGAGAAGGTCTATTCCTTCGTTGATCGCGAGAGCTTATCATGGGCTAAGTTGGGACACCCTGCGGGTTTGAACTTTCGAAAGCCGTGCCAGCGGTTATGTGGCAGATGGGAATTTGTTAATGTCGGTTGTAGAAAACCGAAGTTGATCTTAATTAAAATACACCAACGGCGTGTGTAACCGTGATGGTCTCTTCTCGGCGGAGTCCGGGAAGTGAACACGATGTTGGAGTTATGTTTGGCGTAGGTTGTTCTAGGATCACTTCTTGATCATAGTTGTTCGACCGTGCTTTGCTCCTCTTCTCGCTCTCTTTTGCGTATGTTAGCCACCATATATGCTAGTAAACTTGCTGCAGCTCCACCTCACTACCCTGTCCTACCTTTAAGCTTAAATAGTCTTGATCTCGCGGTGTGAGATTGCTGAGTCCCGTGACTCACGGATACTTCAAAACCAGTTTGCGGTGCCGATGAAACCGTGCGGTGATGGACCCGAGCTCAAGGAGGAGCTCGATGAAGATCTTGTTCTTTGTGTTGTTTCGTTTCAGTTGATCGATAGTGGAGCCAGTTGGGACGATCGGGGATCTGTGTAGCATTTGGGGTAGTCTTCTTTTATTTTGGTTCCGTAGTCGGACCTTGATTGTATCTGTATGATGTAATGTTTTACTCATGTATTGTGTGAAGTGGCGATTGTAAGCCAACTATGTATCTCTTTTCCTTATGTATTACATGGGTTGTGTGAAGATTACCTCACTTGCGACATTGCTTTCAATGCGGTTATGCCTCTAAGTCGTGCTTGACACGTGGGAGATATAGCCGCATCGAGGCGTTACAAGTTGGTAATCGAGCCTTCCCGACTTAGGAGCCCCTACTTGATTGTTTCTTGGCGTTGTTGAGTCTAGAATGGAAAATGTTTTGAGTCTTAGGATTATATATATCGGAGTAGGATTCTTTTACTCCCGGTCCTTAAATCGCTCTGGTGAGGTATCTGACGTAGAGTTTTGACTCTTCTCTCCTCAAATTTCACTAAAAAAATTTAGGATCACGTGGGTATCTTGGAATCGTTCGATGGTTTTGTGGCGAGAACATTGTTCTTGGTGCCTCGACATTTAGGGGTTGTGGCGGTGTCCGGGAGTTGAGCTCCGAGGTGTTGTCGTCACAATTTTATCGTTGCGATTCTGGAATACCGAGTTTTGCCGACATCGAAATCTCTTTTGTGCAGTTGTTGGTGAGATAACCTGATAGCCCGATCTTGTGGCGAGTCTTGGGAATATTGCCATGACTTGTATAACGGATGTTTTTGAAGGTCGAGGTACCACGATTTCGAGGATTTCTTGGTTATGTGTTGACGGATGGATACAATTGGATCTAGGTATTGTTAGTTTGGGTGATATATTTTGTGTCCCTGTGTCCCCAACACCAGATTGCATAACCAGAAAGTTTGGGAGTTTATAGGTGGGAATTCTAGTAGCTTACGGGATATCTTTCCGACGGATGTATGATTTGAGATTGGGGTTCAACGTCTAGTGGTCCGCCCATTCACGGTCGATTCTGATGGTCGTGAGGCGTCTTAAAGAATCCTTGGCTATGCTGATTCGGGGCGTCTTGTTTGTCATTCGTGACGTCCGCTATCGTCGTGTCCGTGTGGGCCCCACCACGAACACTTTGGCGAAATCTCTATCATGTGTTTGTTCGGCTCATTCTTGAAGCCAAATCCTTTGTTTTGTTTTATTTGTGGTATTCAAGTTGCTTCAATGCCAAGTGTTGATTCCATACCTTTCCTAAATGGTGTTCTCATATTGCTATGTGAATACTAATCCTTCTTGATCATCGAGCTTGTCATGTTAATTCTTTTCCAACGGCGTGCTTCTCTTCAAGTGAATCCGATCATTCCAACATTCGCAAGATCAATTCTAAGCTTTTTCTCAGCGGTGTTCGTTTCATCCGACCCAAGTTGTTTTGATTTCCGCCCTCCACCCTTTTTCTTCAAGGACTCAGATTTCTTAATCAAGTATCCATTTTATTGAGTGAAGTTTCTTCATTCTTTTCCTTTAATGTTTTATCCGGTGATTTCTCATGAAGGCGCTAAGGAAGCTTTAACCTTATCATTGTTCCATTCTAATTTTCTTCTCCGGTGGACTCAAGTCAAGTTTTCGGTGTTGATCGTATTCTTTTCATCATTTCAAATGCTTTCTCATGTCGGTGCATCTCTTAATCATCCACTTCTCGCTATTCAATTGTTAGGGCGTTGAAGATATCTCGGAAGATTCTAGTTTCCATTCTCAATTCACTCAAGTTCTTTTGAGGATGCTATCTCATTCAAGCCATTTAACTCTACCGTGCAATATCTATTTCAAACAATTGTTCAGCGGTGGTTCTTTTGAGTGGGCCCTAACCCACAGGTCTTTTCGAGGATCTTACGACTCTTTTATTTTCTGGAGCTATTCCCAAATTCTTTGCAAAGTTTGGCGTAAGAATGAATTATCATCAGTCTTGGTTTTCTCCAAGATCTTCCAATTTTTTTTCATTGTTGGTTCAACCTTCCTAATTTTCATTCGGAGTGCTTCAATAATTCATGGTGATGTTCTCGTCGTCATTCTCGAATTTTGAAGACCGAAGAAGAGTTTCTCTTAAATCTCGCTTCTTTCTCTTCAAGATTCATGGTTCTAGCTTCGTGCCATCCTCATAATTGTTTTGATTGTGAGAATTCTTTTAACCCACCGGAGCATTTCAGAGTCTTTTCAGTTTGATTCTTGAGCCCATCATCTCAGAATTATTCATTCTCAACATCTCTGGTTTTCCAAATCTTACGGTGCATCGTTCAAATATCCTCTAATCAGTTCATGATCTCTTCGTTCTAATGTATCTAAATTCTCTCAAGCATCTTGGTTCGTTTTCTAATTCTTCCGGTGAATTGTGCCTTTGCTACGTTCATTCTCAATTATTATGGTGGTTTGTTCAAGAGTTCTCTTCCTTCGTTATCATATAGACTCATTCGTTCTTTCCAATCCTACGGTGGTTCGTTGAAGACCTTCCCAAGTTTGCGCCATATCTATCTTAATCTTTTCTACGGGAATAAGTAGTATGCCAAATCCGTTGCTTGTCATCAATCTAAATTGGTGAAGGATCAGCATAATGTAATTCTTATTCTTGTTTCATCGAGTAAGTTCAATTCCTTATTCCGGAGGTTCATCAAAATTCTTGATTTCAGTTGTTCATCTTTTCTTTTCCGGGTTCCAAGCTCTCATCATCACCAAGATCCATCTAAATCACTGCAAGACTTCACCTTGTGTTGTCAACTTCTCTTCCTTTTATCATCTTTTCTTTACGGAGTTCTTCATGGAGGCTCTACATGATGGTTCGTCAAGGATTCTTTTCATTCTTCAATTGTTCTTCAAGATTCCTCTCGAAGCTATGATCCGCCAAGCCATACTTCAAAATAAACATGGTTCCAACACATGTTTTGTTTTGAGGCGTTCAAATATTCTTCTTCTTGCATTCTGAAGTGCAATTCTTTCTATCATTATCTTTTGAGGTGGTGTTATGTCATTCTCGACAATTTGAGTTCGTGTTTCATGATTCACATGTTGTCAAGAATGAGGTATTTTAAATCCATCAATCTCTTCATTGGACTTATCTTGGGCTATATTTCACCTAAAGCTTTCCCTAAGGATTGTTGCTATTTATGGTGCTTATTAATGACCCAAGTTCTTCATTTGTCCTCCGGTGAAATAAGTTTCTCGTCTCCTTGTTGATATCAATCCAATCGTTTGTTTCCGTTGGTGGCGAAGCTCACCTCATAATGTGGAGATGTTTCCATAAGTCCACTAAAGGTTATTCTTTTCGTTGTTGACAATCCAACAACTCCGTTCTATCCTTTTTTAAGGGTGCTTTCCAAACTCATTTGTGGTAGAAGTTGTCATTTTCTTCTCCATTCCTTTATTCCAATGACCTATCTTCAATTTTTCTTCGGAGGCATTGTGATGTTGCACTCTTGACCCATCATCTTCTTTTGTCAAGATCATGTTCTTTTCTTGCTTATCCATTTAACGGAGTGTCATGTTTTCATTCGAGTTCTCTCATCTTATCAAGTTTTGCCTGCTTCCTCAACGGAGAGCTGTCTGAAATCTTTCTTACCCTTGTGCCTTTTTTTAATAGTTAGGAGGCGGTATGTTGTTGATTTCATCAAGTATCATCCCATCTTCTCAAGTTCATGTTATATTCCTTCCATGTTCAATCGGTGCTGCCCGAATTCTTCCTCTCTCATCTTGTTTTAAGCGGAGTGGTTTGAATTCTATCTTGTCCATTAAACTCTTGATTCATGCCTTTTCAACCTTCAAGTTATCGTAATGTTCCTTGTTCCTCTTTTCTAACGGATTGTTTGCAATCTCGTTCATCTTCGTTGTTTTCTTTCTTTCATTTTGCTCAACCTCTCAAGGTTCATGGTTTCACTCGTTTGTCAAAGAAGCAACTTGGTTTACCTCTCATCTTCCTCTTCCTTTTCCCTCGGTGCCATCCTAGATCTCGGGGCGAGATCCTCTCGTAGTGGTGGAGTGTTGTAACACCCGGATACAACTTTCCATATTAAGTAACTCCAACTCTTGCCTTTTTGGAGATGCGATATGATATTTCCTTCGTGGTTGGGTTTTATCTGTTGTTTTGCATTTTGTTCTTGTTATGCATCTCATCTCATGTCATCATCTGCATTTCATCCGCATGTTTTCAAAACTTGCATCCGTTCGAGTTCCGCGGTTCTCTCCGTTGTCCGTTCGAGTCCGGATACACTTTCGCCTTGCCCTTATTTCTCAAAATATTATTTTATAAGTGGCATAATAATGTTCTCGGAATGGGTTGCAACTTGTCGTGCGGTCTTATTATAGTGTAGACAGGCACCTGCCAAGTTTCATCGCATTGAGTCCATTTGATAGCCCAACCGTTAAACATATAACGGGATATAGTCGGTATATTAAATCGGATGTTTGGTCTCGAAATCGTGCGGGGCTGCATTCTCCTCTCTCTCCTATCAGTCCAGACCCTCTCGTCACAGCCCACCTGCAGCCCACCTAACCCCCCCTCGCGTCCGGAACCGCCCGATCGAGATCGGAGGGCTCCAAACCCCTAAAACTAAACCCTAGCCCCCTTGCCTATATAAACCCACCCCTTCCATTCTGGTCATCCCCTAATCTCTCCCTCCTCATTTTCAGCCCTCCTCCCACCTCGGGGCAGCGCCTCCCTCCCTCCAGATCTGCCTGCCACCCCATACCGCCACTTGGCGCTTTGGATTAGCCTCGCCACCACCATCCGCGCCCCTCCACTCCCAAGCCTCCACGTCCCTCCCCTCTCCCTCCGCCACGGCCCCGTTCCAGGCCATCCATCTCGCCCGCCCGGGCGTCTGGGCCAGGCGCCTGCGCTGTGCCCGCCGCCCCCTGCCTAGCGCCTCCTGCCCGACCTCTGGCGCTCGCCCGCTCCTCCTCCGCCCAGCCCGTGCTCGTTCGCCCACGAGCTCCATCTTCGCCCAGTGCTCCTCTGCGTCGGTCGCCATCTCGGCCCCCCGTCGCACCCGCCCTCGCCTTCCTCTCGTTGCCATCTCTCTCCCATCACCCTAACCACCCCTGACCTCCTCTTCCTTCCTCGTCGCCCGCCCTCCGCTTTTCTCGTCGTCGGCCCCAACCTCCCGCGGATCCGCCGGAATGGATCCGCCCCTCGCCTGATCCGTCGATCCCGCCGTTCCCACGGAGATCAGCTCCCTCTCGCCTCCCTCGCCTTCCTCTCGACCCGTCCCGAATGCAGTAGCGCGACCTGCCCCGTCTTCTTCGTGGCGCAAGGAAGCGGCTGCTCCTTCATGGCGCCTCCGTCTGAGCCAGCCCGCCCGTGGGCCTCCCTCGGCCCAGTCCGGTCCGCCACCCTCCGGCCCTCCTTCCTCACCGACCGGGCCTTGGCCCAGGGTGAGCAGCCCCCGCCCCCTCTCCTGTGCACTTGTGGGCTGACTAGATTGACCCGTTGTAGTTTTTTTCCGTCTGCGATTTGTCTATTATCCATTGATTTTACAGATTTGCTGAAAAAGTCCCTAGACTTCATGCATTTAATAACTCATCAACCGTGCATCGGATTAAAATGGTTTAAACATGTAAATTGCTTAGAATTTTGTGTAGATTAATTATATGCCATTCTCATCCATGTTTAAAATGTTTAACTTGATGTTTGTTTAAATTTGCTAATATGCCATGCTAAAATGCTTTAATTCATAACTAAATAACCGTAACTCGAATTAAATGTTCTTTATATGTAAATGGGGTGGAAAAATGCCTAGATTAACATGGTCCACTTTATGTTGCTGTTTAACAACTCTAAAATATGTGTTTAGGACAGAACAGTACCGAATCTAAAATATTGCTCATGGGGATTTTCGGAATTGTTGTTTCTTATTTCGGCCTCATTTAAACTTGCCTAAATAGCTAGTTTAATTATGCTCCACCTCTTGCCATGTTTAACAACATTTAATATTGTTGAGTACCTAACCGAGATCAAACTAAATATGTCAATGTGGTGTTTTGTCAATATGCAACTCGTTGCATATTGAGCTCCACTAACTTGTAGTGTTGTTTGTTGCATATTGCCATGCCATGCCTCATTAAACCGGACATGCATCATATTTGTTTGTGCATCATGCCATGTTTATGATTGTGTGTTTATCATGTTGTTTGTTTCTTTCGGTTTGCTTCTCTGGTTAGCCGGTAATGTTCGGATTGTGAGGATTTGTTCGACTACTCCCGTTCATCTTCTTCATGAACTCGTTCTTCTTCCTTGCGGGATTTCAGGCAAGATGACCATACCCTCGAAATCACTTCTATCTTTGCTTGCTAGATGCTCGCTCTTTTGCTATGCCTATGCTACGATGCCTACCACTTGCTATATCATGCCACCCACATTGCCATGTCAAACCTCTAACCATCCTTTCCTAGCAAACCGTTGTTTGGCTAGGTTACCGCTTTGCTCAGCCCCTCTTATAGCGTTGTTAGTTGCAGGTGAAGATGAAGTTTGTTCCTTGTTGGAACATGGAGATGTTGTTCCTTGTTGGAACATGTTTACTTGTTGGGATATCACAATATATCTTATTTAATTAATGCATCTATATACTTGGTAAAGGGTGGAAGGCTCGGCCTTATGCAGTGTTTTGTTCCACTCTTGCCGCCCTAGTTTCCGTCATATCGGTGTTATGTTCCCGGATTTTGGCGTCCCTAACGCGTCGGGTGATTTATGGGACCCCTTGACAGTTCGCTTTGAATAAGACTTTTCCAGCAAGGCCCAACATTGGTTTTACATTTGCCTCACCTAGCCTTTTTCCCTTGGGAGTCGCGCATCCGAGGTCATCTTTATTACCCCGGGCCAATGCTTGTCTAAGTGTTGGTCCAAACTAAACCACTTGCGGTGCCGCCCGAGGCAACTTGGGGTATCGTCGGTTGCCGTCGTAGTGTTCATCCGGTCGTGGCTTGAGGCGAGATCTGTGCTACTATCGAGGTGTCGGCCGCCGGAGGTCTTCTGGACTTGTTTTATTGCTGTGAAATGTCTTGTGGCAGGATTCGAGACTGATCGGGCTTCCGGGGAGAAGGTCTATTCGCCGTTGATCGCGAGAGCTTATCATGGGCTAAGTTGGGACACCCTGCGGGGTTTGAACTTTCGAAAGCCGTGCCTGCGGTTATGTGGCAGATGGGAATTTGTTAATGTCGGTTGTAGAAAACCGAAGTTGATCTTAATTAAAATACACCAACGCGTGTGTAACCGTGATGGTCTCTTCTCGTGGTCCGGAAGTGAACACGGTGTTGGAGTTATGTTTGGCGTGGGTTGTTCTAGGATCACTTCTTGATCATAGTTGTTCGACCGTGCTTTGCTCCTCTTCTCGCTCTCTTTTGCGTATGTTAGCCACCATATATGCTAGTCGCTTGCTGCAGCTCCACCTCACTACCTGTCCTACCTTTAAGCTTAAATAGTCTTGATCTCGCGGTGTGAGATTGATGAGTCCCGTGACTCACAGATACTTCAAAACCAGTTTGCGGTGCCGATGAAACCGTGCGGTGATGGACCCGAGCTCAAGGAGGAGCTCGATGAAGATCTTGTTCTTTGTGTTGTTTCGTTTCAGTTGATCGATAGTGGAGCCAGTTGGGACGATCGGGGATCTGTGTAGCTTTTGGGGTAGTCTTCTTTTATTTTGGTTCCGTAGTCGGACCTTGATTGTATCTGTATGATGTAATGTTTTACTCATGTATTGTGTGAAGTGGCGATTGTAAGCCAACTATGTATCTCTTTTCCTTATGTATTACATGGGTTGTGTGAAGATTACCTCACTTGCGACATTGCTTTCAATGCGGTTATGCCTCTAAGTCGTGCTTGACACGTGGGAGATATAGCCGCATCGAGGGTTCACACCCTTGCTCCTGGCATCTTCATGAGGTTGTAGGCTGGGTGAGTCGCCGCCATATGAACTGAGCAAGAGCCGGTACTTCGAGTATGGCATTATCTGGGAGACCGATCTGGGTGATGTCGAAGTCCACCAGCTCGGTCACGGTAGTTATCGCGTGTGCGAAGGTGACGAGGGGCGGATCTACCCGGAGAATGGGCAGCTCCACCACCCACTCCTGAAAAAGGCTTCTGAGGCTGAGCCGCTCGGGCGGCTGCGTGGAGGAGGCTGAAGGCTTCTCGGAGAAACAAGTTGAGGCCGACACCACCGTCGATGAGGTCTTGGTGGCGGCCACGTTGCGGATGGTAGGTGTGCACGAGCATTGGGAGTATGCGAGCGGTGGTGGAGCAGGGGTGGTCTTCGAGTCGAAGGTGAGTCGGCCTCGGCGCAGCCCAACCAGCGGAGCCAGGCGATTAGGCTACCCCAATCTGACGGAAGAAAGGCTTGACGTGGCGATCTGAAGGCGGTGCTTGAGAGCCACCCAGCAGCGCCGCGACTGCGTGGTGCGCCGGCACGGCATAGCGCGCGGTGAAGAGGTTGCGGAGTTCCTCCTAGGACGCCACCGTGGACCCAGGGAGGTTGAGCAGCCAGGCGCGCGGCTCGCCGGCGAGGGCCATGGGGAACCAGTTGGCCATGATCTTGTCGTCGCCTCCGGCTTCAAGGACGGCCTCCTCGTATGCCAGCAGGAACGGTGCCAGATCTGCCGCGCCGTCGTAATCTGGCGGCATCTCTGGCAGCGAACTTGGTTGTACCACTTTGCACTGCCCGTGGGGCGGGGCCGAGGCCAGTACCCAGGCTCCCTGCTGCTGGTGTCGGTCGCAGAGGCGGGTGGCGGCGCACCTGCCACGGGAGCGAAGCGTGGTGGCACTGGGAGCAGGTTGGTGGAGAGGAGCTCCGGCGCACCCCTACCTGGTGCGCCAAATGTCGGATGTGGGGTTCCGGCAAACCCTTAAGGTTCGAACACTGGGGTGCGCGCGGAGTCTTTCACTCCTACCGATCTTCACTCTAGCTCGCTAAGAACTTGCGGACGAACTCGACGAACTCACAACACTGAAAGACACGGGGTTTATACTGGTTCGGGCCACCGTTGTGGTGTAATACCCTACCCCAGTGTGGTGGTGGTGGATTGCCTCTTGGGCTGATGATGAACAGTACAAGGGAAGAACAGCCTCCTGAGGTTGAGGTGTTCTTGTGTGCATGAACTTGTGGTGTGAGGATTCGATCTGCCCAGGCTTCCTTGCCTTCTACTGTGGTGGCTAGTCCTATTTATAGAGGCCCTGGTCCTCTTCCCAAATATCGAGCGGGAAGGGAGCCAACAACGGCAGGCAAATTTGATGGGGGACAGCTAGTACAAGCTATCCTGACAAAAGCGGTCTTCGCCTGCGAAAAGCTCTGAGGTGATGCCGTCTTGGGCTCCATGATGACCTCCGCCTTGCCGTCCTCCTGGTCTTGGTCTCGTTGCACCAATATGGCAACCTTTGCCTGATTCCTCGGTACTCTTCGCCTGCGCTTGCCTCCTTAGCACCAAAGAAGAAATAAGGATTCTGCGCGCACCGGCGCCCACCTGGCACCCGCCTGGCACCGTTCGTCATGGCTCACGTCACGAGTGCCTCGTGAGGTTTGCCCCACCTTGATATCTTTGCTCCTCGTGAGCCTGCCTAGCTAGGTCACTCCAGAGGAGGTCTTGCGTCGTCTGCCTCGCGAGGCTTGGACCCTCGCGAGGTTCTTGAGTGCCTTGTTGATGAAGATGGGTCGTACGGCCTGCTGCTTGGCCACGCCGTGGGCCGCAGGCAGGCAAGTCTGGGGACCCCCGTTCCCAGAACGCCGACAAATGGCACCTTCAGTTGGCGCCATTCGTCCACCAGTCAGAGGCCCTCGGTTTCAAGACGAGCGTCAACATCCACAAGTTCTTCCCCAAGCCGGCTCGGTGCACCCATCGCCTCCTGAAAGAGTTCGTGACCGACGGCACCCCGCTTGCGCGCAAGCTCGAGCACGCGGCCGGTTCCGTCCTCCACGCCAGTGGATGGTGGAGGAGTCTGAAGTGGTTCGCTTCCCCCAGCCGAGGGCTGGAGGCCGGCGCCCTCCTAATCGCCCTTCGGGGCTCCGCAGAGGCTTGGAGGGGCGGAAGCTCGTTGCTTGAAGAGCAGGCCAAGATCGAGGCTATCCAGCCACCGTCAATGACCAGGGGAGGAGCCCTTGGCACACCTCCTGCACCACAGGCGAAACCACGAAGGAGGAACGGCAAGAACGCAGGTTCGAGGCGCCAGGCTGGCTCGCTTGCCTCTCTGGACGACCTCACGTCGAGTGTGGCATGCTGATGTGGGGCGACCAAGGCCGGCGAGGGATTTAGGGCAGGAAGAAGTTGCTTCTCGGGAGATTTTGCCGCCCTGTCAGAAGGAACCCAGAGGAGCCACAGTCAGGAAGGGGAGCAGCACTCGAGAAATCACAAGGATAAGGTACTCACTCGTCTATGGCGATGTACTTCCTCTGTTTCAATGGCCGGAAGGCATCACCGCTGCAGCTTGGAGATCTTTTCCTCTTCCGGAGCACGTCGAAGTTCAGTCGGAGCCGGCCGAAGCCTTGGGTGCAGTCACCAGCGCCGGGCGCGGCTGGGGTGGTTCCTGAGGAAGCGACCTCAGGAGCAAGGGACAGCGTGAGGACCTTGGCCCCCGCTTCCTGGCGACCCACCGGGGCTCCGGGAGCTGCGGCCTCAGGAGCATCGGGCGGTGGCACCCCTCCGCCCGCTTCCTCAGGACGACTCCCTCACAGGCCTTGCAGGCGGCCCTCGGGAGCCCAAGCGGCGCCGTTCCACACAACCGCGCATCGCCCGGTGCAAAGCGGTGATCGCCCCTGCACCCTGCAGGTAGGTTGTCGCGCTGGCGGCAGGCATGGGAGCCACGGAGACAGGGCTCTCGCGAGGCCCTTCAAGACCAGCCAGACGTAGTCCCCACTCATCGAAAGGGGCATTTGTTGGCGTTACAGGAGCAGGGGTCCCAGACTTTCACTGCGGACTGGGCGTGGCTCAAGGGGGCCCAACACGGCCCATCTTCATCAACACAAGCTCAAGACCCTCGCGGCGAAGCCTCATGAGGCGGATGACAAGGAGCTTCCTCGAGCCGCGACCTCGTCGGGCTGGCTCGCGAGGAGGCGAGAGAGATCAAGCGGGGTACCTCACGAGGTTACCATGGCGCAAGCCATGAGCGACCAAGAGGCGCCGGTGGGCGCCAGCCCGCGCGGTGTCCTCCTTTCCACTTTGGTGCAAAGGAAGCAAGCGGCGAGCATCAAGCAAAGGCATCCATTTGATTACTAGCAGACCAAGACCAGCCATGCGGCAGAAAGAAGTCATTGTGGAGCCCAAGCGGCGTCACCACGAGCCTTTGGCACGCGAGGACCAACTTTAGTCGGGATAAGTGTGCAGATGTTCCCCTTCAAAATGGCCAATTGTTGGCGCCCTTCCCGCTCAATATTTGGGAAGAGGCCCAGGGCCTTTGCCTATAAATAGGACTAGCCACCCCCAGGGTAGGGACATCTAGAGGCATCTCGTGGAAACAATCTGATAGCATCACGAGAGAAGGGTGATTGAACTCCTCCTAGCAATTCATCGCCCCAGCCAAACAGACCCTCATGAGGCTGTTCTTCCTTGTATTATTCATCATCATCAGCCCAAGAGGCAATCCACCACACCACAAACTAGAGTAGGGTATTACACCACAATGGTGGCCCGAACTAAGTATAAACCTTGTGTCTCTTGTCTGTTCTTTTCATAGCTTAGATCCTAGCGAGCGGCGGTGAGGGCAGGTAGGTAGAGGCGAGATCTCCGCTCGCACCCGGTGTTCGAACCTCAAGGTCTGCGGAATCCTAAATCCGACATTTGGCGCGCCCGGTAAAGTCGCGGAATTAAATCTTCCACGCCATGTTCTCCTCCGACCACGCATCCATATCGGCGCCCGCCGAGCCCGCACGGCGCCGAGCCGCTCTCGCTTCGCGTTGCCCGAGCGGCCCCGTCGTGGCGCCCTCGTCGTTCCCGTCACTGCCGTCAACGCCGCCACCGGCCCGGCGAAACGGCGGCAGCGTCGTCCCAGCATCCGTCCGTGCGGCAAAGGCGGCCGCCTTGCTACCCCATCGCTCACCCAGATGGTTCTTCGTCTCGCCGCGTTCAGCGCCCATGGAAGCTCGAGCTGCGCTCATCGCGACAAGCGAGCTCTGCGCTACCGTCCCATCGGCAGCGTCTCGAAGAATGGCTTGACCCGCGTCGCCGAGCTTCGTCCGTGCGCGAGGCTCTTCTGCCGTCCGTCCCCTTTGCCCGCACCCGCCTGCGTGGCGGCAAGCTCGAGGCGCCTCAGCGCCTCCTCCTCAAGAAAAGCGCCCTGGCCCCAAAGCGCGTGGCCTGTCGGAACCCGCTCCGTCGAGCGCCCGGTAGCAACAAGCGAGCTGCCAAAAGTCCCTCGCAAGAAGCTGCCGAGTGCTCCCCCCTCCAGCTCGCCGCGACCACGCTCCTGCTCTCGCACGCCAAGACCCCGCGCTGCTCCCAGCCACAGCGCATGGGGACCCCGCAAGACCAAGCTCTTCGTCACCCAAGGCCTCCCGTGGCCACGGCAGGCTTCCGCGCCTTCACCACCGAGCTGCGCAGCGTTCGTGGCCAGCAAGTTCAAGCAGACCTGCCTCCTCGCTATGGCCGGTACAGCCGACCCTGCGAGTTCCTCCAGCTCTGAGCTGGGCGCCAGCTTCTGCGGAGATGAGAAGGTCATGGCGAACTGGTTTCCCATGGTGCTCAGGGCGGGGCCCTTTGGCTCTGAACACAGCTCGAGCACGATCTCCTCGTGGGGCGAGATCGCACCAGCTTCATCGCCAACTTCCAAGGTACTCGTGCCCGGCCACCCGCCGTGGCGACATGCGCCGCATCAAGCAGCAACCAGGAGAGACCTGCGAAGTACATCCGGCGCTTCAACAACGCGCCTCAAAATCCCCAAGGTGACCGAGGAGGCCATCATCTCAGCCTTCTCCGGCCAGTGCTTGCGGCGTCAAGATGAAGGAGGCTGGCGATGCATGAAGATCATGCACTTCCTTGGAGCTGTTCAACTTGGCGACCAAGTGCACGAGGGCTGAGGAAGGCGTCTCTCCTCCTCGAGCTGCACTGCCGCAGACCCAGAAGAGAAGAAACCCAAGGCCAAGGATGTGAAAAGCGCAAGGGGGTTGTCGTGCTCGCGCCAGAACTAGAAACCAAGCGGGGCAGAGATCAGCCCGAATCTTCCAAGGGCAGTCGGTACTGCGTGTACCACGACCTCCACACCCATAACACCAATGAATGCCAAGAGCTCCGAGCCGTGTGTGAAAGAAGGATCGGCGGCGTCCGACCGCGCGATGACCGGGGCTACGGTCGAGGAGGAGGAAGGAGCGAGGACCTTTGGGAAGACCGGCCACGCCAAGGGTGGCGCGATCGACCTCGTGAGGATCGCTGGCAGGACCCGCCTCGCGAGGGAGACGGGAGGGATCAGCCTCGCGAGGATCGCCCGCAAGGCAACGCATGCCTCCCTCCGCTGCCGCCGCAGTCAAGGAGAAACAAGGACCGTCATCAGGACGAGGGGGCTGGGGGCTTCCAGGAGCCACGCGCGATCGCCTGCATCCTGGGCGGAGCTCAAGCCCCAACCTCTCAGCGCATCTTCAAGCAGTTCGCCCGTGAAGTGAATGCAGTCCGCCCCAAGCTTGAAGCCACGCGCTCTCTCAGGTGGTCGGAATGCGCCATCACGTTCAGCTCAGCGGATCAGCTCAAGTGCGCGGCCACAGCCGGAGTCCTCTCGATGCTTTGTTCCCCAATAATCAGCAACGTGCTAGTCACCAGGACCCTCATCGATGGCGGGGCGGGGCTCAACGTCCTGTCCGTGGAAACGTTCAACAATCTCCAAGTGCCTCACAATCAGCTTCAGCCAACCAAGCCTTTCTCCGGAGTCACCGGCGGCTCCACGGTCAAGATTGGGCAGGTTCGCCTCCCTGTCACCTTCGGGGCACGCGACAACTACCGCACCGAGCTCATCGACTTTCGACGTCGCCCCGTTACTTTGCTGTACCGCGCCATCCTCGGGTACCCAGCGCTGGCCAAGTTCATGGCCGTAACCCACCACAGCTACGCGTCCTCAAGATGCTAGGGAGTGGCGGGGTCATCACGGTGCCCTGCGAAGAAAAGGCGGTGTGCTCCTGGGCGAGCCTTTCGAGCCGCATCCTTTGGAAGACCGGATCACGGAGTAGGAGGCTTCAGAGACCGCCCCAAAGAAGAAGAATACATCGTCCGGCCCGGCCCTTGGAGGCGGGCCCCTCGGGGCCAGCGCGCCCAGAGGAACCTCCTTCTATCGCATAGGGAAGCGCGCCCGGCGCCCTCCTCAGGCAGGGCTCGGGGGCTCCCCTCTGGAGGGCCACCGACCTCGCCAAGGTCACGAGGGAGGCGCTTGGGCACCGCTTGGAGCCATGTTTCGAAGCACGTTTCCCTCAAGAAGGAGCAAGGCAAGGAGGGCCAAACCCTCAGGAGTTCGTCAGCAAGGCCATTCAGGAGATTCAGGAGTCAAGAGTCATGAGAGGCAGCCGCCGCTTACCCGCTGTGGCTCCCCATCCAGGCTAGGATGGTGGGCTGCGTGTCTGCATCGACATACCAGGGCTCAACCAAGTCGCCTCTCAGGAGCGCCTCTGGCCCTCGCGAGTGGGGCGCTGCGAAGGTCCACCCCACAGCTACGTTCGCATGCCTTACGGCTTTGCCGAGCAGCTGCCGTGCCCAGCGCCTCATGAGGGCATCACAGGCTCAAGAGGCCAGGCGTTCCGCAGCCTGGCGGAGATGGAGATGGTCAGCGAGAGCCACTAAGCGCCTCCGGGCCTCCGAGGCCCCAGGCACAGGGGCTCGTGAGATCGGCTTCCGCAGCCCACAGTCTGCTACACCAACACCTTCATCTTCAACATCATCGGTGACATCTTTCAAGTTTCATTTCCAGTGGGGGCGCCCCAGGGCTGCATTATTCCCGAGCCGCATGGGTCCGTCCTGCGGCATGTATCCTTTATTTCATGTTGCTAGCTTCTTTGTGTTGGGGCGCCCTCGGGCTGCATCATCCCAGTCGCTTCGGGCTCGACCGGCGTTGTTTGTCTTCTCTGCACCTATCTGAATGGACCTGCTCCTTCGTGACTAATATGTTAACCTAGTTGCCCGCCCAACTGACGCCAACTGATGGAGGTGCTCCCAAACGGCACGACGCTTGCGCATGGGTCCCGTCCTGCGCGCCGACAAACTGAATGGCTAAGCTCGGCTGCGGCAGCCCGCATAAGCGCCACCTCGTCGAGCCTTCAGTGCCTCGTCACCCCTCGAGCAACCAACGGCTGGTATCCGATTGTCGTGGCAAACTCTCGTTCTTTCTCGATGAGCCTGTAGGATCTCTTAAAGGAAGCAGCGTCGGGCGAGGCCCTGCGGTGCCTCCTTCCTCTCATCCAGCGAACGCTTGCGTTAAAGGGGGGTGCACGAGCATCGCGACTCAGGGCCTCTGGCTCTCAGCCCTCACCCTCGGCCTTGTCCACGGCATCGCGACCCGGCATACCAGCAGCAGGCTGAGACTCGTCGAGGCGGTGCCGGGGCGTAGAGCGAAAAGCGAGCAAAGGCGAGAGGGAGGGACGAGAGACCTCGTAAGCAACCCCTAAGCTTGCCGATGCGGACCAGCGACCGCCCGAAGTGGTTCCTGATTCTCGAGATAAGTCACCCTCCGTAAGCACTAGCTACCACCGCACCATCCCGAGGTTCATGATCAAGTTCATCAAAGGGTATCGTGAGCGGTTCGGGTGCCGAACGGACCATCACCGACGCGGTTCTCGGATCACGATAACCTCTTCAAAACATCTGCGCTAACCTTGGAGCATGCGAATATGATGCAGCCGATGGCGCACCCGAAGCAGCGGCCCGAGCGGCGGGCCAGCGCGAGGTCTGAGGGCCTCAAGACCGGGGCGTTCAAGAAGAAGGCTGGAGGCCTGCGGCGAAGGTTGATACGATGAGCTTCAGTCCGTGTTGTGGTCCATCCGCTGTACGTGACCAAACCAGCTGGGAGACCCGTTCTTCCTGGTCTATGGAGCGGCGATCCTCCCTCACGAGGTCGGGCGTCGTTCCGCCGGGACTGGCGTTCGGCGGCGCAGCAGGGCGCCATGCGAGGATGGACCTCGTCTTTGGGGAGGGCGTCGCCCGGCTGCCGTGTTGCGGCGAGCGAGGTACCAACAAGCAACTGCGGACGATACCCTTTGCCGCAACATCCGCCCCGAACTCTTGGGTAGGGGACCTCGTGCTGGCGGGTTCTCTCCGGGGAGGGACTGCATAAGCTCTCTCCCATGTGGGAGGCCCGTTCAATGTTATTCATGTTTCGAGGCCGGCTCAGCGTGCTTGGAGACTCACGAGTGCCGGTCTAGAAACGCGTGGAACATCCGGCACCTCGGAGGTTTACCCTTAAAAGGCCCGAGCACTGTGAAGATTATTATCGGGGTTGGGTGCGACATATGCCAAGGAAGGCTTATCATGGTGGGGGCGAGTAGAGCGTCGCGGTGCACAGAAAGCAGGATGAGGCGTAGACATGCACGCCGGCGGATCTTACCCAGCTTCAGGGCTCTCGAGGAGATAACACCCCTACTGCTGCTCTGCGGGGTCTCCGCATGATCACTAAGGCAAAGTGAGTACAAGGCTGCTCCTTGAGCTGTATTCTGGAAGGGGGAGAGGGCAAGGCTAGCTCCCTCCTCACTATATATTCTGGTCTAATGCTAATGGATTCGAACCCTTTGCATGGGTGCCCTGGGTGGTTTATACGGGCCTACCCCCCAGGGGTACAATGGTAAAACCGGCTGGGCATGGGTCCCAGCCATACATCTCTCAGTGGCCGTCTTCTCACGCCCATTGCTAGGAACCCGCCATTGGCCAGCCCGCCAACAACTTTGGCCTTGAGGTTTCGGTCCATGTCCGCTTGTGGTGAGTCTTGCCGGCTGCGGATTCTTGTAGCTGTGCTTCTTAATAGCGCCCGGCTTGGTCATGGGGTTATAGCCTTGATGCCGCTGGTGGCGATCACTATGGCCATTCCCCGTCTTGTCTCGATTAATGGGGCGCGGGGCCCGTGGGAGTGGCCGGCCGACTCCGGGAGGCCGAATCCCACCGGGTCCGTCTTGGGGCGCCCTTGCCGTCTTCCGTACTCCCGCCGGCAGGTGGGACCCGCCGGCCTTGGGTCGTACAGACAGGCCGTCGTGGGCGCAGGCTCTGCCCACGGGGGCTGATGTCAGGGTGGGCATGGCAACAATGCCGCGCCGGATGGAGATCCCCATCGGTACGATGCACTGTGGCCATGCTTGCCCTCGATAAACGGGGCGGGGAGGGGCCGTGTGGCGGCCGTTCCCCGTCCCGTCCATCATTGCGAGGACACCGGGCGGTTGGAGTCGCAGGCCGACTCCAGATAGCTGTCCTCTCTGGAAGTCAGCGACTGGGAGTCGGCTCTTCTTGAAGTCGTCCTCAGGGACTCGGCCGCGCGGGGCAGTCGGCAGGATCGTCGCCGACTCTCGGAAGGCGGCTCATCGTCTTGAGGCTTAGAGGGGCGCAGCCTACCCCGAAGTCTTGAAAGATCCTGGGTCCTGGGTTAGCCTACCCGTGGCCCATTACTCCGACAGTAGTCCCCGAAGCTGATGAGGCGCCGAGGCTGACATGACGAGGAGCCTCAACAATTTCTTCCTTCTTTTGAGGGAATTGGGGCTCTGCTCGCGGACTTCCTCCATGCCGACTAGCTGGAGCCGGACTTGTAGTGGGCCGTCTTGCTCCTTGAAGACTTTGGAGGCCGCGGCGGGGTCTGGGCGGCGTGCCTGACACGCTTTCCTATAGCCGGCCGTTGCGGAATCGTCACGCGGCGCCACGCGGCAGGGAAAGTCTGTCCGCCCACGCGCGCGACGGGACAGGCCGTCAGGCGGGGCCTGCCACTACCGCGCCTCGGCACGCGAACGGATCCGCTGCGACCGGGCGGACGGTTGTGGTTCCCACGTTGTTACTGCGCGCATTAACTTCGTGGGATAAATCGTGGGGGGCGTGGGGGCCCATGCGCAGTTAATCCCACGCCCGCCTCATCGGCTTCTCAGCCCACGGGGCTATAAGTAGGCAAGAGGAGGGGGGCGGCGAAGAACGCGCGCCCGTTCTCCTTTCTCCCCTCGCCCTCTCGCTTCTCCTTCTTCCTCCCGACGCCGCCGCGCCGAACTTCACCGCGCCCGCGCGATGAGTTCTTCCTCCGCCGCCGCTCCTCCTGCCGTGCGCTCAGGCGTGTGGGACGGCTCCCAGGTGGACGACGACCACATCGAGATTCTGCGTAAAACGCGCCGTCTCCCTGGCGTGAACTTGGTGCAGGCTCGCGTCGCACCGAAGGGGGAGATATCGCCGGCGCCGAGAGAAGGCGAGCGGGTCATATTCCGCTCGCACCTCATGCTCGGCCTGGGGCTGCCGGCGAGCGCCTTTTTCCGCTCCTTCTTGGAGTTACATTCACTCTAGCCGCACCACCTCACTCCAAACACGGGGGTGCTGCTGGCCGCTTTCGCCTCTTTGTGCGAGGGCTTCCTCGGCGTTCTCCCCACCATCGAGCTGTGGGGGGAGTTCTTCTCTTCCAAACTCGGCACGCATGTCGCCGGCGTGCCGGCTCAGTGTGGCGCCTTCATCGCGATGCGGAGGTCGACCGCTGAAAACCCGTTTCCCCCCATCCCACTGATCAAGTCGGTGAAGATGTGGCAACGGTCATATTTTTACGTGAAGAACGTCGCCCCAGAAGGCGACTGGGTCAACTTGCCGGACTACGAAGCCGGCGCACCGGCTGGGAGGCTTCCCAGCTGGTCTCATCGGGCCAGGACGCTGACTCTCGTTGGTGCCGCCGCGTCGCCGACTCAGTGATGGCGCGATCGGAGGGCTGGCCCAGGGCCGACTTGCTGTTAAGCGCCGTGGCGTGGCCTGAGTCCTCCACTCCAAGGCCGGCCTCACCGATCGGCCGGATGGCGACCACGAGACCCATGCGGATGTGCACCAGGACATGCCCCACGTGGAGGTGGCCAACATGGTCAACTACGCCATGAACTGCAACCTCGCGGAGGATTGGCAGTTCGGCAAAGAGCCGTACTCGCGCGCCAACCCTCCACCCGTGGTAAGTCGTTTCTCTTCTTCTTTCCTTTGCAGCCGAATCCGGCTTCTGATTTTTCCTTTGGTTTTTCTTGAGTCAGAACCCCCTTATGCAGCCCGCAGCCGGCTCACGGGGGCGCCCGCGAGATGCGTCCCGATCAGCGGAAGCGACGTCGATGACCCTGACTTGGGGGCAGCGGTGATGGAGGCCGACGCCGAAGGAGGAAAGGGAGGAGCCGACGACTTCAGGCCCTCGACAACTTTCGCCGACTGGCCCGATGACGACGCCGAGGGGGAAGTCGCCCCACGCCGCCAACCCGGGGCCGGCCAGCCAGGCTCGAGCTCCTCAGCCGGCTTGGGCGTGCAAGTCGGCGTGAAGAAACGCCGGGCCGGGCCGAGCTTGCTCGGCAATCGGCCAAAGAAGTTCAAGGGGGCGGCCGCTGCGACCAAGCGGGAGGAAGCGGTCGCAAAGGCCAACCGTTTTCGCAAGGAGGTGAAGAAGCCGCCGCTGGTCTCTGCGTAAGTGCTCCGCCTTTGTCTTGCTTCTTTTGGTGAACTTCGTCCAAACCTTTTTTTCTCATTCTTTTCTCTCTTCAGGGCTCCCCTCACCTTCGAGAGAGTCGCCGCCCCCTCCATCATGGGGTCGGCCAGGGCGTCTGCTAACACTCTGCGGATTGACCCGCCGCCGACCTCCGGGGGCTGGCCAGGCTTAACAGCGGGAGAAGCCTTGACGAGGAGAGGCCGACCGCTGGCGAAGGAGCAGGCGAAGGCAGCAGCTTCCGCCCGGAAGAAGCTGGAGGAGGCGAAGCGCCGTCAGCGGCCCGTGGCCGGCGAGGAGGCCTTGGCGCCTCCGGTCGGCGCTGATCGTCCTCCGGCGAACTCCGCTTTGCCTTGAGGAGTTCATAGGGCAGACTGGGGAAGCTGGTGGGGAGAACCCTGTTTTGGAGAAGGAGGGCGGTGAGGCCTCTATGTCGGACACGGCCGATCCGCCGCCGCCGCCTCCGCCGCCGTCTGGGAGCGAGAAGGGGAAGTAGCCGGCTGATCCGCTAGTGTCTCCGACCGAAGACGAGGCCATGGCGAAGCTGCTCCTCCAAGTCGCCTCACCCGCGTGCCACCGCCTTGAGAAGCGACTTGGCGCCAGCGTCCTCACGGAGACTGAGTGGCGCCCGTTAAGCCATTCGAGCGCCGGCGATGAGTGCAGCGCCCGTTGGGTGGAATGCGGGGGCGGCAGCGACCCGCTGAACATTGCGCTCTGGGCGTCGGTAGGCCAGGGAGCTGAAAGCGCCCATCCACAACTGCACCAAGGCGCATCTGGCGTCGCGAGCAGCCATCAGGGTACGCTTCTTCTTTGATTTTACTTTCCTTGTTCTTTTTTTTGTGGGCGCGGCAGCTCACCACTGGTGTAATCCCGAGTTTGGTTTGGCTGCTGGCGGTGACTCGGAACTCCTCTGGCAGTTCAAATTTTTACTTCGAGCGAGACTCTTGTTGCGAGAGTACCACAACCTCCGCGTCCTGCCTTCAACCGCATAGCGTCGAGGCTGGGCAGCGGACTACCGACTTGTCGGAGGCGAGTAAGTCCTCTTTTCTTCTTGGCGAGCGTAGGCGCTTGCCAGCGGCGATAATCCCGAGATTCGTGCCGGCTGCTGGGCGGTCGGGCGGATCTCCTAGCGACCTTCTTTGTTGGCCAATTAATGTTTTTCCTTTCTTATTAGCGAGAATAGCGCCCGCTTTTGGGAACAGCTGGGCCAGGCCAACCTGCCTTCTTGGCGCCAAGGGGTAGTCACGACAAGCTCGTCGCGGGCGTGATCTGCTGGCCGTGTGGTGGCGGAGGAAAGAGCTGCTCAAAAGCGCGGTCTGAGGCCGAAAGAAGAGGCCGCTCTCTGGCGAGTTGAGCGGCGCTCCTCCTGGACCGACAAGGAGGCGCTGCTGACTTCCGGCTTCCATGAGATCGAAGACATCGTCGACGGTGAGTTTCTTTACTTTCTTTATTCGTGTTGCCGGCTATGAGTCGGGCCGACTCCTGATTCTTGTTTTGCTTTTTTCATTGTCTTGGCAGACTTCTTCCCTGGCCACTCGCAGACGGCCATCCAAGCCATCGAGGCCGACCGTGAGGCGCGGAGGGCAAGTGGAGTGGAGATTGCCGCTAATGCTCCCCGGACTCTTGACGAGCAGCTTCTGAGCATCGAGGCTCGTCTGCGGCCTTTGTCGGATGCTCGCCGGCTTGGCGTGTCGGCGTAGCGATTGCTGCCTTGTGGCGGACATGCGATTCTGCGCACTCCCGGTCGGACCGCCCGGCGGAGGAAATCGCAGCTGGCGTCTTGAGGCTTGGAAGGTTCCTCGGCCGGGCTAAGCAGCGCAGGCCTTGGAATTCGTCAAGCATGGTACCAGGACGGACTGGACCGCTAGCCTATACGGTGGAGGCCAGGCGGAGCTGGTAGCTGTGGAAAAGCGCCCTTGTTGGCGTCTTGGCGGCAATCGCCGACTACACCGACACCGGTGTCTTCGTCCCTGAGCAGGCTGCGAGCAGCGGGGTGGTCTGCGGAGTGGTTGGGATGAACCGGAATCTGACGAACTTCGGCGGAAGTGATCGGCTCAGCGCCGAGGAGGAAAGGCGGCGGAGGAGCGGAGGCGAATGGGCGCCCGAAGGCGGGCGGTCGACCAGCCTCGGCTCGGCCGTGCCTCCAGCAACGAGCCGTGTCCGACCAAGCCGGCTGCCGCTGGAGACGACCAAGCCAAGACTGCTCAGCCGACCGCCCCGGCGCCTGACACCGCCGCTACCTCCGACCCTCCGAACCCGTCTGCCGCTTCTTAGGCCGTCGTCTTGCCTTTACTTTATCTGTTTTTGGACAGTCGTTGAAGAACTTGTTAATTCGCAAAATTCCACCCGCGGGGTGTATTTTTAACCTCTGCTCGAAGATTCGGCCAAGGGCCTATGTTATGTAAATATCCATTCGATTTCTACCTTCCCTTGTTCATTGCTCTTTTTGGCTTTTTCCTTTGCCGCCTTCCCTTGGTTTCCGCCTTGCCAGTCGAACAGCCGCTCTGCGGACTGCCGTTTGGATCAAGTGCTTGGCTTCCTTGGGGAGGCAAGTACTTGGCCATTTAGAGTTTTTTAACAAGTGGGATAGGAAAAGGCAAGCCGACTACTCTCGAGTCGTCTTTGTGAGGAGAGGCTGGAAGCCGGCTTAATCTATGTTAACGCTTTAAGTCCTTAGCCATTTTTTGTGTGAGCGCCCATTCTGCCTTACTCCTGCCCACCAAACAGTCGCTCTACGAGCTGCGGCTTCTGACAGGAGACGGCTTAGGCGCCGCACCCTACTTATCCGACCGCAGGAAGCATTTCATAGTCTAAGGCGGCGAGTCCCCGGGCCGACTAGTCAAGCCCGGTGCCAAGCGGCGTAAAAAGTAGCATACTCGAAAGCATAATTCTTATCATCTGAGATAACAAAGGGCAGTCCCGAGGCTCGCTTGAGGGCCGAAATCTTAATGCTAATACAAAGGGTAGCGTGGTACATACTGCATCAACTATAAAATCTTCGGAGAAGATTTGCATTCCAAGGCCGTTCTGACTCCTTGCCGGAGTCGTCTCTCTTGCGCGCTCGGGGCTTGTGAGCATCGATCAAGTAGTAGGAGCCGTTGCCCAGCACTTTGCTGATAATGAAGGGGCCCTCCCAAGGTGCCGACAACTTGTGTTGGCCGGCTGTTCGCTGGATCAGTCGGAGCACAAGGTCGCTTTCTTGAAAAGTTCTTGGCTTGACCTTCCTGTTGTAGTATCGGTGCAAGCTCTGCTGGTAGATGCTGGACCGACTGAGTGCCAACAGCCGGTGTCGGTGTCAAAACCGGCGGATCTCGGGTAGGGGTCCCGAGCGTGCGTCTAGGCGGATGGTAACGGGAGACAAGGGACACGATGTTTTACCCAGGTTGGGCCCTCTTGATGGAGGTAAAACCCTCGTCTGCTTGATTAATATTGATGATGTGTGTTACAAGCGTGGATCTACCACGAGATCAAAGAGGCTAAACCCTAGAAGCTAGCCTATGGTATGATTGTTGTTAGATCCTACGGACTAAAACCCTCCGGTTTATATAGACACGGATAGGGTTAGGGTTACACAAAAGTCGGTTACAAAGGTAGGAGATCTACATATCCGTATCGTAAGCTTGCCTTCACGCCAAGAAAGTCCCATCCGGACACGGGGCGAAGTCTTCAATCTTGTATCTTCATAGTCTTGGAGTCGGCCGATGATGATAGTTGACTATCCGGACACCCCTAATCCGGAACTCCTCGGTAGCCCCGAACCGGGCTTGCAGCAACGAGTCGGTAGCATATTGTCTTCAGCGTTGCAAAGCGGGTTCTCCTTCAAACTTCATGTTCTGTCGAATAGTGTCAAACTTCCTTATAAATGTTGCGCTCCTTGGCTTCTCGCCCAATAATGGCCTTCTTCCGTGTCGTGCGAATGCGAAAGGCTGGGGTATTTTACATTTACCCCTAGCGTGCGAATGAGCCGCCTATAAGAGGCGAGGATCTAGATACAGCTCACACATCCCCATCCATAAGTTCTCATTGAGCGCCTCGACAAAAATCCATTCCATCATGGATGGCGGAGCGGCTCCTCCTCTCGCGCTCCCAGCCTAAGCCGGAGATTGGGGAGATGCTCGATTCCACACAGCGAGCTAGTGGCACTCCAAACAGGATATCTTCCCCGGCTTTCATGGTTCGGTTCGAGCGGACTAGCCACCTACAAGGGTGGAAAGCAGGCGGAGGCGTCCCCAACCCTTCCTAAGGGGGCGGGTATGCTTTGTCCCATATCTAATAAGGGGACTCGGTTTCCCATACATCCGTTTCTCCGGGGCTCCTAGAGTTCTCTGGACTCCAGCTTCACCACCTCCGCCCGCCTCCATTTTGCACATCGCGGGCTTCGTAGCTTTTCGAGCTGTTCTTGGGCATCGAGCCCCATTTTGCTTATTTGTGGAAGAGATTGTTTTGTCTCGTACCCGTTCTCATGAAATTCGATATATCAAGTGGTGGAGCGAAATATAGCGCATCGCGGGACGGATATCTATCCGGCACCCGAAGAAGGCATCGAAGCTAGCCTTGAATGGTTCTACA
This sequence comes from Aegilops longissima, assembly GCA_021605205.1. NCBI lineage: Eukaryota > Viridiplantae > Streptophyta > Magnoliopsida > Poales > Poaceae > Aegilops > Aegilops longissima. The sequence goes on along the minus strand of CM038680.1, from coordinate 318,828,647 downwards.
TGGAGGGCGCCCTTCTGCGGATCCGATTCGGATCGGCCTCCGGAGTTCAACAATGCTCCCTTGAAGAAAGCGCTGAGTTGGCGCCCTTGAGCCCTCAGCGGGAAGATGATAGGGCGTCCATTATCGATGGGCGGATTAGGTTCTTGGCCCCTCGGGATTGACCATGATTGGAGTCATGGCCCGTGCATTATCGAGGGTGCAGCCACTCCAATATAGGGGCCACCCTATGTGGGATTTCAGCGGGGAAGATGGCGCCACCCGTCATGGCATAAAGGGCCGGGCTCGGCGACCGATCGGCAAAGATCTGTCCGGCTTGTACAAGGGAGGAGGAGGACTTCCTCCGCCGCGAATCCGTTGAATGGATTCTCTATGAATAACCCTCGGAGTTGGGTAAGCGGATGTTCATCTACCCGATCCATACTTTTAAAGTCAAGTATCTTACTCTGTGATTTCGGCGGAGCTGCGCCGGGGCGTGGAGGGCATATGAAGCCTAACTCCACAGCCCGGGATCCGGAACGATCCTTGATCCGACCTCGAAGAGGATCCGGACATAAAGGTGGAGCTGATTGGCGGGGTGTTCCACCAGCGTAGCATCGACAATGCCCTAGTCGCCATTACGGTGACTACCCGGTTTGTCTCCGGCCTCCCGGTGACTCGACCGAGTCTTGACACCATCATTTGATCCGCTCAATTCGACCATCCCATCTGATGGTGTATCGCGAGGAGGTGCCTTTAAGGCGGGAAGCGAACCAGCGGCGGCCGACCAACAAGGTCGATCCGGCCCGTGAGCGGAAGAAGAAGTCGGCGTGAACGAAAGCGTCGCCGCAGCATGCGGAGCATGCTATTTTAAGGAAGGATCCCGGGAGGTATATTAATGCTCATAACTTTTCCGGAAAAGCGCTCGCGGACGGTGTCGGAGGTTTGTAATCAAGCCTCCGCCCGCCATGCTCCGGGAGGCGCGATACAAAACATGAGCCGGGCGCTCCTCCGACGGAGGATGCCGACAGGCTATCCGCCACCGTCACGAGGTGGAGAGCGCCATGAATCACGAGCGTCGCCGGACAGTTCTTCGTGGCGCATGTTTCTCCCGGGCGTTAAATGCCTTTAATGCGGGAAACACGCACCTCCGTGCCACTCAAGATGGGTTAACGAGCCATGGGCGGTATGTGAAAGACATACGGGTAAGTAATTTTAATAGTTATATATGCGAGTAGCCCCCAAGACTTAAAATAGTTGAAATAACTGATTTAAGGATCAATTATTATCAGGATCTTATGGAGAAGAATACCCATCCGTCCCGGGAGCTCCAAGAGTGCAAGGCCCAACTTGAGGCCGCCTTGGCATACCAGAGGGGAGCCACAGAGACCCCCAGTAAGGCGTACTTTGAAAAGATAATTATTTAACAAAGTGCGGCATGAATCTAACAATAATATTGCGGAGGCGCGGACTAGATCCGGACAAGCAACAGCTACTGCGTCGGCTAAAGGCGGCGAGAGGTGCTTATGAAGGTGCAGCGGGGAGAAACAAGCTCCAAGATGCCCACACCCAGCGAGGAGAAAGAGCTGAAAGGTGTTCGGGCCCAGCTATGCAGCTCCGTGAAGGAGAATCAGCGGCCGTCGCGGCATTTATAATAAGTGCTTGAACAAATTCCTTTGAAAAGAAGAATTGGCGAGGAAGTCGATTTGCGAAATATGTCTTTAGGTGTGCTCACAGTGCGCCTACGGAGAAATGCACAGGTCAGCGGGTGACCAACTTCGAGCTAGTGCAATTGCTCGAGCGTGTTAATGGCGATGAGTGGCGTCGTTCATGCTTTATGGCCATCCGTCTCCCTACCGAGGGCCTTGGTGAGCTTCTTGAAGCTTGAGGAACGCAGCGGCCTCCGTTTGTGGAAGATATCGGCCTGCCGTCGAGCGCCGAGGAGGCTGGGCCATGGTGAAGACACGTTACGAAGGCTGACCCAAACCACATGGCGAGGTCGGACTGCGGGGCTGATGGGAAGAGATCCTGTGAGCTTGATGTGCGGCCAAGTAGAACTGGCGCGAAATATTCCCAACAGAATTGTAAATTAGACAGCACATTAGATGGGATTGAGGAGGAGTACAATCGGTCGGTTTGTGATGTAATTTGAAATGACATGTAAAATGCCTTCTAGCGGATTGTAGATCGTTTGTCTTTGCGGACCGTTTAGCTTCAACCTCGGGACCCAACAGTCCGGTGTGTCCGAATACCCTTACGGTTATAAAGAACCGGGGCATGCATGGAGACAAAGGCGTCGGGGTCATAATTGCTTTATCGGACAAGTGCCCAACTAGTTATGTTATATTACATGGTTAGTAAGAAACATCTTCGGGGAGAATAGTTCCGTTAAGGGTTCCTTTCACAGGAGGCATGCCCTAAAGTGCAATGCGGACTGCGAAAATAGCAGAAAAAGCATCTAGGGGCAGATAAATAAGTAAGTAATAAATCATCTTTCAAGTCACCGACCGAATATTCTCTTAAAACGCTAGCTTTGGCTTCACCCGTCGAGGTACACATCCGGTGACCAGCGTAACAATGTCAGAAGTGCTCCTTTACCTCCTAGCGAACAATCGGGAGCGTAGGGGTAAGCAAAGGCGAGCAACCCAGCTTGCCAAAACTTAAGTCATATCGATGCATACAATGGTGAATAAAAGGTACATGCGGAAGTATGACACATGTATTGGGCATGAAGCCCGTTAATAAGCACATTAAAGAAGCCCCGGTATAATGAGTGCGGAGCACATCAAGTGTGTCTTGAACAAAGCGCAAATCAGCCTATAAAAGGTATTGAAAAAAGTGGGAAGAAGGAGGGACAAGAGGCGGTAAAAATATAAAAAGGTGGGCGGGGGTGAGGCGAACCCGGAGTCGGCGTTAAGCGTAGAATCTTGAGGCGGGCTGCGTTCCATGGGTTCGGCTCGAGTCGGTTGTCGGATCGTTACGTGAGGCGGTATGCTCCGCGGTCGGGACTTGATCGATGATGAAGGACCTTCCACTTGGGCTTAAGTTTGTCCTTTTTCTTGTCCGGCGTAGAACAAGTTCGCCAACATTGTAAGTTTTGGCCCGTACTTCTACTGCTTTGATATCTTGAGCCTGCTGCGATAAAATGCGGAGCGAGCCTTTGCCACGTCCGCTCCTCCTCTAAAGCGTCAAACTGTCCTGCCGATCCAACTCGGCTTCTCTTTCTTCGTACATGCGCTTTACGGGTGAGTCATGAATTATATCGCGAGGCAGAACTGCCTCTGCGCGTATACCATGAAAAATGGTGTGAATCCGATGAGTTCGGTTTGGCGTGGTCCGCAGCCCCAGTCTGGTCGAGCTCCTCTACCCGTCGTGTTAGATTCCTTGAGGACCGCACTAGTGCAGGTTTGATGCGCTCATGATTAGACCATTTGCTCGCTCGACTTGACCGTTAGTTTGGGGGTGATAGGCTGAGCGTAATCGAGCTTGATGCCCATGTTTTGCACGAGTTTAACCTCGTCGGCCGTGAAGTTCGTGCCGTTATCGGTGATGATCTTGTGGGGGCGTAAAAGCGGTGTACTACCCGGATATGAAGTCTATCACGGTCCGGATTCTGCCGTTTTAACGGCTTGGCCTCAATCCATTTGGTGAATTTGTCCACCATGACCAATAAGTATTTGTGCTTGTGGGTTCCCCCTTTAAGGGTCCAACCATATCAAGCCCCGGACATGACGACGCCGGGTAATGGGTATAGTTTTGAGGCGGTGGGTGGCATGTGGCTCGATTAGCAAAGAGGCGGCAACCGGCGCATCGTTGGACTAAGTCTGAGCATCTGCCGGGCTGTCGGCCAATAAAATCCTGTCTGGAAGGCCTTGCCTACAAGGGCCCGGGCTGCAGCGTGGTGCCCACGAGTCGGCGTGAATTTCAGCCAGGAGATTTCGCCCTTCCTCTTGGAGATACACCTTTGAAGGACTCGGTTGTGCTTTTCTTATAAAGTTCTCCCTCATGGACCTTGTAGGCTTTAGATCGCGAACTATGCAGCGGGCCTCATTTTGGTCTTGGGAAGTTCCTGCCGCATTAAGTAGGCTAGGAATGGTTACATCCAGGGCAATTACTGCCATTATTTACGTGAGCTGAAGGTGTTATTTCATTGGTGAGCCGCCGATTGTGTCGAGAATGGTGCAGTTAGGTGATCTGGTGGCTCCGGATTATTATTTCGGACTCCTCTTCCCATATCTGGATGGCTTAAGAGCCGTTCGAGGAAGATGTTTGGAGGGGCGGCGTCTCGTTTAGCGCCGATGCGTGCTAACACGTCTGCTGCTGGTTATTATCCGGGCTACATGGTGGAATTGAGTCCTTGAACCGGTGACATTTTAGGGCGGCGTTGCGATAGCTGCCATTTTGGATCTTTGGCGTCAAAGTCTCCATTTACTTGGGATATTGCGAGGTTTGAATCGCGCACCTCTAGGCGTTGAATGCCCATGGAATTGCCATCCGGAGGCCATGTAGAAGGGCCTCGTATTGGCTGCGTTGTTGGAGTCCATGTACATTATTTGAAATATGTATTGGATTGTGTCTCCGGTTGGGGACGTCGGGACGATGCCAGCCCCAAGCCAGCCAACATTTTGGATCCGTCGAAATGCATGATCCGGTTAGATCTGCGCCCGTACTCTTTAGGGAGTTGACCCGGTCCATTCGGCGGCGAAGTCAGCGAAACCTGCGACTTTATAGCTCGCCGTGGTTTGTAGGTTATGTCAAATGGTAAGAGCTCGATAGCCCATTTGCAATCCTGCCCGTTCGTCGCGATTGTTTATAATATCGTTGAGAGGTACTTGGAGGCCACCGTTATTGAACACTCTTGAAAGTAGTGTCGCAGCTTCGGGATGCCATGAACACCGCATCGCTATCTTTTGATAATGTGGGTGCAGGATTTGCATGGAGTTAGAGCGGTGGATCGTAGTACCTGGTTTTGAAGAGAATATGTGCCCTTACATTTCTCGTTCAACGGCAGTACCGGCTGACAACTTGATGTGTTGCTGCGATATATAATAACATAGGTTACGCCCAGGTTGGTAGCGGCCAGAACGGTTGTTGCCGGTATGGCCTTTATTTCTTGAGTCCGGCTGTGGCAGCATCCGTCCATTCGAAATGTTGGTGCGCGGAGGAGGCGATGAAGGCGAGCCTTTTCTCCCAAATGGGAGATGAAGCGACTTAAGGCCGCTCGCATCCGGTTAGTTTTGTATCTGCTTGAGGTCTTTTGGAATATCCAATTGTGATAGAGCTCGGATTTTGGCGGGTTGCTTCAATTCCTCTACGGATCTGATGAAGCCCAAGAGCTTTCCGGCTGATGCGCGAAGCGCATTTTCGGATTGAGCTTAATGTCATATGCTCGGAGGTTGTCGAATGTCACCCTCAAGTCTTCTACTAGAGTTCCGGCGTGTTTGGTCTTGGCGACCACATCGTCTCGTATGCCTCTACTGTTTTGCCTATCTGGGTAGCGGACATGTTTGAATCATGCGCTGATATATTCGCGGCGTTTTTGAGTCGAAGGGCATTGTGTTGAAGCAGAATGGCCCATATGGAGTAATGAATGCCGTTGCGGCCTGATCTTTCTCCGCCATCTTGATTTGATGGTATCCGGAGTATCGTCGAGGAAGCACAATGAATCGTGCCTGCGGTAGCATCGATGATTTAGTCGATCACGAGGAGGGAAAGGTCCTTTGGACAGGCCTTGTTAAGGTCTTTAAAATCGGCCTTGAGCGCGAGTTTGTCCTTTTGGTACCATTACTAGATTGGCTAGCCAGTCCGGATGTTTTATATCTCGATGAATCCGGCTTCTAAGAGTTTAGCTAGCTCCTCTCCCATTGCTGTCTTTTGGGTTGGGAAAATCGCGAAGAGCTTGTTTGGTGGCTTGAATCCTTTTAGGATATTTAGGCTGTGCTCTGCCAGACTGCGTGGGATTCTGGCATGTCGAAGGGTGCCGAGCAAAAATGTCCCAATTTTCGAAGGAATTCTCGTAGTCTTGACTTCGACATCGGGACTTAATTGTGCCCCAATGGAGGCCGTCTTTGTGGAAGTCCGTTGGATGGACCTGAAATTTGACTATTTAAATCTGCTGGTTTAAAGAGGTGGACTTGGACCTCTTATCGAGGATCACATCGTCCCTATCCACCGTGGGCCTTAGCGTAGTTAGTTCCTCTGCCGCTAGGGCTTGGACAATGCCTCTAGGGCGGTCTGGCTGTCTTATTTTCAGCGGCAGTCTTTGTATCTGGATCCTTGGCGAGTGATTATCCCATTGGGTCCGGGCATTTTGAGCTTCATGTACCCGTAGTGGGGTATAGCTTGGAAGATTGTGAATGCCTCTCGCCCTAACAAAGCGTGATATCCGCTGCCGAATGGGGCCACTTGGGCGTGACCTCCTCGGACCTGTAATTGTCCGGTGGGCGAACACTACATCTAGTGTGATTTTTCTGTGCAACGTACTTCTCGACTAGGATTATCCCTCTGAAGGTTGTCTGCTTCGCTCAATCGGCTCGATCAATTTCCATTTTTGAAGGTTTCCTCATAGATGAGGTTTAATCCGCTGCCGCCATCCATGAGTACCTTAGTAAGGCGAAAGCCGTCCACTATCGGATGAGGACCAATGCGGTGGTGCTCTAGCTGTTGAATTTAGGTTAAATCGCTGGCGTTGAAGGTGATAGCCGTGTCGCTCCATGGATTTGTTGTTGCTACTTGGTAGACTTGGCGAGGCTGCGGATTATTCGTTTCCGCATGTTATTTGATCTGAAAGTCTCGAAGACTATTAATACCGTCTTGGTACTGCTGGGTTGGTTGCGGGGCTAAAAAGCCTCGCCACTTTTGGCCACTGCCGTAGTATCAACACGCTTTCGAAGGCTGTGTGTTGGAGTGGCGCCCTCCGTCTTGTGGATTTTGCGGGGTCCGTTGAGCCATCCCTCGATCAGGTTCCGTACCTCTTAGGGGTTTTGCTTTTGGTTTTAACCCGGTGCTTGAGTATGAAGCACCCTTTTATTTGGACTGGGTTTGTATTGGGGCGGATTGTCCCAAAACCTAGTTTGGTTTTCGGGCACTCTCCATCGCGGATATTTTTGTACGATGGTGGCTAGGTCGTGGCGTGAAACTTGACGACGGTGATGGCGTTTATGATTCCCTTGTCCGTGCAATTGTTGCGAAAGATTGAAATCACGCTTTCTTCACGGCGATCCTTTATCCTGTTCATAACGGGAGAATCGGCGATAATGATGTCTTGTTTCGCCGGGCTCTTGCCGTGTTGAGATAGATCGCTTATGTTTGGGTGGCGGGTGGAATTAAGTTGGAACCCTGCCCGATCTGAGGCTCAAAGGCCAAGCTTATGGATTGGAAGCTTGGTTTTGCTGGCGCTTTCCAACAAATCTGGTCGATGCGACTTTAGGTTGATGTTTGATTAGCGTCCGTCCCTCCGGGAATCCGGCATGGAGGATCCGGAATCGGACATAGTTGGATTTTAACATAGAAGAAGAGTCGCCGCATTGTTCCTCTACCACGACAACGTGGTGGGTAACTGAGGAGAGTTAATTTCTCTCGGATCGGTTTAAGCCCAATCGATCGTAGTGACAGCGACTCCTAGAGCGGCGATCACGATCAAGAGCTTCGTTCTGGAGGAGAGCTCAATCGGATCTAACTTTCGGCGAATTCGAGCAGGCGTGAAGATCGCTTTTAATGACTTGAGAGGTCATTGTCGGGCGGTGGCGAGCAGGCGGTCATGAGAAAACCACCTAGCGGATAGTCTGGCGGCGGCTAAAGCTCCCTTAATGACGGCGCCGTCTTTAAAAGGCGGAAAAGGCATCCTTCGATGGTGGCGGCGAGAGAACTCTCAATGAAAGCACCAATGTCGGTGTCAAAACCGGCGGATCTCGGGTAGGGGTCCCGAACTGTGCGTCTAAGCGGATGGTAACGAGGAGACAAGGGACACGATGTTTTACCCAGGTTGGGGCCCTCTTGATGGAGGTAAAACCCTACGTCCTGCTTGATTAATATTGATGATGTGTGTTACAAGAGTGGATCTACCACGAGATCAAAGAGGCTAAACCCTAGAAGCTAGCCTATGGTATGATTGTTGTTAGTCCTATGGACTAAAACCCTCCGGTTTATATAGACACGGATAGGGTTAGGGTTACACAAAAGTCGGTTACAAAGGTAGGAGATCTACATATCCGTATCATAAGCTTGCCTTCCGCGCCAAGAAAGTCCCATCCGGACACGGGCGAAGTCTTCAATCTTGTATCTTCATAGTCTTGGAGTCCGGCCGATGATGATAGTTGGCTATCCGGACACCCCTAATCCGGAACTCCCTCAGCCGGCCTTCTTCCGGCGGTCGACACCGTCTTGGCGTGCTTCTATACGCTTCTTCGTCGGTGTACATGGTGACTCGGCTGGGAGTCGAACTCTATATCCGTTGGGATGGCAGCTTGACACCGTGAAGCGAGGAAGAAAGGTGTAAGCCGGTTGACTTGTTTGCGATCGTCGTAGACTCCGGAGGACGGCGGCAACTCTTCAAGCCAACAACCGGCGGCGCTCGGTAGCTTTCGACCCGGTCGGGGCTTGATGCGAGACGAGAATGATGCCATTGCCCCTCTACTTGGCAGCTTGACTGCGGACCAGACCTGGATGCTAAGTCGATCGGATGCCACATGTCAGCGAAAGCAGAGCCAAAGCGCCCTTGGCGAAATTCGTGCCATTGTCGGTGATGATGCTGTGTGGTATGCCGTACCGAACTGTGATGTCGGTGATGAAAGTCACTGTAGTCGGACCATTCAACTTCTTGATGGGATTTGCTTCTATCCACTTGGCGAACTTGTCCACTGCGACAAGTAGATGAGTTAGGCCACCTCGCGCCGTCTTGAATGGTCCCACCATATCCGAGCCCCAAACCGCAAGGGGCGAGCGATGGGGATGGTCTCGAGTCACGGAAGCGGGTGGAGTGGCTTGGGCGGAACCGGCACCTGCATTTTGGACTAATTCTTTGGCCTCTTCTAGGGCGGTCGGCGGAAGAAACCGTGTCGAAAGGCTTTGGCGACGAGTGCTCTGGAAGCCGCGTGGTGTCCGCACTCGCCTTGATGGATGTCTTTGAGAATCGCTTGGCCTTGCTCCGGCTCGACGCAACGCTGGTAGACACTAGTGATGCTGCGCCTGACCAGCTCTTTGTTGACTATGGTGTAGGCTGCTGCTCGGCGTTGCACTTGCCGAGCCAAGATTTCATCGGTTGGCAGCTCTTTGTTTACTAAAAACTTGAGGATGGGCTGCGCCCATGAGGGTGTTGCTATTTCTTCAATTGCGACCCGCAACTTGGACAAGGTGGCTGGCTGGGCGGAGGCGGGCTGGAGTCCGCAGCTGCTTCTTGAAGTTACAGAAGTCCAGACCCGGCGCATGATCCACAACCCGACAGCGCGATCCCAGGCAGGTTATGAAGTCCACAGGCGGTGGCGCGATCCCCGAGCGGGTTACGAGAAGTCCCGGGCTGGCTTGTTGTGGTACTCTTGGGGCTCTTCATGAGATCTTTGTCCGTCTGCTGGGGCTTTTGAGGCGGATCCGACTTCTTGGAGAGTCGGCACAAAGATGAGTCTGATCAGTGAAGGCTTGATAGGCGGCGAGAGGAGAAAGGCGGCCGCAGACGGTATTGCTTGGCGTGTGGAGCGATTCATGCCGAGTGTCGCTTGTTCGTTATGCGTTTCTTGGCACATGAAGGAACTCGCACCCTCGAAATATCTGCTGAGTTCTGTACCGAAATGGTAGCTCGCCATGTTTGCGTCTTTGGCGTCGATCGCGGATGATTGCTGGACCACTAAGTCCGAATCGCCATATACGAGGATCCGGCAAATGCAAGTTCTTTGGCAAGCGGGCCGTGAATGGCGCCTCGTACTCGGCGGCGTTGTTGGAAGCGGCGAAATGGATCTGCGGCGTATTTGAGCTTTGGCCTTTAGGGAAGTGAGGGGCGGCGGCTCCCAAGCGGTGCGCATCTTGAAACCATCGAAATGCATCCGCCAATAGGTGGAGTCGGTATTTGGCGGCGAATCTTGGAGTCTCGGCTCGGTCGGCGAGAAGTCGGCCCGGTGCTTGCGACTTGATGGCAGTGTGGGGCTGATAGTAGATTGTGTAGGGGGCCAAATCTATGGCCCATTTGGCCACTCGGCCCGACGCATCTCGGCTCCCAATGATCTCGGCCAGTGGAGCTGTGCAGACCACGGCGATGGGATGCTCTTGAAAGTAGGGCTTCAACTTCTTGGCGGCAAAGTGCACGCCGTAGCACATCTTGGTAGTGAGGTCGTTACGCTTGGAATTCGCGATGCCCTTCGGGTAATATACATCTCTACGGGCAGGTGGCGCCTTACCTTCCTCCTGCGCTCAACTACAATCTAATTCGACTACGGGTGGTGGCGGCAATGTCTGAGGAGCATGGGCTCTTTGGGGAATCGAGGCCGCCCGCAGGGGAGTAGTCAACATCTTCTTGATTGAAGAAAGCGCCGTTAAGCCTTGAGGTTCCACTCGAAAAAGGTGGTCTTCTTCATCAGCTGGTACAAGGGAGAGCTTTCTTGCCCGGCCGGTGATGAATCGGTGATGGGCCTTGAGCGGCGGTGAACTTTGCATCTAGCGATCGGCTGGGTACTTCCATTCTCTCAATCGCCTTGATCTTTGCAGGGTTGCACTCTATGCCGCGTTCAGAGACCAGGAAGCCGAGGAGCTGGCCGGCTGGTACTCCGAAAACGCACTTCTCAGGGTTGAGCTTAATCCGGAATCGGCGCAGATTCTCAAAGGTTTCCTTGAGGTCTTCCAACAGCGTTCCACGCTTCTCCGTCTTCACCACCACATCGTCCACGTAGACGTGGGCGTTTCTGCCGAGTTGCTTGAGGAGACATTTCTGCATGCAACGCTGAAAGGTGGCGTCGGCGTTCCTCAAGCCGAACGTCATGGTCAGGTAGCAGAAAGCTCCAAATGGCGTGATGAAGGCGGTCTTCAGTCTGTCTGCCGGGTTCAGCTTGATCTGGTGATACCCTGAATATGCATCTAAGAAGCTCAACAGCTCGCATTCGGCTATGGAGTCTATCACCTGATCAATCCTCGGCCGAAACAAATGGGTCTTTAGGGCAGGCTTTGTTGAGGCTTGTGTAGTCAATACCCATTCGCCCTTTGCTTGTTCTTCTTGATACAAGGACCGGGTTTGCTAACCATTACAGGAAAAACACTTCCATAATGAAGCCGGCTGCCGGGAGCGGGCTATCTCCTCTCAACGACTCTTCTCTTCTCTTGACCCAGTGCGCAAAGGGCTGCTGACGACTTCATCTGTCCCGACATGTAGCTTGTGCTCGGCGAATTCCGTCGATACACAGCATGTCATGTGGGGACTCATCACGAAGATGTCTCGATTCTCCGGAGGAAATCAGCGAGCTACGCCTTCCTATTTGCTGTCAAGGTTTGTACCCATGACAGCTGTCATATAATATCGACCCTATCCAAAAGGAACTCGAAGGTCCCACCATGGATAGACCGCATATTGAAGCGCTTTGCAAAGGTGGATATCATTACATCAACATTACATAATAGATGGGGATACATACATAAGGCACAAATGCCACAAGAATACATCAACATCATATACAAGATCAACATCCGACTACGGACGAAACATGAACAGAAACTCAAACAATATCCACCCTGCTAGCCCAGGTTGCCGACCTGGAACCTATCCCCTGATCGAAGAAGCAAAAGAAGAACTCCAACACAAACAAACATCGCTCTCGCGTCATGATCATCGCATAACCTGTACCTGCAACTGGTGGTGTAGTAATCTATGAACCACGAGGACTCTGCAATCCCATTACCATGGGTATCAAGACTAGCAAAGCTTAAAGGGAAAGGAAGGGGTAAAGTGGTGAGGTTACAGCAGCGACTAAGCATATATGGTGGCTAACATAGCATAAATGAGGCGAGAAGAGAAACAAAGGCGAGTCGTCAACTAGTAATGATCAAGAAGTGATCCTGAACTCCTACTTCGTCGGACATAACCCGAAACCGTGTTCTCCTCTCGATCAACCCGAAAAGAGACACTCCGAGTTCACGCTACGGTTGGTGTATTTTAGAAGAGTTTGCTTCAAGTTTACTACAACGGATATTAACAAATTCCCATCTGCCACATAACTGCAGACACGGCTCTCGAAAGTTTAAGCCTGCGGTGTCCCAACAGCCCATGATAAGCTCTCGCGATCAACGAAGGATATTCCTTCTCCCGGGAAGACCGATCAGTCTCGGAATCCGGCTACAAGACATTTCGACAGCAATAAAACAAGACCAGCAAGACGCGCGGCGTGCCAACACCACGATAGTAGCTGCGTATCTAAGTCTCGAGCCCGCGACCGGATGAGCGATGCGTCTGACAACCGCGATACCCCAAGTTGCCTAGAAGCGGCACGCCAAGTGGCTCTGGTTTGGACCAACACTTAGACAAGCATTGGCCGGGGGCTAAAATAAAGATGACCCTTGGGTTAATTACTCCCAAGGAAATGTAGGTGGTGGTGAGGCAAATGGTAAAACCAATGTTGGGCCTTCTGGAGGAGTCTTATTCAAAGCGAACTGTCAAGGGGTCCCATAAATCACCCGACCGCGTTAGGGATGCAAAATCCGGGAACATAATACCGATATGGCGGAAACTAGAGGCGGCAAAGTGGAACAAAACACCAGGCATAAGGCCGAGCCTTCCACCCTTTACCAAGTATATAGATGCATTAATAATATAAGATATATTGTGATATCCCAACAAGTAAACATGTTCCAACAAGGAACAACATCTCCATGTTCAACAAGGAACAAACTTCATCTTCACCTGCAACTAACAACGCTATAAGAGGGCTGAGCAAAGCGGTAACATAGCCAAACAACGGTTTGCTAGGAAGGGTGACAAAGGTTAGAGGTTCATGGCAATTTGGGATGGCTTGATAAACAGGTAATAGGTAGCGCAGCATAGCGATAGAAACGAAGCAACTAGCATAGCAATGATAGTATGAGATCCAAGGTAGCGGTCATCTTGCCTGAAATCCGCTAGGAAGAAGAGCGAGTCCATGAAGAAGATGAAGCCACGAAGATGAACCAAGCGTGAGCGAGCGAATCCTCACGAGCATAGCAAACAGGAACTAACAAGAAGAAGCACACAACATAGTAAACACACCACACATACAAGACATGATGCACAATCAAGCATGATGCATGACAAGCTACATGAAGCTACTCATGGCAAGAGATGATGCAAACAAGAGCAACACATCAAAGCAAGTTTAAATGAGGCGGGAGCAACATATAACAATTCGGTAAGTCCTCATATGCAAATTTCGAAATTGGTCCAGATCTGAATAAACCTTATGTTCAAGTTGTTAAACAGCAAGTTAAGATGCACCACGATGATCTACACGAAATTCTAGTCAAGTTACATATAAAGTTCATTTAATTGAGACTCGGCCTAGAAGATATGAGCAAAACAAGATAAGCATGGCATTGATGCAAAATGCATACAAACATCAAGCAAACACCTCAAAACAAGGATGCAACATGATAATATGAAACTACATGCAATTCTAAGCAAGTTTCATATAGAGCACACTCAAAAGCAGACAGCGGTTCAACACATACACCCTATACAAGACATGACAACAATCTGTCCAAAACAGCAACTAGGCATATTGCAAGCATCAAAACACTATGCTACAGCATCTCAACGTAAGAACAAAAGGCATGGGCATGAAGTACAGGTAAAGCATGACAAAACATGAACACTAAGCTATCTCCATATGAAAATGATGCAATGAGATGAAATGATGTACTCGTCGAGAAGAACAATTCGACATATTACACGCACAAAACGGAGCTACGGATGCGGAGATACGGCATGACGAACAAGGCATGATAATGTCAAAAACACTCGGGACTTAGTGGAATTTTACCCTCGCAGAAACTGGATCTCGGGGTGCCGGGACGGAGAGAAGCGGGACGGGGGCCACGTTTGGTTGGGATCCCGGTGGATCTGGTCGATCCAGATCATGGGAGTTCTCGCCGGAGATAAGCGGGAGTGGTGGAGTCGGCGAGGCAGGCGCCCGTGACAGGCG